>CM065590.1:546245155-547457775 GCA_033119425.1 Bufotes viridis | reverse complement strand
TGACTTAAATGGGGTTCGGGTTCGGGATAAAGTTCGGGTCGAGTTCGGATCCCGAACACGAACATTTTCGGGAAGTTCGGCCGAACTTCTCGAACCCGAACATCCAGGTGTTCGCTCATCTCTAGTGGTGAGGTTGCTAGTGTTCACCCCCCGGCTCATTTTGGTATGGCACAGTTTGCAAACTACCACTCTTTTGTCGTCTGCGCTTTCCTAAAAAAAAAGCGCCATGCTGCGGAACACCTACCCCTTGGCAAGGTAGATTTACGCATGGTAGTGCTCGGTATAACAGTTGTGGGCCTGTTTGGTGTGGGCCGACGTCTCCCTTTTGCAACCCCACTGCCTCTTCCAGACTGTTGCGGTGCTGCGGATCCCTCCCCCTCTCTACTGCTGTCCTCGTTCGGCTTTTCACCTTCCCATGTTGGGTCAGTGACCTCTTCGTCCATCACCTCATCTTCCACTTCCTCACTCCTTCCTCAGTGATTGGCAACTGTGTCTCATCATCATCCACCCCATGAACGAATGATTGCCGTTCACCACCATCATCTTCTTGAGACTGTGAAGGCTCAAGAGGTTGGGAATCAGGGCACAATACCTCAGGTACTTCTTCAAGCCTGCTTGCCGAGAGAGCCAAACCAAGTACTGGCAATGAAAAGAGGTCAAGTAAATATCCGAGTGTGGGATCACTTGTTTGGCCAGACGCGACATGGTCGGAGGAAGGAGGATCAGAGTGCACATTCGTTTGACCAGACTCTTGGCTACAGAGACTGGACTTTGTGGAACAGAGAGTGGTGCTTAACCGACTGGAAGCACTACCTTCTGCAATCCAACTGACCACCTGTTCGCACTGGTCCAACTTGGACAGTGTTGTCCTGCGCCGCCGAGCTTAGTTGGACATGAAGCTGGGTAAGATTTTTCTTGTTTTTTCTGGTGCACTGGCAGCAGGCACCGTTTCATTGCGCCCAGGGCCACGGCCTCTGCTTGCACCATCAGCATCACGCCCAGGGCTTCAGCCTCTGCTTGCACCATCAGCATAACACCCAGGGCCATGGCCTCTGCTTGCACCATTAGTATCATGCCCACTTCCCCCTCCCTTTCTCGCCTTCTTCATATTAATGGTTTTGTCTGTAGATGTGTTGCAGATTGTTTTATTGTCCGCTGAAGACACAGTTTTCTGATGCAGGACAGTACTGGATACAGAAAAATACAGATTTTCGGCACTACACTAGGCCAGAGATAATGTCATTTTTACAATACACACTGTATTGGCTTCCAAAGAGGTACTGGATACAGAAAAATAAAGATTTTGGGCACTACACTAGCCCAGAGATAATGTAATTTTTACAATACACACTATATTGGCTTGCTGTAATGTACTGCATACAGAAAAATTCAGATTTTCAGCACTACACTAGGCCAGAGATAATGTAATTTTGACAATACACACTCTATTGGCTTCCAGTAAGGTATGGGATACAGAAAAATAAAGATTTTGGGCACTATACTAGGCCAGAGATAATGTAATTTTTATAATACACACTATATTGGCTTGCTGTAGAGTCCTGCGTACAGAAAAATACAGATTTTTTCGGCACTACACTAGCCCAGAGATAATGTAATTTTTACAATACACACTGTATTGGCTTCCAGTAAGGTACTGGATACAGAAAAATAAAGATTTTCGGCACTACACTAGGCCAGAGATAATGAAATTTTCTTAATACACACTGTATTGGCTTGTTATAATGTACTGGATACAGAAAAATACAAATTTTCGGCACTACACTAGCGCAGAGATAATTTAATTTTTACAATACAATACACCACTGTTTATTTTATCGTTCTTCTGATTTGTCAGAAGAACAGAAAACTAAAAAAAAAAAAATGAATCCTGTATTTTGAGCATCCCAAAAGCCTCTTTCAGAAGGTGAGTATTTTGCATCAATATTTGATCGGTAATTGTAAGCCAAAACCAGGAGTGGGTCCAAAAGAATGATAAAATGTACCGTAATAGAAATATTTGCATCTCTTCTGTGTTTTGGACCCACTCCCGCTTTTGGATTAAAAATACTGATCAAATACTGATGCAAATTTACTGACTGTGTGAAAAAGGCTATGTGATCAATTTCCATCAGTTTTGGCCATTTAGGTCTGAAATCAGCTTTTTTAGCAAGAAAAAAGTTCTGCATGCAGGACTTTAATAACCTTTTTCACACCGTCAGTATTTGGTCAGAACTAGCAAGCCAAAAACAGAAGTGGGTCCAAAAGAGAGATAAAATCTAATGAAAATATTTGTCTCATCTGTGTTTTGTACCCACTCCTGCTTTTGGCTTATAAATTCTGATGAAATTCTGATATAAAATACTGAGCGAATACTGACCCTGTGAAAGAGACCTTATGCTTAATTTGCATCCATTTTGGCCATTTATGTTTGAAATTATAAGGAAAAAAGTCCTTAATGGCCTCTTCCACATGGTCAGTATTTTGCATCAGTATTTGTAAGCCAAACACAGGAGCGGCTTCATGACTTAGTGGGGAGGGGGGGGGCAGCAGCAGTGACAATGAAATAGTCGCCCCATGACAGAGTGGTGGTGGGGCAACAGCAGTGGCATACAGCACAAGATGGGGGCAGATCACAGTAGTTACTTGGCTAGCATAAGGAGCAACAAAAGGAAGAGGCAGGTTCAGGACAGGTGAGGGCATAGAGGCAGCTCCTGGGCTATGCCAACTAAGCATGGTGTCAGAGGAACCCACCGATTCCTGGTTGTGTGTATCTGTTATCACTTTTTTAAGTAATAGGCCACAGCACTCTTTTCAATAAAAGGCAAGGGTGGGTGCGCGTCCAGGTTATGTTCAATAGCTCCACCTCAAGAACTGTAGCTCTCACACAAATATTAGGACAGCACTCCTTAGGTAATGATAATTAAATGGTTTTATTTCACTTCATATTATTTCAGCCGGAGTAGGTGGTATATCAGTTGCAACGTTTCAGGCTAACAATTGCCCTTCATCAGGCTGACAAGACATAATTGACAGAAAAAAAGGGGGAGGTTTTACATATGACTGAAGTCATAATACATAATACATAATAATATAATTGTGTGCACAAGTACATAATATCTGATTGTATAATATGTGAAACCATGATTAATAAAATTGGTGGTCCATACAACAATATCATCACATGATTGGTAAAGAAAAAATTGAAAAAGTTGATAGGTGAGAGGGGAAATCCTATTATGTCACCAAGGCTAAGTAGTATAAAGTAAAACTAGGTCTAACTGCGTTCAATCAAGATCTGCAGGTACTGTATCTGTACCAAATATGGGCTGTAACCAGGGGACATGAGTCATTAATCGGACCCTGGGTACATAGTCATGCAGGGAAGGATATATTAGATGTAGGATCCGGCCATAGGACAGGGGAGATGGTGGGGTAGTCAGGACGTGCCCATGGTAGAAGAGAGCTGCCATGCGCCTGTCCCCATTACCACGTCACCTTGGATGGGCTGAGATAACATGAAGAGATAATTGCAAGCATACAAATAAGGGTCTCAGGAAAGTGCATGTACATACTTCTAGGAAAAAATTCAAAAGGTATGGGGAGGGAAGGGAGCCAAAGAGATCAAGTTCCACCATTAAAAAAAGAAGGGATTCAAGCTGATGTAAAGACATATAAATAATAATCATTTAGGTGTAAGGAACTCACCACTCTGAGGACCACAGTGTGCTTACAGCCGGCGCTTGCTGTGATATGGGAAGCGCCATGTTTAAATAGAGGCCAGCAGCATTGTATTGGTGGTTCAGGACCGCCTGACCACCTCGGTGGGCGGATCCATAATCCAGACCGAGGCCTGGCACGCAGTGAGCCAGCACGTCACTTCCGGTCACGGAGTGAGCCGTGGCCGGAAGTGGCGTGCGCGACCGGAAGTGGTGTGCGTGTCAAAACAGGCCGAGGTGACACGCATGTCATGTGACACTAGTCACATGATCGTGATCCAGGGTGAGGAGACAGACAGGAGCGAGGGTACCTGGGGCGGAGTTACGTAGTAATGTGAGCCAGTAGGCGTGACATAATACATTAGTCTACGGCAATAGATGAAAAGCAATGCAGGGAGTTGTCCCTATATGGCGCATGCGTATCTACCCTGGTACATTCAGACAGCCATCTTACGGAGGTAGTATTCTGGGCATCAGCAAAAAAGACCCATAATGGTAACAAAAAACTAAAAATAATAATTAAAAATAATATTACTAATAGAAAAAGAGATCTTATTATAGCCCTCTAATTCCAAATTAGGAGTATATACCAGGCTATATAGTTCCATGGGCATCAAGAAGGGGGCATGTTCGTGGTATTGTATGGAAATGGGGAAGACCCATCAGTCATACATTGTAATTTAAGGGAGGAACAACACAGTCGTTTGTATCCATAGTGGACTGAAAATGAAGTTGGAACCTTATAATACCATCTATCTACAGAAGACTTCTACAGATATCCCAGGTGATCTCAGACAATGGGGGCATATTGCTAGTATATACCCCCATTGTCTAATAGGTGTGGGTCCCACTCTACACAGAGAACAGAGCTCTGAAAGGGGTGAAGGCCGCACTGGAGGGCACCCTCCATTCTTTCTATGGGGCTGCCGAAAATTGCCGAACGCTGGCTCCGTTCTCAATATAGGTGCTGGCACCCACACCAATGAGACAATGGGGACATATCCTAGGGACATGCCCCATTTTCTCAGAGGGTAATACCCCTTTAATACTGAATCTGACGCACAGTAAATCTATGTACAAAATAACAGATTAACTATGAATGTTGCAGCAGTTTACAAAAATGCACGCTGCGATATATTTGACCGCCCTTTAATACTGAGGTACAGAAAGTCAATAAATAAAATAACAGATTAACTATGAATGTGGCAGTAGTTGAACAAGATGCACGTGTCGATTACATTCAACCTGCAGTCTCCCTATGCTCTACCTACAAACTCAAAAAATTCTCCCTACGATTTCCAAGCACTATCCCTATCCAATATTCCCTTATCCTAAATTTTATAAATATTTTTCTGCAACACTGTCCCTAGCGCAAAAGTGCTTGTCACGTCTCTCCCTATGCTCAGCTCACAGTGAAATGGCAAAGACCTCACTGGGTGAGGCTTTTATAGGGCTGTGATATCACAGCGAATGGCTATCTGCAGATTGGCTGGCTGCACGGGATTACGGGGGTCTCGTGTTCCCGGGCTTCTTACATTTTAGAAAAAAACTATTTGTTGCCACAAAACATGAGGAAATTCAGCTTTGTAGTGAAATGAATGTTTCCTAGACTTGAATTGAATTCCACTTTGGGTGCGTCGATTCTCTCAACACTATTGGCGATGTAGAGAAATTATTTTTTTCAAAAGTTTTTATTTTTATGTATTAAACGCAAGACAAACTATACATGTGGTATTGTTGTAATTGCACTGATTCGGAGAATGAAAGTAACAGGCCAGTTACCGCATAGGAAATGGTGTAAAAAAAACAAACATAAAACTGTTGCCGAATTCCATCCCTTTTGAATTTTTTTTTACTGCTTCACACTACGTTGTATGCAACTGTAAATGGTGCTATTATAAAATAAAACTGGTCGCTCAAAAAACAAGTCCTCATATGTGAACGGAAAAATAAAAAAAAGTTATGGCTCTGGAAAGGCTGGGAATTAAAAATGAAAACAAAAAAAATAACAGAAGATGGCCCAGTCCTGAAAGGGTTAAAGTGATACAGTACAGTGTACTAGATTTTATAAGATGACTGACAAACTGCTGACATAGTAGTAGTAATTTCTTTTATCAGCAGTCTAGGTTTCATCATCTTGGGTTTCATCATCTCTAGATTCCTTCGTAGTAGGGATTTCCTCGGGAAGTACAGGCATTGTCACTCAATACAGCAACTGTGTAATAATACAGTAAAATGCAAGAAGTGTACTGTAGTAGTCATCTGTCACAAATCAACTAAAAATGCATGATCTGTTCATTATACATCTATGGGACCCATTAGGATCCATTTTAATATAGATCGATCCTAGCCATGGATCCTTGGAAGCCATGATGTCTGTGTCTCCAGTTCTTCATTATATGAGCATACCTCCCAACTTTTGGAAATGACAAGGAGGGACAATAGCATACTGCGCCACGGCAAATAATATAATATTAAGCCATGTCTCTAACTCCACCCGATGCATCTCTATACACTCTCAATCCTACTCAGTCCCCTTAGTTCCAACACACAGAAGTTATATCTACATTGTACCCCCTCACAGTAGTTATGCCCACATCGTGCCCCCTTTCAGTAGTTATGGCTGCATTGTGCCCCCTTTCAGTAGTTATGCCCACACTGTGCCCCACTTTAGTAGTTATGTCCAGATTAGGACCCCATTTCAGTAGTTATGGTCACATTGTGCCCTTTTTAGTTGTGCCACCTTCAATAAAATAAAAAAACGAAATACTCACCAGGTGTTCCCTCAATGATCGGAGCACATTACACAGTAGTAGGAGGAGTGCCCAGGTTGATTCCCGGGCCTGCACATTTCCTACACAGCCCAGCAGCGCGATGTGTGACCACATTGTGCTTGCTCGGGAGTTCCGACAGCTGGGTTGAATTGTGAAGCTGGTAGCAGACAGCAGTTGAGAGTGGGACATACATCGGCCCTCCCAGGACTGCAGGACAGCTACCAAAATCAAGGACTGTCCCCCCAGATCCTAGATGGTTGGGAGGTATGTATGAGCACTAAATACAGTAGCAAACTTCTGAATGGCCCCTTTTAACCAATAATTGTGTCAGACTTACCTGTGCTATTGGCAAGCGCCCGACTGTATAGGGAGGGTGCTCAGGGACTGATGGTTCCCCCCCCCCCTTTTCCCCCTTAGGGCATTTAGGGAGCTGGCCCCTTCACAGTATTGGTTAAGTAGGTGGCATATTAAGGCCATTAAGGGTTAATTCACTGGGGAGCCTCCTTTGACAGGATGGGGGTGGTTCAGGATATCCTGAAGGTTACATATACCCCCTCCCTGTTCTGATCACTTCCTCTTGCCATCGAAAGTAGATTGGTGTGGTACGTACCCCCTTCTTGCTCTGCCCACACCAAGATGTCCGCGGGAGACGCGGCCCTCAGGTCCCCCTTGGCGAGTTTTCATGGGAAGGGTTTAGGGTTTGGGCTGCGCTCATGTCACTGCCTGCCCTGTCAGAGGCCTGAGAAGATTTGATAGACTTGCTGCACGTGAGTCTATCTGACAGATCTTTCTCTTTTTCCTTGCTGTTTGTTGTTGTAGGCAGGATCCCACCTCTCCAAAGGTTCTGCTCATTAGCTTTTTAGTGACTCTATTTATACCCGCCTCTCACTGCAGGCCTTGCGGTTTATATTTCCTCCTGGAGTTCTCAGCTAGTGTTTGGTGGATGTCCTGCTCCCCGTCCATCTAATGCTAAGTCCTCCTTCCTTCCCTTTTGTTGTGTGTTCTGACTAGGCCTCAGGGAGACGCTGGTTCCTTCACGGTGAAAGGAACTGGTTGTCTATCTCCTGCTCCCTAGCTGAGGGTTTGTTTCAGTTTCAGCAGGACTTCAGGTTCCAGCGCATGAGTACTTCCACCTTTAGGATTTGCTCATGCCTGTCAGCAGTTAGGAAAAGGCTCAGGGATTGTCAGGTGGTGACCTTCGCCTCTTCCCTAGCTTTGGGGTCTAGTCTGGTGTTTTGTTACTGTTGCTGTATTTGGCTTTCTTCCCTTCCCTCACCTACCGTGACAGCTTATTTCTGAGCAGTATCTCAGCTCTTCCCTGGCGCCACCCCCTGCCCCCTCTGCTCCTGTTGGCATACCTGGTTGGGAGCTGCCACAGCATGCAAGCAGCTCCAGCACTTCAGCGGGGGGCAAGCATGCCGCACGGCATTCTTGCCCCCTCCCGACTCGGTCACAGCCCGAATGTTCCCTGCTTCTACCTGCCTCACTCAAGCAGGGCACGCATTACTTCTCCTGGCCGGCCTGCGGAGGACTTGCAGCGCTGCACTGTGGCCCCACCTCTTCCTACTGAAACCCTTCACAGGAGAGGAGAAAGAGATGGAGGTTAGTGGTAGAGTTGTACAGATGGGGGAAGAGGTGAGGGTAGAAAGTGCTGGAATGGAAGACGGAGTGCCTGGGGGGAGGGAGGGGGGGGAGCGGTTAGCACAGAATGATGGATATATATAAAATAAATAAATAAAATAACAACAATAAACAAAATGTCTGACCCTTATATGATATATATATATATATGTAAACTAGGAGGTGTGAAAACACCAGAAGTACAAGATAGACGGTGCATGTGTCCCCAGAGACGTTAGATGTTATGGAACTGCTGGTTCTGTATATGGAGCATTACTGCATATGTCACTCCAGGCTCTTATGGGGATCAGAGGGGAACTGCCCAGCAGCTTGCCAAGGGTTGTATCTGGTAGGCTGCTCCTGGCCCCTTAGTCCTGCAGCTCTTACAGGGCGCTTGTAATGGGCAACGCTTAATGCGGGTCCGTTTGCTATATGGGGCCTGGGAGAGCTCTTCGCCCTCCCTTCGCATCCCCCTACCGCCCCCCGCACTCCCTGGATGACAGTGCCTCTACCTATATAACCTTTCCTCAAAGAGGGTTGCTGCTGCCCCCGATTCTGTAGTCAGTCGCCTTCTAGTACCATGGAGCAATCCGGGTCTCAGTTTGAGCCCGTTATGGCACCCCCCACCCCAACCCCAGGCAAGCAGGCACAGGGCTCCCTGTTTTTTCATTCTTCTCGCAGGTGGGCTGGGGGCATGGCCACCATGACTACTGCAGGCACCCGTCCCAACACCCTTTCAGGGTTTCTGGGTGAAGTAGTTGCTCCAGATCCTCCAGGTGGCGTTCACCGTTTTCTTCGAATGGATTGTCGGGCGCATCTGAGGAGTCTGGTCTGAGGTTGCGATCGAAAGCTGTAGGAGGCTGGTGCCTGACTATCGATCCAGGGTTCTCAGCCTGGTCACTGCAACAGCCCACCAGGATGGAATTCCTGTACCCACTCCTTCAGCGGTGCCGTTACTTTCTATGACTGGTGAGTACTAATGCTCTGGGGGATGGGGGGTGGTTGGTCTTGTGCTGATTTAGAATCGTTACTATGGGCACTTGTAGATACTTGTCCCTCCAGTCGCGCTGGTAGCTCCGTGGCGCAATCGCTTCATGGGTAGCATTCCTGGTTTTAATACTCATTTTGGTTTATGTTAGTTGTGAATAGGTTTGGAGCTGGGAGGTTCCCCAGCCATAGATTACCTGAGCTTGTGCAACTGCGGATCTCTTGCTGCTGTAGCTGATTGGTAACTGCTCTGCCTTGTAAGTGAGCACCTTGGGTTCGGATCCTCAGAGGGGGCCAGGGTATTTAGGGTTTAGCACTTGGGGTATTCATATCCTATAGAAGAGGTTTCCCCGACTATATGTCACAAAAAAAAAAAAATTATACCAATAAATAAACAAATGAATAAATAAATGAATACATAAACACAGAAAGCGACAAAGCCCCTCTGTCAGTGTCGGTTGCGTGACGGCGGTTGTCCCCCGGCACAGATGCACGACGTCCCCCTTTAAGGGATCGGTTGGGCTTAGAATGTGAATTCCCAGGTTGGTTTAACGGTAAGGCCACAGGTTGATATGGTGTGGCGAGTGCGGTTCCCCACCTTGAACCGGTCGGTTTCCTAATGTGATTGTCAGAAGTAGTGTAATGAGTAATTAATTTGCATGGTGTAGAAACCTTGTTAAGTCCAGTTTGGGTCTTATGTTAGTCGCCAGTTTCTTTATTTTGTTTATACGATACCCCGCACGATCCATGTAACGGTTCTTGTCCCACCTGTCTTACTTTCTCCTTTTATGCAGCAGTTATAAAGATTTAAAAAAAAGGAAAAGGAAATAATATTATACATGGGAGAGTATAAGCGGAGCAATATATTCAGGTGCTTTCCTGTGGAAAGTAGTACTGCCTGTTATGCTCCTACCTGCGGGCACTAGGGCTGTGTATAAAAAAAAAAACTATAAAAATAGATAAATAAATAAATTTGTTCTTTGGCTTTCAATACGGACATATATGACATGGTTGGCTTATATGTACGGAGGCAAGGCGCAGTAGTAGTAATCCCTCTAGCATTCAGCGACCTTCCTTTCATGTAGATGGTTTTGAGTTCATATCATCACAGCCACATTTACGGTGTTTCTCCTGCTGAAGACTCCGGTACTGGTCCACTGAACCGAGGTTCCGTCAGTATGGTTGATAACTGGGCACTTCTGCTGAGATTCTCACAGGTCTATTTAGACTGGCGGTTTTCTGGTAATGCACTTGCCTCATGTCCAGTGTTACAGGAGTTACAGTTCGGTGGTATCCAGTAGGGCCAAATCCAAGGGAGATGTACACGATGTAAGCAGTTTAAGAGACTTTACTCAAGTCCAGCAGGGGTGGTTGCCAGGAGAGCGATATTGGTATACTGCTTCCGCATGGTTTGTGCGAAGCTGGGTGTGGATTGGGAAGGGTTGATTGGTATTTCTCCATTTCTTCATTAGAAGCGCACTGTGTTGTGGGGTTGTTATTCCAGACTTTTGTACTAGGTAATAGGACTTGGGATTGCGGTCCGTCTATACATGATGATCAAGTTAATATAAAGGGGTGTGTACGTCCCCTCTACCCAATTTCAGTCCGGTCTGGCCAGTTCATTGGGTATTCGGTTATCCCTTCACGCATGGTGGGACTTCAATTCTTTTTCCCATCAGGATGGTTTCCCCTCTGTGGTTTTACAATTTACCTTGGACTTTAAAGAATTTTTTTGGGGGGGGATGAACAGTAACTATTTTGTGGCTAGTTCTACGATTTTCTTTTGTGTGTTGAGGCTCAGGCTAATTGTTTTTTCTTTCAGGTTCTTGGCAGTTCAGTGGTTTGATGGTTGGCCTTTCGTATACAGTATCTTCTGTGCGGTGCGGAGAGAGGAACGAAGGCCCGGTGGGCGCTCCTTGTTTTTTGAGAGGTGACATTTTTGGAAAGGGATTCAGGAATTCAGGTGGTATCATAACTTCTTCCGGAAGTGGTTGGTATAGAGTTGCACCAGGGGAGCGGTGATGCTGGTGTCCCGCGCTGTGGTAATGCCCCTTGTCTATTTGGACCTCTGGACCTTATGTGTCCTGACATACGTTGATCCCTGTCTTTTTCAGGAAGTTGGTAGTAGGGTGATTGGTGGTCATCTCCCGGGTTTGTTATTCTGGCCATATATGGGAAGGCGTTATGTATATAATTCGAAGGTATAGATCAAGGGGCAGTGGTTCTTCACCGTTATCGGGAAGATGCAGCTATATAGTGTAGTGGTTACAGTCCTCTGGATCAACGACCCATCTCTAGTAGCTATAGCCTATAATATTATTACACTCCAGAAATACATTCAAGCCCCTCTTGATCTTTTTGGGTGAACTCACCATCACCACCCCCTATGTTTGTATACAAACCATCTTTCCTCCAGACGCAGAGGATGTCCCATTGTTACAGTCACTGTCCTGGGTATAAATGGATGATGGGAGTTATCTCTGTACTGACCCCTGATATATTTATGCATAGTTATTAGATCCCCCCTCAGTCGTCTTTTTTCTAAAATGAATAACCCTAATTTTGATAATCTTTCTGGATACTGTAGTTACCCCATTCCAGTTATTACTTTAGTTGCCCTCCTCTGAACCCTCTCTAGCTCTGCTATGTCTGCATTTTTCACAGGAGCCCATAACTGTACACAGTACTCCATGTGTGGTCTGACTAGTGATTTGTAAAGTGGTAGGACTATGTTCTCATCACGGGCATCTATGCCCCTTTTGACGCAACCCATTATCTTATTGGGACCTGATGGCATCTTTTTCTTGGATGTTAGTCAGGGCAATTCCTTTTCCGGCCTGTAGGAGGGGTTTAAACAGACTTGGTTCTGCTGGGTGGTGGTCGGAACCCCCTTGGGAGAAAGGGTCTCCTCCATGGCGGCGTTTGAGTACAGAGGAGATATGGTGGTAGCAGATGGCGTACTTGCCTGCTGGGAGTCCAGCGGTTGGCATACCGCTCTGATGATTACGGTTTAACTTGCCTGCTGGGAGTCCGGCGTTTGGCATACCGCTCCGATATTATGGTTTATTAAGGTTTGCCGCTTTAATAAAGAAGCTGTGGCTGATTGCCACCCAGCAATAAAGTGACACAGGTTGGGTAAAAGGGCCAAGGGTGAGATAAAGGTGGTACCCCCTTGTTTCCCTGGATACCAGCAGTCTTATAATATTGTCACCCAATGCTAAAATAATACTGCTACACAGCAACAGAACAGATTGGTACATATACCGTAGAAACACTCAATACTGTAAATGCAAACACACACATCTATCCATAGTCACTGCATATACACACACACATTCAGAACATACATACACACATATGCATAGTCACAGCATACTCACTACATACCTAAGCTCACACATGATAACATGTATACATGGTGATGCACAAATTGCCCCACTAACTTACACTGCGCTGTTGTTTGCTGGGGATATTCTATGCACAGTCCGAGCCTAAAGTCTGTCCAGTGTGAACATGACCTAATGCAGAGACCATCCAGACAAAATGCTGCATTTCTGAAGTAATTGGCCCAAAATTTTAAACTGTAGTTACATACCTCCCAACTTTTCAACAGAAGGAGGAGGGACATTATGTGTGGTGCACAAATATTTTCAGCACTAGGCCATGCCTCTATCTACGCCCAAAACATAACTAAACACCTAATCCCACCCAGTCCCCTAAATGCCCCCACATAGTAATTATTCCCTCTTTATGCCACCACACAGTAGTTATGCCAGCATTGTGCCCCCTTCACAGTAGTTATGCCCATATATGAGTCCCCTCACAGTAGTTATGGCCAGATAGGTGCTCCCTCACAGTACCTATGCCCAGATATGTGCCCCCTAACAGTAGTTATGCCCAGTTATGTGTCACAGGCAGTAATATGACCAGCTATGCCCCCTTCACAGGCAGTATAAAAAAAAAACTCCACAAACAGCAGGACACATGGAGCTCTTGACTGGCCCCGCTCCGTGCCACGCCACCCCCAGCCCCGCCCCTACCAAGACCTGCATTGTGTTTCGCCGGCAGAGGGGGGGGGGGGAATGATGAAGCAGAGAGCCGACGGACGGTTCATGCTTCATCAATTCAGACAGCAGTCTCTGCTTCCTATGAAAGACAGCTGCCAGAAAGCAGGACATCGACCCCCCCATACCGGGATCACGGGGCAGCCACTAAAATCTGGGACTGTCGCTGTCACTCAGGCCACCCTCAAAAGACGGACTTTAAAACACCACCGCTGGTCAGTTAAGCCACGCCCCTTCCCAATCCGCAGCCGACCGCTATTTAAAAAATGAAGGTAAAATCAACCGCAGGTCAGTTGCAGGGGTGGGAAGGAGGGTTACGTTCTCCTTGCAGCTCACATTCAGACAGCACAGTGCTGCTGTCTGTGCGTCAGCTGTTCAAACGGACATCCCTGTGTTTGTCCAGGCCCTGTGCCGTACTGAGGACAGGGAGTGTGAAAACCGGACTGTCCGGCCTAAAACCGGACCTCTGGCCACCCCGGCTGCAGTGCAGCAGAAAAAATTGAAAAGATCGTTAAGCGTACAATGGGAAGAATGTTGTGCACAGTGGTGATACAGTATATGATCACTTTAAAGTAAAGGCCCAAAACCTGAGGCGACACTACTGACAGATTTAGATGACAACGTGCCGGGTGCTCTGAAAAAATTACTGCTACACACACTGTAACCCCTGAATATAATGGAGCCACAAACTATGCCTCCTAATATAATATCACATGCTGTGCCCGCTGAATATCACATCAATATGCCAATCACAGAATCAGAACCACTGACAAAGCGCCTCCAAATCTCAGAGCAACACATAGTGTCCCCATAACATCAGTGCCGTAGATACTTCCCATCCTATACACACACAGAGGGAGATTTCTCAAACTGGTGTAAAGTAGAACTGGCTTAGTTGCCTATAGTAACCAATCAGATTGCACCTTTCATTTTTCACAGCTCCTTTAGAAAATGAAAGGCGGAATCTGATTGGTTGCTATGGGCAACTAAGCAAGTTCTACTTTACACCAGTATGATAGCTATCGCCACAGTGTCACACAGAGATGGTGTCTCCCAACAAAAAAAATTCTATGTAAAGTACACGTACAGCCAATCTCAACTCCTGAAAACAATATCCCCCGCACACAATTATAGTGAAAGATATATAGTGCACCATACAGTAAAAGTGCCATCCTTTGTACCCCACTGAGTAACAGTAATAATGCCTACCACTGTGCCCGTTACATAGTATTTCCTTAAAAAATAATAAGTAATAATGCTCTGTGTGCCCCAAAATATTTTCCACCAGAAAAAGAAATAAAACGTGTGTTCATCTTACCGCATTCCCGTAACAAGTCATCTTTGTACAGCTAGGGGGTCATTTATTATCAGATATATGCCAGTTTTGGGGGTATATCTGTCGCAGATTCTGTCGCAAAGGGGATCTGGAACTTTTCTCCGCTGACGCGGAGGCATGGCATGGAAGGGGTGGACCAGCCGGCCCTTCTCATTTATCATTTTCTACGCTGGCGTAGGTTTAAGCCGGTGGTGAATGCGCTGTACATAACTTAGTTGCATCATCCGCCAGCACAAGGGGTATTAAGACTGGCATCTTAATAAATGACACCCCTAGTGTCCTAAACCAAAATCTAGCCGGCGCTCGACTTGGCGTTCACGTTGCAGCGGGAAGGAGCCGACTCCACGTGGAAATTATGAAGAAATCCCAGCAACCGTGTCTAAGTAGATGCTTTTATTTCATTGTCATAATAAGTATTCTGACTGAGAAAGGCTGTGTGCCGAAACGCGTCATATTATATACTTTATGACAATGAAATAAAAGCATATACTTAGAAGCAAGACACGGTTGCTGGGATTTCTTCGTATACCCCTAGTATCCTAGCGGAGGTGTCGACATGTGGTGATATCATCGCGGTGCCTGCATCAGGATGCTGAAGTCCTGTGCACGGTCCAGCGTTCTGCAGGAGACAGGCTTAAAGAGGATTGCAGACAAAAAGACGGAGAATGGTAGGACTGTGAGCCTATGACTCCTGGTTGTACCGTAGGCTTCAGCTGTTATCGGACACCCCACCACTGGAAATGGGCTCAGGGCCACCGTTCCCCAATGTCTATGCATCCAATGGGAGCATATTTTGCATAGTCAGTGGGGAATGCCCTACATAGTTTGACACTATTAGCACTGATTGGACTGGGACTATCAGACTGATAGGAACACATCCCTTTGTCAGAGGATTGATAATACACAGTTGCCAATTGTTTCATACATTTCCAGGATGAATAAGAGAGGGATGGCACAACAAAGAGATGTAAGATAAAATGCTCTCCACAAATTGTGATTTCTAAAGAAGAATACAAGTATTTACCAAAACAGACCTGTCAGAAGAGTACACGTATCCCCCACAATTATGTGTCGTGGCAATCCTTGAATGGCTTTGATTAGGATTTATTATTTATGGGTGCCAAGTAAACTGTAAAGTCTCATTCACATGGGTGCCAAGTAAACTGTAAAGCCTCATTGACTGTGAGCCAAAACCAGGACTGCAAGTCTCCACAGACATACGGTATAAGGGAAAGAGCTGCACCTGTTCTGTGTTTAGAGCTGCACCTGATTTTGGCTCAAAATCACTGATGGAAATCACTGACCAAACACTGACGGGTGAATGAGGCATAAGTGGTTACAACATAGAAACATAGAATGTGTCGGCAGATAAGAACCATTAGGCCCATCTAGTCTGCCCGATATACTGAATACTATGAATAGCCCCAGGCCCTATCTTATATGAAGGATGGCCTTATGCCTATCCCATGCATGCTTAAACTCCTTCACTGTATTTGCAGCTACCACTTCTGCAGGAAGGCTATTCCATGCGTCCACTACTCTCTCAGTAAAGGTAATTCTTCCTGATATTACTTTTAAACCTTTGCCCTTCTAATACAAACTTACAATAAGTCACTCAGCTATGATACATCAACCACTGTGACCAGGATCCTCTTCACTTTCATCATCATTTCTGCAGGCAATATGACTATAAGATACTGACGGGAAAGGAACAGGTCATTGACCTTTAGCTGCTCATAGTCATAAGGTGTCGCTGTAGCTCTCTAGCAAATTCCACCATGCTGCTATTTATGTGTTTTTTCAAATTTTTATGTGTTTTTTCAGATTTGCCAGTAAAGTTTATAAATCTCTCAGTTTTTTTCTATAAACTGTTCTCTATGGTTTGTAGTTTAAGATGGATTATAAATATTTGTAACGAAATCAGTTGCAGGTTGATCATTTTTTGTTACTAGTAATGCATTACTAAGTAGTGCAAAGATTTATTTTTTATTTTTTTACCCCCTTGTGTCCAATTTTGGGACTGAGAAAGGGTTATTCAGTAATAAATGTATAATGTGCACTTTAAGAAAAAAAGTCTTGAAATTGTGCATATGTATGATTACCAATGTGCACTCATCCTGCCTGAATAGTTTTATAACTAACTTCCATCTACGTATGGAAAGGTTCACTTACCTTAGTATAGATGATAGATTGTCAGATTGTCAACTCTCAATGAATGGAGAACCCTCGGGCTATGCTGTTTAAATAGTGCTCCTTGAAAAGGGAATAACATTTTTCTCTGACTACTTACACTATTATAACAATAGACTGTGCCAAATTTCTAGGAGGAGGGATTTTTTTTTTTTGTGGCTCACATAGAATGTGACTAATGGTGTTTTCCAAATTATGCAATACAAGCCTTAACTACATCTCTACCCACTTCATACAATACATTATGTTGTGCTGAGCAGAACACATTAAATTGCATCATTGTTTCTCCTTTTCAAGGGAGAGGCATGCCATTTGGTAGAGCCTACTGGCAGCACAATGTATGGCTAGCTCGTGATACTGCATTTCCGTTGCTGTCCAGTCTGGAAATACTGGCAGCTCGCACGGAAAATATGTGTCTATGAAATGAGCAATGAAGTGGCCAAATCTTAGACAGTTTTCCAGGAAACTTACAGTATATAGTGAACGCAGAGATTTGTCTGTGGCTTTTCGCGCTTCCCTGAGGCTGCTGAATTTTGATAAGACAGTTACAGTATACACAAGAATGAATCAGCACAGAACATCCCATTCATGATGCAGTGTAATCTGCACGCAGCATGTTAAAGGGGTTGTCCGGATTCAGAGCTGAACCCGGACATACCTCTATTTTGACCCAGACAGCCCCCCTGACTTGAGCATCGGAACATTTCATGCTCCAATGCTCTCCTTTGCCCTGCGCTAAATCATGCAGGGCAAGGGCTCTTTTGTTTACAATAACACTCTGCCGGGCGGAAGCTTCCGCCCTGCAGTGTGTTGGGTGACATCACCAGCTCTGATTGGCCCGCTTTAGCTCTGCCCTACCCGTTTTACAGGCTAGGGCAGCACTAAAACCCGCCCATCAGTGCCGATGAGGTCACCGGGCTTCCTGGCAGCTCCATGGAGAGCCTTGTACGTCACAGGATCTCCAAAAAATGCCTTTGCCCTGGGCGATTTAGTGCAGGGCAAAAGAGAGTATCGGAGCATGAACTGCTCTGATGCTCAAGTCAGGGGGGCTGCCTGGGTGAAAATGGAGGTATGTCCGGGTTCAGCTCTGAACCCGGACAGCCTCTTTAAAGAATAGAAGGCGCAGAGTAGATTAATATATAGTTTTGCTGGAAAAGAGTCAGTACAGGTTGTAATTTATACATTTATATTTCTGCTGTTTCTATACTTAACACCAGCCCTGTGTACACCCCAGTGACTGACAGCTATCTCTGTATACACACTTACACAGAGAATGCTACCAATCAGTGACAACACCTCTCTGTGTACAGCTATCAGTGACTGGCATTTATCTCTGTATACACACCTACACAGAGAATGCTATCAATCACTGACAACACCTCCCTGTGTACAGCTATCAGTGACTGCCATTTATCTCTGTATACACACCTACACAGAGAATGCTATCAATCACTGATAACACCTCCCTGTGTACAGCTAGCAGTGACTGGCATGTATCTCTGTATACACACCTACACAGAGAATGCTATCAATCACTGATATCTCTGCCTGTGTACAGCTATCAGTGACTGGCATTTATCTCTGTATACACACCTACACAGAGAATGCTATCAATCACTGATAACACCTCCCTGTGTACAGCTATCAGTGACTGGCATTTATCTCTGTATACACACCTACACAGAGAATGCTATCAATCACTGATATCTCCGCTGTGTACAGGTATCAGTCTCTGACATCTATCAATGTATACACACTTACAAAGAGAATGCTATCAATCACTTACAACACCTCCCCGTATACATCTATCAGTGACTAATGGCTATCTCTGTATACACACTCACACAGAAAATGCTACCAATCACTGACAACACCTCCCTGTGTACAGCTATCAGTGACTGGCATCAATCTCTGTATACACACCTACACAGAGAATGCTATCAATCACTGATAACACCTCACTTATGTGCAGCTTTCAGTGACTGACAGCTATCTCTGTATACACACTTACTCAGAGAATACTATCAATCACTGATAACACCTCCCTGTGTACAACTATCAGTCACTGACAGCTATGTCTGTATACACACTTACACAGAGAATACTACCAATGACTAATAACTAGAGATGAGCGAACATTTAAAAAAAGTCGTTCGGCGTTCGGGTGGTGGTAAGTCGCGCATCCCGTTATGGATTCCACTATAGCGGCATATGGAATCCATAAGGGGCGGCTGCCACCAACCCGAACTTTTGCACAGCTGAAGGACCTGAGGTGAGCCACGCCCCCTGCACTGATCACATGACAGTGACGTCACCCCAGGTCCTTCAGCTGTGCAAAAGTTCGGGTTGGTGGCAGCCGCCCCTTATGGATTCCATATGCCGCTATAGTGGAATCCATAACGGGATGCGCGACTTACCACCACCCGAACGCCGAACAACGGACTTTTTTTAAATGTTCGCTCATCTCTACTAATATCACCTCCCCTGTGTACAGCTACAGTATCTCTGTATACACACTTACACATAGAATAGTACCAATCACTGATAACACCTCCCTCTTGTACAGCTGTCCGTGATTGACCGCTATGTCTGTATACACTTTCATAGTAAATTCTAAAAATCACCGATAACACCTCCCCCTCGTAAAAATGAAGTTATAAAAAGAAATGTAAATGTATACATTACACGTTTACTGAATCCTTTCCCACAAAACTATATATCAATATGCATAGCTCCTATTTCTCTATAAGACGCAACCTGCAGATTACACTGCATTTTGGGTTGATAGGTCCTCTTTAAAAGGGATTTGCAGACGTTTTTTTAAAAAGGGGCAGAGTGGTCTTAAAATATTGAAGAAGGTATAGTAATTTTACTGATCCCTTGACGCTGCCCAGGTGCCCAAAATGGTTTTTACTTCCTAGTTTCTCTCAGCATGGAAATGTGAATGCACAGCCAATCACCCACTGAGGCCGGTCTCCACAGCAGCCAATGATTGGCTGAATGGTCACATTACCTGTGTAGCGAATGGGGTGGCCACTCTCATAACCCCCAAAAAAGGAGGACATTACACCCCCAAAAGGAGGCTATCATACCTGAGACAGAAAGGTACAATACTACAAGACAATACATGTGCCATCACTCTGCCTTAAATGCCACTCTCCTCCAATGTGCCACCACTCTGCTCTAATTTGCCACTATTCTGCCCCTAATGCTACTCTGCCCCCCAATGCACCACCAATCTGCCCCCAATGTTCCTCCACTTTGCCTACAATGTGGAACCACTCTGCCCCAAATGCCACTCTGCCCCCTAACATGGACCCTCTTCCTTCATAGATCTTGTGTGTGGGCTGCTGTATTATGCTGAATAAATCACTAGAGCGATAGGCCACTCTGTAACTAGCTATGTGTGATGACGCAAGCAGAGCAATCCAGCAGTGAGTGAATAGTGTGAGAGCCTCAGTCAGTACTGTGACTGCAGCATGCACTCAGACAGCGCAATTCTGCTTTCTGAGAGCGCCGAACCACAAAAAGGAGGACTTACAGGCATCTATCTAGGCCTGGTGCTGAACAGAGGACTGAAAGCCATGAAAACAAACTGTCTGGCATAAAGCCAGAGGTTTGACCACCCTTGGCAAGAAGGACCAGAAAGTAGACACTGGTGGAGGCCAGGATTGGTAGGATGAGTATGAGTTTACCAATTAGATTTATACATGTCTTCTCATTAGGGCCCATGAGGATCCAAGTGAATTACAGTAGAAGCAAAGGTTCAATAGGAAAGAAAATGCAACAAGAAAAATGATGGCTTCATGCAGAAATGGTTGTTGGAATATTTCCTAAGCTTTCTGGTTAAATAGAACCCATCATCCACATTCTTCACTGAGGGCAGCATAAAATTGTAACATACATGCTGATTTCTCTGTATGTCATGATGTAACAGTGACGTGTACTATATGTACGGTATTATTGTGAAGAATGTGTTATGTTGCATGAAAGGAACATGAATACTGTGGCAAGACCAGACTAGCATGAGCTAGGCTGACTAATCTTTATAGTAGGAGTGTTTTCAATAAGATGCTTTATAAATATGGTCTCATTCTGAACTCCTTCTCAATGTATTTACACCAGACCGCAGACATAACTACATTGATAATTCTCCTCCATACAGCTCTAAATCCCCTGCTTCCTCTTGTATAGTGCTTGGTAAAACAATCTGCCCTTCAGCCATCACTTTGAAGAGATCCGTGCATAGGTATTTATACTCTTATTATTGGACTCAATGAAAGCTGTAAAATCTATCTTTTTGCTCCCCCTAGTGGTGATGTCAGGAAAATTATGTATTTTGTTGGAAAGAAGCTCAGTGCTGCCCCCTCGCCAGAGGCCCGAAAGTGGTGGAGTACTCTGGCTCCATGGTATGTATATCAAGAGTGTCAGAGTGTCTGTGCCAGATGTTTGGAAATATACAAAATGTAAGAGATAAGTTGAGAGCCTAGAAATAAATCCTCACTCTGGGTGTTCTATAGATCAGTGAGTAGAGAGATTTGTAGTAATATAAGCTTCCTCCTTACACCTCAGCAATAATGGTGATGTGTACATGAGAAAGGATGTTACATCGGTGGTCTGGCTCCATCACTGTTCTTCTTCTTCTATTAGGAACACTACTACTCCTATTTCTTCTACCACCACTTCCATCCTCTTCTTGCTGTGTGCAGTCGCATGGCTGCTTCTAACTCCTAATTAGTTTTTTAATATGAGGGCTCATGCACACGATCGTTGTGTTTGTCCACATCCAATCTGTTTTTGCGGGTCGAATGCGGACCCATTCACATGGGGCCACAAAAGATGCAGACAGCACAGCGTGTCTGTTCCGTGGCTCCTGCAAAAATAGAACATATGCTATTTTTGTCCGTATTAGGGACAAAGATAGGAAAGTTCTATAGCGGGCTGGAAGTTCAGTTCCGCAAAATGCCACGAGAACAGCAAGACTGTTGTGTTGACCTCATTTTCTTTCAGTGTACCACAACTCCAGATTCTGCTAAATCTTCCTGAAGGTCTTCATGCAGTCAAGAGACTGATTTGCCTTTCTAGCAATTCCACAAGCAGCCATTTCTGAAATTCCTGGTCTTCCAGACCTTCTCTTGATCTCTACTATTCTTGTTAACTGCAATTTCTTAATTACATTTCAAATTGAGGATATAGCAACTTGAAACAGCCTCAAAAGGTGCAAGCTGAAGGTTTTACAATGGCCCTTACAGTCAACTGATCTGAACATCACTGAAACTCTGTGGATAGACCTCAAACGAGCAGTGCGTGCAAGATGGCCCAGGAATCCCACAGAACTGGAAAACTTTTGCAAGAAAGAATGGATGAAAATCCCTTAAACAAGAATCAAAAGACTCTTGGTTGGCTACTAAAAGCGTTTACAAAGTAGTCATTCAGGCCCTTTTTCTTTTTTGTTATTTTGAAAATGTAAAAGATGAGAATAATTTTTTTTTTCTTGCTTAAATACAAAGGGAATGCCTATGGGCTGGGTTCAGAATTGAGCGTTTTACAGCGCGTTCCTACGCGCTGTAAAACGCTCAACAGGCGAAAACCCATGTTTTCCTATGGGCATGGTTCTCACCTGAGCGTTTTACAGCATGTACGAGTGCGCTGTAAAAGCCCTACGCCCAAAGAAGTACAGGAGCTTCTTTGGGGCGTATTGTCGCGCGTCCCCCATAGGGATATATAGCGCAAACGCACGGCGCGCGATTTTTACTTTCATTTTCACGATGCGAAAATAAAAGTAAAGATAGAGCGTCGTACGCGCGAAGCGGGACGCGCAGGTGTGAACCCTGCCTAAGTGGGGAAAATTGGCTTCTACCTCACAGGCTTTTTTGCCTTCCTCTGGATTAACTAGCAGGATGACAGGCCGAACTGGATGGAACAATGTCTTTTTTCGGCCTTACAGTCATGTGAAAAAATTAGGACACCCTTTGAAAGCATGTGGTTTTTTATAACATTTTTAATAAATGGTTATTTCATCTCCGTTTCAACAATACAGAGAGATTAAAGTAATCCAACTAAACAAAGAAAACTGAAGAATAGTGATGTCGCGAACATAAAATTTTCAGTTCGCGAACAGCGAACGCGAACTTTCGCAAATGTTCGCGAACAGGCGAACCTGGCGAACCGCCATAGACTTCAATAGACAGGCGAATTTTAAAAACCAAAGGGACTCTTTCTGGCCACAATAGTGATGGAAAAGTTGTTTCAAGGGGACTAACACCTGGACTGTGGCATGCCGGAGGGGGATCCATGGCAAAACTCCCGTGGAAAATTACGTAGTGGACGCAGAGTCGGGTTTTAATCCATAAAGGGCATAAATCACGTAACATTCCTAAATTGTTTGGAATAACATGCTTTAAAACATCCAGTGTGTGTATACAATCAGGTATGATGTTGTATCGATCAGGTAGTGTAAGGGTTACGCCCGCTTCACAGACATTGACATACCAAACTCCTCTTTTAATGCACCGCAAACAGTCCATTTGCACAACCGCAAACTCCCCATTTGCACAAGGTTGGATACCAAGCTAGCCACGTCCCGGTGATGTCATTGAAGGTTTCTTCCTCCACCCAGCCACGTACAACACCAAGGGTCCCCGAAGGTCAATTGAATTGATTTTTCGAACGGGGAGATGGTTAAAAACGCTGGCTCCCTCCACTCTGTTTTAATCCACGGTCACTGCTTCTGCGCTGTGCAATTTACTGTCACACCCGATATGAGTGGTATTTTCTATAGTACTATTCTCATCAGTTTAATCCTCTAACGTCCCCAATCTGGGGGCCATTTATTGAATAGATTTTTCGAACGGGGAGATGGTTAAAAACGCTGGCTCCCTCCCCTTTGTTTTAAACCACGGTCACTGCGTCTGCGCCGTGCAATTTACTGTCACACCCGATATGAGTGGTATTTTCTGTAGTACTATTCTCATCAGTTTAATCCCTCTAACGTCCCCAATCTGGGGGCCATTTATTGAATAGATTTTTCGAACGGGAGATGGTTAAAAAAACGCTGGCTCCCTCCACTCTGCTTTAATCCACGGTGACTGCGTCTGCGCCGTGCAATTTACTGTCACACCCGATATGAGTGGTATTTTCTGTAGTACTATTCTCATCAGTTTAATCCCTCTAACGTCCCCTATCTGGGGGCCATTTATTGAATAGATTTTTAGAACGGGGAGATGGTTAAAAAAACGCTGGCTCCCTCCACTCTGTTTTAAACCACGGTGACTGCGTCTGCGCTGTGCAGTTTACTGTCACACCCGATATGAGTGGTATTTTCTGTAGTACTATTCTCATCAGTTTAATCCCTCTAACGTCCCCTATCTGGGGGCCATTTATTGAATAGATTTTTAGAACGGGGAGATGGTTAAAAAAACGCTGGCTCCCTCCACTCTGTTTTAATCCACGGTCACTGCGTCTGCGCCGTGCAATTTACTGTCACACCCGATATGAGTGGTATTTTCTGTAGTACTATTCTCATCAGTTTAATCCCTGTTACATCCCATATCAGGGATTGCCTTTTGTGAAAAAAAAATTAGGCCTGGTACCTTCGACTGCCTTCACAATGACAGACCAAACTCTCATACAACAAACTGAATTGATTTCAGGAACCGGAAGATGGAAAAAGCAGCTTGGTCGGTCCTCATACTCCCAAATTGGGGCACTACGCGTGCACAGAGCAATGTGCTGTGACACCCTATATGAGTGGTGTCTTAACTAGTACTATTCCTATCAGCGGCAGGCGGGTGCGTGGTAACTTGAGAGCAGGTGACCAAAGCTGAGCTGGAGGAAGATGGTGCGTCAAGGTTCTTAGCGGAAGCTGTTGAAGATTGGGTGTCCTGTCTAAGCCAGTCAACTACGTCCTCAGAATTTTTCGGGTTCAGGGTACATGGCCTCTGAACACTAGGCATTATTCCAGGGACAGTGGAAATCACAGCACCACGACCACGACGGCCCCTGCGGGGTGGCCTGCCTCTGCCTGTCATTTTTTTTTCGATAAGTGGTACTGTGCCACCCTGTATCAGTGGTGGGCACTGGCAGTGGGCACACTACAGTCTGTGGAAGTGGGCCTGACACACACTGGCAGCAGGCAAGCAACTGAAATTAGACTAATGTGTAAAAATTAAATGCCTTATTTATCGTCAAGCTACTGTGCCACACGGGATGACAGGGGTTGGCACTGGCAGTGGGCACACTACAGTCTGTGCAAGTGGGCCTGACACACACTGGCAGGAGGCAAGCAACTGAAATTAGACTAATGTGTAAAAATGAAATGCCTTATTTATCGGCAAGCTACTGTGCCACCCGGTATCAGTGGTTGGCACTGGCAGTGGGCACACTAAAGTCAGTGGAAGTGGGCCTGACACGCACTGGCAGCAGGCAAGCAACTGAAATTAGACTAAAGTGTAAAAATTAAATGCCTATTTTGATGCAAAGTCCTCTGCCAGCCGGTATGAGTGGTAGGCACTGGCAGTGGGAACACTACAGTCACTGGAAGTCAGCCTGACACACACTGGCAGGCAACTAACCTTAGATTAAAGTGTAAAAATGAAATGCCTTTTTTTGATGCAAAGTCCTGTGCCACACGGGATGACAGGGGTGGGCACTGGCAGTGGGCACACTACAGTCAGTGGAAGTCGGCCTGACACACACTAGCAGCAGGCAAGCAGCTGAAATTACACTAAAGTGTAAAAATGAAATGCCTTTTTTTGATGCAAAGTCCTGTGCCACACGGGATGACAGGGGTGGGCACTGGCAGTGGGCACACTACAGTCTGTGGAAGTGGGCCTGACACACACTGGCAGCATGCAAGCAACTGAAATTAGACTAATGTGTAAAAATGAAATGCCTTATTTATCGTCAAGCTACTGTGCCACCCGGTATCAGTGGTTGGCACTGGCAGTGGGCACACTACAGTCTGTGGAAGTGGGCCTGACACACACTGGCAGGAGGCAAGCAACTGAAATTAGACTAATGTGTAAAAATGAAATGCCTTATTTATCGGCAAAGCTACTGTGCCACCCGGTATCAGTGGTTGACACTGGCAGTGGGCACACTAAAGTCAGTGGAAGTGGGCCTGACACGCACTGGCAGCAGGCAAGCAACTGAAATTAGACTAAAGTGTAAAAATTAAATGCCTATTTTGATGCAAAGTCCTCTGCCAGCCGGTATGAGTGGTAGGCACTGGCAGTGGGCACACTACAGTCACTGGAAGTCGGCCTGACACACACTAGCAGCAGGCAAGCAGCTGAAATTACACTAAAGTGTAAAAATTAAATGCCTTTTTTGATGCAAAGTCCTGTGCCACACGGGATGACAGGAGTGGGCACTGGCAGTGGGCACACTACAGTCTGTGGAAGTCAGCCTGACACACACTGGCAGCAGGCAAGCAGCTGAAATTACACTAAAGTGTAAATATTAAATGCCTTTTTTATGCAAAGTCCTGTGCCAGCCGGTATGAGTGGTAGGCACTGGCAGTGGGCACACTACAGTCACTGGAAGTCAGCCTGACACACACTGGCAGGCAACTAACCTTAGATTAAAGTGTAAAAATGAAGTGCCTTTTTTTTATGCAAAGTCCTGTGCCACACGGGATGACAGGGGTGGGCACTGGCAGTGGGCACACTACAGTCAGTTGAAGTCGGCCTGACACACACTAGCAGCAGGCAAGCATCTGAAATTACACTAAAGTGTAAAAATTAAATGCCTTTTTATGCAAAGTCCTGTGCCAGCCGGTATGAGTGGTGGGCACTGGCAGTGGGCACACTACAGTCAGTGGAAGTCAGCCTGACACACACTGGCAGGCAACTAACCTTAGATTAAAGTGTAAAAATTAAGTGCCTATTTTTTAAGCAAAGTCCTGTGCCACACGGGATGACGGGGGTGGGCACTGGCAGTGGGCACACTACAGTCAGTGGAAGTCAGCCTGACACACACTGGCAGGCAACTAACCTTAGATTAAAGTGTAAAAATGAAATGTCTTTTTTTGATGCAAAGTCCTGTGCCACACGGGATGACAGGGGTGAGCACTGGCAGTGGGCACACTACAGTCTGTGGGTCTGCAGCTCCTCACACACAGGCAGGCCATGCAACTGCAATATGCATATAAAGGAAAAAAAAAGCAGACTAATGTTGCAGCCCTAAAAAGGGCTTTTTGGGGTGCTGTCAGGACGCTGTCCTTACAGCAGAGATCAGATGAGTCTTTCAGGACTGGAGTGGACACTGAATTCACTAGCCTAGCTATCGATTTCCCTATATAATCAGCAGCAATTACACTCTCCCTCCTCTCACTAAGACTGCAAATTCCAAATGAATCTAAAATGGATGCTGTGCAGGAGGTGGGAGGGTCTGGGAGGGAGGGTATGCAGCTGATTGGCTGTAATGTGTCTGCTGACTGTGAGGTACAGGGTCAAAGTTTACTCAATGATGATGTATAGGGGGCGGACCGAACATCGCATATGTTCGCCCGGCAGAGGCGAACGCGAACAAGCTATGTTCGCCGGGAACTGTTCGCCGGCGAATAGTTCGGGCCATCTCTACTGAAGAAAAGTCTTTTCAAGATCTTCTGTAAATGTCATTCTACAAAAATGCCTATTCTAACTGAGGAAAAAGATAGGACACCCTCACATGTATTCCCTCTTAAATTGGCTCAGATCTCACACAGGTATATCACACCAGGTGCACATAATTAGTAGATCGTTACTCTGCATGTTGAATGAGGCTTGCCCTATTTAAACCTCAGACATTTAGTTTGGTGTGCTCCTGACTGTTGAAGTGAGAGTGAGCACCATGGTGAGAGCAAAAGAGCTGTCAGAGGACTTCAGAAAAAGATTGTAGCAGCCTATGAGTCTGGGAAGGGATTTAAAAAGATCTCAAAAGATTTTGAAACCAGCCATTCCACTGTCCGGAAGATAGTCTACAAGTGGAGGGCTTTCAAAACAACTGCCAACATGCCCAGGACTGGTCGCCCCAGCAAGTTCAGCCCAAGAGCAGACCGCAAGATGCTAAAAGAGGTCTCCAAAAACCCTAAAGTGTCATCTCGAGAACTACAGCAGGCTCTGGCTACTGTTGATGTAGAAGTACATGCCTCTACTATCAGAAAGAGACTGTACAAGTTTAACTTGCATGGGAGGTGTGCAAGGAGGAAACCTTTGCTTTCCAAGAGAAACATCGAGGCCAGACTGACATTTGCCAGAGATAAAGTTGACAAAGACCAGGACTTCTGGAATAATGTTCTTTGGACAGATGAGTCCAAATTGAATTATTTGGACACAACAGCAGAGGACATGTTTGGCGTAAACCAAACACAGCATTCCAAGAAAAGAACCTCATACCAACTGTGAAGCATGGAGGTGGAAGTGTCATGGTTTGGGGCTGCTTTGCTGCAGCAGGACCTGGTCAGCTCACCATCATAGAATCCACGATGAATTCTACTGTGTATCAGAAGGTGCTTGAAGAACATGTGAGACCATCAGTTAGAAAATTAAAGCTGAAGCGGAACTGGACCATGCAACATGACAATGACCCAAAACATACTAGTAAATCAACCAAAGATTGGCTGAAAAAGAAGAAATGGAGAGTCCTGGAATGGCCAAGTCAAAGTCCAGATTTGAATCCCATTGAGATGCTGTGGGGTGACTTGAAAGGGCTGTACGTGCAAGAAACCCCTCAAACATCTCACAGCTGAAAAAGTTCTGCATTGAGGAGTGGGGTAAAATTTCCTCAGACCGATGTCGAAGACTGGTAGATGGCTACAAGAACCGTCTCACTGCAGTTATTTCAGCCAAAGGAGGTAACACTCGCTATTAGGGGCAAGGGTGTCCTATCTTTTTCCTCAGTTAGAATAGGCATTTTTGTAGAATGACATTTACAGAAGATCTTGAAAAGACTTTTCTTCAGTTTTCTTTGTTTAGTCGGATTACTTTAATCTCTCTGTATTGTTGAAACGGAGATGAAATAACCATTTATTAAAAATGTTACAAAAAACCACATGCTTTCAAAGGTTGTCCTAATTTTTTCACATGACTGTATGTACTATGTTACTACTATGTTACTAAACTAAATCCCAAATCACTGACAAGCTAATAGTGGTTTGCGTTCCACCGTCAAAAATAATTCACTGTGGATAGGAACGCTAGAAGATTAAGTAAAACTAATACTTTATTAAATATACAAAAATACAAAAAATGTGCAAGAAAAAGTAACCTACCAAATATATAAAATTCCGAGTGACAAAATACTATCCACAAACCCTGAGACAGACCGGGGTATTGCGTGGAAAACAACGGTCTGTGGTACCGCTCAGGTGTGGATGCAGTCACTAGGAAATCCACTTAAGGTGCAGTACACAGGTTGCAGCAACACGCCAACAAGGCTGTAGTGATCTGTCCCCAACCACGTATGCGCACCGTGGCACGGACAAGGTGCTCAGCTCAGTCACCCAGTATAGATGGCCCTGGACTAAATTAATCAGACTAATCCATTGATAAACCTCTACTCACTAGGGTAGGCTGCATGAAATAGCACACCTGTTCATGTGTATGAAACAGATGCCAAATTGCCAGCCCTGTGAGCACGAATCAAGGGACACTAACTAACTGGGTGTGAGCAAAATGCTTGAGTGCACCTGTTCACATACTACAGGGGGCTGAATAAACGCCGACCACTTCTGTAGTGTGAACGCAAGTCAAGCATAGTTCAATTACATAGGTTTGCCCCCCACTGCTGGGTAAAAGGACAAACAAACAGGCTGCTAGCCTCCGTGACACAGACTGCAGCTATCAGCACTGAATGGCCGTACGAGGCCGTAAGGACACGCGCTATATAAGGAGGAGATTCCTCCCCTGCTCTGGATCAAGCCCCTGGGGCGGCCAATGAAAGGACAGGAGGCGCGGCGATGCCACAGCAAACTCTCCGCCCTAATTACCCGCCCCCTCTTTGAGGCGATCACAGACAAATGTCAAAACATTCGCATATTAATGCTAGAGCGACCAACCGGCGATTTTTCAAATAAAGCAGCACGGCATTACAGGGAGGGATCAAACTCTTGTTCAGAAAGCAATTATATGTGACGAGTAACCGCTGTAGTTGTTGTTACTCATTTGCAAAGACTCCAGGATATTAGGAGGTATGAGTTATCATAATACATGGTGGTGATGCACCATATAAGTTACCGTAGTGCATAGAGATGATGCACAGCGACTACATGTAGGACAGAGGTACACAGCCAGACTGAGATACACAGCCAGCAGACGCTAGGGACACTGTTAGAAAAAATGTCATTGTGCTAAAAAAACGATTTACAAGTGCAGTAAAAGATTATTCAAGGTGTAGGGAAAGGATAGGGAGGAATCATTCCGCAGTATTTATGTTAAACAGGGTTCAGTAGGGGAAGTTACAGCCTGGGTAATAGGAACAATCCTATTACACTTTGCTGCACTGACTGGGCACCCAAATCTGCGGTATTATGTCTGCTGAAAACACCTGACAGTAACTGAACGGAAGGCATACTGATGCAAACTGAACGGACTTCTATCCATTCAGAATGCATTGGGATATGTCTGATCAGTTCTTTTCCGGCATAGAGCCCTTTTGACGGAACTCTATGCCGGAAAAGAATAAAGCAAGTGTAAAAGTACCCTTAAGCTGTCTACACTACAGGTAGAAAAGGTGGTTTAAATACACTTTTAAATGTTTGAAAACTCAATTGCAGTAATACTGTCGTGTGCACTGTCATGTGCATATTTGTGTAAATGTATAGCTTGTGGCTCCTGGCAGTCATACGTTTTTTTTTCTGGCTCTTTGTGTCTGTAAGGTTGGCCACCCCTGTTCTAAAGCCTTTTGTGACGTGTATTAGTGGCAAAAGAAAAATATATTTGCCACTTTTATATATTTGAAAAAAATATATATGTAACCTTGCCACTCTGTGGTCTTCTGATGCTTCTGCCACCTCCACACTATGTCACCTTGCCACTCTGTGGCCTCCTGATGCTGCTGCCACCTCCACACTATGTCACCTTGCCACTCTGGGGCCTCCTGATGCTGCTGCCACCTCCACACTACGTATGTTACCTTGCCACTCTGTGGCCTCCTGATGCTGCTGCCACCTCCACACTCCATCACAAGGTCACTTTGTGGCCTCCTGATGCTGCTGCCACCTCCACACTCCATCACCTTGCCACTCTGTGACCTCCTAATTAGTGATGAGCGGCAGGGGCAATATTATAATTTGCAATATTTTGCAAATATTTGGGTAAATATATTCGAGAATTCGCAAATTCGTGATCTCCAGTCATTATTTTCTTGTTTGCGAAAATTTGTATAAAAAATTTGCATAAAAATTTGCATCAACTGGTATTTAAAAAAAAAACAAATGTTCGCTATTACAAATATATTTCACGATTTTCTAAATATTTGCGAATTCTCAAAGTGCCGATATTCGCAATTAAAATTCGCAATTTGAATATTCGTGATGCTGCCACCTCCACGCTATGTCACCTTGTCACTCTGTGGTCTCCTAATGCTGCCGCCACCTCCACACTCTGTCATTGTGCCGCTCTGTGGCCTCTTGATGCTGCTGCCACCTCCACACTGTCATTGGGCCACTCTGTGGTCTCCTCATCCTGCTTCCACCTCACAACTATGTCATAGGGCCACTCTGTGGACTTCTCATGCTGTTCCCACTCTTCCCACTTCATGACTAAACCACAATTTTGCCTTTCGGCCTGGCTGAAATCATCATTTATTTGACCCTTCTTCTGATCCATAAGAAGAAATAAAAAATGAGATGCACAAAGGATCCTGTCTGTGTAGCAGCTGTCAGGCCTGTATGGTCCCATCAGAATTGGCTTGTTATTTGGTAGCCAAAATCAGGAGTGGGTACAAAGCACAGAAGACATGCAAATATTCCGTTCACATGTCATCTCTGTTTTGGATCCACTCCTGTTTCTTTTGGCATTAACAATACTGATGAAATGCTGACCGAGTGATGGCGGATGCTCAACAGGCAGGATCCGTTTTTGGGGGTTATTGTTCTGACGGATCAGAGGAAGGGCAAAATAATCAGTGATATCAACACAAACTTACTGCTGACACCCTCTCCACTCTGTCGGGGGCTCTACTTGTATAAGTGTTTAATTGAAAAGGTTCTGTAGACATCTATGTGGAATCAGCTGACGACGGTATAAAAGGACTCCGCTTCTTCTTGCCGTTACCATCGACCTGTAAGGCTGAGTTCACACTTGAGTTATTTGGTCAGTTTTGGCCCCGTGACTGCCCAAATAAGTGAACTGTGCAGTGATTCTAAGAGCGACGTCTGTCATCTGCATGTCATACGGAATCACAGTATAGTTTCACTCCCACAGCAGACTCTATGCATGTCACTGCAAGGCACAGTGTTCTACACCACTATAAAGGCTCTCTGCAGCCAGGAAATAGCCATTTTTTATGAAATTGCGGAAAATAAATGTGGATCGAACCAATTTTTTTCCTCAAAATTTGGCGAGCCGGCGGTTCAAATTTTTGGAAAATTCGCTCATCTCTAGTGAACATGGATGGCAAGTAACAGTTTAATATCTCTGCTTTCTCTTTGTCCTCCATAGTTATATTCCCATTGTTATCTTTTAGAGGACCAGTAATATAAAAAAAAAATATTTTTCATATTTATATATTTATATTAGGGATTTATTTTGATGTGTGTTTTTCTGTGGCTAATTTAGCCAACTTAATTACCTTTGCACATTTCCTGTGGAGCCTGGAATACTTTTTCTGAACTTTCAGCCTTCGATGTTTTCAATGCCCTTTGTTTTGTCTTATTATGTTCAAGAAATCCCTTTTTAGCCATTGGTTTCCTTTATTCCTGGACATTTTTTACCCATGGGTATCAACTTACTACAGGAGTCTTGTAATATATATTTTCTAAAATACCCCATTTAGTTTCAGTGTCCCTATTTACCAGAAAATGATCCCCAGTCTATAAGACAGAGCTCTTCATTTATTCGACTGAATTTGGCTTTTCTAAAATTCCAGGTTTTTTTTGCTCCCTTTTGCAGGACCTTATTCAATATTAGATTGAAACTTACCATATTATGGTACCTGTTACCCAAGTGCTCCCAGACCTGCACATCTGATATTGCATCTGCTCTGGTTTGACAAGACCAGATCCAGCAAATTATCTCCTCTGGTTGGTTTCTTGACCAGTTGAGAAAAAATATTCTCTTGAATTGTTGATAAAAACTTACAGCTTGTAGCACAACCAGTGGACCCAATGTCACAATTAATGTTGAGATAATTAAAATCCCGTATAATAAGGACCCCATTATTGCTCGCTGCCTTTTCTATTTGCTGCAGAATTTCATCCTCGCCCTGTTCACCTTTATTAGGTGGTTTATAACAAATCCCTATTAATAGTTTGTTATTGTCCGTTCCATGGATATTAACGCATAAGGACTCCATACTGTCACAGTATTCCCCAATACTGCCATTTAGCACTGTTCTTAAGTTGTATTTTACAGACAAAGCTCTCTCCCTCTTTTATGTCTGTTCTTTTCTAAATACAGTATAAACCTCCATGTTTGCTACCCAGTCATGGTCACTCATGACCACTACATCATAGTCCATGTCTGACATTAATATTTCCAACTCATCAATTTTATTTGTCAGACTCCTTGCATTTAGCAGCAGACATTGTACCAACAGCTGTGTTTTTTTGGATATATTATTCCTAGTCGCCTCCCTACTTCCCTCACTAACCCGCCCCACAAAATCCCCACTGCCCCTCCTATATTCAATTCCTATCTACCCTCATATTGGCATGACCACCATCCCTCCCTATTTAGATATTGAAGCAATGGGTGTGGACTACCACCACCACCCACTTCAATAGTCCTTTTTACTTTTGGTGTCAATCCCCTCTACTCTTAATAAGTTATTTTGGGACAATTTTTTTTTTATGCGTGATTGTCCCATCATTGTACAGTTAGCTACACATATAACCATTCTGTACCTCTGTGTGTGATAATACTGGTTGACTTCATACTGGTTGACTTCATATATTGCATCACTGGCTCATGGAACTACACCTCTCATCTGGGACTAATACAGATCTCATACCTCATACTTGGAGCTCTCCTTGCATAGTCAGCATCTGCGAAACATCAATGTGAAGTCAAATCCAGTTACTCACATTATAAAATAGAGATATAAAGTTCAGCTACCCTGCTAGCTTAAACTGGGACCAATGACTACTGTGACCTTCATCATCATATTCAGTTCTGTGCTTGATGTCTAATTAGTAATTACTAGTTAGTTACTCATAATTAGGCATGAAGCGCAGAACTGAATATGATGGTGAAGTTCACAGTGGTCATTGGTCCCAGTTTAGCCTAGTTATTACCAATAATACTCAATCAACTTGATCACAATCTATATATTTATAAGAGGAATAGTGAACGGTCCGAATCAATTCATACATATGGAAGTCATTCTGAACAGACGCTTGTTGTTGTAATCTTAGTAATCCTATTTTTTTAATCTTAGAGCCTTTTATAATATTGTATTGTAAAGGGGTTGTCTAACTTCAGCAAATGGCATTTATCATGTAAAGAAAGTTAATACAAGGCACTTACTAATGTATAGTGATTGCTTCCTTTGCTGTCTGGATTCATTTGTTCATCACATTATACACTGCTCATTTCCATGGTTTCGACCAACCTGCAATCCAGCAGTGGTGGTTTTTCTTGCACACTATAGAAAAAGTTCTGGCCTATTTGGTGGCCGTGGGAGTGCACATGGGCTGGTGCTTTTTCCTATACTGTGCAAGCATGACCACTACTGATGGATTCCAGGGTGGACATAACCATGGAAATAAGCAGTGTATAATGTGATGGAAAAATGAATGAAGCCATCAAAGGAAGCAATATGGACAATCGCAATACATTAGTAAGTGCCTTGTATTAACTTCCTCTGCATAATAAATGCTATTTTCTGACATGAGACAACCCCTTTAAATGAGTTTTCACATCACAGACAAAAAGGTGAAAGGGGGTGGAGGCTCATATGGGTAAATCCTCCCCCCATCAGCAATTGCAGTCCAACACTGCTCTGAAAGAGTAGTAGTACTGTACTCTTTAATGTACTGTAGTAGTATTGTACTCTTAAAGGGAATCTGGGATTGTCACATGGGCAGTCCCCATCTCAATGACCAGCTGCAGTGGTGCCTGGTGCTTGTGCACTAATGTGGGGTGTGCTGGCCTTGCAAGGACCGAATGACTATTGCTGAGTGTTACAGCAGTGGGTGTTGAACCACTATGACAACCAATAACTTGGGCTTCGGGCTAATCCTCAGGCCTCTTTCACACGGGCGTCATGTTTGACGCCCGGATAAGAGGCGGGTGCGTTGCGGGAAAATGCGCGATTTTTCCGCGCGAGTGCAAAGTGTTTTAATGAGTTTTGCACGCACGTGGGAAAAATCGGCATGTTTGGTACCCAGACCCGAACCCGGACTTCATCACTGAAGTCCGATTTTGGGTTGAGTATTCTGTAGATTTTATTATTTTCCTTTATAACATAGTTATAAGGGAAAATAATAGCATTTTCAATACAGAATGCTTAGTAAAATGTGGATGGAGGGGTTAAAAATAAAAAAAATTAACTCACCATATCCACTTGATCATGTAGTTGCGATCTCTTCTTCATTCATTAGCTGTCGGCTAAAGGACCTGTGATGAGGTCACTGAGATCGGCAACTACGCGAGCAAGTTGATAAGGTGAGTTAATTTTTTTTATTTTTAACCCCTTATTCCACATTTTACTAAGCATTCTGTAGTGAGAATGCTATTATTTTCCCTTATAACCATGTTGTAAGGGAAAATAATAAAGGTTGGGTCCCGTCTCTTAGCAACCTTGCGGGAAAATCGCACTGCATCCGCACTTGATTCACTTCAATGGGGCCTGCGTTGTGTGAAAAACGCAGAATATAGAGCATGCTGCGATTTTCACGCGACACAGAAGTGATGCGTGAAAATCACCGCTCATGTGCATAGCCGCATAGAAATGAATGGGTCAGGATTCAGTGCGGGTGCAATGCGTCCACCGAAAATCACGCCCGTGTGAAAGGGGCCTTAGGGAGTTATCCTGGCAGTCCTCTGATATTCACCATTTAACCCCTGTACAGGGATCTGGACTTCACTGTAGGGCTGCTACCTTCAAGAGTAGTCTGTGTGACTGACAGCTCACCCGCGGGTGTCACAGATACCAATAAAGAGCACTAAGAGAACAGGCTAAGCTGTAGACAGAAACAAACCAAGGTCCTGTCAGGCAGACTGTAGCGCCCGGGAGCAGGGGTCCTCTAAAGTCGGGACATTTGTGGGCACGAGAAGCGGCTCGCATAACGCAGAAATTATAAGGGTAGTAACCCCGCTCCGCCGGACAAGCCCCCACCCTGCCAGCCAATCCGGCCAGAGGCACAGCAAGGTAACACCAATCAGCGGACGGGCGGGCGGAACAGCGTGAATCCTGGGGAAATTGCTAGTGCGCTGAACATACAAGGAGAACTACAAGGCGGCTCAACAGATAGGCAAAATCGGAGTATAGAATTTATAGAGAGTAACCAGTAGAGGAAAAAAGGAGTGGCCCTCTTGTATAACATAAGCAAAAGAAGCATCCATAAGATTAGTTTGCTTATAAGAGTACATTATGTGCTGTTTGTTAAGGTCCCACAATTAAGAATAAGATACAACTGATGTAGAATATAGCTGATAATATATATATAGTTATAAAAATCCTTTCTTAAGGGACATCAGCGCACATGTACCCTGACACCGGTGATGATGAGCAACCAGACAGGGAAATAGTTGTAACTGAATAAATCTTAGCCAACAGCTTCCAAGACATGAGGAGCTATAAATAGGTTGTATATACACTATGGAATTACAAATGCCACACCAGATATTACGTATCCGGGGCAGGGTGCCAGCTTAGATACGGCACACAGGAGATAGCATCATTCAAGCCAAAAGGTTTGATGGTATTTAATTAAAAAATCCATTGCGCCTCTTTCTGCAGGAGGATGCGATCACAATCACCACCCCTTGATGTCATTTTGATAAGGTCAATCCCCTGAAACTTAACAGAGGACACTCTACCGCTGTGGCATTCTGACACGTGACGTACAATCGGTGTAAAAATCATCTTAGTGATATCGGCGACATGCTCACCAATACGTCGCCTAAGCCAATATTCTTACCGACATACTTGATGCCACAAATGCATGTCATCAAATAAATCACACCAACTGACTTACAGTTGACAATAGACCTAATAAAATAGGTTTTGTCAGAGGTGCAGTCGGTAAAGCTTTTAGTCTTGTCAATATATATCCACAAAACTGACAGGATCCACATGGACTGCACATGCCCTGTCATAAGTTCCGATAATTCTGAAAGTGTTATCACCAACGTCCCTATTTTTTGGAGACAGCAAAAGATACCTATTGGCGCTCAGCGAATGTTGATATGCCTGTCTCAATATTTTTTGTGGATAACCACGCCGTCGGAATCTGTGCTGTAATTCTTTTGCAGCAACCTTAAAATCGCCCAATTGAGAACAGCTCCTCCTCATCCTCAAATATTGTCCCTTCGGGATCCCTCTTTTCAAGGCCAACGGATGCCCATTTTAGGAAGTTGTTAGTAGCCGTGGGTTTCCTAAAGATATTAGTAATGATTTGGCCAGACGCACTAAGCATAATGGTGAGATCCAGAAAGGGAATGTGGCTTGCATTGATCTCAGACGTGAAAAATAACCCTAGTTGGTTAACACTGTGGGCTGCTACAAACTCATGGAAGGATTCTATGCTGCCCCCCCCCCCCCCCAAGGATAAGCATATCATCGATGTATCTTATCCAAAGGGGGATGACGAAGGTGAATCGCTCCATGCTCTCAGAGAAGACTACTTCCCTCTCCCACCAGCCCAGGTAGAGATACGCAAAGGTCGGGGCACAAAGGCTACCCATTGCGACTCCCCTGAGCTGGTGGAAGACCCACCCATCAAACAAAAGCACGTTGTGCTTGAGGATAAACTCTTAAAGTTCCATCTCAAAAGCAATGTGGCCCCTATAGTGCTCACCCTTTTGCTGAAAGAACGTGAGGATCGCCCTACGGCCAAAATCATGAGGAATAGAGCTGTAGAACGCCTCCACGTCCAAACTGGCTAGTTGTACACCCTGGTCACAGTGGATACCGTTCAAACATCCCAATACCTCCATAGTGTCCCTAACATAAGAGGGCAAGCTGGTGACACATGGACGTAGGACGGTATCAACATATGTACTGATATTAGCAGTGAGAGATTTGGTCCCAGACACTATCGACCTGCCTTTTAGGGGACCACATCCCTTATGGATTTTCGGAAGGCAATAAAAGGCGGTCGTAACAGGGTATTTAGGTAAGAGGAAAGCTAACTCAGTTTTATTAATCAGTTTGTTCTCTAGAGCTCTATTTAAAATGCACGACAGCTCTTTTCTGAATAGTGGTGTAGGATCAGATGGAACTTGTCTATAAGTTATAGTAAGTTTATCCTTGAGCACTCTCATACATATATTCTAGTATTGCTCATGCCCAAGAATAACAATATTTCCACCTTTGTCTGAATGTTTGATAACCAGTTCTTTGTCCTGCTGGAGCACCCACAGAGCATTTCTCTCCTGACTACTTAAATTATCCACACTGTACATACGGGAGTCAAGCTGACGAAGCTTACTAGACACCACCGATACAAAGGTGTCAATTGAGGTACAATCACTGAGAGGGAACATTTTTGTGGATGGAAACCTTAAGTCCATAAAAGGACCTTCCCCAGGGGCACGTTGACCTTCGGTGAAGAGGTCAGCCAGAAGTTGGACGTCAGGCAGATCTGATAACTCAATCCCTAATTCTTCACATTTTCTATGGTCATGGGTGACAAAAAACTTGCGCCATTTTAATTTCCGCGCAAAAAGGTTTAAATCCTTCACCCAACCGAAGCAGTCGAACCTCCGCATAGGAACAAAGGAGAGGCCCTTCTGCAAAACTTGTGTTTCAGTTGGAGTGAGAATTCGGGATGATAAATTGATGATCTGAAGATCATCCTTGTAAGTGATAGCAAGAGTATATGATGTCATGGCGGACAAATGGGAAGGGGTCATTGTTTGTTCCGAAGCAGGTATTGAGATACAGGAGGGGTATTGTCTAAAACTCCCCCCTGCTGCCACTACTTCTGCTTACTCATCCTCGCCTACCCCTACCACTGTATGGGGTCCTCGTCTACCCTTTTACTAGGTTGTGGGCCTGCTCTTTTTCCCCCAGCAGTCTCAGGTTCAGACTTACTCTCAGATGATGATATTTCAGTTTCTAATTCGAGGGTATCTGAGTGTTTTGTACTGTAATCAAATATCCTTCCCTCTTTGAAATCTTTAATATCCCTATTAAAAAGGGTATGTTTCTTTACTTTGAGCTGTGGTGTATATCTCTCTATAGAGGACTTCAGGAGCGATTGAACATACGAAGAGAGCTACAAGGCGGCTCAACAGAAAGGCAAAACCGTGGAGTCCGTGTCTGTTGGCATATTCGCCACAGCAGCGGCTCTCTTGTGTGCCTTAGCCCAGCACCTCAATTTTATTCAGTGCAGGGGCGGCCACCCACTGCAACTGTTGTTAGTCCTAGCACTACAGCTCCTTCGTGCTAGGACATGCTGCTTCATCTAGTCCCACATTGGTCAGCATCATGACCATATGTGTGCAGCCTTTTAGTGCTGGTGGCTTTAGTTTGTTGGACCCACCTTTAACGCTACTGTGGTACTCACCTCTCCCTCATTGGCATTATACTGTAACTTTATTAGGTGAGGTCCCTCAAATAGGTGATACTTACTTTTTCCTATCCAGGTGTTAGCTGGTGATTGGGTAAATACCCCTCTTTTTACCCGAGTACTACATTAATAAAGATTTGTTATTTTGTTTTAGCGTTCCTCTTCATGAATATAAATTGTCTTGTTGAAATCGAGAACGTATACCACTACACCTTGTTTAATTATTGTTTTGTCTTCAATTGTGTATTAATTGTTACGGGGAATGGCAGGCTTTTTGTCCGGCAATATCAATACTGAACAATGGATGGGAGACCCCAGTAAGGTTTTCTCAGAGAGAGAAATTTCCTTTTCCTCTCTGACAACTACCATTTCCTCTGCCTTTAAGCAGGTCACTAGAATTTACAAAAATTTTGTGAGGTCCTGGTGGGAGGTGCAATCATTGGACACTTATATTGGGAATAAAATCGTCCCCTGTGGCCTACATAACCCAATCACACCAGCAGCTCGGCTCAGGTCCTCAGAATTTTTAATGAAGTGGGAGAAAGAATCTGTGGAGTCTTCCCTAAGGTTAATGCAACTCCTTTTAGAGGACGAACGAAATGTGCTGACCTCTGTGGAGAACGAACTGAAGGAGGCGATTGAAACAACCAGAAAATTCAGTAATCATGCTGATTTTAGTAAGAAAGAATCGCTCCTCCAGTCCTCTATAGAGAGACATACCACACAAAGAAAAGAAACATACCCTTTTTAATAGGTATATTAAAGATTTTAAAGAGGGAAGGATATTTGATTAAATTACAAAACACTCAGACCCCCTCGAATTAGAAACTGAAATATCATCATCTGAGGGTGAGCCTGAATCTGAGACTGCTGGGGGAAAAAGAGCAGGCCCACAACCTATAGACAACTTCCATCTGATCCTACACCACTATTCAGAAAAGAACTGTCCTGCATTTTAAATAGAGCTCTAGAGAACAAACTGATTAATAAAACCGAGTTAGCGAGTTAGCTGCCTTTTATTGCCTTCCAAAAATCCATAAGGGACGTGATCCCCTAAAAGGCAGGCCGATAGTGTCTGGGACCAATTCTCTCACTGCTAATATCAGTACATATGTTGATACCATCCTACGTCCATTTGTCACCTTCTTGCCCTCTTATGTTAGGGAGGGACACTATGGAGGTATTGGGACGTTTGAACGGTATCCACTGTGACAAGGGTGTACAACTAGCCAGTTTGGACGTGGATGTGCTCTACAGCTCTATTCCTCACGATTTGGGCTGTAGGGCGATCCTCACGTTCCTTCAGCAAAGGGGTGAGCACTGTAGGGGCCACAATGCTTTTGTGATGGAACTTTTAGAGTTTATCCTTAAGCACGTGTTTTTGTTTGATGGGCGGGTCTTCCACCATCTCAGGTGAGTCGCAATGGGTAGTCCTTGTGCCCCGACCTTTGCGAATTTCTACCTGGGCTGGGGGAGGGAAGTAATCTTCTCTGAGAGCATGGATCGATTCACCTCCGTCATCCCCCTTTGGATAAGATACATCGATGATGTGCTTATCCTTTGGGGGGGCAGCATAGAATCCTTCCATGATTTTGTAGCAGCCCTCAATGTTAAGCAACTAGGGTTATTTTTCACATCTGAGATCAATCCAAGCCACATTCCCTTTCTGGATCTCACCATTACGCTTAGTGCGTCTGGCCAAATCATTACTAATATCTTTAGGAAACCTACGGCTACTAACAACTTGCTAAAATTGGAGAGTCGGCATCCATTGGCATGAAAAGAGGAATCCCGAAGGGACAATATTTGAGGATGAGGAGGAACTGTTCTCAATTGGGCGATTTCAAGGTTGCTGCGAAAGAATTACAGCACAGATTCCGACAGCGTGGTTATCCACAGAAAATATTGAGACAGGCATATCAACATTCGCCGAGCACCAATAGGGATATTTTGCTGTCTCCAAAAAATAGGGACGTTGATGATAACACTTTCAGAATTATCGGAACTTACGACAGATCACATGAGGCTGTGCACCAAATCCTTACTGAGAACTGGGACATATTGAAATCTGACCCAGATATTGGCAGCATAATTCCGCCTAAACCAACAATTACCTATCGACGCACCCAAAATTTACAGGATATGTTAGTACACAGTTTGTACCGAAGCCCCAAACAACAAGCCTGGTTGCACAGCTCTCTTACAGGTACATTCCCATGTGGATCCTGTAAGCTTTGTGGCTATATTGACAAGACTAAAAGCTTTATCGACTGCACCTCTGACAAAACGTATTTTATTAGGTCAATTGTCAACTGTAAGTCAGTTGGTGTGATTTATTTGATGACATGCATTTGTGGCATCAAGTATGTCGGTAAGACTATTGGCTTAGGCAACGTATTGGTGAGCATGTCGCCGATATCACCAAGATGAATGATACACCGATTGCACGTCACGTGTCAGAATGGCACCCTGCCCCGGATACGTGATATCTGGTGTGGCATTTGTAATTCCATAGTGTATATACAACCTATTTATAGCTCCTCATGTCTTGGAAGCTGTTGGCTAAGATTTATTCAGTTACAACTATTGCCCTGTCTGGTTGCTCATCATCACCGGTGTCATGTGCGCTGATGTCCCTTAAGAAAAGATTTTTATAACTATATATATATATTATCAGCTATATTCTACATCAGTTGTATCTTATTCTTAATTGTGGGACCTTAACAAACAGCACATAATGTACTCTTATAAGCAAACTAATCCTATGGATGCGTCTTTGGCTTATATTATACATGAGAGCCACTCCTTTTTTCCTCTACTGGTTACTCTCTATAAATTCTATACTCTGAATTTGCCTTTCTGTTGAGCCGCCTTGTAGTTCTCCTTGTATGTTTGGTGCACTAGCGCTTTCCCCAGGACTCACGTTATTCTGCCTGCCCGTCAGTTGATTGGTGTTACCTTGCCGTGTCTCTGGCCGGATTGGCTGGCAGGATGGCGAACCACTTCGCGGCAATCACAGCGCCGATTTTGTTGCACACTAGCATGCTGCTCCTCAGTTTAGAGGTGGACGGCTCAGGCAGGGTTGTAGGTTCCAGCTGATAAGCTGTGCCACAAATCAGAGGAGCCTGCCATAGGCAGGTTACTCTACCTCTGTCCTAGGTTCCAGGTTCAACCATACCTCACACTAGAGGTTATTAGCTCATGCAGGTTACCGCTTCTGTGTATAACCACGCCGTATTGTATAAACTATTGACACACGGCGTGAGTGTACATATTAATGCCAGGTCTCGGTTTTGGAGGCAATTGGTGACAGCATGCTGACGGTGCACTCTGCTCCTGATGAAGTGCACTTAGATGCACGTAAACGCATGGAGCAATTACTATATGTGGCAGTTGTCGTGGAGTGTCTGTTGCATATTAGCCACAGCAGCGGCTCTCTTGAGTGCCTTAGCCCAGCACCTCAATTTTATTCAGTGCAGGGGCGGCAATGCGCACTGCCACCCACTGGAACTGTTGTTAGTCCTAGCATTACAGCTCCTTCGTGCTAGGACATCCTGCTTCGTCTAGTCCCACATTGGTCAGCATCATGACCATATGTGTGTAGCCTTTTAGTGCTGGTGGCTTTAGTTTGCGGGACCCACCTTTAACGCTACTGTGGTACGCACCTCTCCCTCATTGGCATTATACTGCACCTTTATTAGGTGAGGCCCCTCGAATAGGTGATACTTACCTTTTCTATCCAGGTGTTAGATGGTGATTGGGAAAATACCCCTGTTTTTACCCGAATACTACATTAATAAAGATTTGTTATTTTGTTTTAGCCTTCCTCTTCATGAATATAAATTGTCCTGTTGAAATTGAGGACGTATATCACTACACCTTGTTTAAATATTGTTTTGTTTTAGAGCTGTGTATAAGCAACTTTCATATTGACTTGCTAGATTTAGCCAAGATAACGATCACGATTATAGCGCTATATTCTCTATCTTCGTAATTTGAGCAAGCCAACCAACTGTTTCATTCACAGTACGCGAATATTACATAAAATTAAATAATATTACTCGCAATGCGCATCCAACTTAGAGAGGAGTACTTTACTATTGTTTGGCTGGGTAGAATTAACGAATATGACGAATACGAATATAGTGCTATATTCTCTATATTCGCTAATTCTAGCAAGCCAATAGAATAGTTGCCTACAGACAGCTCTAAGTTGGATGCGCAATGCGAAATTTTTACTTTATCTATTTTTTGCAATAAATAGAATACTGAATCATTATTCTATTTATTGCAAACAATAGGCAAAGTAATATTCTCGCAGTGCGCATCCAACTTAGAGCTGGGTACAGTCAAGTTTCCTATTGGTTGGCTTGCTCGAATTAACGAATATAGAGAATATAGCGCTATATTCGTATTCGTCATATTCGTTAATTCTTTCTACCCAGCCAAACAATAAGTAAGATGCATAAACCCCGCTCTAAGTTAGATGTGCAATGCGAGTAATATTACTTAATATTCTCACATTGCGCATCCAACTCAGAGCTGTGTATAGGCAAGTTTACATGGCTTGCTAGAATTAACAAAGATAATGAATACGAATATAGCGCTATATTCTCTATCTTCATTAATTCTAGCAAGGCAACCAATAGGAAAGTTATACCTTGTTCAAAGTTTCATTCGCAGTACGCGAATATTACATTACGCAATATTTGCGTACTGTGAATGAAACTTTGAACGGGGTATTACTTTCCTATTGGTTGGCTTGCTAGAATTAACGAAGATAGAGAACAGAGCGCTATATTCTCTATCATCATTAATGGTACCTTGGGTTCAGATTGAAAAAAACCTCAAAAAAACAAATATTCGTTTTTTACAAATATATAGCACTATATTCTAAATCTTCGCGAATTAGCGAAGTGCCGATATTCGTAAAAAAATGTGCTATTCGAATATTCACGCTCAACACTATTAATGAATACTGACTTTTGAGACTTTCCATCTAATAATGAGATGCTAGTAATTTTCCACAGCTACTATAGGGTTTAACCCCTTCTACCCTGCGCCAGTTTTCGCCCTCCTGACCAGGCCATTCTTTGGAAATCTGACATTGTCATTTTATGTTGTAATACCTTTGGAACAGTTTTATTTATCCAAGCAATTCTGAGATTGTTCTCTTATAACACATTATACTTAATGATAGTCATAAATTTGAGTCAATATATTTCCCCTTTGTTTATGAAAAAATCCCAAATTTACCAAAAATCTTGACAAATTCGCAATTTTCAAAATTTTAATTTCTCTGCTTTTAAAACAGAAAGTGATACCTCATAAAATATTTATTACTTAACATTACCCATATGTCTACTTTATGTTGGCATCATTTTGTAAATGTCATTTTATTTTTTAGGACGTTAGAAGGCTTAGAATTTTAGAAGCAATTCTTAAAATTTTTAAGAAAATTTCCAAAACCCACTTTTTAAGGACCAGTTCAGGTCTGAAGCCACTTTTTGGGGCTTACGTAGTGGAAACCCCCCCATAAATGACCCCATTGTAGAAACTATACCCCTCAAGTTACTCAAAACTGATTTTACAAACTTTGTTAACCCGTTAGGTGTTCCACAAGAATTAAAGGAAAATGGAGATGAAATTTCTAAATTTAACTTTTTTGGCAGACTTTTCATTTTAATCCATTTTTTCTTTAACACATCAAGGGTTAACAGCCAAACATATTTATTACCCTGATTCTGCGGTTTACAGGAACACCCCACATGTGGTCGTAAACTGATGTAAGGGCACACTGCAGTGCACAGAAGAAAAGGAGCGCCATATGGTTTTTTGGAGGCAGATTTTGCTGGACTGGTTTTTAGATGCCATGTCCCATTTGAAGCCCCCCTGATGCACCCTTACAGTAAAAACTCCCAAACGGTGACCCCCATTTTAGAAACTAGGGGATAAGGTGCCAGTTTTATTGGTACTATTTTGGGGTACATATAATTTTTAATTGCTCTATATTACGTTTTTTGTGAGGCAAGGTAACCAAAAAATTGCTCTTTTGGCACCGTTTTTATTGTTTACAAAATTCATTTGACAGGGTAGATCATGTTATTTTTATAGAGTAGGTTGTTATGGACGCAATGATATCAAATATGTCTACTTTCTTTGTTTGTTTCAATTTTACATAATAAAGCATTTTTGAAAAAAAATGTTTTTGTGTCTCCATTTACTGCATATTTTTCTTCTTCTGCCGATCGTCTTGTGCAGGGGCTTATTTTTTGCAGAAATAGTTGATGTTTTTATTGGTACCATTTTTGGGTACATATGATTTTTTGATCATTCATTATTACACTTTATGGGGCAAGGTGACCAAAAAAATTGGCTGTTCTGGCACAGTTTTTATTTATTTTTACAACGTTTATCTGAGGGATTAGGTCATGTGACATTTTTATAGAGCAGATTGTTACGGACATGGCAATACCTAATATGTATACTTTTTAATATTTATTTACGTTTTACAAAATAATAGCAGTTTTAAAGCAGAACAAATCATATTTTAGTGTCTCCATTATCTGAAAATCATAGTTTTTTTTTTTTTTGACCGATTGTCCTAGGTAGGGTCTCATTTTTTGCGGGATGAGGTGATGGTTTGATTGGTACTATTTTGGGGGGCATACGCTTTTTTGATCGCTTGGTGTTGCAATTTTTGTGATTTAAGGTGACAAAAAATGCTTTTTTTGGCACTGTTTTCATTTTATTTTTTTTACGTTGTTCAGCTGAGGGGTAAGGTCATATGATATTTTTATAGAGCTGGTTGCTACAGACGCAGCGATACCTAATATGTATACTTTTTTTTATTTATTTCACTTTAACACAATAATAGCATTTTTGAAACATGTTCTGAGAGTTATAGTTTTTTTTTTATTTTTTGAGCGATTTTCTTATGTATGGGCTCATTTTTTGTAGGATGAAGTAACTGTTCTATTGGTACTATTTTGGGGGACATACGCCTTTTTGATCACTTGTTGTTGCACTTTTTGTGATGTAAGGTGACAAAAATGGCTTTTTTTGACACAGTTTTTTTATAGTGTTTATCGGATGGAATGGATCATGTGATATATTTATAGAGCCAGTTGTTATGGACGCGGTGATACCTAATATGTGTGTTTTTTCCTTTTTTTTACTATTATTAATGATAAAATCAGGGGAAAGGGGTGGTTTTTTTCACTTTTTAGTTAACACTTTTTTTTATTTATAACTGGGTTTTCTTTTTGCTTTTTTTTTTTAACTTTATTTCTGTCCCACTCTGGGACTTCAACTTTTGAGAGACTGATCCCCTCTGCAATGCATTACAATTCATCTGTATTGTAATGTATTGCCTGTTGGTGTATTACACTGAGTAATACATTAACAGGTTGCCTAGGAGACCCAGCCTGAGGCTGGATCACCTGGGCACCTGTAGAAGGTAGGTCCCGATGCCTGGCAAGGCATTGGGCAGCATGTGCATGGCATTGGGCTGCCTTCATCTCACCCATCGGGTCCCCGCCACAGCAGCGCGGGGACCCGATGGGCTCCCTCACTTGCTGCATGCACCTTCTATGCCATGGTCAGTGCTGACCGCAGCATAGAAGGGGTTAATCCGCTGGCATCGGCTTTTACAGTGATGCCGGCGGATACAGCAAGGGCCCGGCTATCAGGGACTGCCAGGCCCCTGCAGTGCTTGGGCGTGCACTACTCCGGTGCCTGCCCGATCACCATGCCATAATAGTACGTCAAAATGCGGCATGTCACTTGCCGCCATGACGTACTATTATGTCATATGTAGGGAAGGGGTTGAAGAAGAGCATGTTTTGTAGGGAGACTTGTTTACTGCCAAAACCAGACAGACTGACCTTTTAAATGTCTGGTTTAGCTCTGTTGTTATATCTGAAAACCTGTTTTGTCTGGAAAAACTGCTGCGTCATTGCCATTGAGTATCATTGAAGCTCTAATGTAAGTCTGTGACAGACGGGAGTTGTAACTTTGTAACTGTTTGTGCTGAGTTTCTCCACTCCACCCCTCCCACTAGAAGGTTCTAGTTCATCCAGAAACTATGTATAAGAAGAGAAGTCAGAGCCCCTAGTATTCTGCAGTTAGGGAACAGTGCTTGGAGATGAAGACTCTGCCAGTCTGCATGAGTGATTAGAAGAAGATGTTGAGATGGGGATGCTGAGCCACAGACCATGGGTCACCAGCCTCGTGACCAAGGAGACACCCGACCACTAAGCTATAGACCGTGGGCCTCTATCTTTTAAATAGGGTACCAGCTTTCTGAGTGAGAGAGAGGGACAGCTAGCTCAGGCCTTTCCGCTATTGCGTTGATATTTAGGTCCATCTAAAATAGCCCACACAGTAGCAGGCTACTCTCCCAACTACTTTAGGGGTTGTTAATCTGTAGGAGATTTACTGTATATCTGGTGGGACTGTCCTCAGGTGAAAATCTGTATCAAACCATAAAGCGGGGAACATAGTGCAGACCATTTAATCACTGTGAGGTCAGTATTTTTCATCAGTATTTGTAAGCCCAAACCAGGAGTGGCTCCTACAGAGTAAAACTGATAATGGAAAAATAGGGTCTTCTTCTGTGTTTTGGACCTACTCCAGGTTTTTGCTTCCAAACACTGATGAATAATTCTGACCAAATACTGACCTCGTAAAAGTGGCCTAAAAAGAGAAATTGTTTATTCATTTAGTTTATTTTCTCCTTGACAAGTGTGTCATGGGAATGAAGTATTCCTAGTTTTAAAGTGATTAAAGTGGATTTGCAGTAATTAGGCATAACCGATATAACAGGTGCCGCAATTTTAACTACGAGACTATTATCAATTTTTCCGACACTGAATTGATCCATTGGGTATGTGGAGGTGGGGAGAGACACTTGTTCAATGTGACAAACTCTGGTTTGCTATCTTAGTGCAGCAATCTCAGAGGAGATCTTTAATATCTTACATTTTGATAACATTTTTGATGTGTCATATGATATGTTTTGATTGGCGTGGGTCAGGCAAATTGCGGATCCATAAACACACCTGGCCGACAGCCCCATAGAAATGTCTATTCTTGTCTGCAATTGCGGGCAAGAATAGGACATGCTCTACTTTTTTGCGGAGCTGCAGGCGTAAGGTCGGCGGCGCGCTCCGCTAAAACTGATGCAGAGAGCACAGTGTGTGCTATCCGCATCGTTCCGTGCCCAATTCACAGTCAATGGGTCCGCATGTATTCCGCAGAATTGCGGAATACATGCGGACATATATGCGGACGTGTGAATAAGGCCTAACAGTCTGCAGTCAAGTAAAGCTAATCCCAAGTCAAACACAAAAGCCAGATGCCTCAGCTAGACCGCATAGTCAAAAGCTGGCTACCAAAGCTAAGGTTCTGAAACCTTCAGAAACCAATAAAGTTAATAAGTAGCCACCCCTCTGAGTGGTGTGCAGACCAAGGGTAGGCCTCAAGAGAGTAATAACCGAAACCCAGAGTGTTGAGGAGAGACTAGTGGAGATTATGAGAGTGTTACCTCAGCCTAGAGACTCCATTAGCACTTAATGTGAGACAGGAGTTAGCCTATGGTAACTTTTCACAGTCTACGGTGAAGTAGAAGCTGTAAGCAGAGCCACATTCCTCTATGGACAGTGTGAACCTATGACTTAACAGGATGGAAGAACTACTACGGGCTGACCCACCTAAAACCACCCCTTCAATCCTAACACAATAAACAACACACAGACCAACTATGGTGAAACGGGCCGTAGCCAAACTTTATTACACAGCATGTTCACATGTTCTTTAATCAAACAATTAAGCATTTTCATAATATAACATATATACCAACATGATATGACCACGGCCAACCAACCCAACACTGCAACCCCTTGCATTGTGGAAGGACCCCGGAAGGCAACCAATCAAGTTGTACTCTTGCTCATCACTTTCCTTATGTCGCTATTTTACCCTTGGCCGCACTCACCGACCCAAGGGCACCAATATTCCTTAATCAAAGTAAATACCCCTGTAGGCCCAGTTTCCCAAACAGGGGCACCCAGCGTACAGCTTACAAAAACACACATATGTTGCACGTTTTCACATGCAGTGCACCATTTTCACCCTTGAATTACCTTCCAGGATCCTTCCCCTTCCTGCCCAAACCACGAAAACATAAGCCACTGACCCAGAAAAACACACAGTCGCAGGTGGGCGGGAACATTACTCCACTAACTCCAACTACTGATGCACCGCCCCCTAGCACCCTGGCACTATATACAGCCCGGGAAAATGCTTCTCCGCACCACGCCCCCTGTCCTCACCTTGACCCCCTACCAGACACCTTCACTCTCTTAACCCTTTAAATGCCCTCTGTCTTCCCCCTAAGTCAAGCCGTACTTCACTACGGCTACGCCACGCTCTGTTGCTCTTCTTATTGGAAATTGTGAGTAAGCCAGGAAGGCAAAATATATGTACCAGTTGTGTGAAACAAAGAAGTTTATTGATGTATACGCCACACCTGGAAGATAGACAGTCAGCCATAAGTTACAATAGTCTGAGTGTGACCAGGGCTAACACCTCACCAAAAGCCTGCTATTAGGATTACAGATACAACAAACTTGTGATGTCTTTTGAATGGATTACAACAACAACTTTGCATTGCAATAATCTGTACATCTACCTCAAGGCAAGTGATTCTCAGTAAATGTTCCATTTATTTATTCAAACTGACTCCTCTTTATTTTACCACCTCATTTGCACCCAAGGGTGCTGGTGTCATGACATCAGGGAACCTGCCTTCCCTGCACCTTGAACCCTATATCATTAAGGGCACTTCAACCAACATCTGGCAGGAAATCCCTCAACATCAGAGTGTGCCCTGAAGGAATCCGGTGCCTCCTTCCCATCACTGCACGTTGGCCCAGGGAGCTCTGCTAAACCGTGAGTACCAACTACTACACCCATCAGGCCACCACAGTCACGCGCGCACCTGCAGTACGGTCTGTTGCATATGGACATCATAAATTGTCTATGATCTGTACACTGCATGCTCATTCCTTAGAGGAGAGCCGAGCAGAGTTGAGGGAAGCCAGAGAGGAACAATGTTCAGATAAGCATTTGTGACACTTCATTTAGCCATTGGTTGGGGTCTCAGCGGCTGGACTCACTCAGATCAAAACTTCCAAAGACACTAGTTTTATAATGGTTTAGTTAGGCTAGTTTCACACTAGCATTAAAGGGTTTGTTTGCATTCAGAGCTGAACCCAGACGTAAGCTCCCCTTCACACATTTAGTCTGTATTAGTGGAGCATCGGAGCATTTCATGCTCTGATGCTTCCCTGTGCAGGGCAAGGGCTGTTTGTTTACTGCCGGTAACGTACCCATTTTTTTCAGTATGCTAGGCGAAGCAGTGATCCTCGGTGATGTCACCTGCACTAACGGGTGGTCTTTACTGCTGCCCTAGCCTGTAAAACAGCCTAGGGCTGCGCTAAAGACACCCTGTGCCAGCAATGTCACCAGGCTCACTGCTAGGCTAAAGCCTCCACCTAGCATACCCATGAGAAGCCCAGTACGTTACCGGTAGTAAAGAAAAAGCCCTTGTCCTGTGCTAAGCTGCGCAGGGCAAGGGGGAGCATCGTCACGAGAAATGCTCCGATGCTCAACCGATACAGGCTAAATGTGTGTAGGGCAGCTTATGTCCGGGTTCAGCTCTGAACCCGAACAACCCTATTAAATCTGTCCTGCAGGCTGTACTGGTAGTCCATTGTATCCGGCATAGCCGGCACCACTTTCTGTCTGGCTGAATCCTGGCACTTATACCGGAAACAACTGGATCTCCAGCATAGTCAATGGACTCTGGCAGGGGAAGGCTATGCCGGATACGATGAACTCCGGCAGGCTGTTCCTCTGATGCAACAGCCTCACAAATCGTTTTAACGCTTTCTGTTTCTTTGTTGTATCCCTTCAAGGAGAATGGGATGTCTCTATTTGGCATCACTGTTCATGGGAGAATTAGAAGAAATAATTTTAGATTAATATTATTGGTTGAACAAGCCACCTTAAAGGGGTTTTCTGATTTGCATCAACATCATTTAAAATATTCATTTATCAAGGTAGCTGTAATTTTGTCCTGTATTTCTTTTAACTTTATTGATCCTATCTTCACACACATTAAAGGGGTTTCTGGTTTTCATCAGCAGCCTTTAAAATTATCATTTACCTGGGCCGTGGTCACATGACCATGTTCATGCAGCTCTTTCTTATTTCCTGTAATGTTCTGTCCATGGGTGGAGCAGTGATAGGGGAGTGTCTATGTAAATGAAGTAGCTGATTATTGTTTGGGGCGGTGCTAAAGCTGTCTTAGAAAAAGGAGAAGTGCATCATGGGTTTGGTTGGATACAGCAACAGGAAGGGCGATATACTGGATGGAATCAAACCAGAGGTAAGCACCTGCATGAGAATATCTGTTAAATACCCTAAACAGTGACGTATCTACAGGGGAAACAGCTACTTCAGGACACGAGTGGAGAAGGGGCCCTGGAGCTTTCTTTTTTCTAGTACAATTCAGGCCAGGCCGAGCTCCCAGTATAAGGTGGCCAGAGGTCTGGTTTTAGGTCGGACAGTCCGGCCCCTGTCCTCCATTCGATGCAGGGCGTGGATGGACGCAGGGATGTCCTTTGTAACAGCTCACACTCAAAAAGCAGTACTGTGCTGTCTTAGCATAAGCTGCAGGGAGAAAGTCACCCTCCCTCCCACCCCTGCAGCTGACCTGAACTTGGTACTAAATTACATTTTTACATTTCTGACGGCTGTGTGCGGGGAGAGTGTGTGCCCTAATGGGAACGGGGCATGACTAAGTGGAATCGGGGACTGGGTTCTAAAGACTGGCTTTTGGGCGTGGTCCGAGTAGCCACCCTACCCCAGTATAAATGTATCTGAAGGGGGCCCAGCCTGGCCTGAATTGTACTAGAAAAGGTGTACATACCAGTATGAAGGACCTTTGGACTGCAGTAATGGTAGGCTAAAGTACCGCTGATGCCATTATGTTACATGATCGAAGGTCCTTTAGCCTACCATTACTGTGTTCCAAAGGTCCTTTATGTTTATCTGTATGTGTGTGTTAGTATGTGAATGTTTGTTTATCTATGTCAATTTCTGCTTATTCTGTATATAGGAGATATCTGTACATGGGTAGTAGTGTGTAAATATATATATATATATATATATATATATATATTAGAGCATTACTACTCCTATCCAGATATTTAGGGCACTGATACTGAAACAGATACTTGTTTAAAAAAAAAAAAGCTTTTAACTATTGATGACCTGTAGAGTTGAGCGGACACCTTGAAGTTCGGGTTCAAGGAGTTCGGTCCCGAACCTGAACTTGACCCGAACTTTACCCAGAACCCCATTGAAGTCATGGATAGGGAAATAACTTAAAATAACATAAAATACATAAAAATTAAAAATAAACGTTCTAAACCAGAGCAAAAGTGAGTTACAGTGGCACCTGCCACGCAAACAGAAGATGTGGCGGCAACGCCACCACATCTTTCACCGTCACCAAGCAATTCCACACTATGCCATGGAAGCGTTCAACTGTCCATCTCCCAATTAGAAAAATAAATGGAAAGAGGAAGTACCCCCCTACCCACCTGCAATCCCTGGCCCTGAATGCCAGGATTTTTAAATTCCTGGACCTTTGAAATGCTGTCATTCTGTCTGGTGGAGATAGATGGAGACTTTTAAAAAACGTATGGCGGTGGCTGTCCCACAGTACGTGGTTCCCAGCCGCCACTAATTTTCCAGGCGAGCCATACCTTCCATGCCAAAAATCAGGTGTGCACTGCTCAACGCCATCTGTGGCAAGGTCCATATAACCACCAATACGTGGACCGGTAAGCACAGGCAGGGAAGTTATATCTCCCTAACAGCACACTGGGTAAATGTAGTGGTGGCTGGGCCAGAGGCGGATAGCGTTTGGGCGCATGTCCTTCCGACCCCGAAGATTGCAGGGCATTTCTATTTGCCTCCTGTTGCCTCCTCCTCATACTCAGATTCCTCCTCCACTAACCACCTCCTTAACCTTTCAGCGTAACACCTTCACCACCAACATCAGCACAGCCAGGGGGAAACGACAGCAGGCTGTTCTGAAACTCATCTGTTTGGGGGACAAACCCCACATTTCGCAGGAGCTGTGGATGGGCATGGAACAACAGACCGATGAGTGGTTGGTGTCACTGAGCCTCAAGCCCAGCCTGGTGGTGTGCGATAATGGGCGAAATCTCGTAGCAGCTCTGGGCCTAGCTGGTTTGACACACATTCCTTGCCTGGCGCATGTGCTGAATTTAGTGGGGCAGAAATTCCTGAACACCTGACAGTGAAAATCAATTCGGTTAATCCAGCTCTTAGATTGTGGTGGGACAAATTCACTTTTGTTGGTGCTCAAGGACCCCTGCGGTCTGAGGCGCAGATGTGACAGGCAAATAATTTTATTTAATTTGTCGGTTAGATTGTTGGGTAACATTTCGACGGTTATCAGGACTTTTTAATATAAATCGTAACAAAATCTATACAAGGAACATTTCAAAAAGACTATAACCAGTGGCGTAACTACCGGGGAAGCAGGGGAAGCGGCTGCTTCGGGGCCCAGGCTGACAAGGGGCCCGTCCGCCTGGGAGCAGTGTCTCAGTGTCAGACAACATGACTGAGGAATATCTCAGGCCGGGCCCTTCACTTACAGTGCGTTCATACCACCCCCGCCCCCCCCCCCCCCTGCCGATTTCCCTTACTGCCTGTCTCTGCCAGCATAGCGCACTGCGCCGCCTACTAGTGCTCTATGCTAATTAAGCCTGCCTGCTAAGTTCTTGTCCTGACTGGAGAGTGTGGCAGGAGAGAGTGGAAGTGCAGCAGGCAAGAGGAGCAGCATGACAGCGGCACAGCAGAGAGCGCACATCACTCATTCCTTTGCTTTTAAGGTATGTGCACACTGCCTGTTCCCCCCTGGCCATTTCAGTGCAGCCCCTGGCCCTTCTCTGGCCCCCCTGGCCCTTGTCTGCACCCCCCTGGCCTGTGCCCTCCCTGGCCCCTGTCTGTGCTCCCCTCCCCCGGCCCCTGTCTACATCTCCCTAGTTCTTGTCTGTGCCCCCTCTGGCCCTTATCTGCAACCCCCGGCCCCTGTCTGTGCCCCCCTGGCCCTGGCCTGTGCCCCTCTAGCCTCTGTCTGTGCCCCCTGGCCTGTTGCCCCCCTGGACCCTATCTGCACCCCCTGGCCATTATTTGCACACTCTGGCACTAATATGCACCCCCCCTGGCCCTTATCTGCACCCCCTGGCCATTATTTGCACCCCCTGGCACTAATATGCACCCCCTGGCCCTTATCTGCACCCCCTGGCTGTTATTTGCACCCCCCCTGGCCTTATCTGTGCCCCCTGGCCTTTGCCTGCACCCCCCGCCCCTGTCTGTGCCCCCCTGGGCCTGGACCCTGTCTTCAATCTTGACTAGCCAAAGAAGTGGGGTTTGCATGGGAGGATGGAGTTGTGAAGTGCGGTATGAGTTGGAGGGGCCCATACAAAAATTTGCTGTGGAGCCCAGTCACTTCTAGTTACGCCCCTGACTATAACTATAAGTCAGATAAACAAAATAAACAAACAAAACTATATACATGCCTTACACTTAACTTATAAGGCCAGTCATATACAAGTGGCTCGGAGGGTGGGTTCCTGCACTAACATAGGCCAGGTACACAATTGTCCAGCCAGGGCACAGTTCTGGAGGAGGAGGAGGAGGAGAAACCGTGTTCACAGCAGGGTGGCACCCAAAGCAGCTCACGGCCATCACTTGAGTGTGGCTGAGGGGATACGGAGGACACAGATGATACCCCTCCCACAGAGGACAGCATGTCGTTGCCTCTGGGAAGCCTGGCACACACGAGCGGCTACATGTTGCAGTGCCTGCGCAATGACTGCCGAGTTGCCCACATTCTAACTTGTGCAGATTACTGGGTGGCCACCCTGCTGGATCCCCATTACAAGGACAATGTGCCGTCCTTAATTCTGTCACTGAAGCGTGATCGGAAGAAGCCAACGCTGGTAGACGCACTGCTGATGGCATTCACACCTGACAACCTGGGGCTCAGTGGAAGCACAAGGCTAAAGCAGAGGAGGAGGAGGAAGAAGTCGCCAACGCAGCTGGGTCACCGCCTGCACCTCAGAAGGCAGGGTTAGCATGGCCGAAATGTGGAAAAGCTTTGTCATCACACCACAACAACCAGCACCGCCAGCAGATATGGAACGTCTTAGCAAGAGGCAGCATTTCAGCAACATAGTGGAACAGTACACGTACTGATTGATGGGTCTGTCCAGGGGCGTAGCAACAGGGGAAGCCGGGAAAGCTACTGCTTTGGGGCCCTGACCTAGAAGGGGCAGATCCAGGAGGAGGAGGACTAAAAGACTTTGTCAGGGCCCCTCAACAGTATTATACAATGAAATTATATACAGTGGCAGTATAGACAGTGTAGAAAACGGATGGAACAGCTGCCGGGCCTGGTCTGAGAGAGCGATCTTTAGTAGCCACAGGAATGGCGGCATTAAAAGAAGGGTTTGTGCAAAAATGTTGGGGAGGGGGCCCCATTCAAAAATTTGTTGTGGTGCCCAATCATTTCTAGCTACGCCACTGGGTCTGCCACATTCAACTTCTGGGTCTTCAAATTGGGCACATGGCCTGAGGTTGCCCTTTACGCCTTGGAGATGCTGGCCTACCCTGCAGCCACTGTATTGTCTGAACATGTGTTTAGCATGGCTGGGGGCATTATCACAGACAAGCGCAGCCGCCTGTCCGCAGCCAATGTAACCACCAATTGTAAGTTCCCTGTCAGTTATCCAGTGCAGGGGTTTGTACCCGGCAAAAATGGTAATATTTCACCCAACAATTTAAAAGAGGAGTATTCAAATTTACGGTCACTGTCACCTATGCAGAGCAGGGGTTTGTACCCGGCAAAAATTGTAATATTGCACCCAACAGTTAAAAGAGGATTATTCACATTTTCGGTCCCTGTCACCTATGCAGAGCAGGGGTTTGTACTGAACTCCCAGACGGATTAACTATATTATTGTCCCCGACTCATATGCAGCGCAGGCCGCAAAGGTAATTCCTGGCCCCAAAAAATATAATTTTTTTTACCACCCATGAAAAACATGGATTTAAGTGGTATATTTTGGGGTGTAGAACCTCATTGTTCTCAACATCATCTTCCACCCAGTCTTCACCCCTGGCCTCTTTGTCGGTCTGCACACCCCAGAAAGCCACAGCAGTTTGCACCTGTGTTTCGTCATCATCAGAGACGTGCTGCAGTGGTCTTCCCCTGTCCTCATCCTCAAAAGTGGTTTGGCATCCGTGCACTCAATCTCTTCCACTTCTGGGGCAGGACGATGGTTATGGCCCTGGGAAACCCTGCCAACAGAGTCATCAAAAAGCATAAGAGACTGCTGCATTTAACTGCCAATAGTCAACAATTAAGTTCACTAACAGTAAGCCTACATGCACACGGCAGTGTTTTTTTGCGGCCTCCGTTCCGTTTTTTTTGCGGATCCGATGGTTTCCAATTCATTTCTATGGATCCGTTAAAAATGCGGATGCCTCTTCCGTTGCCTGTCCGCGTCCGCTGTCCGCATTTCATGTCCGCAAAAAAAAATATGGCATGTCCTATTCTTGTCCGCAAAAAACGGTTTGCAGACCCATAGAAGTCAATGGGTCTGCAAAAAATGCGGATGACCAACGGAAGCCATCCGTTTGTCATCCGCATCCGTTTCTTTTTGCGGATGGTTGCTTGGAAACCAGGGCACTTGTACAGGTACTTTAAGTAACTGATTCAAGCCTTCCGTTTTTTTTGCGGATCCGCAAAAAAAACAGAAGACAAACGGAAACACGACCTACAAAATTTGCGGACACACGGAACGGATGTGGATGTGAAAAAAAAAGGAAGACGGATCAGCGATTTGCGGATAGCAAAAAACAACTATCGTGTGCATATAGCCTAAGGCAGTGCCCGTGTCATAAACAGAATAAATTTCTTTAGGTAACACAACAGTGTAACGGAGAAATTCAATACAATTACTTCACTATCACCAAAAATGTTATTTTTCAAACCAACAATGTAAAAGCAGAAGTCAGAAATGCAGCGTACACCGCAAATGTGCTATCTACCACAAAACCAGTGTGTTTGCAATCAACTATGTAAATGCGGAGTTCAAAAGGTTACTTTAACCCCTTAAGGACTCAGGGTTTTTTCATTTTTGCGTTTTCGTTTTGCGCTCCCTGCCTTCCGAGAGCCATAACTTTTTAATTTTTCCATTCACATGGCCATATGAGGGCTTTTTTTTTGCAGGACAAGTTGTACTTTCCAACACCACCATTTAATATTGCATACGATGTAGTGGGAAGCGGGAAAAAAATTCCAAATGGGGTGAAATTGCAAAAAAAAAAGCAATTCCACCACAGTTTTACGGGTTTTTAAATTACGACGTTTGATGTGCGATAAAACTGACCATTTAGTTTAATTCTACAGGTCAGTATGAATCCGGCGATACCCAATATGTATAGTTTTTCTTGCATTTTGATAGTGAAAAAAAATTCTAAAGTGGGAATTTTTTTTTTGTCGCCATATTTTGACCCCTATAACTTTTTGTAATTAAGTGTATGGCATTGTATGGGGGCTTATTTTTTGTGGGGCGATCTGAACTTTTAGATGATACCATTATGGGGTGTATAGAACTTTTTGATCACTTTTTATAAAAAAATTTTTGAGGAAATGAAGCGTCCAAAAACGGCGAATCGGCCATTTCGGTGCTTTTTACCGTTTTTCTGTTTACTGTATGGGTAATATATTTTTATATTTTTATACTACGGGCGTTTTCGCACATTGCGACACCCATGATGTGTATTTTCTTTTATTTTTTAATTATTTTATTTAAATTTTGGGGAAAGGGGGGAGATTTGAATTTTTTTTTTTATTATTTTTATTTTTTTTACACTTTTATATAGGTCCCATAGGGACCTATATAAATCAGTCATCTGATTGCTTCTATCATAAACTCCAATACACTTGTATTGGAGTTTATGAGTAGAGATGAGCGAACTTTAAAAAATAGTTTGGCGTTCTGTGTTCGGGTTGTGTAACGCGCATCCCTTTATAGATTTCACTATCACGACTATCCAGCATATGGAATCATAAGGGGCGGCTTCCACGAACCCGAACTGTTGACCGAAAGACCTGAGGTGACGTCACGTCATGTGATCAATGCAGGGGCGTGGCTCAGCACTGGATTTGATCCCGTGCTGAGCCACGCCCCCTGCACTGATCACATGACGGTGACGTCACCCCAGGTCCTTCGGCTTTTTAACAGTTCGGGTTTGTGGAAGCCGCCCCTTATGGATTCCATATGCCGGGATAGTCCGCGGTAGTGGAATCCATAATGGAATGCGGCGATTACCACAACCCGAACGCCAAACTATTTTTTAAAGTTCGCTCATTTCTATTTATGAGTATTTTACTACTTTCCTATGAAGCCCTATTGCTAACAAGGGCTGCATAGGAAATAGTAAGTAGTAGCCTTGAATCATTCATTGAGTTCGAGGCTATTACATCCAGCGCTGTGAATCCCCCGATCACCACTAGGGGGAGCCGGAGCGTTACCGAAAGTTTTACTTTCGGTTTTAGCACGCGCAGATGCCGTGATCAGGATTGACCATGGCATCTGCGGGGTTAAATGATTGCGATTGGCATCGCTGCCGACCGCGATCATTAGCCGCGGGGGTCAGCTAAAGGAAACAGCTGGACCCCCGCAGCGATGGCACCTGCAGCAGGCAGGAGCGGGCGCCATCCTTAGGGATCAGACCCATGACGTACCCATACGTCATGGGTCATTAGGGGTTAAATGACTAAAATACAGGGTAGGCCTTAAATCTGCTATGTAGCACAAAACCAGTGTTTATTTCAACAAACTACAGAAATGCAGCATGTCACTGCTAAATTTTAAAATACGTTTTTGTGCGTTGTATGCCAAACTGCTCTGTGTAACAACAATACGGGTTTATTTCCCCCAAAATACACTAATGCAGTATTTCACTGCAAAAATTTAAACGTAGGTATTTGTGCGGTGTATGGACAAGTGCTCTGAGTAGACCAACAATATGTGTTTCTTTCCCAAAATACACAAATGCAGTATTTCACTGCTGAAATTTAAACGTAGGTATTTGTGCGGTGTATGCACAAGTGCTCTGTGAACCAACAATACCGGTTTCTTTCCCCAAAATACACTAAATGCAGTATTTCACTGCTGAAATTTAAACGTAGGTATTTGTGCGGTGTATGCACAAGTGCTCTGTGAACCAACAATACCGGTTTCTTTCCCCAAAATACACGAATGCAATATTTCACTGCTGAAATTTAAAATGGGTATTTGTGCGGTGTATGCAAAACTGCCCTGCGGACCAACAATACCAGTTTCTTTCCCCAAAATACACTAATGCAGTATTTCACTGCTGAAATTTAAACGTAGGTATTTGTGTGGTGTATGCAAAACTGCTCTGTGGACCAACAATATGTTTTTTTTTCTCCAAAATACACTAATACAGTATTTCACTGCTGAAATTTAAAATAGGTATTTGACAAGTGACTCCAGCTTATATAGAGGCTGGGTCACATGCTGCACTCAGCCAATCACAGCCATGCCATTAGTAGGCATGGCTGTGATGGCTTCTTAGGGCAAAGCAGTGAAACGCTTGCTGATTGGCTGCCCTGCAGCCTTTTAAAAAGCGGGAAGAAATCGCCGAACAACGAACCCGAACCTGAACTTTTACAGAAATGTTCGGGCTCGGGTCCAGGTGCGAAAAATCGTAAAGTTCGGTACAAAACCGAACTTTACAGTTTGGGTTCGCTCAACCCTAGTGTTATACCCTGTTATGGCCTAATAGTGCACATAGACAAAGATTTTATTTTCCGTCCTCCATAAATGAAACTGGACTGATCTGTTATGCTTGCCCATAGACCTCTATTATGACGGATCAAAATGTAATCCCTCTAACCCTGGGTTCAGACCTGAGCGTTCCAAAAACGCGCGTTTACGCAGCGTTTTTGTACGCGTTTGCTGCTTTTTGCAAATAGGAAACGCAGCGGTCGTCTGCGGCGTTCTTGTGATTGCTACTGTGGTGTCAATCACAAAACGCGCGTCAAACGCCCCAAAAGAAGCTCAAGTACTTGTTTATGCGTTGGGCGTTTTACAGCGCGTTCAAACGCGCTGTAAAACGCTCAAGTGTGAACCACTCCCATAGGGATGCATTGGTTTTAATCTGTTGAGCGTTTTACAGCGCGTTTGAACGCGCTGTAAAACGCTCAGGTGTGAACCCAGGGTAAAGGTTTCCGTCTTGAATTCCGTCTGACGAATTCAGTTATTTTCCTTTATAACCATGTTATAACGGAAAACAATAACGGAGTTTATAACGCCGATGTGAACCCGACCTAAGAGGATAAGTGTATTATATTGTAAGGAATGGTATTAAAAATACTTTTATACACTAATTTTTACCAAACCTTTGAGTTTACTGGTAGAAAAAAGTACAGCACATTATCTGATGTCCAGAAGGACATTACATATATTGGCATGGTAATGTGAACTAATTTTATTTATTTTTTTATAGGGATGATCGAACCACTCGAGATTCGGTTTGGTTCAGGTTCAACAAATTTTTGAGTTTGGTTCTGATCCAAATTGCTTCAATTGCCCTGAAAATTGGTGTACAGTATAACACCTTCTAGCCTCCTTAGAAAACTTGTTATCTCTTTCTATTTATTTTAATGAATTATTTTTTTCTCCCTCCCCTCTCCCCAAACGCTGGAACACAATAGTAGATGATGTCTGAGTGACACTGACATACATAGCAATAGGTTAACACATGTTTGACATCGTTAACATACAGCGTGTTTAACCCATAGGGAACCCCACCTACATTTACGTTGCTGAAATCCGTGACTTAAGGACCAGAGCCGTGGTGGTGCTGTGATGACGTAGGTTTCTCCGACGTCGCTCCTTCCTCCGAATGTCCTACCCTGCTGCAACATGCTGGAGACGAGCTCTTCTACCTCCTTAACCTGAACTGGGGGACTTGCTCACTCCCAGACGCGCTCCGTTTGCTGACCGGACTCTTGGAGGATTCTCTGGATTGTGTCGTCTTGATTGATTTTCTCTGTCTCACTGCCTTGCCTGCTGGTCAACTTATCTCCCTTTCCTGCTGCTTTTTTTCTTGCTGCGCTCTTCTGATCCCCCACGTGAATTATCAGGTCCTGTCGGGACCTGATTACTTGTCCTATCTATGTTTGATCCCTCTCCCTCCGAGCTCTGCATAATTACTCCTCCGACATCCTGTATGTTTGCTCCCTGACCTCCCCTGACTAACCCTCTAATTTTATTAATATGCTTAATAAATCGAAATCCCCAGGATGAGAATGGAGGTCAATGATCTTAAAAAAAAGGTTGTGGAATCTGAAGATAGATCGAGACGATCCAATGTGAGAATTGTTGGTCTACCAGAAGGCATGGAGGGAGATAGTCCCGGCGAGATGATAAAGGACTTAATATTGGAGAGGATGGGAAGGGAGCATTTCTCTCCATTATTCCAAGTGGAAAGAGCCCATTGAGACTCAGGGGGAAAACCAATCCCTGGAAGTCAGCCACAGATATTCCTGGTCAAGGTATTACTCTCAAGAGATCCGGATATGATTCTGAGAAGGGCAAAGGAATGCCCCCATCTTATATAATGGGAACAGATATTCCCATTGTATAAGATGGGGGGCATTCCTTTGCCCTTCTCAGAATCATATAATTTTTAACCTGTCACCTAGTCCCCGGACATTCCAAGTTAGTATTCTAACTTACTTCGTTCAAGCCATAGTATCCCCCAATAAAAAATTAGCCATGTTTCCTACCATGTTACCCCTCACAGGAGACGCATCGCAACCCACCCCATGACACCTCCACCGGTGGTAGGAAAAATGGCTAATTTTGTATTGGGGAATCTATGGTTTGAACGAGGTCAGTTAGAATGCTAACTTGGAATGTCCAGGGACTAGGTGACAGGTTAAAAAGACAGGCGGCCACTGACTTGGTTCGGAGACAGCTTTCTGTGATTGTTTGTTAGTTAGACACACTTTATCCAGGGCAAGATCCTCCATTGGTGGGAGATGGGCCGCACAGAATTATCACTCCAGTTATACTAACTATTCGAGAGGAGTGACAGTATTAATTCACAAGCAGATTGATTTGTAGGTTTGGCTTCCTCTATTGATAAACAGGGGATATACCGCATATACTCGAGTATAAGCCGAGTTTTTCAGCACAAAATTTGTGCCGAAAAACACGAACTCGGCTTATACTCGAGTCATACACGTAAAAGGAGAGTGGAGTGGGAGGAGGAGCTGGGGGCGGGTATTTGCAGCGGGGCCGATGCGCTCACTGCTGACTGACTGATGTCACGCTGCGCTCGCCCGGCCTGTCTGGAGTATTCAGTGCGGCATGTGAGGAGGTATTTAGGAGCGGTAATGGGGGAAGGGGGCTGTGGATGGCACTGTTATGGCATGGGGGCTGTGGATGGCACTGTTATGGGATGGGGTGCTGTGGATGGCACTGTTACGGCATGGGGGGCTGTGAATGGCACTGTTATGGGATGGGGGCGCTGTGAATGGCACTGTTATGGCATGGGGGGGCTGTGGATGGCACTGTTATGGGATGGGGGCGCTGTGGATGGCACTGTTATGGCATGGGGGGGCTGTGAAAGGGACTGTTATGGGATGGGGGGCTGTGGATGCCATCCACAGATCCCTCATAACAGTGCCATCCACAGATCCCCCCATAACAGTGTCATCCACAGATCCACCTCGGCTTATACTCGAGTCACTACTTTTCCTAGTTCTTTAGGGTAAAATTAGGGGGGTCGGCTTATACTCGGGTCGGCTTATACTCGAGTATATACGGTATGTTTTTCTCTATGGAAAGCTCGCTGGGAGGTTCTGCATTTTGGCCTTTGTGTATATTTCTCCTCCTTTTTTTCTTTCTATATTTAATAGTTTATTAACATTTATGGATCAGTGGCCTGAGTGTCCTTCCATAGTAAATGGGGACTTCAACTGTGTTTTTAATTCAGAGATGGATAGAATATCCCTGGGAGGTAATATTTATATTTCTTTTCTGGGATCACCACTGGCACGTTTCTGTCAGGAATCGGCATTTGAGAATGTATGGGGATTCTTGGAAGGGGAAAAGAGCTTACTCTTGTGTAAGTACATCTTGAAACTCTATGTCCAGAATAGACTTGGCCCCATCACAAGTGCACCATTACAGATCCCGCTGAGGAAGGTCTTTATAAGACCGAAACGTCCGGGGACCATACTAATAATTATTGTGGCCTTATACTTATCATATAGCCTGGATGTATACAACAATGTTATATTGAACACTGAAAAATACAAATAAAAAGTGATTACTTGCATACAAAACAGTGTGCCGTGAACCTACCTTATAAAAAATATTTGAAGCATGTTAAACGGATGAAGTAAGAGCCAAGGGCTTTATCAGATCATGTACCATTTTGGGTGGAGCTATGGCTGAAAACAATCTTAATGTAAGGCCTCCTTTCAGACTGAATCCCCATTGGATCTCCATAATGGATAATCACGATTTGATAAAAAATGAAATCATTTCTTTTTGGGATAGAAATTATGGTTCGGTGAAGACCCAGTTGGTGTGGGATGCATTCAAGGCTTTTATGAGGGGGGTCTTTATTAGTCATATTTGTAATTTGAGAAAATGTTATGTTAGGAGGGAGAAGGAGTTGGAGGAAGTAGCAGTGGCTGGAATGGATAAGTTTTCCAGGAACGAAACAATAGAAAATAGGGGAATTATGGAGGAGACAAGTCAGGCTTATCCTGATTTTCTCCTGGATAAGGCCCAGCAGAGGCTTTTTTTTTTAGAGGGCAAAAATATTTTTGTGAATCAGGCCATCCTGGGAAAATGTTGGCTAGGGTGATCTCTAATAAGGAGCGGAAAAAAAATAGATTCTTAGTATTTGGTCTCCTGATGGTAAGATTACTGAGGATCAGGATTGTATAAAGGAAATATTTGTTAACTATTTTTCAGAACTATATACTTTTTCAGATGAAGCGATAGATTTATATTTGGATTCTATTTCTTAACCAGTCCTTACAGATACTCAAAGAGAATTCCTTGAGGTGGATTTTACTCTGCAAGAGCTAGAGGATGCAATAAAGGCTTGCTCATGAAATTCTTCTACAGGAGCTGATGTATTCCCATATGAGTTCTATCGCAAGTATAGGGTGGTTATCTTCCTCTGTCTCCTGAATGTATTTACTGAGTCAGTGGAGGAAGGAGGGTAAGGATCCTCTTGATATGGGGTCCTATAGACCTATTTCTCTTCTCAATACTAGTGTTGATCGAGCATGCTCAGCCGAACACCAGTTCGGCTCGAGCATCTCGATGCTCGGCATGTGGTGGTACTCGGCCGAGTACCGCATGTGCTCGAGCGCAATGCTCGAGTCTCCTCCCCGCACGTTTCTTGGCTGCTACACTGCCAATAAACGTGCATGGGGGTACTGGCACTCACTGTAATGTCGTAACCATGTTGGCTACTGGCATTACAGTTATTGGCTGGCCAGAACGGGTCATCGGGTGCTGTATAGAACCCGATGACACAGGTTTGGCTCAGTATTAGTTAGGGAGAGCTGAGCATAGGAAGGGACAAGACAGTGTAGGGAGTGTTATTGGAAGATTTTTATTCGAAAAACTTTTCAGAGACCAAAAAGTCCTTTTAAGGACTATTGTGTGTGACAGCAGCAATATATATATATGTAGCGCAACCTGCGCTAAGTTGCTCAGTCTTAGGAAGGGCCAGACAGTGTAGGGAGTGTTATTAGAAGATTTTTAGTAGAAAAACTTTTCAGAGACCCAAAAGTCCTTTTAAGGACTATTGTGTGTGACAGCAGCAATATATATATATGTAGCGCAACCTGCGCTAAGTTGCTCAGTCTTAGGAAGGGCCAGACAGTGTAGGGAGTGTTATTAGAAGATTTTTAGTAGAAAAACTTTTCAGAGACCCAAAAGTCCTTTTAAGGACTATTGTGTGTGACAGCAGCAATATATATTTTTAGTGCACCCTGCGCTAAATAGCGTCTGATAGACCGCTGCGGACAGTTAAATTTTCCGCGCCACATCTCCTGTGTAAAGTGTGCGCATCCCTAAAATATCAGTCACATCCAGTGTACTTTTTCCGTAGACGGTGTCCGCTGCGGACAGTGACATTAGTTGCGCGACATCTGCAGTGTAACGTGTGCGTTTAAAAAATGTATCAGTGACATACAGTGTACTTTTTTAATAGATGGTGTCCGCTTCTGACAGTGACATTACCATGGGACCATCTCCAGTGTAACGTGTGTGCATAAAATTTTTATCTTTGACATACAGTGTACTTTTTCCGTAGACGCTGCGAACAGTGACATTACCCGTAGTACCTCTCCTGTATAACCTTTCCTCATCCCAAATATCTGTGACATTCCATATAATTTTTTATTAGCCGCTGGTGACAGCATTGACATTATCTGCGGGATATCTCCTGTGTGACGTTTCCACATCCCAAATACCTTTTAAAAAATTTTTGAGCATGCACTTCCAAATCCTATGCTACTGTACGTGTGACATATTTTCAAGCATATATAACATTTAAAACGAAAAAGGCGGTAAGGGACGGGGAAGTGGCCGTGATGCTGATGGTGCACGCAGAGGCCGTGGCCCTGGGCGCGTTGAAACTGTGCCTGCTGCCAGAGCACAAGAAAAACAATCATCCACGATACCTAGCTTCATATCCCAGTTTGTAGGGCGGCACAGGACACCATTCTTGAAGTCAGACCAGTGCGACCAGGTGGTTGGTTGGATTGCAGCAGATAATGCTTCCAGTCGGTTAAGCACCACCCAGTCTTCCACCAACTCCAGTCTCAGTAGCCAGGAGTCTGGTAAACACAATCCTCACCCTGATCCTCCTTCCTCCCACCATAGAGAGAGCCAAACAAGTGATCCCACACTTGGATATTCCGAGGACCTCTTTTCATCTCCATTCCTTGATTTGGCCCTCTTGCCAAGCACAGTTGAAGAGAGACAGATCTTGTGCCCTGATTCCCAACCTCTTGAGCATCCACAGTCACAAGAAGATGACGATGTCGAACAGCAATTACTGTTTAATGAGGTGGATGACGATGAGACACAGTTGCCAATAAGTCAACGGCAATTACTGACTCAAGAGGTTGATGAAGAGGATAAGACACAGTTGTCAATTACTGAGGTTGTGGTTAGGTCGACAAGTCAGGAGGATGAGCAGAGTGAGGGAATGGAAGATGAGGTGGTGGATGATGATATCCCTGACTCAACCTGGGAAGGTGGAAAGCCGAGCAAGGACAGCAGTACAGAGGGGCAGGGATCTGCAGCACAGCAACAGGCTGGAAAAGGCAGTGGGGTGGCAAAAGGGAGAACCATACAGGCCCGCAACTGTTTGCAACCTGTGCCATACCAAAATGAGCCGGGGCGTGAACACTAGCAACCTCACCACGACCAGCATGATCCGCCACATGGTATCCAAGCACCCTAATAAGTGCGACGAATGCCTGGGTCCACAATCTGTGTCTGCGGGTCACACCACTGCCTCCTCTTCCCCTATGTTACGTGATGGCAAATCCCCTGTCGAAGGCGCAGGCCCGGATGCCTCACGCCACCATCAGCGACCACATCCACTTTCATGTCCCAGCGCAGCATCCAAATGTCCTTACTCCAGGCCTTTGAACGCAAGCGCAAATACTCAGCCACCCACCCACAGGACATAGTGCTAAATGCGCAACTTTCCAAATTACTGGCCCTGGAAATGTTGCCGATAAGGCTTGTGGACACTGGGGCCTTCTGCAGCCTGATGTCGGCAGCCGTCCCGCATTACGCAGTCCCCAGCCGCCACTATTTTTCATCACAAGTGCCCTGACCAACGCAGTTACTGGGAAGGTCCACTTAACCACGGACACATGTACAAGTGCATTCGGCCAGGGAAGCTACAACCCCCACTTCTCCTCCTCCTCCACCGCCTCCTCCGCCACTTTCACCTCCGAATTATCCACGTGCAGCACCAGTCAGCCATCAGTCGGTAGGTGAAAGCATTGTAGCACTGCAGTGAGGAAGCGGCACCACCGCAGAGCTGTGGCAGGGGATAAGAGAACGGACTGAGCTGTGGCTCTCGCCACTCAACCTACAACCTGGCCGTAACTTGGTGGCAGCTTTGGAGCTCGGCAAGCTCACACAGATCCCATGCCTAGCCCACGTCTTAAACTTAGTGGTTCAGCGGTTTCTCAAAACCTACCCCAATTTGCCTGAGCTACTGGTGAAGGTGCGCCGCTTGTTTGCGCATTTCCGCAAGTCATCGCCAGCTTCAGCTGGCCTGTCAACGCTGCAGAAGCTCTTGACGTGAGCACGCGCTAGAACTCGACTTTCAACATGTTGGCCAGGCTTTGTGAGCAGCAGAGGACAATAGTGGAATACCAGCTGCAACATGATTGTTGTCTTTCCAGTCAGCTTCCGCTGTTCACAAGCGAGGAGTGGGCATGGATGTCTGACCTTTGTGAGGTTTTAAGAAACTTTGAGAAATCAACACAGATGGTGAGCGGCGATAACGCTATTATCAGCGTAACCACCCCACTTTTGTGTCTACTCAAATGCTCGCTGCTTACAATTAAGGACAACGCTTTGCATGTGTAAGAGGTGGAAATGGGGGAAGACATTACACAAGGTGATAGCCAGACCACCCTCAGTTCATCTTCTCTGTGCGAATTGGATGATGATGAGGAGGAGGAGCAGGAGACGGTTGACTCTGCTACAGAGGGTAGTACCCAAGGAAGTATATTTCCATCTGTTCAGCGTGGGTGGGCAGAAGAGGAGGAGCAGGATGAGGAGATTGAGAGTCATCCTCCTGATGAGGACAGCGTGCCTAGTGCAACATAAGTAAAATGAGAATAATCTCCAAAGAGGTCAGACTACCTGATGTAAACACGTGACAATCTCCTGCGTCCCCAATCTCCTGGGGACGCAGGAGATTGTCACGTGTTTACATCAGGTAGTCTGACCTCTTTGGAGATTATTCTCATTTTACTTATGTTGCACTAGGCACTTTACATTGTATCATGTGTTTCCTTATATAGGTTAATTATCATATACTATACGCTGTCATTTGCACATTATTATTCTCCTGATATTCCTCTGGTGCTTTTTATACCACCAGTTCTTGTTTACTGCTATTTTTATGTCTTTATCATGATTTTATATATACGAATATATTAATAAAGATTATTTTGTTTATTCCGGATGAATTTTTTGGTGTCCTATTTAAGTGGGCGGTCCGGTGATAGGCGCTTGCCCAGCGCCATATTTCGGTGTGTGCTATCAGTATTAGTCACCAGTTGCTGCCAGTGGTCTCAGCACCACCAGTCAGTGCCAGCCATCTCAGCCACCAATCACAGTGACCGCAGTCTCAGCCACCAGTCAGTGTCAGTTGTCTCAGCCACCAGTCACAGTGCCCGCAGTCTCAGCCACCAGTCAGTGCCAGCCGTCTCAGACACCAGTCACAGTGCCCGCAGTCTAAGCCATCAATTGGTGACAGCCATATCAGCCATCAGTGATTGCTACCAGTCACAGTACCAGCAGTCTCAGCACCACCAGTCAGTCCCCACAGTCTCAGCCACCAGTCACAGTGCCTGCAGTCTCAGCCACCAGTCATTGTCAGTTGTCTCAGCCACCAGTCACAGTGCCTGCAGTCTCAGCCACCAGTCAGTGCCAGCCATTTCAGCCACCAATCACAGTTCCCACAGTATCAGCCACCAGTCAGTGTCAGTTGTCTCAGCCATCAATGAGTGGCAGCAGTCTCAGCACCGCCAGTTAGTGCCAGCCATCTTAGACACCAGTCAAAGTGCCCGCAGTCTAAGCCACCAATCAGTGTCAGTCGTCTCAGCCACCAGTCAGTGCCAGCTGTCTTGGCAATTAGCCGCAGTTAATAGTCTCAGGCACAGCCACAGTCTCTGTACCAGCATTCAGTGCCAGCTGTCTGTCACCAGTCACAGTGCCCACCGTCTCAGCCACCAGTCAGTGCCAGCCATCTCAGCCACTAGTCAGTGCCAGTCATCTCAGCCACCAGTCAGTGCAAGCCGTCTCAGCCACCAGTCAGTGCCAGCTGTGTCAGCCATCAGTCAGTGCCACCAGCCACAGCCACCAGTCATAGTGACAGAAGTCTCAGCAATTAGCCACACTCAACAGTCGCAGTCTCAGCACCATCAGTCAGTGCCAGCAGTCTCACCACCACCAGTCAGTGTCAGCTGTCTCAGCCACCAATCACAGTGCCCGCAGTCTAAGCCATCAATTCAGTGACAGCCATATCAGCCATCAGTGATTGCCACCAGTCACAGTGCCAGCCATCTCAGCCACCAGTCAGTGCCAGCCATCTCAGCCACTAGTCAGTGCCAGTCATCTCAGCCACCAGTCAGTGCAAGCCATCTCAGCCACCAGTCAGTGCCAGCTGTGTCAGCCATCAGTCAGTGCCACCAGCCATAGCCACCAGTCATAGTGACAGAAGTCTCAGCAATTAGCCACACATTTAACAGTCTCAGCCTCAGTCTCAGCACCACCAGTCAGTGGCAGCCGTCTCAGCCACCAGTCAGTGCTAGCCGTCTCAGCCACCTGTCACAGTGCCTGCAGTCTCAGCCACAAGTCAGTGCCAGCAGTCTCTGCACAACCAGTGACTTCTTGACAAAATATTTTTGACAAAAAAAAAATATAACAAGAAATACAAAGTGGTCAAATTCCCCTGCTATTTAATATAGACTGTTCCTACTAATGTTTACTACCACTACTGTTCTAGCGCCCGTTTGTCACCGCCGATTCTGGGAGACGGTCGGTCAGAGGTTCCTCCCTGTCTTCTGTATGACGTTCTTTGTTTTGGTTTCACTTTGCTCAGTTCCTTTCTCTCCCTCAGCTGTCTCTTATCTTTGATTAATTGGCTTGCTTTATATTCCCTCCTCATACTGCTCCTCCTTGCGGTTTATATTACTTCCTGGATGAAGTGTGTGCTGCTGGAGGCTGCAGTTGTTTTGCTTTAAGATAAGTGCATTCCGTTTACTTTGTGTTTTGTTTGCTGGCTTGATTCTAGGTGACCCTGACTCCCTCCGTATTCAGTGCAGGGAGCCGGTGGCCGTGTCCCCTCACTACTATAGGGTTTTCAGGTGTCACACAGTCTTAGGTACGTGGGCATGCAATCGTCTACCATTGAGGCCTTTGCATGTGTAGCAGTCAGGGAGCGCTCTTAGGGTTTTAAAGGGCTCACCTATATGCTCCTTAGTTTTGGATCAAGTCAGTCTGTCGTTATTCATCAGTTCCTGCTAACTGTTCTCCATCCTTGACATTATAAACCGCCATAACCGTTTCAAGCATGGATCTGGTTTTTAGCCTTGGTTGACCGGATGCAAGGTCTTTTCTGGAGGTAGCATATCTCCGTGAAACTGTTTCTAAGCTTCAGGTGACCGGTTCTGCTGGCGTTCATGGAGTTTGTTCCGAGCCTAAAATCTCTCTTCCGGATACTTCCTCCGAGGGTAGTGAGAATTTTGTTCGTTTTAGAGAGGCTTGCAAACTCCATTTTCGCTTACGTCCCCATTCCTCTGGTGACGAGGAGCAGAGGGTGGGGATCATCATTTCGCTGCTCAGGGATAACGCTCAGTCTTGGGCCTTTTCGCTGCCGGCGGGGGCACGCCCCCTCCGATCGGTAGATTAATTTTTCATAGCCCTGGGTCAGATATATGATGATCCGGATCGTATTTCTCTGGCTGAATCTAAACTGCGTCTTTTATGCCAGGTAAACAGTCCGCAGAGATATATTGTTCTGAATTTCGGTTGTAATGATGCTGCACTCCGAAGTCAACTTTGTCATGGTCTTTCTGAAAGATTAAAACATGCATTTGCGTTTCATGAGAGGCCAGTGTCTTTGGAGTCTGCCATCTCTCTAGCTGTTCGTATTGACAGGCGTCTGAGAGAGAGGAGACTACTCTTTCCTGTCATATTCAGCCCAAGGACACTGGAGTTGACTCATGCAGTGCACAGGGGTCTCACTCTGTCTCTATACCCTCCGTGGAGGACCCAATGCAGCTGAGTTTAGTTGCCTCTGATACTAGAGGATTCAGCCCTCAGAGGAGGGTATGTTTCTGTTGTGGAGGTATTAACCATTTGGCTAATGTTTGCCCTTCTAGGAGGTTCATGGGGTTTTCTGAGGGTAATAAAAAGAAAAGAGAAAAGAAACCGTCTAAAAACGTTCCATCTGCTACAATTGGCAAGGTTAATGCGGAAATTGAAGATTTGCCATCTGCTTGCAGTTCTCGTTTTCTCCTACCTGCCAGGGTGGCGCTAGACAGCAAGAACTTTGTTTGTGAGATTTTTGTTGATAGTGGAGCAGCTGTTAAACTCATTGATAGTCAATTTGCTACAACACATGGTTTCCAGGTTTGCACTTTGGAAAAAGCTATACCTGTTTTTGCTATCGATTCTGCTCCACTTTCTCAAAAATCGTTAAAGGGCAAAGTTCACAATATCCTTTTGACTGTGGGTGACACTCATGTTGAGGATGTGTCATGTTTTGTCTTAAACGGATTACCTTCTCCTCTAGTGTTGGGGCTACCCTGGCTCACTAAACATAATCCCACCATTGATTGGCAAGCAAGGCAAATAAATTGTTGGAGTGAGTTTTGCAGAGAGAATTGCCTCACGGCAACTCTCGCAGAGGTTTCTACCAAGACTGTAACTTCTTTTCTCTCAGAATTTTCTGACGTGTTTTTCCGAGAGTGGTGTCCAGGAGTTGCCCCCTCAACGGGAGTATGATTGTCCAATTAATCTCATCCCAGGCGCCAAGCTGCCTAAATCACGATTATACAATCTCTCTCAACCTGAGAGAGCAGCCATGCGTACTTATATCTCTGAGAGCCTGAGAAAGGGACATATCAGACCCTCGAAGTCACCTTTTGCCGCTGTTTTTTTCTTTGTTAAAAAAAAGATGGTTCTTTAAGACCTTGTCTGGATTTCAGGAAGCTTAACCGTATCACGATTCGTGACCCCTATCCGCTTCCTCTGATCCCGGATTTGTTTAACCAGATTGTGGTTCGATTTAAGAGGGGCATACAACCTTGTCAGGGTCAGGAAGGGGGACGAATGGAAGACGGCCTTCAATACCCCGGAGGGTCATTTTGAGAACTTGGTTATGCCCTTTGGTTTGATGAATGCTCCGGCCGTCTTCCAACACTTTGTGAACAGCATTTTCTATAATTTAATGGGGAAATTTGTACTAGTGTATCTAGATGACATTTTGATTTTTTCTCCTGATTTCAAGACTCATCGGGACCACCTATCTCAGGTCTTGCTGATTCTGCGGGAGAATAAATTGTACGCTAAACTGGAAAAATGTGTGTTTGCAGTTCCAGAGATTCAATTTCTTGGTTTTCTTCTCTCCGCTTCTGGTTTTCGGATGGACCCGGAGAAGGTCCGCGCCGTGCTTGATTGGGAGCTTCCTGAAAATCAGAAGGCGCTGATGCGGTTTTTGGGTTTTGCTAATTATTACAGAAAGTTCATTTTGAATTATTCCTCTGTTGTTAAGCCACTCACTGATATGACTAAAAAGGGGGTGGATTTCTCCTCATGGTCGGAAGAGGCACTTCAAGCCTTTTCTAGTATTAAAGAGCGTTTTGCTTCTGTTCCCATTTTGGTACAACCTGATGTCTCTCTACCTTTCATTGTTGAGGTGGATGCCTCTGAGGTGGGGGTGGGCGTGGTCTTGTCTCAGGGTCCCTTTCCTGCTAAATGGCGACCATGTGCCTTTTTCTCAAAAAAGCTCTCCGCTGCAGAAAGAAATTACGATGTGGGAAATAGGGAGTTGTTGGCCATCAAATTGGCTTTTGAGGAATGGCGTCATTGGTTGGAGGGAGCCAGACACCCAATTACCGTATTTACCGACCATAAGAATCTGGCCTATCTGGAATCAGCCAAGCGTCTGAACCCAAGACAGGCCAGATGGTCCTTGTTCTTTTCTAGGTTTAATTTTGTTGTTACATTCCGCCTTGGGGTTAAAAATGTGAAGGCGGATGCCCTGTCACGTTGTTTTCCGGGAGGGTGGAACTTTGAGGACCCAGGTCCCATTTTGGCTGATGGGGTGGTTGTCTCTGCTCTTTATCCTGATTTGGAGGCAGAGGTTCAGGCAGGCTCGGCAGAGGCACCTGATCTTTGTCCTCCTGGGAGGTTATTTGTGCCGCTCGCTTTGCGACACAAAGTTTTTAAGGAGCACCATGACAGTGTTCTTGCTGGGCACCTGGGGAGTAGAGCCACAGTGGATCTCATTGCTCGCAGATTCTGGTGGCCAGCTCTTTGTAAGACGGTTGAGGGGTTTGTGGCAGCCTGCGAGACTTGCGCTTGTGCCAAGGTCCCTCATTCACGGCCATCGGGATCTCTCCTCCCGTTACCCATACCTTCCCGTCCTTGTACGCATCTGTCCATGGACTTCATTACGGACTTGCCTCGGTCCTCGGGGAAGACTGTGATTCTGGTGGTAGTGGACCGTTTTAGCAAAATGGCGCATTTTATTCCTTTTCCTGGGTTACCCAATGCTAAGACGCTGGCACAAGCGTTTGTTGATCACATTGTTAAATTACATGGCGCCTTGGTTGACCGGATGCAAGGTCTTTTTCTGGAGGTAGCATATCTCCGTGAAACTGTTTCTAAGCTTCAGGTGACCGGTTCTGCTGGCGTTCATGGAGTTTGTTCCGAGCCTAAAATCTCTTTTCCGGATACTTCCTCCGGGGGTAGTGAGAACTTTGTTCGTTTTAGAGAGGCTTGCAAACTCCATTTTCGCTTACGTACCCATTCCTCTGGTGACGAGGAGCAGAGGGTGGGGATCATCATTTCGCTGCTCAGGGATAACACTCAGTCTTGGGCCTTTTCGCTGCCGGCGGGGGCACGCTCCCTCAGATTAATTTTTTATAGCCCTGGGTCAGATATATGATGATCCGGATCGTATTTCTCTGGCTGAATCTAAACTGCATCTTTTATGCCAGGGTAAACAGTCCGCAGAGATATATTGTTCTAAATTTCGGAGGTGGGCAGCTGATACTGGTTGTAATGATGCTGCACTCCGAAGTCAATTTTGTCATGGTCTTTCTGAAAGATTAAAACATGCATTTGCGTTTCATGAGAGGCCAGTGTCTTTGGAGTCTGCCATGTCTCTAGCTGTTCCTATTGACAGGCGTCTGAGAGAGAGAGAGGAGACTACTCTTTCCTGTCATATTCAGCCCAAGGACACTGGAGTTGACTCATGCAGTGCGCAGGGGTCTCACTCTGTCTCTATACCCTCCGTGGAGGACCCCATGCAGCTGGGTTTAGTTGCCTCTGATACTGATAATAGAGGATTCAGCCCTCAGAGGAGGGTATGTTTCTGTTGTGGAGGTATTAACCCTTTAGCTAATGTTTGCCATTCTAGGAGGTTCATGGGGTTTTCTGAGGGTAATAAAAAGAAAATGGAAAAGAAACCCTCTAAAAACATTCCATCTGCTACAATTGGCAAGGTTAATGCGGAAATTGAAGATTTGCCATCTGCTTGCAGTTCCCATTTTCTCCTACCTGCCAGGGTGGCGCTAGAGAGCAAGAACTTTGTGAGATTTTTGTTGATAGTGGAGCAGCTGTTAAACTCATTGATAGTCAATTTGCTACAACACATGGTTTCCAGGTTTGCACTTTGGAAAAAGCTATACCTGTTTTTGCTATCGATTCTGCTCCACTTTCTCAAAAATCGTTAAAGGGCATAGTTCACAATATCCTTTTGACTGTGGGTGACACTCATGTTAAGGATGTGTCATGTTTTGTCTTAAGCGGATTACCTTCTCCTCTAGTGTTGGGGCTACCCTGGCTCAATAAACATAATCCCACCATTGATTGGCAAGCAAGGCAAATAAATGGTTGGAGTGAGTTTTGCAGAGAGAATTGCCTCACGGCAACACTCGCAGAGGTTTCTACCAAGACTGTACCTTCTTTTCTCTCAGAATTTTCTGATGTGTTTTCCGAGAGTGGTGTCCAGGAGTTGCCCCCTCAACAGGAGTATGATTGTCCAATTAATCTCATCCCAGGCGCCAAGCTGCCTAAATCACGATTATACAATCTCTCTCAACCTGAGAGAGCAGCCATGCATACTTATATCTCTAAGAGCCTGAGAAAGGGACATATCAGACCCTCGAAGTCACCTTTTGCCGCTGGTTTTTTCTTTGTTAAAAAAAAGATGGTTCTTTATGACCTTGTCTGTATTTCAGGGAACTTAACCGTATCACGATTCGTGACCCCTATCCGCTTCCTCTGATCCCGGATTTGTTTACCAGATTGTGGCGGCTAGAGTTTTTTCTAAGTTGGATTTAAGAGGGGCATACAACCTTGTCAGGGTCAGGAAGGGGGACGAATGGAAGACGGCCTTCAAATACCCCGGAGGGTCATTTTGAGAACTTGGTTATGCCCTTTGGTTTGATGAATGCTCCGGCCGTCTTTCAACATTTTGTGAACAGCATTTTCTATATCTTAATGGGGAAATTTGTACTAGTGAATCTAGATGACATTTTGATTTTTTCTCCTGATTTCAAGACTCATCAGGACCACCTATCTCAGGTCTTGCTGATTCTGCGGGAGAATAAATTGTACGCTAAACTGGAAAAATGTGTGTTTGCAGTTCCAGAGATTCAATTTCTTGGTTTTCTTCTCTCCGCTTCTGGTTTTCGGATGGACCCGGAGAAGGTCCGCGCCGTGCTTGATTGGGAGCTTCCTGAAAATCAGAAGGCACTGATGCGGTTTTTGGGTTTTGCTAATTATTACAGAAAGTTCATTTTGAATTTTTCCTCTGTTGTTAAGCCAAAGAGCGTTTTGCTTCTGTTCCCATTTTGGTACAACCTGATGTCTCTCTACCTTTCATTGTTGAGGTGGATGCCTCTGAGGTGGGGGTGGGCGTGGTCTTATTTCATGGTCCCTCTCCTGCTAAATGGCGACCGTGTGCCTTTTTCTCAAAAAATAACCCCAGGTTATTTGTGCCGCTCGCTTTGCGACACAAAGTTTTTAAGGAGCACCATGACAGTGTTCTTGCTGGGCACCTGGGGAGTAGAGGCACAGTGGATCTCATTGCTCGCAGATTCTGGTGGCCAGCTCTTTGTAAGACGGTTGAGGGGTTTGTGGCAGCCTGCGAGACTTGCGCTCGTGCCAAGGTCCCTCATTCACGGCCATCGGGATCTCTCCTCCCGTTACCCATACCTTCCCGTCCTTGTACGCATCTGTCCATGGACTTCATTACGGACTTGCCTCGGTCCTCGGGGAAGACTGTGATTCTGGTGGTAGTGGACCGTTTTAGCAAAATGGCGCATTTTATTCCTTTTCCTGGGTTACCCAATGCTAAGATGCTGGCACAAGCGTTTGTTGATCACATTGTTAAATTACATGGCATTCCTTCTGACATCATTTCTGATAGGGGCACGCAATTTGTTTCCAGATTCTGGAAGGCCTTCTGTTGTCGCTTGGGGGTTCGGTTGTCGTTTACTTCTGCTTTTTACCCGCAGTCGAATGGTCAGACCGAATGCGTCAATCAGAATCTGGAGACATATCTGCGCTGTTTTGTTGCGGAGAATCGGGAGAATTGGTGTTCTTTTGTGTCCCTTGCTGAGTTTGCTTTAAATAACCGTCGTCAGGACTCCTCTGATAAGTCACCATTTTTTGGTGCACATGGGTTTAATCCGCAGTTTGGGACATTCTCTGGAGAGGGCTCTTCTGGTTTACCTGATGAGGAGAGATTTTCCTCGTCCTTGTCACTTATTTGGCAAAATATTCAGGGTAATCTAAAGAAGATGAGTGAGAGATATAAGCGTGTGGCAGATAAGAGACGTGTGCCTGGTCCGGACCTGAATGTGGGTGATCTGGTGTGGTTGTCTACAAAGAATTTCAAACTGAAGGTTCCCTCCTGGAAGTTGGGTCCTAGGTTTATTGGGCCTTACAAGATCTTATCCGTCATCAATCCCGTTGCTTTCCGTCTTGATCTTCCTCAGACTTGGAAGATCCATAATGTTTTTCACATTGAAACCTTATGTCCAACCTACTGTTCCTTCCTCTTTGCCTCCTCCCCCGATTTTAGTTGATGGTAATCTTGAATTTCAGGTCTCCAGGATTGTGGATTCCCCCATTATCCGCGGTTCTCTTCAGTACCTCGTTCATTGGGAGGGTTATGGTCCTGAGGAGAGGATGTGGGTCCCACTGGCGGACATTAAGGCCACTCGTCTCATCAGGGCTTTCCATCGGTCTCATCCTGAGAAGGTCGGTCCTGAGTGTCCGGAGTCCACCCGTAGAAGGGGGGGTACTGTCACCGCCGGTTCTGGGAGACAGTCGGTCAGAGGTTCCTCCCTGTCTACTGTATGACGTTCTTTGTTTTGGTTTCACTTTGCTCAGTTCCTTTCATTCCCTCAGCCGTCTCTTATTTTGATTAATTGACTTGCTTTATATTCCCTCTCATACTGCTCCTCCTTGCGGTTTATATTACTTCCTGGATGAAGTGTGTGCTGCTGGAGGCTGCAGTTGTTTTGCTCTAAGATACGTGCATTCAGTTTACTTTGTGTTTTGTTTGCTGGCTTGATTCTAGGTGACCCTGACTCCCTCCGTATTCAGTGCAGGGAGCCGGTGGCCGTGTCCCCTCACTACTAGAGGGTTTTCAGGTGTCACACAGTCTTAGGTACGTGGGCATGCAATCGTCTACCATTGAGGCCTTTGCATGTGTAGCAGTCAGGGAGAGCTCTTAGGGTTTTAAAGGGCTCACTTATATGCTCCTTCGTTTTGGATCAAGTCAGTCTGTCGTTATTCATCAGTTCCTGCTAACTGTTCTCCATCCTTGACACCGTTATTGTAACGGGCTTAATGTCTAGTGTAACAATGTTTGACTAACAGAATAACACTAAGGCCCCTTTCACACGGGCGTGATTTCCATGCGGGTGCAATGTGTGAGGTGAACGCATTGCACCTGCACTGAATCTGGACCAATTCATTTCTATGGGGCTATGCACATAGAAGTGAATGGGGCTGCGGGAAAATCGCAAGCATCCGCAAGCAAGTGCGGATGCAGTGCAATTTTCCCGCAAGGTTGCTAAGAGACGGGACCCGATCTTTATTATTTTCCCTTATAACATGGTTATAAGGGAAAATAAGCGTAGCGTAGTTGCTGATCTCTTCTGTCTTCTTCAAGCATTATCTGCCATCTAAAGGACCTGTAGTGACGTCACATCACATGGTCCAATAACCATGTTATAAGGGAAAATAATAAAATCTACAGAATACTCAACCCAAACCCGAACTTCAGTGATGAAGTCTGGGTTCGGGTCTGGGTACCAAACATGCCGATTTTTTCAACGCACGTGCAAAACGCATTAAAACGCACCCGCCTCTAATCCGGGCGTCAAACGTGACTCCCGTGTGAAAGAGGCCAAAATGTAAGAGAATAAAGAGGTTGCAACTTACAGTGTGCATGAAGCATGGTTCTTCTTGTGTTTAGCCAAGAAAAAGCATGTGGTCAGTTGATGGAAAGCAGCACATGATGACATTTGTGATCTTTTGTCTAAGAATATGTTAATGGTCTGTCTATGTTTATGGAAAGGCCTAATTCTAGAAATTCAAGGATCTTAAGTTTATGCAAAATAATAAATTGTTGTTAATTTGTGGTCCACAAATGAAGCATTTCAGGTTTATAACTGTACTTTCTTTATAATATGCATTACAAAATAATATATATACTGTATGGGTTAAATACTGAAATTTCTTTATAATGTGCATTACATAATAATATATATACTGTATGGGTTAAATACTTAAATTCTATCATTTTATTAATTGAAGCTAATTGGCTATATGAGCGTGTGATGATGTAAGAGTGATGTTAGCAGCTGCTGTGCCATGTGTGTATGTATAAAATCTGTAATAAGACCGAGTATGTAACATTTGAGTTAGGAATTAATAAACAATACGTAGTTAAAAGAGATCATATTACTTATAATGGCATATCAGATATATTGTAGGATTATATAATATATTTCATTATTTGTGTTACCAATTAAATATCTAAACATTTATCCTGTAAATGAGATAAAGAAAATTCGTCTAAATTGTGTTAATAATATGGATAATATTGAGGCCTTATAATAGTAATGTGCCACACATTTGTTAAAGAAGACATTTGATCTTAGTGTTAAAGGTTCTATAACATTATAAGTTATATTGAATTAAATATTTGATGATCCAGAATATAGAATCATAAAGATCCACAGGTATATTTTTCAATTTAATTTTTTAGTAATTTTTTTATGAGATTTACTTTCTATAAGATTGTTTTATTTTTGTTTTTCAAAAGTGGTTTTATTTATTTATACAGGAAGATATATATTTTATACATGCTAGTATTATAATGTTCTTAATGTAAATGGATAATGTATATACTCAGACTTAACCATTGTAAGGTTTTCAAGATTCTTAGATTACATATGGTATTTTATGGTAAACCACTCATGTTTTGTTTATACAGGAGTTATGACCACAGGTGGTCAAGGCATACTTATGTCTCCCAAGAGATAAAGTCTAAGAATAAGGGTCAAATTTAGTTAATTTGAGTCAATATGTATTGGTATATGAAAGAAAGTATGCAAATACAAGTGCATAATGAAATATTATATAGCTATCTATTGCACAATTATATGAATCAATCATCTAATTAGGATATATGAGTATGACATACATGAACTACATGGTATTCTTGAAGTTATTGTAACTGTTATTTGGGATATTGTATTCCAGAAAGGTTCCAAATCGTTGATAGAATTGAAACTCATAAATGGTCATTTAAATATAAGGGTCAACTATATTGGAAAGCATATCCAGCCATAGGGATTATGTTAATACATATATTTATAGCTGTTGTCTATTTTAAAGAAGAAAATAATGATATGCAATAGAGTATTATCTTATATCTTATGCAGAATATTAGTTTATTAACCACTTCAGCCCCCCTAGCTTAAACACCCTTAATGACCAGGCCACTTTTTACAATTCTGCACTACACTACTTTCACCGTTTATTGCTCGGCCATACAACTTACCACCCAAATGAATTTTACCTCCTTTTCTTCTCACTAATAGAGCTTTCATTTGGTGCTATTACATTGCTGCTGACATTTTTACTTTTTTTGCTATTAATCAAAAATTACCGAAATTTTTGCAAAAAAATGACATTTTTCACTTTCTGTTTGAAAATTTGTCAAATAAAACTACATTTCTCTACAAATTTTTCTCAAAATGTATTGTTCTACATGTCTTTGATAAAAAAAAAATGCAATAAGTGTATATTTATTGGTTTGGGTAAAAGTTATAGCGTTTACAAACTATGGTGCAAAATCGTTAATTTCTAACGATAATTTGTTTTCCCTTAGTCCTAACAGCAGCACAGATGGGGTTAACCACCCCCCGTGGACTGGCAGGACCGGCGGAATGTTTAATGAGCCCAAGACTAATAACTCAATTTAACAATTAAGTATCTCCTTAAAAGGAGGAAGTCAACCCCCAGCCCACTGTGTTTATAGCAAGAAAAAAACTAGACTTACTAGGGTGGGAAATTTGTGTGCTGCTGTTAGGACTAAGGGAAAACAAATTATCGTTAGAAATTAACGATTCCCTTATGTCCTACCAGCAGCACAGATGGGGAGATAGCAAGAAGAAACCCCTAGGGAGGGCCTTCCTGCCTGGCAGAACTAAGAAAAGTCTGCCCAAAGGCCGAAACTCAGCTAGACTGGCATCTAGTCTATAATGGGAGATGAATGTCGATTCAGAGCTCCAGGAGGCAGCTTTGCAAATCATGTTGAGAGGCAGAAGACTCCTCTCGGCAAAAGAAGTAGCCACAACTCTAGTAGAGTGGGCCTTCACGAATCCCGGAGGGTCCAGATTGTGGAAACAAAGGATTCCTTAATAGCCTCCTCAATCCACCGACTGATGGAAGGTTTGGATGCCTTATAGCCTTTAAACTTACCGGCAACAGGATTAGCAGATTCTCATCTTTCCTGAACTCCTTGATCTATCCACATAGATCCGGAGACATCTCGACGTCCAGAGGATGTCTAGCAGGTTCCTAGGAGGAGGTGGTAGATGTCGACAGAACCGGGAGGAATATCACCTGGTTGATGTTCTGGAAGGAAGGAACTTTAGGCCTACAATACGGGAGGAATCTAAGAAGGTCCCGGTCATGTAAGAATAGGGCTCATGTGCTGAGAGAGCTTGAAGCTCAGAGACCCTCTTGGCCAAAGTCACTGCAAGGAGAAACACAAACTTCCAAGTGACGAACTTGATGTCCACCTCCTCTAACGGTTCAAAGGGGGAGATGCTAACCCCTGAGAACTACTGAAAAACCCATTGAAAAAAAGGGGTCTCAGTACTGTAGGCTTTTATCTTTCAGCTCCTTTAAGGAACCGTTTGATCAGCGGGTCCTGAGAAAAAAGCCTGTTAAGGCAAGCTGAGATGGCTGAAACTTGAACCTTCAGAGTAGAAGGGCAAGGCCTCTATCAAGGCCGTCTTGCAGGAACTGAAGGATAGCGGAGAGGGGCGGATCTGCAGACGCCACCTCAGTTGAGGTACAACAGGATGAGAATATCCTCATAATACAAGAGTAGGCTCTCTTGGTAGAGTCCGCTCTAGAATGAGACAGCGTTCTCAGGACCGACTCTGAAAGCCCTTCTATTCTGGGAAGGGACTGATCAACCTCCAGGCTGTCAGGTTGAATCTGTGCAGATCTGAGCAGAGGTGAGTGTCCCACGACACCAGGGTCTGCTGTGGGGAGCCTCCAATATTGTCCTCGACTCAACTGGGTGAGCTAGGTAAACCAGGATCTCTTCAGCCAAAACAGTATGATGGCTATCACCGAGGCCTGATCCTGACGGATTTTCATCAATACCCTCGGTATCATGGAAAAGGGAGGGAAGATGTAAGCCAGCCTGAACCTCCAGGATATTGACAGAGCGTCTAACGCCAGGGGGTTGTCCTCCCTGTAGAGGGAGCAGAACCTCTCCACCTTGGCATTGAACCTTGTTGCCATGAGATCCACCTCTGGCATACCCACTTGAGGACTATCTGCTTGATTCTCCGGATGTAAAGACCACTCCACCGACGGAAGACCGCGGCTCAGCCGCTATCATATTGAGGGAGCCTTGGATGTGGATCGCAGATAAGTGGGAAGGTACAACTCTGCCTAATCCAGAATCACCCCGATCTCTGACAAGAGGGGAAGTGATCTCGTGCCTCCCTGCTGGTTGATGTAAAGTACCGCAGTCACATTGTCTGACTGGACTTTCACCGCTTTGCCCCGGATCTGAGGGGCTAAGTGAAGGAGGGCTAGCCGGATAGCTTGAATCTCGCGGAGATTGGATGAAAGAAGCCACTCCTGAGGAAACCAGGTCCCGTGAACTGGAGAGTCGTCTAGGTGAGCGTCCCAGCCTACTTAGGACGCATCCGTAGTCAATATGACCCAGACTGGCTGGGTCATAGACTTCCTGCCTAAAAGATGGCACCACCATCTGAGGGAATACCGAGTTTGCCAAGTCAGGGAGCACAGGGAGTTTAGCCCAGCAGGGCTGCCATTCCATTAGGAGAGGACCTCCGACTGTAGAGGGCGGAGGTGCCATAGAGCCCAAGGGACTGCTTCCGCAGACGCTGACATGAGCCCCAACATCTTCATGAGAGTCCGGATTGGAACTCGCCGGGAAAGGAACTTGCCGTGTTCTGAACCCGGAATCTTCTTTCTGGAGTCAACTGGAGCGACATCCCAGTGGAGTCGATTATGAAGCCTAGATATCTTACTGAAGTCGACGGGCTCATGTTCGACTTCTACCAGCTGATGATCCAACCTAGGTGGAACAGAAAGGAGATTGTTACCTGAAGAAGTTGGGTTAGGACCGCTAGAGCAGAGGCTTTTAAAGCCAGTCGTCCAGATAAGGAATGATGGTCAGTCCTTGAAGCCTCAAAGCCGGCACCACAGAACCACCACCTTGGTAAAAATGTGAGGGGCAGAAGAAAAGCCAAAGGGAAGGGCAACAAACAGAAGATGCCTGACGACACCGGACACCTGGACCGTGATCCTGATATACTTCCTGGAACCAGGATGGATCGGGATGTGCAGATATGCGATCTTGAGGTCCAGGGTTGCCATCACGTCTCCAGGATTGACGACGTGAACTACTGACCTGATGGTTTCTACACGAAACTTCACCTTCCTTATAAATCGATTGAAATATCTCAGATCAATAATCATCCAGAGATCTCCTGAAGCCTTGGGAACCAGAAAAAACTGGTGAATAGATCCCTAGGCCCCGTTCTCCTGCCGGAACCTCCTCCAGAGCCCCTTTGCAAATGTAGCCCTGAATGTAGGCCTCTAGGAACGCCTCCTTGGCAGCTTGTAGAAGGTTGATCTTGACAAACCTGTCCAGAGGAATAGAGGTGTTGTTGACTAAATAACTGTTGAAAATGATATTCAGGACCCCGGGATCCGAGATCTCTTGGATCCATTCTTCTCAGAAGTGGGAGAGACAACTCCCGACGGGTACATGAAGCTTAGGAATGGGGAAGCTTATTGGCAGGACGGCAGGAGTAACGGGAATTAAGCAAGAGCCTCGAAGAGGCCCGTAGTCAGGAGGTGGATTTTCCATCTTTGGCTCCTCCACGAGAGCACCTCAAAACCTTTCGCTGTGCTCTCCAGTCACTACAAGAGGTTGTTTGCTGCCCTGCCATCAAAATGACTGCTGGGGAAGGCTCTTCACCTTCTAGTCTGAAAGGCCCTCCATGATCTTATCTAGCTCCAAACCGAACAAACGGTTGGGCTCGAATGGAAGGCCATAAAAGCTGTATTTTGAGGAATTGTCAGCGACCCAAGCCAAAATGGAATATGGGCCGCCGATCCCAGGGCCATGCTATATATAGGCCCCTGACATTATTTGATAGTATTGTTACAGGGTGCCAAAGGCGCACTTGGTCTCCCATAAGCCCCAGACCTGCTGCTTAGCTTCAAAAGGCAAGGATCTGTGTTTGGCCTCGTACCCAGGACTTGCTTTGCTAGCGGGAAGCTCCCTCGCTAGCTTCAACTGGAGCTGTGCGGTATCGCACAAGAAGTCCGTAGCCAGGTTGATGGTCTTGAAAGCAGCCAGTATGTCGTCATGGAAAAAACCTCTGGTTCACATCAACTTGAATTTGATCCAGGCGAGATCGGAGGAACGTAGAGACTTCAAAAGCCGCTATGGCTGTAGAAGCGGAAGCTGCAGCTGCCGTAACACCCCGTCTTAGTGTGCACTCTACAAGGGGGTCCTGCAGCTAGACCCATCGTCTGCAGGAACCAGAGTGCGCTTAGACAACTTGGCAATAGCCATGTCCACCTTGGGAATGGATCCCCACGAATCCACCAAGGGTTAAGCCATCGGGAACATGGATTTAAACTTCTTTGTTAAAACCGGACCTTTTCCAGGTTTTTTCCACTCTATATCATGACAGAGAGGAGGGTCTCATCCGCTTTGAAGACACGATGTGCCCGAGTAGCGGGAACGGGAGGCTCCCCCCCAGTCAACATCATGGTCCCCCGACCTGATGGACTTGAGCAACTTCTGTGTCTTTCCAGGGGAGAAAACACAACGTCAGTTCCTCCTCATCCGAGGAGGAAGAAACTAAGGAGACCAATAAGGTCTATCTACCGGGACAGAAGTCTCCATAGGGGCCTGGGCACGAAAAGGAAGTCTTTCCATCCAGCAGGCCTATGACTCCTTTAACAGAGCCATTGATACATATCCTGCAACGTAGGTTCACTAGAGGTCAGAAACCTCTAATGGCAGCTGTAACACCTGGTGTAGGTTAAGTCAACAGACCCAGGGATTCCCAACCGGTCTCCCAAGCTGGTCTTAGGCCAGCCCTAAGCTGCTTAGCTTCTGCAATCTCACGAGTGCAGGTATGATCAGCTTACAATAACCGTTGACTGCTGCAATGGTAGCAGGATAGATGCTTCCTCTTGGAATCCACTTTCCTGCCTTCCGAATCCCGCGGAGAAGACATCACTGCGGGAAAAAAAGGGACAAATAAACATTTGTAAACCAGCTATCTACGCAGGAAAGGAAGAAAAACAGACCGGAGGCAGCTGAGGAAAAAAACACCACAAGTGGAACAACACCAATTTTAGGACTCTGGGATCTAGCTGAAACAGCATATGTAGCCAGAGACTGAACTGGAGCACACAGCCTCCCAAAATAGGGGAAGGGGAGGGATAGCCAATCCACCCTTCCCCCAGTAAATCCTCCACAGGAAGATGCATAAAAAATCGCATCTATGAAAAAATCGTGCCCGTGAAAAATCACGGCCGGATTACCCGGAGGTGATGCAAAGGAGAGTCCCGCGTCACCTCCGGAAGATGGCGGCGCACAGGACCGGGAATCCTGGACCAAGGACGCCGCCAAAATACTCCCAGCCAGGCGCAATCAGCATGGGCCGGCAGCAAATAAGCTGCCGGCCAACTGACAAGGTACCTAGGAAAAACGCAACGCCGTTACTCCAAACGAAAAGAAGGCTCCCCGCACTTTCCATAAGAAAGGGGGGAACAAAACCGCATAGTCCACCTGTCCAGGAGGACAGAAAAAAACACAGTGGGCTGGGGGTTGACTTCCTCCTTTTAAGGAGATACTTAATTGTTAAATTGAGTTATTAGTCTTGGGCTCATTAAACATTCCGCCGGTCCTGCCAGTCCACGGGGGGTGGTTAACCCCATCTGTGCTGCTGGTAGGACGTAAGGGAAAGTGAATTTCCGCACTTTGACTTTCTGAGCACCTCTCCTGTTTCCTGACGTACTACAATGCCCAGACAGTAGAAACACCCCATAAATCACCCCATTTCGGAAAGTAGACACCCTAAGGTATTCACTGAGGGGCATAGTAAGTTCATGGAAGTTTTTATTTTTTGTCACAAGTTAGCAGCAATGTTTTTTTTTTTTTTTTTTTCAAAAAATTTCATTTTACGCAAAAACTTCCATGAACTCACTATGCCCATCAGCGAATACCTTAGGGTGTCTACTTTCCGAAATGGGGTCACTTGTGGGGTATTTTTACTGCCCTGGCATTTTAGGGGCCCCTAAAGCGTGAGAATCCAAATGCGTAAAAATGCCCTGTGAAATCCTAAAGGTACTCATTGGAATTAGGGCCCCTTTGGCATCTTGGCTGCAAAAAAGTGGCACACATGTGGTATCACCGTACTCAGGAGATGTAGGGCAATGTGTTTTGGGGTGTATTTTTACATATACCCATGCTGGGTGAGAGAAATATCACTGTAAATTGACAACTTTGTATAAATTTTTTTAAAAAGTTGTCGTTTACAGCAGTATTTATCACACAAAGTATGGGTATATATAAAAATACACCCCAAAACACATTGCCCTACTTCTGCCGAGTACGGTGATACCACATGAGTGACACTTTTTTGCAGCCAAGATGCGCAAAGGGGCCCTAAAACCAATGAGTACCTTTAGGATTTCACAGGGCAATTTTACGCATTTGGATTCCAAACTCCTTCTCACGTATTAGGGGCCCCTAAAATGCCGGGACAATAAAAATACCCCACAAGTGACCCCATTCCGGAAAGTAGACACCCTAAGGTATTCGCTGATGGGCATAGTGAATTCATGGAAGTTTTTATTTTTTGTCACAAGTTAGCGGAAATATTTTTTTTTCTTTTCTTTTTTCTTACAAAGTCTCATATTCCAGTAACTTGTGACAAAAAATAAAATTTTACATGAACTCACTATGCCCCTCACAGAACACCTTGGGGTGTCTACTTTCTAAAATGGGGTCACTTGTGGGGTATTTTTACTGCCCTAGCGTTTTAGGGGCCCCTAAAGCGTGAGAAGCGGTTTGGAATCCAAATGAGTAGAAATGTCCTGTGAAATCCTAAAGGTACTCATTGGATTTAGGGCCCCTTTGCGCATCTTGGCTGCAAAAAAGTGCCACACATGTGGTATCGCCGTACTCGGCAGAAGTAGGGCAATGTGTTTTGGGGTGTATTTTTAGATATACCCATACTGGGTGTCAAAAATATCTCTGTAAATGACAACTTTTTCCATTTTTTTATACAAAGTTGTCAATTTACAGAGATATTTCTCTCACCCAGCATGGGTATATGTAAAAATACACCCCAAAACACATTTCCCTACTTCTCCTGAGTATGGCGATACCACATGTGTGGCACTTTTTTGCAGCCAAGACGTGCAAAGGGGCCCTAAATCCAATGAGTACCTTTAGGATTTCACAGGGCATTTTTACGCATTTGGATTCCAAACTCCTTCTCACGCTTTAGGGGCCCCTAAAATGCCGGGACAGTAAAAATACCCCACAAGTGACCCCATTCCAGAAAGTAGACACCCTAAGGTATTCGCTGGTGGGCATAGTGAGTTCATGGAAGTTTTTATTTTTTGTCACAAGTTAGCGGAAATGGATTTTTTTTTCTTTTTTCTTCCAAAGTCTCATATTCCACTAACTTGTGACAAAAAACGAAAATTTACTCACCGAAATTTTTGTTTCCTGGAGTCCGTAGGCAGCACACACCAAAGCGGGTTAAGTCCCCTAGGTACAACCAGAATTAGAGACCAATTAGTAAGCAGTAGATTGATTAATTAATTAGGAACCTTCCAGTATAAAGCGCCACAAACCACACAGAGCCTTGTATTGTATGCAGCAATAATTTATTTACGGGTGGGCATATTGTGCTGCCTACGGACTCCAGGAAACAAAAATTTCGGTGAGTAAATTTTCGTTTTCCTGTTCGTCCTTGGCAGCACACACCAAAGGGACTTTAAAGCAGTACTCAAAGGGAGGGAGCACTGGCCGCCAATTGTAGCACTCGTTTGCCAAAAGAAGCTTCTTCTCTTGCCTGGATGTCTAACCTGTAGTGCTTAATAAAGGTTGAAGACGTGGACCATGTTGCGGCCTTGCAAATTTGTTCTAAAGGTATTTGCGCTAGCTCCGCCCAGGAAGAAGCCGTGGATCTTGTTGAATGAGCCTTTATCATAAAGGACATTGCAAGCCAGAAATTGAGTAGGCCAACTCTATTGATTGTTTAATCCATCTTGCCAAAGTTGCTTTACTGGCTCTTTTACCCTTATTTGGTCCTTGATGTTGTAGAAAAAGATTTTCAGATATCCGGAACGATGAGGTGCATTGAATATAGTGCAGCACCGCTCTTCTGACGTCCAGTAGATGACTTTGGTCTTGAGTATTAACCTGGATCACTGGTAGATAAACTTCCTGATTAATGTTAGTCGTTGAAGCGATTTTGGGTAAGAACCCTGGCATGGTGCGAAGAACCAAACAATGGCCTAGATCTCTTAAATATGGTTCCCTGCAGGACAGGGCTTGCAGGTCACTTATACGTCTTGCTGACGCAATGGCAACTAAAAACAAGGTTTTCGCAGACAGATGCTTGAGTGATGCTTCTTCTAGCGGCTCAAATGGTGGTTTACACAAAGCTGATAATACCACCGACAAGTCCCAGGATGGAATGGGATGGTGAAATGACGGATTCACATTTCTCAGGGCTTTGAAGAAGGTGCGGATCAATGGATTATTTGTTAATTTCCCCTGCAGCTGCGCATTTATCGCGGTAAAGTGAACTTTCAACGTGTTGGTTTTTAGTCCTTTTTGAAGCCATCATGAAGGAAGTGTATGACCGTATTTAATGATTCTGGGTTTTCAGAAGTATTTTGACACCAGGTTTTAAATATGCGCCAAACTCGGTTGTAAACCCTTATTGTGGCTGGTTTTCGGGCAGCTAGGAGTGTACTGATCACCTCTTCTGGAAGGCCTAAATGGACTAAAGACTCCCGCTCAGTCTCCAGGCCGTCAATTTCAGACTGTTGGGGTTTGGATGCAGAATCCCATTTTGAGTGAGAAGATCCTGTTGGGGCGGAATCCTCCAAATTCTCTCCTTGGATAGGCGGAGAGCTAGGGAAAACCACGTTCTTCGTGGCCAGTATGGGAGGATTACTATCGCTTCCGCTTGATCCTGCTGTATTTTCTTGAGCACCTTCGGGATCATAGGAATTGGAGGAAATATGTATATTAACTCTTTCTTCCAGCTGATTGACAATCCGTCGATCGCATATGCTTGAGGGGAGCGGTGAATGGAGCAGAACAGTTTGGTTTTGTTGTTCCGATCTGTTGCCATGACGTCTATATGCGGTTTCCCCCAACGAGTCACTATTTGTGTGAATACCGCTGGATTGAGACTCCATTCTCCCGGAAGGATTTTCTTGCGGCTGAGCTGGTCGGCCATGATGTTCAATGTACCTTTTATGTGGACCGCTGTTATATCTTTTGTCCATGCTTCGGCCCACTTCATCAGACGACTGCACTCTTTGGAGAGGCTGTTGTTCCTTGTCCCCCTTGCTTGTTGATGTAGTACACCGTAGGAATGTTGTCCGAATGGATTAGGACACTGCGATCCTTCAGCTGATCCTGAAAATGTTTCAACGCTAGACGTACTGCTGTTAATTCCTTCCAGTTGGAAGACTTCCTGGAGTCTGCAATACTCCATTCTTTTTGCACCCATAGATTGTCGACATGAGCACCCCAACCCCAGGAGGAGGCATCCGTAGTGAGGTGAATCTGGGTCTGGGGTTGTAGGCTTCTCCCTTCTAGCAGGTGATTGGAGGATATCCACCACTTGAGATCTTGGCGTGTTGACCATGGAATCACGAATTTCCTGTCTAACGAATGATAGTTCTTGTCCCAGGCTGCTAGGATGGCATGTTGTAGTTCTCTGAAGTGAGCTTTCGCCCATGGCACTGCATCTACCGAGGATGTTAACAGGCCTAAGACTGACATCGCCCTCCAAAACGAAATTCTGGGGGAAGAAATTATTTTCTCTATATTCTTGCAAATTTTCGTTATCCTGTCTGAGGAGAGCTTGATATTCATGCGTTTAGAATCCAGGTTGAAGCCCAGGAAGGTTATCTCTTGAGATGGAAGAAGTTGAGATTTCTTGTGATTCACCAGAAAGCCATGGTTCTTGAGCATTAGTAGGGCCACGTTTAACTGTTCTGCCAGTTGAACTGAAGATTTTGCCATCAATAACCAGTCGTCTAGATACGGTATGCAACATATTCCCTCGAGGTGTAGAGCTTCCGCTAGGACTACTGCTATTTTCGAGAACACCCTGGGAGCTGATGATATCCCGAAGGGTAAACAGGTGAACTGAAGATGTGATACCCCGATTTGAGTCTGGACTGCTATTCTTAGATAGTTCCGATGCTTTGGAAAAAATGGGAATGTGCAGGTACGCATCCTGAAGATCTATTGATGCCAAGTAATTGTCTTCCTCTAGTACAGATATCACTGAGCGGATTGACTCCATTTTGAATTTCTTCTTGGCAATATATTTGTTCAGGAACGTCAGATCCACTACTAGTCTCCACTTGTTTCCAGGTTTGGGCACTGGGAACACCTTTGAATAGATTCCTATGCCTGTTTCCGCAGCCGGTACTGGTTCTAGGGCAGCTTTTGCTATGAATTCTTCTAGCAACTGCCAGATTATTGGACTTGCATGATTTATGCAAAATCGATCTGGAGGATGTTTTATAAACTCCAGGACATATCCTCTTTGAATAGTGGAAACGACCCATGTGTCGTTTGACGTATTTTCCCATGTAGCAGCAAAGTTCTTTAATCTTCCTCCTACCGCTGGGAGGGGCCTGGCGTCATTGTGTTGGTTTTTATCCTTTTTGTTAAAGTCTGATCTTCCTTGTGTGGAACGGAATTTTCTTTGCCTGTCAAACTGTTGTTTGTTCCGAAATCTAGGAGATCTTCTCCTTTGAAACCGAAAGGATTTAAACGATTTCTTTTTGTTTCGGGAAATTTAGTAGTTTTACCATCATTTAATGATTGTAAAAATTTTTCCAGTTGAGGACCAAATAATGATGTGGGCTGGAAAGGGAGATTGCAAAAATGGAACTTGGATGAGAGGTCACCTGACCATTGTTTAATCCATAGGGATCTTCTAGCGGAATTTACAGTTGCCATGGCTCTTGATGCAAACCTCAAAGAATCTAATGGTGAGTCACACAGGAATTCAGAGGCTTGTTTCAAAACCGGAATTTTTTCAGAATTTCCTCCCTTGAAACCCCATCTTCTAAGTCATTAGATAATTGAGAAAGCCAGATTCTCAAGGATCTTGCAACTGGTACAGAAGCTAGAGATGGTAAGCATGAGGCTGAAGTAGACGCATATGCCTTTTTAACAGAGTTTCTGCTTTTCTGTCAACAGGATCTCTGAGTAAAGAGGCCTCTTCAGAGGGAAAAATGACTTTTTGACAATCTGGCAACCGGGAGATCCACTTTAGGAACAGACATCCATTCTTTGCATGCATCATCTGCTAATTTGTATATATATTTAAACCTGGAACATGGATCTGGATTTTTATCTGGTTTCTCCCAGTCCTGCTTCATCCACTTATTGAGCAGTGGGTGACCAGGAAAAGCCTTGCTTTCCATTTTGGGAAAATAGAACAGCTTGTCACACTGTAATTTATCAGAGATATCTCTTTCTGACTCAATAGTGTGTTTTACAGCTTTGAGAAGGCCCCCTAGCTTCTCTTTACGGAACAGCATGATGTCTTCCATATTATCAGAGCCTGAGTCCACTTCACCCTCAGAGGAGCTATCAGAAGATGAGATACACTGTGGCTCACACACTTCATGAGACGTTTTTGCTTTCTTATTTGAAGCTCTGACTTCATTAAACAGAGATGTCAATTCATTTTTAAACCAGCTCAGAAATCCACTATGTTGGGATTCAGACTCCCCAGCACAATCCTGACATAAATCAGAGTGAACATCATCTGGCATAGGCTGTTGGCAATTCCTGCAGCAGCAGTGTCTGGATTTTCTTTTCCTTTTCAGAGATTCCTCTTGAGAGGCAGACATCTAAACAGAGAAACACAAGGTTTCAGCCAGGATTGTAAAGGGAAAAACAAGGTGCTAGAGGAGACAGCTGCATCCAACCTATGCCAGAATTTTGCATACATGTTATCCCCATACACTATCTTCCTTACCTTGGCAAGTAGAGGGAGTAGCGTCCTGGCAAGTGCATGTAGTTGTGGAGCCGTGGAGTATTTAAAAAACATCCGGGACGCGCCAGCCTAAATGTGTGCACGCGCGAGATATCGCGATTCCCCAGTATCCTCTCACGCATGTACCTCTGCTATAGCGCGTGTCTCTGCCGCCTCAACCCACATTAAAGAGAGGGAGGCAGGCAGAGCATGGAGCGAGGTGCTACATAAATGCACTGGGGAACAACACACTCGCTTCCATCTTCAGGGTGAGGGACACAATGTATCAACCCTGGCAGGGGATAACGTGGGTGGTGATGGTCTCTTCAGGCTGATCCTAGAGAAAAAAAAATACAAGGCTCTGTGTGGTTTGTGGCGCTTTATACTGGAAGGTTCCTAATTAATTAATCAATCTACTGCTTACTAATTGGTCTCTAATTCTGGTTGTACCTAGGGGACTTAACCCCCTTTGGTGTGTGCTGCCAAGGACGAACAGGAAAATAAAATTTTACATGAGCTCACTATACCCCTCACAGAACACCTTGGGGTGTCTACTTTCTAAAATGGGGTCACTTGTGGGGTATTTTTACTGCCCTGGCATTTTAGGGGCCCCTAAAGCGTGAGAAGCGGTTTGGAATCTAAATGAGTAGAAATGTCCTGTGAAATCCTAAAGGTACTCATTGGATTTAGGGCCCTTTTGCGCATCTTGGCTGAGAAAAAGTGCCACACATGTGGTATCTCCGTACTCGGCAGAAGTAGGGCAATGTGTTTTGGGGTGTATTTTTACATATACCCATACTGGGTGTGAAAAATATCTCTGTAAATGACAACTTTTTCAATTTTTTTATACAAAGTTGTCAATTTAAAGAGATATTCCAAAATGGGGTCACATGTGAGGTTTTTGTACTGCTCTGGCATTTGAGGGTCTCCGCAATCATTACATGTATGGCCAGCATTAGGAGTTTCTGCTATTCTCCTTATATGGAGCATACGGGTAATGAGATTTTTTTTCATTCAGCCTCTGGGCTGAAAGAAAAAATGAACGGCACAGATTTCCTCATTCGCATCAATCGATGTGGATGAAAAAATCTCTGCCAAAAAATATGCAAAAAAAATAGAGGGGCCTGGCGATTGCCAGGACATAGGTGCTCCGCCCAAACATCCATACCCACTTCAGCTCCTATGTCCTGGCAAACGTGATTTCTCCATTCACATCGATCAAACGATCGGTGTGGAGGAAGACATCTTTGCCAGATTTTTGATAAAAAGTGTTTGCCAAAGCATATGAACTCCAACACCTCTCCTCAGCTCATATGCCTGGGCAAACGTACCTGTCCTGCAGAGGAGAAATCTCGTCTTGCAGCGCCGCATACCCCGACTTCACGTGTCTTCTGACAGCAGTGCAATGCTTCTCTCAGAATTCACATCAGTGCAGCGGCGTTTTCATCGGTTGGTCCGTTGATCTACCTGGAAAATAAAGGGTGGTTAGGGGGAAAAAAAAAAAAAGAAGAAAAAACAGGCAGCAGGCACATAACTTGAACGTTACAAACTTTATAAAACATGAATAAAACCTGAACATGAAAAAAAACGGAACTTTTAAAACCTGAACTAACTCAAGATTTTTTTTTCTTTTTTTAACCATATCACTCCTTATTTTCCTAGCAGAAACCTCTCCTTTCCCATGGGACAGTGTTTAAAGTGTAAATCGCACAGAGATGGTGAGAAGTACACTATACACGTTATCCCAAGTGATAGGAGAGGTTTCTACCGTTTCACACTTCTGCAGTAGCACAGCAGCACCGTCCCCTATGTGTTAGGGTCTCTCAAAACCTAGTATCCTGAGAGACCCTTGAGCCTGATTGTAAAAACTACCTGTGATGTGCTGTCCCTAGGTCCCTAAGTGTACCTGAGTGTGGTACTTCCGGAAACACTCCCCTAAGTATAGGGCAGGGTGGTCAGGACAGTCAGGACAGAAATAACGGGTGTCACGCCTTATTCCACTCCTGCTACAGACACGACATCTTTTTCGGGGTGGCGGTTGGGTTGAGGTACCAGGCACAACGCTGGGGAAGTGTCGCTCGTGTAGACGGCTAACTACACTGGTGGATGGGGCCACGGAACCTCCTGGATACAGGAGTTCCGAAATGATCTCTTCCTGAAATTTGAGGAAGAATCCTGTTCTCCCAGCCTTACTGTAGAGAATGTAACTATTATAGGCAGCCAATTGAAATAAATATACAGACACCTTTTTATACCAGCGTCTGGTGCGTCGGGAAATCAAATACGGGGCCAACATCTGGTTGTTGAAGTCCACCCCTCCCATGTGGAGGTTATAGTTGTGGACTGAGAGGGGCTTTTCAACGACACTGGTTGCCCGTTCAATTTGGACTGTCGTGTCTTTGTGAATGGAGGAGAGCATGTAAATGTCACGCTTGTCTCTCCATTTCACCGCGAGCAGTTCTTCGTTACACAATGCAGCCCTCTGCCCCCTTGCAAGTCTGGTGGTAATGAGCCTTTGGGGGAAGCCCCGGCGACTAGGTCGCGTGGTGCCACAGCAGCCAATCTGTTCTAGGAACAAATGCTTGAAGAGGGCCACACTTGTGTAAAAGTTGTCCACATAAAGATGGTACCCCTTGCCGAATAAGGGTGACACCAAGTCCCAGACTATCTTCCCACTGCTCCCCAGGTAGTCAGGGCAACCGACCGGCTCCAGGGTCTGATCTTTTCCCTCATAGATCCGAAATTTGTGCGTATAGCCTGTGGCCCTTTCACAGAGCTTATACAATTTGACCCCATACTGGGCGCGCTTGCTTGGGATGTACTGCTTGAAGCCAAGGCGCCCGGTAAAATGTATTAGGGACTCGTCTACGCAGATGTTTTGTGCAGGGGTATACAAATCTGCAAATTTCAGGTTGAAATGGTCTATGAGGGGCCGAATTTTGTGGAGCCGGTCAAAAGCTGGGTGGCCTCTGGGACGGGAGGTGGTGTTGTCACTAAAGTGCAGGAAACGCAGGATGGTCTCAAAACGTGTCCTGGACATGGCAGCAGAGTACATGGGCATGTGATGAATTGGGTTCGTGGACCAATATGACCGCAATTCATGTTTTTTGTAATGCCCATGTTGAGGAGAAGGCCCAGAAAAGTTCTAAGTTCGGAAACTTGGACTGGTTTCCACCGGAAAGGCTGGGCATAGAAGCTTCCCAGGTTGGCGTTTATAAATTGAGTGGCATACCGATTTGTTTCTGCCACGACTAAGTCATAGAGCTCCGCAGTGAAGAACAGCTCAAAAACCCCAGCGCCGATCCTATCTGAGCTGTCTCCACCCGAACTCCTGACTGGGCGGTGAAAGGGGAACTACTGGTGCGGCTGAAGTTGGGGGCTGCCAATCAGGATTTGCCAGCACCTCAGGGACTCTAGGGGCTCTACGGGCCTGTCTTTGCGGTGGCTGCGACGGGGAAACTACTGCACGTGCCACCGTACCAGCTTCTACTGCCCTTCTGGTGCTCGCCACTTCACCATGTTGTACGGCAGTGCTGGTACTAGGTCCAGGACGGGCTGCGCTGCTGGTGTATGCCTCACCACGTAATCCGGCAGCGCCAGCTCCCACTCTGCTGCCCTTGAAGCGGATCCTGCGCAACCTGCGGTCTAGCAACACGGGGCCGGGTACGCCTGGTTCTATCAGGGACCTCAACCTCCTCGTCCGAACTTTGGGTCAGACTGCCACTGCTCTCTACAGGTTCGTATTCTGACCCGCTAGATTCGTCAGATGAGGGTTCCCATTCCTCATCCGACTGGGTCAGAATCCTGTAGGCCTCTTCAGAGGAATACCCCTTGTTTGACATTTGGGCGTCTAAATTTAGGGGTATTCCCTGAGACTACCCAAGAAAAAGCAAGCCTGTCTTACAAATGGGAGTGTAGCGAAGTACAGAAGCCGCTGCGATTGATAAAAAGATCAAAACTGATTTTTATCGCCGCAGCGCTGTGAAGTGATTGTGCAGTGATACAAAAAAAAATTTTTTGTCACTGCGGCGGGGCGGGCGTGGGTGAACGCAGGTGTGGGCGACCGATCAGGTCTGATCGGGCAAACACTGCGTTTGGGGTGGAGGGCGAACTAAAGTGACAGTAATACTATTATAGATCTGACCGTGATCAGTTCTGATCACTTACAGATACTATAAAAGTACAAACGCTGATTAGCGCTACGCTAATCAGCGAATCAGTGACTGCGGTGCGGTGGGCTGGGTGCTAACGCTAACTACCTACCAAAGGGACCTAAACTAACCTAAACCTAGCATTCAATACTGGTGAAAAAAAAAAAGTGACAGTTCACAAAAGTGACACTGATCACTTTTTTCCCTTTCACTATGTATTGACAGGTGATCAAGGGGTTAATTAGGGTAATGGGGGGTGATCAGGGCCTGATGTGTAGTGATTGGTGCACTTACTTGGGATTTGTGCTCTGTGCTGGGTCCAACCGATGAAAAGGACCCAGCACATGGCACAGATCCCTTATAAAACCCATATATTTATAAATAAAACTTAAATCACCTATTTCCATAGGTGATTTTGAAAATCACCAGCCTGCCAGCGCTGATCATTGGCTGGCAGGCTAGTGACTCACTTCTCCTGAGCCCGGCGCTGCGTTCCATTTGCGTTCCACCGGGCTCAGGAGCGCGTCAAGGAGGAATGAACTGACCGCCCGCAGGACGCAATCCTGCGTACGGCGGTCGGAAAGAAGTTAAAAAGATAAATATTTGGTTTTATTGTGGAGAGATATATTTTGTGTGATAAATTCAAGTACTCAATATAATTTGTATTAATAAAAATTCCACAAACATACACAAAGATACCTGATTGAAGGAATCACAGATAAAAAGGTTACACTTACATAAAGGTGATTTTATATTAATATAACATTTTTAATAATATATAAACATCTATATCAATCATCTATATAAATCATCGGTAATAAATGAATGGTATGGTACACTGTGATATTATAGGTTAGGTATAATCATCAACTTTGGTGTAGCAATAGGAAAGAAGATATCTTCAAACAAGACTAAAGTCAACAAGAAATGTAATGTTTTCTAGAGACTGTGATATTCAAGAAGTCTATAAAAATAAAGACTGATGTGCACTGAGTCTCCAGGAAAAGACCTGGAGGTAAACAAATCTGTGTTATATTCTGGGAAAGGTGTGAAGATAGGGGCACTAGAGAGTGACCCAAGATAAGGGTGAAGAGTACCTGGAACATACCTGTCCATAGACATCTCCAGAGGTAAATTTCTGTGACAGTAGGACTGGCATCCAAAATGGAGAACTGAGCTCAAGGAGAGCGAGTGCTGAAAAGATTCAGTAAGTAATTTAGATTTAGAATAGCTAGGGTTCAAGAAGTGAGATATTTAGCACCTATGTATGGCCCAGGTTGTTGTTTTTTTTTCCTAGAAAAAGCTATTCCATTGGATTGCCATAAAAACCTCTGTGAAGTTCAGGAATCTGCTACTTGTGATACTAAAGTTAAATGCTTTGTTAAAGGACTACGCTTATTTTAATTGATCAGCAACAATCATGCCAAAAGCGTGAAAACCTTCATATGAGACTGAATGGACAGTTACTCCAAATTCCTTATCATGTTCTACCAAGTTATAATTGGTAAGAAAGAAGGGGAATGACAAAGAAGTCATAGCTGTTCAGAGTGAGTTACATGACTCTTCTGAAGAAGACCAAGGAATTCCTGATGATTGTAAGCCAAGTTCTGTGCCCAGGAAAGCTGTGTTACCACAAGTCGTCAGAAGTGATAGATCTTCATTGGGATAATATGATACAATTCAATTTAAGGACTGCACATCATCCACATATAGTTCTATCAATCAGTCCTATCATAGACTTTATGATGAATAAGTGAAACTATAGTGTCAAGACCATGATGATACCAGAGGAAGATGATGATGAAGAGAAGAAGTTGTCTAATAAGATATTAGATTAGTTCCTAAATCGCTTTCATTAGTATTCAATCACAGTTTACCATATGTTCAGCAAATATTATTATTTTGTTGTCAAATAAATCATTAAAGGACAATTAATTTAAAAAGAAGAAAAGAAGAATAGAGAGTCCAAAAGAATTGTAAAAATTTTATTTTGTGGGTTTGAAAAGAAATATCTCACCCTCAAGATGGGGAAATGTTAAATAGTATGTGATATAATATAAATTGGTATTTAACCCTTTCCCAACCAGCGCCATACTAATATGGCGCTGGCCGGGTTTTTAAAGATGAGCGGAGCGGGTGCCATAGCCGCAGGTGACCTGGTGTTTCTTATAGCAGACACCCGAGGCTAATGTCCGAAACCGGCAGTAATGCCGATTGCGGACATTTAACCCCTCAGATGCAGTGGTTGCGCTCTTCCGGTGATAATCCAGCTCCCCCATGTGGCGATCGGAAGAACCAGAGCTTGTGTGCAGCAGCTCCTGTCTTTGTGAATGATAGGAGGCTGCTGCATAGTATTTCCAATGGAGCCCTTGCCTGTAATAAGGCTCCATAGGAAACTAGAAATTTTCTCATAGTCTCCAATGCTAGTGCATTGGGGTCTATAAGAATAGCAATCTAATGATTGCTTGTTATAATTCCCTATGAGAACTATAAAAAAGTGTAAACATAAATAAATAAAGTTTTGAAAAGTAAAAAAAACTCATCATGGGTGTCACGATGTGCGAAAACACCCATAGTATAAAAATATAAAAAATATATTCCCCATGTGGCAAACAGCTAAATGGAAAAAAGCGTCAAAATGGCTGATTCACCGTTTTTGGTTGCTTTTTTTTCTTCAAAAATAAATAAATAAAAAGTGATCAAAAAGTCCTACACACCGAAAAAATAAAACAGATTTTTTCCCAGTTTTTTATTATTTTATCACTATCAAAACACAAGAAAAAAAATATACATATAAGGTATTGTCGGATTCGTACTGACCTGTAGAATAAAAGTATCTGGTTAGTTTTATCGCACATCGAACGTCGTAAATAAAAACTCGTAAAACTGTGGTGGAATTGCTTTTTCTTTTGCAATTTCACCCCATTTGGAATTTTTGTCCCGCTTCCCACTACATCATATGAAATATTAAATGGTGGGGTTGGAAAGTACAACTTGTCCTGCTAAAAAACAAGCCCTCATATGGCTATGTGAACAGACAAATTAAAAAGTTATGGCTCTGGGAAGGCAGGGAACGCAAAACGAAAACACAAAAACAAAGAAACCTCCGGGGTAGAAAGGGTTAATATAAAGGATTTATTACACTACACACTGACAACATCTATAGGTGACACAAGGGAGATGGGAGGTCTGTATGTGAACCTAAAGACCTATATTTGAAGTCTTTATATATCACAATGTAGAAGCACATACATTAGTAAGACACGCCTGTATCTATCGTATAAATGACTGACAGAGATAGACAAGGGGTTGGTCTTCTTGCTCTCACTCTGTTGGGGTTTGCTGCTGAAGAAGATGGAAAACACATGGAGCCTGAGAAGGAGGTCCCTACCCTTGAACAAGGATTCTTTATGGATTTTCATATTCACGAATGGACAATAGTAGAGATGAATGAATTTCAGGTTATTCAGTTTGTTCACACTTCTTTTACTGGTAAAAGGTATTCTGTTACCACAGACCATAACGCAATTCTATGACAGAATGCATAATGTTTCCATAATGCAGGGGAGTCCCCTCCTGCATAACGGAAATGGGACGGATCCGTTTTGCAGCCCATAGACTTCTATTATGACAGAATAAATAAAGGAATACAAGCAAATAACAGCAAGCGAATAAAATTAAACCCCACATCCACATGGCTTACAAATAGTGTAAAAAGTGCAATAAATAACAAAAAGAGGGCCTTTAAGAAATACAAATTGGAGGGGTCAGCTGTAGCTTTTAAAAAGTATAAAGAACTAAATATATTATGTAAGGGTGTAATAAAATCAGAAGAAATACACAATGAAATACAGATGGCCAAAGAAAGTAAGTAAGAACAACCCCAAAACATTATTTAAATACATAAATGAAAAAAAAATTAAGGTCAGAACATGTAGGGCCTCTAAATGATGGATAACGTGGTGTTGGTCACTGGGGATCGAGAGAAGGCAGAGCTCCTAAATGTTTTTTTTAGCTCTATATATACAAAAGAAGTGAGGGAATCTCATGAGGATGGTGCCACTAGTAGAAATACCTCAAATAACATAATTACCTGGCTGACTGTAAATATGGTCCTTAATATTCCCCAGGCCCAGATGTATTACACCCTAGAGTTCTAAAGGAGCTCAGTTCAGTTATTGCTTTGCCGCTGTTCATAATATTTATAGATTCTTTAATGACAGGCGTTGTACCAAGGGACAGGCGCAAGACGAATGTGATGCCCATTTTCAAAAAGGGTGCTAGGTCTTCACCAGGAAATTATAGACCAGTAAGCATAACATCCATAGTGGGAAAAATGTTTAAGGGCCTTCTACGGGACTACATACAGGATTATGTAACTGTCAATATTATAATAAGTGATAGCCAACATGGCTTTACTAAGAACAGAAGCTGTCAAACTAACCTGATTTGTTTTTATGAGGAGGTGAGTAGAAACCCGGACAGAGGGAAGGCTGTCGATATTGTGTTTTTGGACTTTGCAAAGGAGTTTTATACTATCCCACACGGACGACTAATGGGTAAATTGAGGTCTATTGGTTTAGAAAATATAATTTGTAATTGGATTGAGAATTGGCTTCATGAAAGAGTTGTGGTCAATGATTCCTACTCTGAATGGTCCCCGGTTATAAGTGGTGTACCCCAAGGTTCTGTGCTGGGTCAGCTATTATTTAATTTATTCATTATTAAACATAGAGGATGGGATTAATAGTGCTGTTTCTATTTTTGCAGATGACACCAAACTTTGCAATACGGTACAGTCTATGGAAGATGTTAATAAGCTACAAGCTGACTTGGGCAAACTTACTGGTTGGGCCTCCACTTGGTAAATGAGGTTCAATATAGTAAATACTAATTATGCATTTGGGGGCTAATAATCTGCATGCAGCATATGTCATAGGGGGAGTAAAACTGGGAGAGTCACTTGTTGAGAAAGATGTGGGTGTATTAGTAGATCATAGACTAACAGCATGCAATGCCAGTCAGCTGCCTCTAAGGCCAACAGAATTTTGTCTTGTATTAAAAGAGGTATGGACTCGCGGGATAGGGATGTAATATTGCCACTATACCAAGCGCTGGTGCGGCCTCAACTGGAATATGCAGTTCAATTCTGGGCACCAGTCCATAAAAGGGATGCCCTGGTGTTAGAAAAAGTACAGAGGAGAGCAACTAAACTAATAAACTCATAAAGGGCCTGGAAGATCTTAGTTATGAGCAAAGATTAAATTAACTGAACTTGTTTAGCCTTGAAAAAAGAAGTCTAAAGGGGGACATGATTAACCTCTACAAATATATAAACATCCATACAAAAAATATCAAGGGAAGTTATTCTGTGTCACACCCCCTCAAAAAACAAGAGGCCACTCCCTACGACTTGAGAAGAAAAGATTCAGTCAGAAGAGGCAACAAGCATTCTTTACAGTGAGATCAATGAATCTCTGGAATAGTCTGCCACAGTAGCTGGTCACAGCAATTACAGTATATGGCTTCAATAAAGGTTTAGATGACTTTTTAATTCAAAATAACATTGAGGCTTATGACAATGTATAGCAATCTTGTTCTACACACCCTTTCCCTTTGGCCCAACCGCTTTTTAAAAGAAAGCTGGACATTAATCCAGGGATTGATATAGCAGGATTACAGGTTGGACCTGATGGAATTTTGTCTTTTTCCACCCTTAACAACTACCGGTATGTAACTATGTAATTTCATTTTTAGCGCACAGTGAATGCCATAATGTCAAAACCCTAAAAAACTTGGCAAACTTTATTTTTCAATTTTACTCTACAAAGATTTTTTTCCCATTTCGCAATACAAGACATATTAAATAAAAAATAAAAAATGAAAATGCAAAAACTAAAATGGGCTTGGTCTTGAAGCAATTAATACCACATTAACACTGAGTTAATTTGGTGCACTACCGTGTGAATTGGTGTACTGATCACCTATATGCTGGTTTAATTAAATTGAGAAATCTAAAAAAATATATAATCTAAACCATGTGGAAATAGAATAAACAGAAACGGACGAGGCCTGACCCTTAATATCATGTTAACACTTACAGGTAAATTGTTGGCCTACCTTGTGTATTGGTATGCTGTTCACCTATATGCTGGTTTAAGTGAATAAAACAATCCCAAAAAAAAATAAAATTCCAACTGTGTGGATAAATAAATGAATAGAAACAGATGGCCAGGCCTGATTCTCAATTTCACGTTATCACTCGTAGGTAAATTGATGCCCTACCCTGTGCATTGGTGTACTGATCACCTATATGCTAGTTTAAAAAGGCTAAGTACACACTTCAGTTATTTGATCAGTTATGTCCATCAGTTATTATGAGCCAAAACCAGTGGAGAAGCATACTCAGAGATCAGGTGTAATGGAAAGATCTGCACCTGTGTTTTTGACTTACATCTAGTTTTGGCTCACAATAACTGATTGAAATACTTAACTGATCAAATAACTGAAGTGTGAACTCAGCCTCAATTGAACAAGTCCCCTAAAAATATATAATTCCAATTGTGTGGAAACAGGATAAATGGAAATGGACAATTGAGGTCTGACCCTTAATTGTTGTCCTACTGTGTGAACTGGTGTACTGATCAGATATCTGCTGGTTTAGTTAAATTGAACCCCCCCACACACACACACACACACACACACAAAAAAAAAAAAAAAATTATCCAACCGTGTGGAGAAATGAATGAAAGGAAACAAATGATTAATGATTATTGGTTTACTGCTCAACTATATGCTTAATTAAATTCAATACCCCCCAAAATGAATAAAAATAATAATAGATTTGAACTGAACTGTATGTGTGTGGAGATAACAGATTTAGCCTACTAATATTTTGTTCGCAATCACTAATGTATATGGTTTATATAACTTAAAAATTAAATTAAATATGTGAGATGACTTGACATAGAGTTTTCACTAGTATTCTATATGCCATGGATGCTCAACCGGTGGCCCTCCAGCTGTTGTAAAACTACAACTCCCACCATGCCCTTATGTAGGCTTTTAGCTGTAGGCTGTCCGGGAATGATTGCAGTTGCAGTTTGCAACAGCTGGAGGCATGCAGGTTGAGCATACCTGCTACATGCTATGCTAGATTGATGATAGTACACATGTAGTATAGTTTTCACTTATTCTCCCCCCCCCCCCCCCCCCCAAAAAAAAGGATTTCAGTGAAAATGGGGAAAATGAAGGAAGTCCTTGCAGGTAGCTGCTTTTCAGGTTTGGAGCAGCTACGTTTCTGCTAGGAGGCACGGTGAATGTTCCAGAAAATTATTATCAGAAACTGATTATCATGGGTTCACTTAACAATAGAAGATCCAGCAAAAACGAAATATAAAAAGCTGAGAGAATCCTTCTCTTCTCAATATACACTTGTGATAATCGACACTCCCCTTGGCGTGATCAAATTATCAGGTGTATCTCTATATGGTCTGTGATATCTCTGATCAAGAGATCCAATCCATTTCTGTATTATATGTACTTCTTCTGTTATGCCCTATATAACACTATAAAGAACCTCCTGATGAACCCAGTTGAAACAGGGGGAAACGCGTCGATGCCAATAGAGGCAACTTTAATTGATAAATAAGGGCTTATATTAATACCTATGCAGAATACCGTTGTGTTAAGTGTATCATAAGTAAATCCGGTAGATGTACGTTTCTGGATTCGAGCCTCTTCATCCCCCCTTAGGGAAATAGTGAGGGTAAGATAGGTATAGGTTCGAGGACAGGGAGTCCCCACCATCAGGGGCCATTCCTAGGCAAAGGAAAAGAGGAGGGAGAGATATAGGAAAGTGACCCCCTGCCGACAGATGTATATTGTAGAGTGAATTAGGATCTATATCTAATACTGCATGGCCGTAACGTACATCGATAGGATAATTATCCACTGTGTGTGTTTTTTGAGTAACAAGTATATATTGAGAAGAGATGGATTCTCTCAGCTTTTTATATTTATGATTGGAATAAACGTGAAGTTTTAATGGGGTTTTTTGTTTTTGCTGGATCTTGTAAGAGGCCTCAGCTCCTCACTTCTCACTCCCTGGCTAACAGCTTCGCTACTTGTCCCTCTTCTACACACACAATTCTTCTTCTTTACAATTCTAGCCTTTCTCTTTACTGTTCTTGGCAGTATAATAAAAACTTTATTGATTTCTAACTGTCCCTGATTCATTTCTGACTGTCCCTGACTCCCTTAGATCGTTTTTCTGACAGACATTATAAGACCCAAGAACCCTCATTCACAATCCAGAACAGAATGACGTTCTGCTCGTTGTGCTAGGGCACCTCTCTGCCTGCTGATGCAGCACTGATTGGTTCATCCAGGCTATGTGTTGGCCTGGGAGCCAATCAAGGCAACCCCCCACTTCCTCTCAGGGTAATGTGAGTACCTTCTTCTTCCTCCCTAGTGCTTTTTCCCTCCAACACGTACAATATTCGCTGTTTTCTTGGATTCATCAGAAATGAACCGGAAAAGATTTGGGTTTGACTGTCGCCCGAAAAATAGCAAAGTGTAGACCGAACCCAGCTCGCTGTGAACTAGTTTGCTCATCCTTATTTTTTAAAGACTTTTTAAAGAGTTTTATTATTGGTAATACTGATAACCAGTGATTGCCCCGTGGATATCAGGCATATCTCCTAGATATGTAGCTTCCAATATTTTAGCATTTTTGAAAGTTTAATATTTTGTATAGGTGGATAGTTCATTGTCTTATTTGATTCTTATGATATAGGGTGTAGAGATAAGCAAATGTCTTGAAATTCGTTTTCTGTCAGTTTCATTGAACCTTACTGCAAAAAATTGTTTTGGGTCCGAGTCAGTTTTACCCGACTCAAAAGTGCTAATTGAAATGAAAATAGGTATAATACCCTCTAAGATCTCCTAGGATTCAGATTTTCTTTCTGTCTTTTTCTCTTTTATTTTTTTATTTTTTGTTCTCGAAACCCCCCCCCAAGCTCTTTAATGACAGCAATAGTAAATAATGCCAGAGTGACACTGACATATACTGTGTAGCTATAAGTAAACACATGGTCATGTTAACATACTGGGTGTTCCTTACTGCTATTTTAGCAGATGATTTCATACTCTTCTTAGCCTACCCTTAGTAACATGTTCATAGTATTTTTGAAGCCCCTGCGAGATTTGGATCTTATTCTGGCTATAGAGTCAATATATCAAAATATGAACTGTTACCCTTACGTTTGGATAGACATACTACAATGTTGGCTTTTGCTGATCTACCCCTAACAATAGCTAAGACACATATAACTTACGTGGGTGTGAAAATAGGGACAACACCACATTCAATCTACCTTAACTATCCTCCACTCTTAAAAATCCACACTGAATTGGATTGATGGCATTCTTTGTCTCTGTCTATCCTTGGTTGTTGCCATCTGCTGAAGCTGATGAGCATGTCCAAGCTTTTATATCCACTGCAGACTGATTCACTTTACTTTTCAAACACGCGGATGTACGGGGGTTGGATGATAGTTTCTCCAAATTTATATGGAGAGGTTGCCACCCATGGATTTTCATGAAAAAACTTAGACTGAGGTGGGATTAGGTAGAGGTTAACCTACCATCTGAACATGGCATTGGTGAAGTCAAAAAGAACATTAATGAAACTGGAAAAGAAACTCATTTGAAAAGCATTCACCGTGCTATCTATTCGTTTAACCAGATAGGTTGACAGAATGTCCGAAGTGCCATCAGCAGAACACAGATCTCTACAATAGTTTGTGGACTTGTCCGAAACTACTACTGGGCTCACATTACAGGGCTTCTGGAATCAGTCAGTTCTTTTAGCGGTCCTTTGCAGTATACTCTGGCTATTTACCATTCAAGTGCTCACAAAATAGGTGGGAAGCTGCAGGGTCTACCATTTATTGTGCACGATATTATACTTATGGGGAAAAGGTACTTATTGCAGGCATGACTGAATTCGACAATACCGGGGGTTGCTCAAGTAAGCCTTGCACTTGGACTGAATCAATCACCTTCAAAACAAAGGATGTTTGAATAGAAAGTTTTCAAAAAGATGCGGAGAGGAGACCTCATTTGCCAAAATCTCACTTCAGAGGACATAAGATTTTCCATTCATCTGCATGGATCCACTGCGTTATAGTTCCTGGAACTTGAAGGAACATACTAAAGGTACTTTAGGTAAATTAAAAACTGCATGATTGTGGAATTATCATTTATACCCACATGTACGGGCATGAGAACTCTTGGGCTGCAAGCAGGGGGGGTGGGGGGGCGCGTGGTGGGGGGGGTGGTTCGGGGGTTTTATATTCATATTTATATTTTCTTTTGTATTAGGTGTATCTTTGAAGTTTTTCTTGTAATATATAGATTTAGAAAATTTAATGAAATTATATATACCATACATTAGCAAATTTAGCTAATTATTAATAAACATGTACAGAATAAATTGGGGTAAAAGGGTCACTGAGATGCTTTGCTATCTGGGATAACTTTGTGGCTGAAGAGTTCAATAAACTAGAGGGCTACCAGCTTTGCAGCGCTTGTTGGCTTTTTTTTGTTTGCCAGTTATTTAGGGAGGGAAAACATATTCTGGTTGATGAATTGCAGAAGGAGTATGGTTTGACTGAGTGAGTAAGCTCTTTAACACAATGACAACAATAGTGAATAATGTCAGAGTGACACTGACATATATAGCTATGGGTGAATGCATGGTTGATGGTGTTACAAAACAGCCTGTTTAAAAACACACTGCCCATCGCATGTGATATGTTTTTTTTTTAAAACTGAAGAATGTTCCAAACATTGTCCCCTATCAAAGACAGATAATGTTTGAACACACAGTGTTATGGAGAAAAAATGGTAAACAAAATGAAAGAAGCATCCAAATATTATTTCCTAAAAAGTTTTTAGGAAAACAGAGCTGATACAACTGAAAGGCTACTCTGGGGCAGCAAGGAGGACGAGAAGGAGAATGCTGTGATCCTTGGCTCCTAGGGACTATGTAAGATTCAGAAGTGAGATAAACATCATTCTGCTGTGACTGGGAGGAGGAGTTAGCCATCCAGTTAAAAATATCATCCTCTTTTTCCTGAGTAATAATGTAGCACCTATCAGAACTGTGACTTGCAGCTAATGCTATTAGTGATGAGCAACAGGGACAATATTCAATTTTGCGATATTTCAGGAATATTTGGTAAAATATTAATCATATATTCGCAAATTTGCAAATTTGCTATTATTTTCGGCAATGTAATATTTGGATAATGCGCACAAAATACAGGAGTGGGTCACTGTAGCTAAATTTTTCAAACTGCTCAAATTTTACTGAGACTGGAGAAAATGGTTGGCACAGCAGAATATTACAATAGCTTTATATGCAGTGCACCAATATATTCGCGATTGCGAAATCGGCACTTATGATGTGAAAATTTTGGCGCAATACGTGCAACTTCACATTTTAACAGGTCTGACTACATATTAGTGATTGGTACACTAAGTATTGTTGTGAACTTGTGACATCACAGCACTATGTATGTATGTATGTACAGTGGATATAAAAAGTCTACACACCCCTGTTAAAATGTCAGGTTTCTGTGCTGTAAAAAAAATGAAATAAAGCTAAATCATTTCAGAACTTTTCCCACCTTTAATGTGAACTATAAACTGTACAACTCAATTGAAAAACAAACTGAAATCTTTTAGGTAGAGGGAAGAAAAAATATAAAAATAAAATAATATGGTTACAAAAGTGTGTACACCCTATAACTAATACTTTGTTGAAGCACCTTTTGATTTTATTACAGCACTCAGTCTTTTTGGGTATGAGTCTATCAGCATGGCACATTTTGACTTGGCATGATTTGCCTACTCTTCTTTGCAAAAACACTCCAAATCTGTCAGTTTACGAGGGCATCTCCTGTACACAGCCCTCTTCAGATCACCCCACAGATTTTCAATCGGATTCAGGTCTGGGCTCTGGCTGGGCCTTTCCAAAAATGTAATCTTCTTCTGGTGAAGCCATTCCTTTGTTGATTTGGATGTATGCTTTGGGTCATTGTCATACTGAAAGATGAAGTTCCTCTTCCTGTTCAGCTTTCTAGCAGAAGCCAGAAGGTTTTGTGCCGATATTGACTTGTATTTGGAACTGTTCATAATTCCCTCCATCTTAACTAAGGTCCCAGTTCCAGCTGAAGAAAAACAGCCCCAAAGCATAATTCTGCCACCACCATGCTTCACTGTGGTTATGGTGTTCTTTTGGTGATGTGCAGTGTTGTTTTGCGCCAAACATACATGTATCTTTTGGAATTATGGCCAAAAAGTTCAACCTTGGTTTCATCAGACCATAACACCTTTTCCCACATGGTTTTGGGAGACTTTAGATGTGTTTTTGCAAAATGTAGCCTGGCTTGGATGTTTTTCTTCGTAAGAAAAGGCTTTCATCTTGCCACTCTACCCCATAGCCCAGACATATGAAGAATACGAGAGATTGTTGTCACATGTACCACACAGCCAGTACTTGTCAGATATTCCTACAGCTCCTTTAATGTTGCTGTAGGCCTCTTGGTAGCCTCTCAGACCAGTTTTCTTCTCGTCTTTTCATCAATTTTGCAGGGACGTCCAGTTCTTGGTAATGTCACTGTTATGCCATATTTTCTCCACTTGATGATGACTGTCTTCACTGTGTTCCATGGTATATCTAATGCCTTGGAAATTCTTTTGTACCCCTCTCCTGACTGATACCTTTTAACAATGAAATCCCTCTGATGCTTTGTAAGCTCTCTGTGGACCATGGCTTTTGCTGTGGGATGCGAATAAGAAATTTTCAGGAAAGACCAACCAGAGCAGCTGAACTTTATTTGGGGTTAATCAGAGGCATTTTAAATGATGGCAGGTGTATGCTGACTCCTATTTAACATGATTTTGAATGTGATTGCTTAATTCTGAACACAGCTACATCCCCATTATTTTAGTTTTTTTTGTTTTCTTTCCTCCACCTAAAATATTTCAGTTTGTTTTTCAATTGAGTGGTACAGTTTATAGGTCATATTAAAGGTGGAAAAAGTTCTAAAAGGATTTATCTTTGTCTCATTTTTTTACAGCACAGAAACTTGACATTTTAACAGGGGTGTGTAGACTTTTTATATCCACTGTATGTAGCATACATACATACAGCACTATCTATGTAGCGTGTATGTATGGATAGCAGCTACACTATATTTCTATGTAACCTACACTGACCATCTTCCACTAACTATCTGTATTATATATATAAACTAACTAACTATCTAATGTAATATGACACAGGAAAGCAGAGAGCACAACAATGACACTGCTGTCTCTCTCAGAACTGTAATAAACTGTAGAAAATGGCTGTGGGGAGGTTCTTATGTAGTAAGGGGTAGGCAACTTTCCTATTGGTTGCTAGGGATGTTGCTAAGCTCAGACAAAGACATTCCAGCCTTCTCATTGGCCCACAAGCAAAAAGGGAGGTTACTGATGAAAATAAAATGTGAATATTCGAAAATACAAATATATATCACTATATTTTAAATATTCACAAATTCTCGAAGTTGCGATATTCGTGATTAAAATTCGCTATTCAAATATTCGCGCCCAACACTAAATGCTACTAATACTACTGGTCAGGCAGCTGGTGCTGCTACTAATGTTTGCACTACTATAGCTACCAGCATTCTAAGTCCTAGTGGACAGTCCTCTCTCATTCTGTACCAGTTTATAACTCGTCTTGTTCAGGCTTATTGCCATTATTTGTATTATGAATGTATAATCCTTTTCATATGTACAGCGCCATGGAATGAATGGCTCTTTAATAATAAATAACAATAATTCTGAATCTCAGAACACAGGGCATGCATGTTTTGTTTTGAACTCTTCCATTTACCAGACCAGACTAGAAAAGATAATTAAATAGTACCAGTAAAATTGCAAGTGCTTTTTCTGTCATTTAAAGACAAAGGCACAAATAAATATTTCTTCCTTTCTACAAACACACTGCACACTGGCATTGACAATTTACAGTAGTAATACAATGCATTGAATCAAACTGGTATATTAATGCAGTATAATGTGTTAACTTTAACTTCATGGTATCTTGACATAATACAATGCGTGGAATAAAACTGCCATATTAATGTAGTTATGGGAGTACAACGTGTTCACTAAACCTGCACTGTATCTTGACGCAATACAATGTGTGGAATGAAACTGCTATATTAATACAGTTATGGCCATACCGCATGTTAACTAAAACTGTAGGGAATCTTGACACAATAAAATAGGTATATCAGTGTAGTTATTACAGTACCATCCATTCTGTAAAGCTGCATGGTATCTTGACATTTACTAAAGGGTAAACACTAGAGATGAGCAAATTTTTCAAAAATCCGATTCGTCAGTTTAGGAAAAATTTGATTAGATCCGAATATATTCGCTGTGAATTACGTTAAAGAACGGCTATTTCCTGGCTGCTGAGAGCCTTTATAGTGGTGTAGAACACTGTGCCTTGCAGTAACATGCATAGGGAGTCTGGTTTGGTAGTGAAATGATACTGTGAGTCCGTATGACATGCAGATGACAGGTGTCGCTCTAAGAATCACTGCATACTTCAATTATTTGGGCAGTCACGGGGCCAAAACTGACCAAATAACTCAAGTATCAACTCAGCCTTACAGGTCGATGTTAGCGCCAAGAAGAAGCACACTCCTTTTACACTGTCGTCAGCTGATTCCACATAGATGTCTACAGAACCTGTTCTATTAAACTTTTATACAAGTAGAGCACCCCGACAGAGTGGAGAGGGTGTGAGCAGTAAGTTTGTGTTGACATCCCAAATTCATTTTCCCCATTCTCTGATCCGTCAGAATAATTAGCCAGAAAAAAAGGATACTGTCTGTTTAGCATACGCCTTCACTCAGTCAGCATTTGTTCAGTAATCCATCAGTATTGCTAAAGTATCATGTATTGCTAAGTGTAAATCTGTCCGTAAAAGGATACCTTTCATCCAGGGCCTAAATACTAGGCCTACCATTGATATTCCCCTAAATCTGTGGTTACTGCTGTGCTGCATTAGTGTAATACAGTACATAAATAGATAGCCAGATAGTGTTAGGTGCCTGTAAAAAGAGGCCTGAATTTGAATTCAATACATTGGGCCAAATAATTTTTTTCTTATTGTGGTGAACGGTAACAATGAGGAAAACATCTAGTAAGGGACGCGGACGCGGACATGGTCTTGGTGGTGTTAGTGGATCCTCTGGTGCTGGGAGAGGACGTGGCCGTTCTGCCACAGCCACACGTCCTAGTGAACCGACTACCTCAGGTTCCAGTACCCGCCAGAATTTACAGCGATATTTGGTGGGGCCCAATGCCGTTCTAAGGATGGTAAGGCCTGAGCAAGTACAGGCGCTAGTCAATTGGGTGTCCGACAGTGGATCCAGCACGTTCACAACATTATCTCCCACCCAGTCTTCTGCAGAAAGCGCACAGGTGGCGCCTGAAGTTCAGAGGAAGAGGCAGTGGTGAGACCGAGCCAACAGCGTAGCAAAACAGGGAGCAGGGAGCAAAAGCAGAACAGCCGCCGCCAAGAGAGTTCGCCTGCTACTGGCCACTGCCATCAGGGACCGAGCACCCCAGAGGCAGCTTTAAGGAGTTCCCTGGCATGGCACTTCATTAAACAATGTGCTGACTACAAGACCCGAGTGGTTTGCAAGCTGTGCCATCAGAGCCTGAAGCGAGGCATTAATGTTCTGAACCTTAGCACAACCTGCATGACCAGGCATCTACATGCAAAGCATGAACTGCAGTGGAGTAAACACCTTAAAAGCAAGGAACTCACTCAGGCTCCCTCTGCTCCCTCTTCTGCTGCTGCCTTGGCCTCTTCCTCCGCCTCGGGAGGAATGTTGGCACCTGCCGTCCACCAAACAGAGGATGTGCCACCGACACCACCACCTCCGTCACCAAGCATCTCCACCATGTCACACGGCAGCGTTCAGCTCTCCATCTCACAAACCATGGAGCGAAAGCATAAATTCTCACCTAGCCACCCTCGAGCCCTGGGCCTGAATGCCAGCATTTCTAAACTACTGGCCTTTGAATAGCTGTCATTCAGGCTGGTGGACACAGACAGCTTCAAACAGCTGATGGCGATGGCTGTCCCACAGTATGTTGTTCCCAGCCGCCACTACTTCTCCAAGAGAGCCGTGCCTTCCCTGCACAACCAAGTATCCGATAAAATCAAGTGTGCACTGCGCAACGCCATCTGTGGCATGGTCCACCAAACCACAGATACGTGGACCAGTAAGCACGGCCAGGCGCTATATATCCCTAACTGCACACTGGGTAAATGTAGTGGCGGCTGGGCCCCAGGCGGAGAGTTCTTTGGCGCACGTCCTTCCGCCGCCAAGGAATCATTCTTTGCCTCCTGTAGCCTCCTACTCGGCTTTCTCCTCCTCTTCTTCCACCTGCTAGCAGGTTTGACGCACATCCCTTGCCTGGCGCATGTGCTGAATTTGGTGGTGCAGAAGTTCATTCACAACTACCCCGACATGTCAGAGCTGCTGCATAAAGTGCGGGCCGTCTGTGCGCGCTTCCAGCGTTCACATCCTGCCGCTGCTCGCCTGTCTGCGCTACAGGGTAACTTCGGCCGTCCCGCTCACCGCCTCATATGCGACGTGCCCACCAGGTGGAACTCCACCTTGCACATGCGTGAGCAGCAGCAGGCCATAGTGGAGTTTCAGCTGCAGCACGCACGGGTGAGTCGCACTGCGGAACAGCACCACTTCACCACCAATGACTGGGCCTCCATGCGAGACCTGTGTGCCCTGTTGCGCTGTTTCGAGTACTCCACAAACATGGCCAGTGGCGATGACACCGTTATCAGCATTACAATACCACTTCTATGTCTCCTTGAGAAAACACTTAGGGCGATGAGGGAAGAAGAGGTGGCCCAGGAGGAGGAGGAAGAGGGGTCATTTTTAGCACTTTCAGGCCAGTCTCTTAGAAGTGACTCAGAAGGAGGTTTTTTGCAAAAGCAGAGGCCAGGTACAATTGTGGCCAGCCAGGGCCCACTACTGGAGGACGAGGAGGAGGTGGAGGAGGATGAGGATGAAGCATGTTCATAGCGGGATGGCACTCAACGCAGCTGAGTCCCATTACTGGTGCGTGGCTGGGGGGAAAAGGAGGATGATGACGATATGCCTCCCACAGAGGACAGCTTGTGCTTACCTCTGGGCAGCCTGGCACACATGAGCGACTACATGCTACAGTGCCTGCTCAACGACAGCAGAGTTGCCCACATTTTAACGTGTGCGGACTACTGGGTTGCCACCCTGCTGGATCCCCGGTACAAAGACAATGTGCCCACCTTACTTCCTGCACTGGAGCGTGATAGGAAGATGCGCGAGTACAAGCACACGTTGGTAGACGCGCTACTGAGAGCATTCCCAAATGTCACAGGGGAACAAGTGGAAGCCCAAGGCGAAGGCAGAGGAGGAGCGAGAGGTCGCCAACGCAGCTGTGTCATGGCCAGCTCCTCTGAGGGCAGGGTTAGCATGGCAGAGATGTGGATAAGTTTTGTCACCATGCCACAGCTAACTGCACCACCACCTGATACGGAACGTGTTAGCAGGAGGCAGCATTTCACTAACATGGTGGAACAGTACGTGTGCACACCCCTCGTATGTACTGACTGATGGTTCGGCCCCATTCAACTTCTGGGTCTCCAAATTGTCCACGTGGCCAGAGCTAGCGTTTTATGCCTTGGAGGTGCTGGCGTGCCCAGCGGCGAGCGTTTTGTCTGAACGTGTATTCAGCATGGCAGGTGGCGTCATTACTGACAAAGGCAGCCACCTGTCCACAGCCAACGTGGACAAGCTTACGTTCATAAAAAGGAACCAGGCATGGATCCCACAGGACCTGTCCATCCATTGTGCAGAATAGACATTTATAACTACCTCCCCTTAACCATATATTCTTGTACTCCAGGGCACTTTTTTATTGAATCCTCTTTTTTTAATTTTACCATTATTTTGCGGGTAACCCAAAGTTGAATGAACCTCTCCTCCGTCTGGGTGCCAAGGGCCTGAGTCTGTAAATGAGGCTTGTGGCACTGCAGGCAGACTTGAATCCTTTTTGGCTTTGATGAGAACATCAACTCACATAGCATTCCCACCTGATGCAACCCCAACCTCCTTTTCACCTCCTCCTCCTCCTCTAAGTTGCCAATTGATATTGGTTAATTTGTATTAATTTTATTTTAAGTCATTTCCCTATCCACATTTGTTTGCAGAGGATTTACCTACATTTTGCTGCCTTTTGCAGCCCTCTAGCCCTTTCCTGGAGTAATATACAGCCTTTTTAGTGCCCAAAAGTTCGGGTCCCCATTGACTTTAATCTATACTATCTATTCTATCGCCTTGATTTTTCTCTTAATTTTTTCAATAAAACCCCAAAATGCAGTTTTTAACAGCTGAACATTAACAGTAGATATTTAAACTATGTATGGACATTAGATTTGGGGACCCAGAACACAGATTTGGTCACCAAAATTCACAAATGCAGTATTTAACTGCTATTTATTGGAAATAATTAATTATTTAAACGACAGATGCACAACAGTTTTTTCAGCCTAAGACACGGCTTTTTTCAATAAAACCCCAAAATGCAGTTTTTAACTGCTGTACATTAAAAGTAGATATGTATACTATGTATGGACACCAGATTTGGGGACCCAGAACACAGATTTGGTAACCAAAATTCACAAATGCAGTATTTAACTGCTATAAATTGTAAATAATTATTTAAACAACGGATGCACAACAGTTTTTTCGGCCTAAAACACAGCTTTTTTCAATAAAACCTCAAAATGCAGTTTTTTATTGCTGTAAATTTAAATTAGATATTTATACCGTGTATGTACAACTGCTTTGTAAAGCAAGAATATTGCTTTTTTCACACACTGCACTATTTCTCAGCTGTAATGTGAAATCGGTATTTAAGGGGTGTATTTCAGGATGCTCTGTGGATCAGGATTACCACTCTTTTGTCAAAAAAATACACTTATGCTGTATTTCACAGCAGCAATGTAAAATTGGTGGTTGTAATGGGTATTTCAGACTGTTTGGTGGACCTTGAATAATGTATTTTTTTCTATAAAAAACAAAGAAGCACTATTTCCATGCAGAAATATAAAATATGTCGTATTCGGTTTTCCCCCCAAAATTACACGGATTCTCTATTTCACCGCAGAAATGTCAAATATATATTTTGGCGGTGTAAAATAGGCTTGGTGGATAAGGATGACCACTTTTTTTTAACTAAAATACACTGATGCACTATTTGATAGCTGAAATGGAATATACGGTTTAGTGCATAATATACAAAAGTGCTCTGTGGCACCACAGAGCCCAGGCTAGAAAAATGGACTATGTCACCCCTTAAACATACAAAAGGCAATATAGGGGACTTGAGCAGCCAGAAAAAAAAAATTTTTTTCCTTCACTGAGCTACAAAATAGCATTAGTGTAATGTCCCTGGCTGGCTGGCACAGATGCAGTACACTGCAGTGGCTAATATGGCCGCCGAGCACCACCTCAGTAACAGATGGATTACAAAAAATGATTTCCCTTGCAGTGGCTGGGTACAGAAATGTCGGATTGCTGAAGCTCCCTCCTTCTCTATTTGCTGTATCTTGTGGATTAAAGTAGCACAGGTTCTTCTGATTTCTGCCCTATTCTGTCCCTGATCGCAGCACCAACATCCTCTCCCTAAGCACAAATCAGCAGAGTGACGTGCGGCAGTACGTGACTCCAGCTTATAAAGAGGCTGGATCATATGCTGCACTCAGCCAATCACAGCCATGCCATTAGTAGGTATGGCTGTGATGGCTTCTTAGTGCAAGAAGTAAAACGCTTGCTGATTGGCTGCTGTGCAGCCCTTCAGAAAGCGGGAAGAAATCGCCGAACAACGGACCCGAACCCAAACTTTTTTTGAAAATGCTTGAGTTCGGGTCCATATCCCGAACACCCCAAAATTCGCTACGAACCCGAACTATATAGTTTGGGTTCGCTCAACTCTAGTTACTATAAGTTTAAAGTCCTTTTTCATGTCAGTGTTACCCAGTGTTTTCCTGTGTAGTATGTACTGGTGACTTGTATTTTCCCTCCCCATGTGCATAACTTTACATTTATCAGTGTTAAACTTATAAATATATTGAAGAGAATAGACAGCGTCCTGACAGCATCCCAAAAAGCCCTTTTTAGCGCTGGTACATAAGTCTGCTAATTTTTTTTATATATATATATATAGAAAGAAATGAATCCACGGCACATCCAAAATGGTGAAAAGGGGTTTATTCACCGAGTGATAGCGACGTTTCAGTGCTCTCTATGGCACCTTTTTCAAGCAGTGAAAAAGGTGCCATAGAGAACACTGAAACGTCGCTATCACTCGGTGAATAAACCCCCTTTTTTCACCATTTTGGATGTGCCGTGGATTCATTTCTTTCTACATTTTTGGAAGTAAGCGGGATACTTCTACAGCTACTGGCACTCCATTGTATATCTCATTACGTAAGCTGTGCGGTCCTTCACTATTGTTTATATATATATATATATATATATATATTCCAGTTGCCTGCCCGTGTATGAGAGGCCGCAGGCCCACAGACTGTACTGTGTGCACACCACTCATATAGGGTGGCACAGTACCTTGCAGATAAAAAAGTCATTTCATTTTTACCCTTTAATATAATTGCAGTTGCCTGCCAGTGTGTGTCAGGCCCACAGACTGTACTGTGCCCACTGCCCACCACTCATATAGGGTGTCACAGTACATTGCATGGCGCACGCGCAGTGACCTAAAATTCAAACTAAGCGGACCAAGCATGGGTCTGATAAGGGACAAAACAGAGATTAAACTGATAGGAATAGTACTTAGTTAACACTAGTTGCATTGGTGGCAAATTCCATTGCAAGTGCCCAAAATTAGAAGGAAGCGGACAGAGCAAGCTTTTTTCTCTATCTCCCCATGCAAGGATTCAATTCAATACACGTCCCCTGATAGGGGACTTAACAAAGATTAAAATGGTAAGAATAGTAGTTCACACTATTTGTATTGGTGGCAAAGTACATTGCGCGGCGCACATGCAGTGCCCCAAATTGGAAGTAAGAGGACCGACCAATCATCTTTTTCCATCTCCCAGTTCCTAAAATCTATTCGAACATGTCCTCTGATAGGGGACGTAACAGGGATTAAACTGATAGGAATAGCACTACTTAACACACCACTCATATAGGGTGGCACAGTACATTGTACGGCACACGCGTAGTGCCCCAAATTGAAAGGAAGAGGACCGACCAACCATCTTTTTCCATCTCCCGGTTCCTAAAATCTATTCCATACACTGGCCCCTGATAGGGGACAAAACAGACATTAAACTGGTAAGAACAGATTTTTTTAATTTAAAAAAAAGAGGACAGCCTCTGCGGATCTGGGTATTTTTTGGCCGGGTTACTGAACGCTCATACACAATAGCTGTAGGCTCATGCGTCCGTTTGCGGAGGTGACAAACCTGGTCAATCAAACCCAAGGCAACATCACTGACCTCATCCCATATGCGTTTTTTCTGGAGCGTGTCCTGCGAAGAGTGCTGGATCAGGCCGTAGATGAGCATGAAGAGGAAGAGTTGTGGTCACCATCACCACCAGAAGCAGCCTTGTCATCGTCGATTGCTGGACCTGCGGCAACGCAGAGAGAGGAGTCTGAAGAAGAGGAGTCAGAGGAGGAAGGTGGCTTTGAGGAGGTGGAAGACCAACCACAGCAGGCGTCCCAGGGGGCTTGTTGTCACCTTTCGGGGACCCTTGGTGTTGTACGTGGCTGGGTGGAGGAAGAGACCTTCAATGACGTCAGTGAGGACAAGGAACGGGACATGGCTAGCTTGGTATCCAACCTTGTGCAAATGGGGAGTTTGCGGTTGTGCAAATGGACTGTTTGCGGTGCATTAAACAGGGAGTTTGGTCTGTCGGAGTTTGATCTGTCACTGTGAAGCGGGCGTAACCCTTACACTACCTGATCGATACAACATCATACCTGATCGTATACACACACTGGATCTTTTAAAGCACGTTATTCCAAACAATTTAGGATTGTTAGGTGATTTATGCCGTTTATGGATTAAAACCTGACTCTGCGTCAACTACGTAATTTTCCATGGGAGTGTTGCCATGGATCCCCCTCCGGCATGCCACAGTCCAAGTGTTAGTCCCCTTGAAACAACTTTTCCATCACTATTGTGGCCAGAAAGAGTCCCTATGGGTTTTAAAATTCGCCTGCCTATTGTAGTCTATGGCGGTTCGCCCGGTTCGAGAACATTTGCGGAAGTTCGCGTTCGCCGTTTGCGAACGGAAAATTTTATGTTCGCGACATCTCTATGAGTAAACCTGTGGTCTAACTTAAAGAGTAATAAAAGCTTTGTATCAAATTTTAATATGATGTCCCTAATGCCCTAATAAAACTTTTTCTAATATACTTTATTAATTAATTTTGTATTTTTCATAGTCTTTTACCCACCTAAAGCGCACTCAGCATTCACTGTCTGCTTAAAACTCAGTTCTCCCTACACTGCTGACAGCTCAGTGAAGTACGGAGTATGTGCTGTGAAATTTATGAATGGGGCTGCAGTAGCACTGTGAGTACAGGCAAGAGCGCATATTGCTGCTCCTGCCCATGCCCCCGTAGGATTGCTAACTCCTGGCATAGCACATGGGTACTCTGTAACCATGTACTATGCCAGGATTAGCTGAGCGGAGCAGCTCCTGCTTCTGCCTGCTCCACTAAGGTAATAGTGCTCCTGCATGTCAGCTCTTAGGTTAGCGGAGCAGGCCGAAGCAGGAGCCCACTCCACTGAGCTAATCCTGGCATAGCACATGGGTAACAGGAATTAGTAAACCCCTGGGGTACTCAGGGGTGTACAAATAACTGAGTTTTAAGCGCACAGTGCGCTTTAGGTGGGGAAAAGACCAAGAAAAATACAAAATTAATTATATTAGAAAAAGTTTTATTATGGCATTAGGGACATCATATTACAATTTTGAATGAAGGTTTAGTTACACTTTAACTCACAGGTAACCCAAAACCAAATTACAGTAGGTCTACCCGCTATGAACAATGCGCCCAGTCGGTTATGATACTCCTTTGTGATGTTATGTCACTGCTCGACGCGTTTCTTTGCTGATAAAATGTCAGCGTTTCATTAGGAGTTTAATACACCCTACAATTACCTCAAATATTTGAGGCAAAACGTGACTCCAACTTAAGAGTAAATCCGACAAGAATGAGTCACATATACAAAATTAATGTTTATTGCATATAATAATAAATATCACACAATGACATGATCAAATACATGATAAAAGGAAGCAGCAATGCAGGAGTTACTACAGTCCATCACACTCCCCTGGACACACAAATATACCAAGACTTAGGCCTCATGCACACGACCGTTGTTTGTTTCCGCATCTGTTCCTCCCGCAAATTTTGCGTCCGCCAAAAAACGGATGACGGACCGTTTTTTCTTTTTGCGGGATCCGATTTTTTGGCAGATCTATTGTAATAATGCCTATCCTGGTCCGCAAACGTGAAAAAAATAGGACATGCTCTATTTTTTTGACGGAAAGTAAACACGGACCACGGATGCGGAACAAAAACGGTTGACCATCCGAATTTTTTGACGGACCCATTGAAATGAATGGAGAAGCATCCTATCCGTGAAAAAAAACAAACAACGGTCGTGTGCATGAGGCCTTAACAACATGAAAACCTGACTCCCTCCCAAATAACGAGTCAAATTATGTATTGCACAATGCCCATAAATCTCCAAGGTACAAGCATCAGTAACTACATCAGCAGCTATACATAAGGCACATATATGCCAAAATTCAATGAAAGGCACCAAACTATACCTACATAGGGTGAGCTGGACGGAATATCAAGCCAGGAGAGGTGTCTACCCCGACGATTGTTTCGCCACCGCTTTTTATTGTTGCCCCTTGAAAAAGCGGTGGCGAAACGCTCGTCCGGGTAGACACCTCTCCTGGCTTGATATTCCGTCCAGCTCACCCTATGTAGGTATATTTTGGTGCCTTTCATTGAATTTTGGCATATATATGCCTTATGTATAGCAGCTAATGTAGTTACTAGTGCTTGTACCTTGGGGATTTATGGGCATTGTGCAATACATGATTTGACTCGTTATTTGGGAGGGAGTCAGGTTTTCATGTTGTTAAGTCTTGGTATATTTGTGTGTCCAGGGGAGTGTGATGGACTGTAGTAACTCCTGCATTGCTGCTTCTTTTTATCATGTATTTGATCATGTCATTGTGTGATATTTAATATTATATGCAATAAACATTAATTTTGTATATGTGACTCATTCTTTTCGGATTTACTCTAGGAGTTTAATACAACCAAAATAACAGAAATAAATCAGAGTAGCTACAAGCCACTGATAGCCTGCCGGAGGTCCGTGCCGCTAGTGTAAAAGTAGACTAATAGTGATGAAAAATACAGTCAGATAATTATCCATCATGCAATACCACGAGGGAGGCGTCTGATTGGTTAAAAATTTATTCTGCAGCAATAACCCCAAAACATACAGCCAATGCCAATGTCATTAGGAAATGGCATCAGATTAAAGAAGAACAAGGAGTTCAGAAAGTGATGACATCATTGAATCTGTCTGGGATTACATGAAGAGACTTGAGCAAGCCTAAATCCACAGAAGATATATTCATAGTTCTCCAAGATGTCTGGGATAACCCCCCTGCTGAGTTTCTTCAAAAACCTGTGTGCAAATGTACCTAGAGGAACCAATAGTGTTTTGAAGGCAAAGGTTGGTCACGCCAAATATTGATTTTAATTTAGATGTATGCACTACCAGTGGTAGTTCTTGTTTTGTTTTGTTTTTCTACATTGTAGTCTCAAGCTCAAAGACATGAAAATGATGAATGAACGAACACATATGAAATTCGGTATATCAGTACACAGAAAAGTGTTAAACAAACCAGAATACGTTTTATATTTTAGATTCTTCACAGTAGCCCCCTATTCCTTTGATGACAGCTTTGCACACACTTGACATTTCCTCAATCAGCTTCATGAGGTAGTCACCCGTAATTTCTAACATGAAGGACTTGAAGGACTTCCCAGAGGTGCTGAGAATTATATTACATATACTACATTATACTACATCATATTATATTTCATTGCTATATATATTTTATTAAAGACCATGCTTTTTCCTAATATCAATATCAGATCAGTGGGGGTCAAATTCCTGGCACCCCACTGATCAGCTGTTTCAAGGGGTAACGAGGAGTCCCGTTTCTGCTTCAAAATTACCTGTGCATCATCTGCTCTGTAGCGGCAGTGCAGTGTAATTTCAACTACTTTTCATGTTCAAGTGAGCAGTTGTAATTACCCTGCAGGGCCGCTGCAAAGAGGCGGTGCACAGGTAAGTTTGGAGCACAAGCAGCGCTTGCATTAGTGCCACTACCACTTGAAACAGCTGATTGGCGGGGTGAAGGGAGTCAAACCCTTATCGAGTTAATATAGGTCATCAATATGGTAGCACTGCACAGGCCCTTTATGAGTGAAAGGATCATTTATATTGCAGCATATCTTGGCACAAGAAGATAGATTTATCAAGACAGTCACTTTCTGCATCGGTCTTTGTATTTCCTGCACTGTCAGCGGACGTACCACATTTATGATGAGACACAGGCCCCATAATAAATTATGCATAACAGTAAACACAAATTTACGAAAACCCTGAGCTACTGTAGATTTCTGGCTTCATTTATACCAGAAAACTGGCGTAAATGAAGATAAATTTGTCTCCGCTGTTGACCGCTCCCATTCCCTGTCCTTTCCATTGCTTCCTTTTGGAAAAGTGGTGGAGAATATGGCGTAAAAAGAGGCGCTTACCAATTGTTTTTTTCTTTTCAAAAAGGTGGATTCAAAAAGTCGCAAACACACAGCTTGCCACTTTTCAGATTCAATAGTTTTTATTGGTATTTTAATAAAGAAAAACAATATCAAAATGTGGACGCAGCCACTGACATATAGATACAATTTTGGTATCTTGTATGGTACGGAATGGTACGGAATAATTGGAAGTCCTGTCCATACCAGGGTATCCGCGTGGATGCTGCCAACCTGGCATAGTAGTAAGTTAACAATCAAGCACAAAAGGTAATGTAACAATGTGGTTCAATAAACCATGAGTTACAGTTTGCGATAAAAGGAGAAACCCGATAGGTGTCCAAAATGATAACATAGATGAATAAACTACTCATACCACATAATAAAAATGTAGAGGAAGGGCAAGGGGGAAGGGAAGGAGGGAAGGGAGAGAGAGGGTCTGAAATAGTCTGCACTGCTGAGTTACCACAATAGTGGTGAGCGCATCCCCGCTGCCCTCATATTGACCTCAGGGCTACCGGTAATGAAGTTGAATTAGGGAGAGTAATGGGAACGCTGAGTCCAAGGGCTCCAAGTAAGCTGCCTAGTCTTGAGGGAAATGACTGACAAGGGTAAGGAGTGTTCATACCTACAAGTCAGGTTTATCTCTTGGATAACTTCTGAAATCAGCGGAGGGGAGGGTTGTTTCCAGTGGCGTGTGAGGACTAATTTAGCACTCAGGAGAATATGTCCCACAATACTCCTATGTGTCGGGGGAATGTTATGTATGCCCAAGAACAGTAGAGCCAGTTCAGGGCTCGGCGTTAGATTAAGGGCAAATAAATCCGAAATCAATTTAAAAAACAGCGTGCCAGTAGGCGGTGATGGTGGGGCAAGTCCAAAGGACATGAAATAGGGAACCAATATTACCGCATCCTTTCCAGCAAAAAGGGAAGGAGGAGGGGTAAAGTGTGTGGAGCGTTTGGGGGGTTAAGTACAATTTAGGAGCGTTTTTAGCCCCGCCTTGTAATGTGTGACACATTTGAAGCTCGAAGCCAGGAAGCCAAGGGCTATGGTCCAAGACTCCTCTGGAAAAGATTGCTTCAATTCTGATTCCCATTTATTAATGGGAGAGGATTTAACAAAAGTGCTTTTTCCCCCAATAGGTCATATATGTATCTTGTAAAAAAGAGGGGGGAATTGGAATAATTTCATAACGCTCGAGTTGACCACAAGGGGGGAGTTGGAGATTTTTGCGAAGAAATAAGTGAAATTTTCCGATTGCGGCACTGCAAATTTTTGTTTGAGCGAGTCAAATGACAGGAGTGAGTGGCCTAATATAATTTGAAATAAAGCATTAATCCCCCGTTCTCTCCATCTCGAAAGATACAAGTCAGGGATAGAAAGCTCGAGTGCGTAAGTTGTGGCGTATTGGAGCAGGTCCAATGTTGAGTCTCCCTGGGATTTTTGGATAGTGGTCCACAAATTGCTAGCGTGTGCTACTGTCAGTAAGGCATGACTCGGCAGGGTCGGACTCCATAGTAAATTAATTAAGTAATCTCTAAGGGCAGGCAGTTTTACAGTGTGTGTCTCGATCTGTATCCATGCTTTCGCGGCATCCGGGGTCCACCACTCCCGAACAAAGGAGAGGCCAATCGCAAGTGAAGTAATCTTTAATAATTGGGAGGCCGACGCCACCCGCACGCTTCTTTTTGGCCATTATCTGTTGGGCAACCCTAGGTCCGGACCATCCCCAGACGTACTTGTTCTAAATGGCCTGTGCACTCTTAAAATTTTTTGCAGGGACCGGGATTGGAAGGGCTCTGAATATGTAAATAAGCTTAGGAAGGGTCATCATTTGAAACAACGCCAATCTTCCCAGCCAAGAAACCGCTTTCATTGAAAAACTGGCAAAGTCCTTTGACATAACAAGTAGGAGGGAATCGTAGTTCCGAGAGTAAAGGAGGGAGCAAGGTGAGGTAATTTTGATTTCAAGGTACTGAAGTTCAGAGGTTTGCCAGTCTAGGTCGTACGAGTTTTTCAGTGTGTTCAGATCAATAGGTGAGGTGTTGTCACTAGAGTAGAGCAGATTCCCACAGTGGGATTTACTGAAATTGACTTTTTTAGGTTTTTTTTTTTCAGTGACCCACTGGTGAATCTGATGGTGGAGCAGACGAATCTGTACGCCCAACAGTTCGTCACTCAGCACCCAGGCTCCTTTTTGGCTAGACCCGGTGGCTGGACCCCGGTCAGTGCAGCCGAGATGAGGACGTTTTGGGGCCTTGTGCTGCATATGGGTCTAGTGCAAAAATCGAGCGTCAGGCAATACTGGAGTGGGGACATCCTCTACCAGACCCCACTGTACAGTATGGCCATGACTCGCTCACGGTTTGAGGTCATCCGGAAATGCCTGCATTATGCAGATAATCCAGCATGTCCCCCCCCGAGATGATCCTGCCTATGACCGGCTGTACAAGATACGGTCAGTCATAGATCATTTCGGGGCCAAGTTTGCACAGGCCTACGTACCTGGAAGTGAGGTCGCGGTTGATGAGTCTCTCGTTGCTTTCAAGGGGAGACTCAGTTTCCGCCAATACATTCCCACTAAGCGGGCGAGGTATGGCGTCGAAATGTACACTTACAGGGTACACTTACAAATTTCGTGTGTACGAGGGGCGAGATTCCCGTCTTGAACCCCCAGAATGTCCCCCCACTCTAGGTGTTAGTGGGAAACTCGTGTGGGACCTTATGTACCCACTACTGGATAAGGGTTACCACCTGTACGTGGATAACTTTTATACCAGTATTCCCTTGTATCAGGCCCTCTACGCCAGATCCATGTTCGCTTGTGGGACCATGCGGAAAAATCAGCGCGGCCTCCCTGCCCACCCCCTCCAGGTACCTATTCCCAGGGGTGAGACCCGTGCCCTTACTTGTGGAAACCTGCTGTTGGTCAGGTATAAGGACAAGAGGGATGTCCCTATGCTGACCACAATCCATGGTAACGGCACCACCCCAGTCTCTGTGCGAGGTACCACGGCAACGGTCCTCAAGCCCGATTGTATCGTCGACTAAAATCGGTATATGGGTGGAGTTGATCTATCTGATCAAGTTCTCCAACCATATAATGCCATGCGGAAAACCCGGGCATGGTACAAAAAGTTGCGGTCTACATGGTGCAGGTTGCCATGTACAACGCTTTTGTACTATCCCGAAGCGCTGGCAGCACAGAGACGTTCCTCCAGTTCTATGAGGCAGTCCTCAAGGACCTGATCTTTTCAGACCGGGAAAGAGCAGGTCGGAGTACCTCGGGAATTGGAGGCGCCCGGGTCGTCCCTGGCCAACATTTTCCAGGTGTGGTCCCCCATACTGGAAAAAAGGGACAAACCCAAAAAAGATGCAGTGTGTGTCGCAAGAGGGGGATACGGAAGGACACCACCACTCAATGTGACACATGCCCCGATCATCCGGGCCTCTGCGTTATCAATTGCTTCAGGGAGTATCACACTTCCATGGAGTATTTTTATAATTCCCGGCAGTCCCCTAGAGAACATAAAAAACTATGGCTCTCAGACTTTGGAGGCACAGAAACAATTTTTTTTCCAAAAATGACATTAGTTTTAGTGCAGGCATCCTCAAAATGCGGCCTTCCAAATGTTGTCAAACTACAACTCCCAGCATGCCCAGCTACAGCTATCAGCAGGGCATAGTGGGAATTTTAGTTTTACAACATCTGGAGGGCCGCAGTTTGAGGATGCCTGTTTTAGTGTCTCCTAAGTCTGAGAGCCATACATTTTGGGCATCGCCGCGTCCATAAAAATCTGCTCTATAAAAATAAAATTTGACCCAACCCCTTGGAAAAACTATGTCCAAAAAGCCATTTTTATTGGCACCTAACATCAAAAAAAGTGTAATAGCGAGCGATCAAAAAGCCGTATGCACCCCAAATAGTGCCAATAAAACCGCCATCTCATCCCACAAAAATGAGCCCCTACATTATATAGTCCCTCCCCCCCAAAAAAAACTGCAGCTGCCAGGCTGTGGAGATAGTAAAATTATTAATTTTTTGTTCCTAAAATGATAATATAGTGTAAAATCTGAATAAATAAAAAAAGTAGACATATTATGTATCGGCGCGTCCGTAATAATCTGCCCTATAAAAATAACATTAGATCTAACCCCTCGGATGAACGGCGTTAAAAATAAAAAATAAAAACCGTGTAAAAAAAAAGCCATTTATGTCACCTAACACTACAAAAAGTGTAATAACGAGCGATCAAAAAGTCGTATGCACCCCCAAATAGAGCCAATAAAACCGCCATCTCATCCTGCAAAAAATGAGCCCCCACATTATATAGTCCCTCCCCCCAAAAAAAAACTGCAGCTGCCAGGCTATGGAGATAGTAAAATTATCAATTTTTTGTTCCTAAAATGATAATATAGTGTAAAATCTGAATAAATAAAAAAAAAGTAGACATATTAATTATCGGTGCTTCCGTAATAATCTGCCCTATAAAAATAACATTAGACCCAACCCCTCGAATGAACGGTGTTAAAAAAATAAAATAAAAACGGTGCCAAAACACCCATTTTTGGCAAAATTTGCGTTTTAATCCATATTTTCCGGTAATAAAGCAAGGGTTAACAGTCAAACAAAACTAAATATTTATTGCCCTTATTCTGTAGTTTGCAGAAACACCCCATATGTGGTTGTAAATGGCTATATAGCCACAAGGCAGGGCATAGAACGAAGGGAACTCCATATGGTTTCTGGAAGGCAGATTTTGATGGACTGGTTAATTTACACCATGGCCCATTAGAAGCCCCCCTGATGTAGCCTAGACTAGAAACTCCAAAAAAGTGACCCCATCTAAAAAACTACACCCCTCAAGGTATTCAAAAATTACTTTACAAACTTTGTTAACCCTTTAGGTGTTCCACAAAACTTAATGGCGAATGTAGAAACAATTTTAGAATTTCCATTTTTTGTTATATTGCCTCAAAAAAGTGTAATATAGAGCAACCAAAAATCAAATTTACCCTACAATAAACCCAAAACAACAACCACCATATCCTTTAGTTTCCTAGATGGGGTCACTTTTATGGAGTTTCTACTCTAGGGGTGCAGCAGGGGGCTTGAAAGGTTACATGGTGTAAATAAACCAGTCCAGCAAAATCTGCCTTCCAAAAACCATATGGCGTTCCCTTCTTCAATGTCCTGCCGTTTAGCCATATAGTAGTTTAGGACCACATATGGGGTGTTTCTGCAAACTACAGAATCAGGGCAACTCATATTGAGTTTTGTTTGGCTGTTAACCCATTTTTCCCAGTAAGGGTTAAAATGGAAAATTTTCCAAAAAATCGAAATTCCAAAATTGTTTCTCCATCTTCCATGAACTGTTGTGGAACACCTAAAGGGTTAACAACGTTTGTAAACCCAGCTTTGAATACCTTGAGGGGTGTACTTTCTCAGATGGAGTCACTTTTTTGGAATTTCTATGCTAGGGTGCATCAGGGGGGCTTGCAATAGGACATGGTGTTAAAAAAACCAGTCCTGCAAAATCTGCCATTCAAAACCCATATGGCGTTCCCCTCCTTCAATGTCCTCCCGTTTGGCCAAACAGTAGTTTAGGACCACATATGGGGTGTTTCTGTAAACTAGAGAATCAGGGCAACCCACACTGAGTTTTGTTTGGCAGTTAACCCTTACTTTATTACTGAAAAAAATGGATTATAATGGAAAATTTTCAAAAATTCTAAATTCCAAAATTGTTTCTCCATCTTCCATGAACTGTTGTGGAACACCTAAAGGGTTAACAACGTTTGTAAACCCAGCTTTGAATACCTTGAGGGTGTACTTTCTTAGATGGAGTCACTTTTTGGAATTTCTATGCTAGGGTGCATCAGGGGGGCTTGCAATAGGACATGGTGTTAAAAAAACCAGCCCCGCAAAATCTGCCATTCAAAACCTATATGGTGTTCCCCTCTTTCAATGTCCTCCGGTTTGGCCAAACGGTAGTTTAGGACCACATATGGGGTGTTTCTGTAAACTAGAGAATCAGGGCAACCCACATTTAGTTTTGTTTGACAGTTAACCCTTACTTTATTACTGGAAAAAATGGATTATAATGGAAAATTTTCCCAAAAATTAAAATTCTGAAATTTTATCTCCATTTTCCATGAACTGTTGTGGAACACCTAAAGGGTTAACAACGTTTGTACAATCAGTTTTGAATACATTGAGGGGTGTACTTTCTAAAATCGGGTCATTTTTGGGTGGTTTCTATTATGTAAGCCTCACAAAGTGACTTCAGACCTGAACTGGTCCATAAAAAGTAGGATTTGGAAAATTTCTGAAAAATTAAAAAATTTGCTTCTAAACTTCTAAGCTATGTAACATCCCCAAAAAATAAAATGGCATTCCCCAAATGCTCCAAACATGAAGGAGACATATGGAGAATGTAAAGTCATCCCTTTTTGGGGGTATTACTATGTATTATAGAACTAGAAAAGCTGAAACTTTAAAATTTGCTTAATTTTCCAAATTTTTTGTAAAATTTGTATTTTTTTATGCAAAAAAATTAACTTTTTGACCCAATTTTAGTAGTGTCGTGAAGTACAATATGTGACGAAAAAATAATCTCAGAACGGCCTGGGTAAGTAAAAGCGTTTTAAAGTTATTCACACTTAAAGTGACAGTGGTCAGATTTTGAAAAAATGGCCTGGTCCTTAAGGTGAAATAGGGCCGTGTCCTTAAGGGGTTAACCATGTGGGTTGCAACACAAATTTTTCCACATATAATGAGGGACTCACTACAGGCCAGTGTCATTGCTCTCCGTGCTACACATCTTACACCATCTTTGACTGTATTATGCCATGTCTGATCACACTGAAGAGCTTGAACATGTTTATTAATAATCTTACGAATCTGAGAAAATTCTTGACTGTAACTGGTAGAAAAAACAGGTTGCCCCTGACTACGAACATCAGTGTGTCTTTTGTGCAGAAAAATTTAATTGTTCCGTGATTTTTCAAGCACATTGACTTTAAATGAGAGCAGTTAATGCTTAGGATATTTCCTGGCTTGAAGACGTGCAGCTACTTTATGCATTTCAGCCTTACAGGATTCAGGAGATGAACAGTTACGTAGCGTTCGAATAAACTCTCCCTTAGGAATATTATTTATAACATGCGTAGGGCGACATGACCCCGCATGCAAAATAGTATTACCTGCTGTGTCTTTTCTGTAAGTCCTAGTGTGAACACTGCCAGTCCCCACATCGCCGGTCAAATGCAAATCCAAAAATGAAATGGCGTCTTTTTCACCCTGCACAGAAAAACGCAGGTTGCAATCATTGTTGTTAAGGAAAGCTCCAAACGGCGGCACGGCCGCCACACGGCCCGACCATACAACCAGCAGGTCGTCGATGTAGCGACCGTACCACAGGATGGACCCTCCCCATGGATTGGTCTCTGAGAATAAAAATGTACTTTCCCACCAGGCCATATAAATATTGGCCAGAGAGGGTGAGAAACGAGCCCCCATAGAAACTCCTGTGCCTTGGAGAAAAAAAACGTTCATTGAACATGAAAAAATTATGTTGCATCAATACTTGCACAGGAATTTTTTGAAGGGAAAAGAAAAATCTGAGTAAATTTCCAGAAACCAATCCAATGATGTCATGGCTAAATCATGGGGAATGGCAGTGTACAAGGACGCAACATCGGCTGTAACCCATGAGAGTTCAGGTGTCCATAAGAACTTTTCAAAGGCCTGTAAAACCGATGTGGTGTCCTTTAAAAACCTGGTATGCCTTGCACCAGTGGATGTAAGATGCTGTCTAACCAGGAGGATGATCGCTCAGAGAAGGAGTGGCTATGTCCCTGGGGTCTATTAGTCATGCTTTGGTCATGGGGTGAATTATATATGGGATTTTGGACTTGGACTGCTGAGTTTTAAGTTGATTCGCTAGTAGGCGTCCCGCTTTATTCCCTTGAGAATAGTTTTTAGATTTGAACCTGAGTAGGGATTTATGATAAGACTGGAGCAATAGACTGCTAAGTTTATTTTGAGCGATCCTAAGGTCATTAGAACCCCGGGGTGTAGGCACACTTTTATTAACTCTCTCCAATTGGGCGATATCTGCCAAGGCTTGAGAGATGTATTTCTCTCTAATCTTTTTTGCGGTAATTCCCATTTTGATTAGGGAACCTCTCATAAATGCTTTATGAGCCTGCCATAAAACAAACTGGTTTGAGACTGAGTCAGCGTTGAATCGGAAGTACTCCTTCAGATGTGCTGAAAGTTCTTCCGTGTATTTCGGATTGCTATAGAGAAACGTGTTCCTCCACACCGGGGCTCTAGGGGCTTGAAATTGATCCTTTAGGGCAGGGGTGCACAACCTTTTCTGGTTGGGGGCCACATTGTCAACCTGAACCAATTCCAAGGGCTGAAAGTAAAACTTAAAGGGGTATAACCAACTGAAATACTGTATTTTTGGCATATTGAAGGTACAGTATATACTATAAATGTCTAGTTACAGTTCTAGGACTCTAATCTAATAGGAGAATTCATAAAAGATACATGTAAGAAGCCATAAGACATAGACCTACATGTCTTTTAACAGATGTTTGGGGGCCGCACAAAAAAGTATCGAGGGCCGCATGTGGTTGTGCACCCCTGCTCTAGGGTAAAGGTAATTGGGGCATGATCAGACCACTTGATCAAGCCAATTTCAGTGGAGAGAGTATGGAGGAGGGACGGGTGGTCCACCAGAAACTGTCAATACAAGAGTATGACAAATGTATCAGGGAGAAAAATGTAAAGTCCCTTTCAAGACTGTGTTGGGCCCTCCAGGCATCCACCAGACCCTCTGCATGAAAGAAGGGGGTTAAACCCAAATTCGTCCTGCGTGAGGGGGTTGTTGTATCTAAGGCTGGGTTCAAAACAGAGTTGAAGTCTCCGCAGACAATCACTTTTCCTTGCCTAAGTTTATGTAGAGTCCGCATCAATCTGCGAAGAAAAGTCAGTTGATGGGAATTAGGCGCATATAGGTTGACTAGTGTATAGACTATGTTATTTATTGAACAGACCAGGATGATATACCGGCCGTTCGAGTCTACTTTTGTAGTGATTGGGGCAAAAGCAACCGTATTTTTAATGACGATAAGGCTGCCTTTTGTTTTTTACGAAAACATGAATGAAAAATTTTAGGGAATAAACGATGATGTATTTTGAAGGTGTCCTGTTGTAGTAGGTGAGTCTCTTGTATATGTATACATAATATGTCAACAGTGGAGTTTAGTGCCTCCTTCTACATATAAGAACGTTTCTGGAGACAGTTGAGACCCTTAACATTAAGTGACATTATTTTAAGACCCATGTCGCCAGGGAGTGATTAACAACCCAGGCGCCCTGAAGGCAGCGGGGAAACCACTCAGCAGCAATAGTACAATGCAGACTAAGATAGAGCGGGTAGAGTCTCTCAACTAATCAGCGTGAGTGGGGTAAAGGGGAGAGGTGGGAGTAGAGGGGAGAGGTAAAAAGGCAGCGAAGGCTAGCAAACAATCTTAATCAAACAGTAAGTTATAACTAACAGTGTAACAGCGAATACCTTCCACTATATACTAGTTGGGCGATAAGTCCGGTACTAGGGATGAGACGACTGAGAAAAGTCAATACCAGGTGCTAAGAGGGCTGCACCCTTTCTGACTATTCTAAAGTGTAATTGCCCTCTCGTCGCGGGATTCAGGGCACCAGGGCACTGCACTAAGCAAAAAAGACCAATGTAAAGGATATGGCTTCATCTGGAGAGTTCCAGGATGTGATGTATACGGGCATCAGTCATCTGAGGCAGATGAAGGGGGGGGGGACTTCGAAGTCTGGTTGTCTCTTGAGGCCTCCAAAGGAATGGCAATCCACCAGGACCGGAGAAGCGGTTTTCCTTCCTCAAGACTCCTGACAGCATGAGTTTGACCATTCCTGCGGATCAACAATTTCATGGGATACCCCCATTTGTAAGGTATGTCGTTGTTCCAAAGTGCTAAGGTGATGGGCGTCAAGGCTCTACGTTGGCGTAGGGTGAACGGTGAGAGATCAGCAAAGAGTCTAACTTTCTGATAGGGAGCTGGAAGCGGGCCTCTCTTTCTGGCAGCCGCCATTAGAGCTAGAGTTGAGCGAACACCTGGATGTTCGGGTTCGAGAAGTTCGGCTGAACTTCCTGAAAATGTTCGGGTTCGGGATCCGAACTCGACCCGAACTTCATCCCGAACCCGAACCCCATTGAAGTCAATGGGGACCCAAACTTTTGGGCACTAAAAAGGCTGTAAAATAGTCCAGGAAAGGGCTAGAGGACTGCAAAAGGAAGCAAAATGTAGGTACTGTAAATGCCCTGCAAACAAATGTGTATAGGGAAATGAATTAAAATAAAATAAATAAAAATTTAGCAATATCAATTGGAGAGAGGTCCCATAGCAGAGAATCTGGCGTCATATCACTCACCACTGGAGAAGGCCACTTTCAGTTATTTAGGCCCCAGCACCCAGACAGAGGAGAGAGGTCCCACAGCAGAGAATCAGGCGTCATATCACCCACCACTGGAGAAGGCCACTTTCAGTTATTTAGGCCCCAGCACCCAGACAGAGAAGAGAGGTCCCACAGCAGAGAATCAGGCGTCATATCACCCACCACTGGAGAAGGCCACTTTCAGTTATTTAGGCCCCAGCACCCAGAAATAGGAGAGAGGTCCCACAGCAAGGAATAAGGCATCATATCACCCACCACTGAAGAAGGCCACTTTCAGTTATTTAGGCCCCAGCACCAAGACAGAGGAGAGAGATCCTACAGCAGAGAATCAGGCGTCATATCACCCACCACTGGAGAAGGCCACTCTCAGTTATTTAGGCCCCAGCACCCAAACAGAGGAGAGAGGTCCCACAGCAAGGAATAAGGCATCATATCACCCACCACTGGAGAAGGCCACTTTGAGTTATTTAGGCCCCAGCACCCAGACAGAGGAGAGAGGTCCCACAGCAGAGAATCAGGCGTCATATCACCCACCACTGGAGAAGGCTACTTTCAGTTATTTAGGCCCCAGCACCCAGAAAGAGGAGAAAGGTCCCACAGCAAGGAATAAGGCATCATATCAACCCTTCCTTCCAAGAAGTTGAATGGGGCCGAACCATCAGTCAGTACGTGGAGGGATGTGCAGACGTACTGTTCAACCATGTTAGTGAAATGCTGCCTCCTGCTAACACGTTCCGTATCAGGTGGTGGTGCAGTTAGCTGTGGCGTGGAGACAAAATTTCTGCCATGCTAACCCTGCCCTCAGAGGAGCTGGCCATAACACAGCTGCGTTGGCGACCTCTTGATCCTCCTCTGCCTTCGCCTTGGGCTTCCAACTGTTCCCCTGTGACATTTGGGAATGCTCTCAAGAGCGCGTCTACCAGCGTGCGCTTGTACTCGCGCATCTTCCTATCACGCTCCAGTGCAGGAAGTAAAGTGGGCACATTGTCTTTGTATCGGGGATCCAGCAGGGTGGCAACCCAGTAGTCTGCACAGATTAAAATGTGGGCAACTCTGCTGTCGTTGCGCAGGCACTGCAGCATGTAGTCGCTCATGTGTGCCAGGCTCCCCAGAGGTAAGGACAAGCTGTCATCTGTGGGAGGCGTATTGTCATCGTCCTCCGTATCCCCCCAGCCACACACCAGTAATGGGCCTGAGCTGTGTCGGGTGCCACCCTTCTGTGAACCTGCTTCATCCTCATCCTCCTCCACCTCCTCCTCATCCTCCTCATCCTCCAGTAGTGGGCCCTGGCTGGCCACATTTGTACCTTGCCTCTGCTGTTGCAAAAAAACTCCCTCTGAGCCACTTCTAACAGACTGGCCTGAAAGTGCTAAAAATGACCCCTCATCCTCCTCCTCCTGGGCCACCTCCTCTTTCATCATTGCCCTAAGCGTTTTCTCAAGGAGACATAGAAGTGGTATTGCAACGCTGATAACGGTGTCATCGCCACTGGCCATGTTGGTGGAGTACTTGAAACAGCGCAACAGGGCACACAGGTCTTGCATAGAGGCCCAATCATTGGTGGTGAAGTGGTGCTGTTCCAAAGTGCGACTCACCCGTGCGTGCTGCAGCTGAAACTCCACTATGGCCTGCTGCTGCTCGCACAGTCTTTCCAGCATGTGTAAGGTGGAGTTCCACCTGGTGGGCACGTCGCATATGAGGCGGTGAGCGGGAAGGCCGAAGTTACGCTGTAGCGCAGACAGACGAGCAGTGGCAGGATGTGAACGCCGGAAGCGCGCACAGACGGCCCGCACTTTATGCAGCAGCTCTGACATGTCGGGGTAGTTGTGAATGAACTTCTGCACCACCAAATTCAGCACATGCGCCAGGCAAGGGATGTGCGTCAAACCGGCTAGTTCCAGAGCTGTGACTAGATTTCGCCCATTATCGCACACCACCAGGCCGGGCTTGAGGCCCACCGGCAGAAACCACTCGTTGGTCTGTTGTTCAATACCCTGCCACAACTCCTGCGCTGTGTGGGGCCTGTCCCCCAAACATATGAGTTTCAGAATGGCCTGCTGACGTTTACCCTGGGCTGTGCTGAAGTTGGTGGTGAAGGTGTGTGGCTGACTGGATGAGCTGATGGAAGCAGAGGAGGAGGAAGCTGAGTAGGAGGAGGAGGCTACAGGAGGCAAAGAATGATGCCCTGCATATCTTGGCGGCGTATTTGTGGTTAGGTGGACCTTGCCACAGATGGCGTTGCGCAGTGCACACTTGATTTTATTGGATACTTGGTTGTGCAGGGAAGGCACGGCTGTCTTGGAGAAGTAGTGGCGGCTGGGAACAACATACTGTGGGACAGCCATGGACATCAGCTGTTTGAAGCTGTCTGTGTCCACCAGCCTGAATGACAGCATTTCAAAGACCAGTAGTTTAGAAATGCTGGCATTTAGGCCCAGGGCTCGAGGCTAGGTGGGAATTTACGCTTTCTCTCCAAGGTTTGTGGGGTGGAGAGCTGAATGCTGCCGTGTGATATGGTGGAGATGCTTGGTGACGCAGGTGGTGATGTCGGTGGCACATACTCTGTTTGGTGGGAGGCAGGTGCCAACATTCCTCCCAAGGCGGAGAAAGAGGCCGAGGCAGCAGCAGAAGAGGGAGCAGGGGGAGCCTGAGTTAGTTCCTTGTGTTTAAGGTGTTTACTCCACTGCAGTTCATGCTTTGCATGTAGATGCCTGGTCATGCAGGTTGTGCTAAGGTTCAGAACGTTAATGCCTCGCTTCAGGCTCTGATGGCACAGCGTGCAAACCACTCGGGTCTTGTCGTCAGCACTTTGTTTAAAGAAGTGCCATGCCAGGGAACTCCTTGAAGCTGCCTTTGGGGTGCTTGGTCCCTGGTGACGGTGGCCAGTAGGAGGCAAACTCTCTTGGCGGCGGCTGTTCTGCTTTTGCCCCCTGCTCCCTCTTTTGCTACGCTGTTGGCTCGGTCTCACCACTGCCTCTTCCTCTGAACTATGAAAGTCAGTGGCACGACCTTCATTCCATGTGGGGTCTAGGACCTCATGGTCCCCTGCATCGTCTTCCACACAGTCTTCCTCCCTGACCTCCTGTTCGGTCTGCACACTGCAAAAAGACGCAGCAGTTGGCATCTGTGTTTCGTCATTATCAGAGACGTGCGGACTCTGATGAGGTGGTATTCCCATGTCCTCATCATCAGGAAACATAAGTGGTTGTGCATCAGTGCATTCTATGTCTTCCACCACTGGGGAAGGGCTAGGTGTATTCCCTTGGGAAACCCTGCCAGCAGAGTCTTCAAACAGCATAAGAGACTGCTGCATAACTTGAGGCTCAGACAGTTTCCCTGATATGCATGGGGGTGATGTGACAGACTGATGGGCTTGGTTTTCAGGCGCCACCTGTGCGCTTTCTGCAGAAGACTAGGTGGGAGATAATGCTGTGAACGTGCTGGATCCACTGTCGGCCAACCAATTGACTAGCGCCTGTACCTGCTCAGGCCTTACCATCCTTAGAACGGCATTCAGCCCCACCAAATATCGCTGTAAATTCTGGCGGGTACTGGAACCTGATGTAGTAGGTTCACTAGGACGTGTGGCTGTGGCAGAACGGCCACGTCCTCTCCCAGCACCAGAGGGTCCACTAACACCACCACGACCGCGTCCGCGTCCCTTACTAGATGTTTTCCTCATTGTTACCGTTCACCAAGCACCACAATAAGAAAAAAAATATTTGGCCCAATGTATTGATTTCAAATTCAGGCCTTTTTTACAGGCACCTAACACTATCTGCCTATTTATTTATGTACCTTATTACACTAATCCAGGCACAGCAGTAACCACTGATTTAGGGGAATATCAATTGTAGGTCTAGTATTTAGGCCCTGGATATAAGGTATCCTTTTATGGACAGATTTACACTTGGAGATGCACATTGCCTTCAGCAATTGTATTTTAACACTTTGTGTAATATACCCTTTAACGGACAGAAATACAATGGGAGATGCACGGTAGCGTGTGAAGTTATTGAGGATGACCCTCTTAGCACTTGTATATACACCTTGAGTGTAATACATCCTTTTACGGACAGATTAACTTTTGGCCTGCAACAGCTGAAACACCAGATTCAGGGTATTGCTATATTGGCAAGTGAATTTCACTCCAGAACAAAATCTATCCTTTGACGGATACTATTAAACTTGTCCAGTCACAGCTGGAACACCAGATTTACTGTATTTCTATTTTGGCAACTGAATTTCACCCTAGGAAAAAAATATATCCTTTGCCGTACACTATTAAACTTGGCCAGCCACAGCTGAAACCACTGATTTATGGTATTGCTATTTTGGCAATTGAATTTCACCCCAGAAAAAAAAATATCCTTTGCCGGACACTATTAAAATTGGCCAGCCACTGCTGGGACACCAGATTTACAGTTTTGCTTTTTTGGCAATTGAATTTAACCCCATAAAAAAATATATCTTTTGCCGTACACTATTAAACTTGGCCAGCCACTGCTGGGACACCAGATTTACTGTATTCCTATTTTTTCTACTGACTTTCACCCTAGAAAATAATATATCCTTTGACGGACACTAGGAAAATTGTCCAGTCACAGCTGGAACACCAGATTCAGGGTATTGCTATTTTGGCAATTAAATTTCACCCCAGAAAAAAATATACCCTTTTACGGACAGATCTAAACTAGGCCTGCAACAGCTGGAACACCAGATTCAGGGTATTGCTATTTTGGAAATTAAATTTCACCCCAGAAAAAAATATACCCTTTTACGGACAGATTTAAACGAAGCCTGCAACAGCTGGTACAACAGTTTTACTGTATTTTTATTTTTGCAACTGAATTTCACCGCAGAAAATAAATAAAATAAATCCTTTGACGGACACTATTAAACTTAGCCAGCCACTGCTGGGACACCAGATTTACGGTATTGCTATTTTGGCAATTGAATTTCACCCCACAACAAAATATATCCTTTGCCGGACACTATTAAACTTGGCCAGCCACAGCTGAAACCACTGATTTATGGTATTGCTATTTTGGCAACTGAATTTCACCCCAGAAAATAATAAATTCTTTGCCGGACACTATTAAACTTGTCCAGTCACAGCTGGAACACCAGATTTACGGTATTTCTATTTTTGCAACTGAATTTCACCGCAGAGAATAATATATCTTATAACGTAGACTATGAAACTTGTCCAGTCACAGCTGGAACACCAGATTTACGGTATTGCTATTTTGCCAATTGAATTTCACCCCAGAAAAAAATACATCCTTTGCTGTAAACTATTAAACTTGGCCAGCCACAGCTGAAACCACTGATTTATGGTATTGCTATTTTGGCAATTGAATTTCACCCCAGAACAAAATATATCCTTTTCCGGACACTATTAAACTTGGTTAGCCACAGCTGAAACCACAGATTTACGGTATTGCTATTTTGGCTATTGAATTTCACCCCAGAACAAAATATATCCTTTGCTGGACACTATTATACTTTGCCAGCCACTGTTGGGACACCAGATTTAGGGGATTGCTATTTTGGCAATTGAATTTCACCACAGAAAAAAATCTATCCTTTGCCAGACAGCAGACAGTATTACACTTGGCTAGCCACAGCTGGAACATCAGATTTAGGGGATTGCTATTTTGGCAATTTAATTTAACCCCTTAATAAAATATGGAAATTTCTATCCTGAGTTTCTAGGGGTGACAGTAAGCACAGCCAAGCCCCTGATCTAGGATATAGCAAAAAAAAAAAAAAACTAGTATTGATGGATTGATGGACTTGGTGGCAGCTTGTGCTGGTGCACCACAAGACACATAATGGCTGCCGATCAAAGCGACAGAAAAGCGCTCTGTGCAGCCTAAAAACCAGTGAGCAATTTACTAGCAGAAGTTGAATGATTCACAGATGTAGATTGATCACTTCATTAGGTGTTTTTGCTGACTTTTCCCTGCCAAATCTCGTCCTCACAGAAGCTGCGTCCTCTCCCTACACTAATCAGAGCAGTGTGACGTGCGTCGCTACGTGACTCCAGCTTAAATAGAGGCGGGGTCACACGCTGCACTTGGCCAATCACAGCCATGCCATTAGTAGGCATGGCTGTGATGGCTTCTTAGGGCAAGAAGTAAAACGCTAGCTGATTGGCTGCTGTGCAGCCCTTCAGAAAGCAGGAAGAAATCGCCGAACAACGGACCCGAACCCGAACTTATTTGAAAATGTTCGGTTCCGGGTCCGTGTCCCGAACACCCCAAAATTTGGTACGAACCCGAAATATACTCGAAATGTTTGCTCAACACTAATTAGAGCCTCTTTGGTGTGGAAGAAGTGAACGCGCGATAGGGTGTCGCGCGGAACGTCCGGGCCAAGATGTGGGGGTTTAGCAATCCTGTGCGCTCTGTCGATGATCATGTCAGGTGTCGGAATCGATGACAGGAGCCCTTTCATAAGGCCTTTAAGGTATGGCTGTAGGTCTTGAGGGGCAATGTCCTCAGAAATGCCTCTGAATTTAATATTGTTGTGCCGAGTCCACCATTTTCAATTTAATAGCTTCAAGCTGGTCAGCCATTTAGTTATGGGCATCAATAACAGTATTTTGAGAAGCTGCCAATTCGCCCATTTTATCTTCAATATGATGTATCTTGCATTCAGCCATTCATTTAAGGCCAATAGAATGTGCTTGAGGGAGGCTTCTGTGACATCAGAGGTGGCTAGAGCATGGAAGGGATCAGGGGCATCTCCAGTAAAGTCAGTTCCCTGACCTGTGTGGCATCTGGCATCTCTACAGCCAATCCATGGGATGGGTGGCTCTCTGTCAGTGCAGTGTGATGCGCAGGTGATCGGGCGCCATCTTGGGAGCTGGATACTGTACTTACTGGCGCTCTCGCTTCAGGAGGAGTCGGCAGCAGCGATAGAGGCGAGATGTGCAGATGGGCAGCAGAGCTGGAGAGGTCCGGCATTGAAGGTGAGCGGCGACATACTGTGGACCCGTGAAGCTGGCGGGATCTCATGCATGTCCTCGGCACCATATTTGCAGCGTCCTCCGGTCACAAATGTCTCCATGCTACCATCTTGGAGCCTGGGTAGTCGGCGTTTTGACTTCCCCATGATGTCGGGGGATGTTCCCGGTGGTGGCAGGAGCAGTGTGGCACAGCTTCTGAACCAGGCAGTTGGGGCAATTGCTGCGGAAAACGCTGAGGGGGCAGGAGCTCTCTCCTTAGGCGGCCATCGTGCTCAGCGGCCAAGCCACGCCCCCACTGCTTGCCACTTTTTAAAGGGGTTGCCAAGTTATGTAAAAAAAAAAAGGAATATAGCACTGTAAATCTGATGGTCAGCAATATATACATAATCTAACTGCCTGCAGCTGCTCAGCAAAGCCTTCAGCCCTGAGTGTGTGCTACATACTGGTTAAAGTTTCTTGAAGTATCCAGTGGGAGGGAGACACAGGGCAGACAGCAAAAGATGGCAGTGCAGGGGGCGTGGCAGCACAGTGACATCTCGTACACAGATCTACTCCCTCAGGCTTGTGTACAAGACATCATTAGAGCAGGAGAGAAGCTGACATCACAGGTCATATGATTCTCAGTGAAATCTGAGAAAGGAGCCACTGCAGATGAAGCAAGTCAGGTGTAAACCCCTTAAAGTACAGTCGTGGCCAAAGGTTTTGAGAATGACACAAATATTCGTTTTCACAAAGTTTGCTGCTTAACTGCTTTTAGATCTTTGTTTCAGTTGTTTCTGTGATGTAGTGAAATATAATTACATGCACTTCATACATTTCAAAGGCTTTTATCGACAATTACATGACATTTAGGCTACATGCACACGACAGTTGTTTTTTGCTGTCCGCAAATCGTGGATCCGTCTTCCTTTTTTTTTCACATCCACATCCTTTCCTTGTGTCCGCAAATTTTGTAGGTTGTGCTTCCGTGTGTCTTCCGTTTTTTTTTGCGGATCTGCAAAAAAAATGGAAGGCTTGAAACAGTTCCTAAAGTACCTGTACAAGTGCCCTGGTTTCCAAGCAACCATCCGCAAAAAAAACGGATGCGGATGACAAACTGATGGCTTCCGTTGGTCATTCGCATTTTTTGCGGACCCATTGACTTGTATGGGTCCGCAAACCGTTTTTTGCGGACAAGAATAGGACATGCCATATTTTTTTTGCGGCCGTGAAATGCGGACAGCGGACGTGGACAGGCAACGGAAGAGGCATCCGCATTTTTAACGGATCCATAGAAATGAATGGGAAACCATCGGATCCGCAAAAAAAACGGAACGGAGGCCGCAAAAAAACACTGCCGTGTGCATGTAGGCTTATGCAAAGAGTCAGTTATTGCAGTGTTGGCCCTTCTTTTTCAGGACCTCTGCAATTCAACTGGGCATGCTCTCAATCAACTTCGGGGCCAATTCCTGACTGATAGCAACCCATTCTTTCATAATTACTTTTTTGGAGTTTGTCAGAGTTAGTGGGTTTTTGTTTGTCCACCCACCTCTTGAGGATTGACCACAAGTTCTCAATGGGATTAAGATCTCGGGAGTTTCCAGGCCATGGATGCAAAGTGTCAATGTTTTGGTCCCCGAGCCACTTAGTTATCACTTTTGCCTTATGTCACGGTGATCCATCGTGCTGGAAAATGCATTGTTCTTCACCAAACTGTTGTTGGATTGTTGGAAGAAGTTGCTGTTGGAGGGTGTTTTGGTACCATTCTTTATTCATGGCTGTGTTTTGGGGGAAAATTGTGAGTGATCCCACTCCCTTGGATGAGAAGCAACCCCACACATGAATGGTCTCAGGATGCTTTACTGTTGGCATGACACAGGACTGATGGTAGCGCTCACCTTTTCTTCTCCGGACAAGCCTTTTTCCTGATGCCCCAAACAATCGTAAAGAGGCTCCATCGGAGAATAAGACTTTGCCCCAGTCCTCAGCAGTCCATTCACCATACTTTCTGCAGAAGATCAATCTGTCCCTGATGGTTTTTTTTGGCATGAAGTGGCTTCTTTGCTGCCCTTCTTGACACCAGGCCATCTTCCAAAAGTCTTCGCCTCACTGTGCGTGCAGATGCACTCTCACCTGCCTGCTGCCATTCCTGAGCAAGCTCTGCACTGGTGGCACTCCAATCCCGCAGCTGAATCCTCTTTAGGAGATGATCCTGGCGCTTGCTGGACTTTCTTGGACGCCCTGAACCTCTTTCCTTGAAGCTCTTGATGATCCTATAAATTGTTGATTGAGGTGCAATCTTAGTAGCAACAATATCCTTGCCTGTGAAGCCATTTTTTTGCAATGCAATGATGGCTGCACTCGTTTCTTTGCAGGTCACAATGATTAACAATGGAAGAACAATGATTTCAAGCATCACCCACCTTTTAATATGTCAAGTCTGCCATTTTAACCCAATCAGCCTGACATAATGATCTCCAGCCTTGTGCTTGTCAACATTCTCACCTGAGTTAACAAGACGATTACTGAAATGATCTCAGCAGGTCCTTTAATGACAGCAATGAAATGCAGTGGAAAGGTTTTTTGGGGATTAAGTTAATTTTCATGGCAAACAAGGACAATTCATCTGATCACTCTTCATAACATTCTGGAGTATATGCAAATTGCTATTATACAAACTTAAGCAGCAACTTTTCCAATTTCCAATATTTATGTAATTCTCAAAACTTTTGGTCACGACTGTACATTTGATTAGTTAGAAACATACAAAGAACAAAAATATAACTCAGACAACCCCTTTGAAGCCACTTTCCTGGAGCAAGGGAGATAAATCTCCCGCAAGGGCTTTCTCATAAAGCTGAACAGGAATTCACCATCCGGCATGATAACAATGCAAAGCAAGCTCATATCTCTGTGAAACAAGGAATGATTTTAATGTTTTGGAATCAATCACAAAGGAGGAGTCGTTCCGTTTTGTTGGTTTCTTCCCTTCCTGTAAGACACATTTTTATGGTTTCATCAAGGTTATCTTCAGAATACTGCTTTAGTATCAACTTTTTTACAGAGTCTTTGATACTCCAGGCAATGCAAAATTCCTTTACAAAAGATGACTCAAAACGGAGCGATGATGTCCCTTTAGCAAAAGCTTTCGCATAGAAAATTAATTCACTGGTCTCCGTTAGTATATTTGCTGGCAGTTCACCCTCCTGTTCAGGGGAAAAATGTACATTAGTAAATGAAATCACGATCTATGATGACAGATGCTACATTTACTGAAGTCACACTTGTCTGGGAAAAATTCTGTGGATTTTTGTAGCTTAAAGCTTATGTAGACTAAATTTATGTATAACCATTTTTCAAATATGTACATTTCACATAGCGTGCCATTTTTTGAATACAGTTCCTATGCATACTATGGGCCAAAATGATCATTAACCCCTTATGGACCGGGCTTATTTTCACCTTAAGGACCAGGCCATTTTTTTCAAATCTGACCAGTGTCACTTTATGTGTGAAAAACTTTAAAACACTTTTACTTATTCAGGCCATTCCGAGATAATTTTTTCATCACATATTGTACTTCATGACACTGGTAAAATGGAGTCAAAAAAATGTAATTTTTATTTATAAAAAAAATACCAAATTTACCAAAAATTTCAGAAAATTTGCAAATTTCCAAGTTTCAATTTCTCTACTTCTATAATACATAGTAATACCTCCAAAAATAGTTATTACTTTACATTCCCCATATGTCTACTTCATGTATCGATCATTTTGGGAATGCCATTTTATTTTTGGGGACGTTACAAGGCTTGCACTGGTTTCAGACCTGAGCGTTTAGAAGCCTATCGTTTTATGCGCGTTCAAGATGGGCGTTTAGGCACGGTTTTTCAAGCGTTTTGGTAAATAGTGTAGGTGCGTTTGACGCGCGTTTATGTGATTGACTGCATAGTTGGCCAATGACCAATGATATAGTTTGGCCAATCTGAGTGCTTTAGAGGTGTGACATTCCATGGTGGCTGATTCAGCATGTTGCAAACTTTGTAAAACGCGCATCCATAGGCACGTTTTACGCTGCACAAACGCCCGAACAACACGCCTATCGCGTTTCCCATTAAAGTCTATTGGCACCAAACGCTCGAAAAAAGCCCGAATTAACGCGAACATACTTGCTTATGCGTCGGACGTTTATAGGCGCCTACGAACGCGCATAAAAACGCGCAAGTGTGAACCACCCCCATTGGAATGCATGGTTCCTGTACTGTTGTGCGTTTTTATGTGCGTTCGAACGCGGCGTTTTACGAGTGTTAGAAGTTTAGAAGCAAATCTTGAAAATTTTCAGAAATTTTCAAAAACCCACTTTTTAGGGACCAGTTCAGGTCTGGAGTCACTTTATGAGGCTTACATAATAGAAACCACCCAAAAATGACCCCATTCTAGAAACTACACCCCTCAAGGTATTTAAAACTGATTTTACAAACGTCGTTAACCCTTTAGGTGTTTCACAAGAGTTATTGGCCAATGGAGATGAAATTTCAGAATTGCTATTGTTTTGCAAATTTTCCATTTTAACCTCTTAAGGACACAGGGCGTACATGTACGCCCTGTGTCCGCACTTTAAAGATGGCGCCCGCGCATGAGCTGCGGGTAAATGCTTGATTCATCAAGCTGATTACCGCAGCTCATGTCCGCGACCGGCAGCGATGCCGATCACGGACATTTAACCCCTCAGATGCCGTGGTCAATCCTGACCACGGCATCTGATCGCGCAAAAACCTAAAGTTTCACTTTCGGTTTGTGCTCCGGCTCCCCTGATGGCCACAAGGGGGAGCCGGAGCATGCATGTAGTAGCCTAGGTTTCTGTGAATGAAACCTAGGTTACTACATAGTATTCCTATGGAGCCTATGACTGTAATAGGCTCCATAGGAAATATGCGATTTTCTCATATATTCCAATGCTATTGCATTGGAATATATGAGAATAGCAATCTGATGATTGCATCTTATAGTTCCCTGTGGGAACTATAAGAAAGTGGTAAAAAAAAAAAAAAAGTTTAAAAATTAAAATAAAATAAAAAATATAAAAATTCAAATCGCCCCCTTTCCCCAAAATGAAAATAAAATAAATAAAAAAATTACACATAATGGGTGTCGCAATGTGCGAAAACGCCCATACTATAATAATATTAAAAATATTCACCATACGGTAAACATAAAAACGGAAAGAAAGCATCCAAATGGCTAATTCACCATTTTTGGACGCTTCATTTCCTAAAAAAAATGAATAAAAAGTGATCAAAACATCATACGCACCCCATAATGGTATCAATTAAAAGTTCAGATTGCCCCGCAAAAAATGAGCCCCTACACTGCTCCGTACGCATAAGTACAAAAAAGTTATAGGGGTCAAAACATGGCGACAAAAAAATAAAATAAAAAAAATTCCCACTTTTAATTTTTTTTTCACTATCAAAACGCAAAAAAAACTATACATATTAGGTATTGCCGGATTCGTACTGACCTGAAGAATAAAATTAACCAGTCAGTTTTATCGCAAATCGAACGTTGTAATTGAAAAACCCGTAAAACTGTGGTGAAATTGCTTTTTTTTGCAATTTCACCCCATTTGGAATTTTTTCCCCGCTTCCCACTACACCGTATGCATTATTAAATGCTGGCGTTGGAAAGTACAACTTGTCCCGCAAAAAACAAGACCTCATATGGCCATGTGAACGGAAAAATAAAAAAGTTATGGCTCTTGGAAGGCAGGGAGCGCAAAACGAAAACGCAAAAATGAAAAAACCCTGTGTCCTTAAGGGGTTAATCAATTTTTTCTATGAACTAAGCAAGAGTTAACAGCCAAACAAAACCCAATATTTATTGCCCTGATTCTGTAGTTTGCAGAAACACCCCATATGTGGTCATAAACTACTGTATGGCCACGCGGCAGGGCGTAGAGGGAAAGTAGGGCTGTGTGGTTTTTGGAAGGCAGATTTTGCTGGACTGGTTTATCTACACCATGTCCCATTTGAATCCCCCCTGATGCCCCCCTGGGGTAGAAACTCTATAAAAGTTACCCATCTAAGAAACGACACTCCTCAAGGTATTCAAAACTGATTTTACAAATGTCTTTAACCCTTTAGGTGTTTCACAAGAGTTATTGGCAAATGCAAGCAAGGGTTAACAGCCAAACAAAACCCAATATTTATTGCCCTGATTACGTGGTCGTAAACTGCTGTATGGCAAAACGGCAGGGCGCAGAAGGAAAGGAATGCCATATGGTGACCCCATTTTGGAAACTACGGGATAAGGTGTCAGTTTTGTTAGTACTATTTTAGGGTAAATATGATCTTTGGTTGCTCTATATTACACTTTGTTTGAGGCAAGGTAACAAAAAAGAAATTCTGAAATTTCATCTCCACCTTTCATCTTACACACCCTGGTGTCATATTCCCGTGTGCCCTGTCTACTCTCTGACACTCAGTTCACACTTTCGCGTAAAACGCCGCTTTCGAACGCGCAAAAAAACGCACAACAGTACAGGAACCATGCATTCCAATGGAGGTGGTTCACACTTGCGCGTTTTAATGCGCGTTTGTAGGCGCCTATAAACGTCCGACGCATAGGCAAGTATGTTCGCGTTAATTTGGGCGTTTATCCAGCGTTTGGTTCCAATAGACTTCAATGGGAAACGCCATAGGCGTGTTGTTCGGGCGTTTGTGCCGCGTAAAACGCGCCTATGGATGCGCGTTTTACAAAGTTTGCAACATGCTGAATCAGCCACCATGGAATGTCACACCTCTAAAGCACTCAGATTGGCCAAACTATATCATTGATCATTGGCCAACTATGCAGTCAATCACATAAACGCGCGTCAAACGCGCCTACACTATTTACCAAAACGCTTGAAAAAACGCGCCTACACGCCAGTCTTGAACGCACCAAAAACGCTAGGCTTCAAAACGCTCAGGTCTGAACCCAGTGTGAATCAGTACAGCTTGTGTGGTCTATTCTCTGGAAAACTTCCCTGTCTACACTCTGATCTGCTGTACAATATCCTCCCCCTCCCTGCTGCTATCTTTAACACAGAGCGAAGAGAGGGGGAACAGAACAACCCAGCCAGAACCAGGATGTCAGAAGCAGCCGTTAGACAAACTCCCCAGCAACAAAATGTTAGGAATTTTTTCTTGTTTAGAAAGTTACCATATTTTGCATTTAGAAGGAAAACAAAAAGATAAATAATCACTACAAATGTGTCCTTCACCTTTACGGTGCTGTCAGTTGCTCTTTAGTGATTTGCTGCAAGTTTCCAGTACAGTATGTCAACGGAGACAAAAATATTTAACTCATGGTTTAATTGCAGTTTTGCTAAAAATCTGAAATCATATTACAACCACAAATCAACCAATATGCTGCCTTTTATATATCAAAAGCGTACCTGCTTAGAGATGATCTCTCATTCCAGATACATAGTTGCAAAGAACTGGACATTGCATGATATACTATAAATACAGATGTGTCCACTCCTAACATTCTTCCATTTCATTCATGTGGCTTTATAGAACTGTAATATTGATGGCCCTATCCTTAGGATATGTCATCAATATCAGATCAGAGGGAGTCAGACTCCCGCAACATCCACCAATCATCTGGTTGGACAGGCTGCTGCCCTCTGAAACAGCATAGCTCTGTACACTGCATAGTGTCCGTGCAGTGCCTGTCCTATTTAAAACAGGAAAAAAAAAAACATGATGCCCTCCCTTTTATCTTTTTAGCTGCAGATCCCGGACTTCTCTTCTCATGCATCCATGATGGCCGCACCCTTTCTTGATGCATACTACGCATTTGGTAGCCCAAGACACTTCCTGATGCCCTTGGGTTGGCCAGCACTGCTCACCTGGACAATGCTGACTAATCCAAGAGCAGGACTTGACAAGTAGGAAGTGTCTTGGGATACCAATGCACATGGTGCCTCAAGTAGTCTGAGAAGTGGTGTGGCTATCTTGGATTGCAGATGAGAAGCATGGGAATTGACAGATATGTAGCATAAAAGATAAAAATTCTGAAATTTCATCTCCATTTGCCAATAACTCTTGTGGAACATCTAAAGGTTAAGAAAGTTTGTACAATCAGTTTTGAATACCTTGAGGGGTGTAGTTTCTTAGATGGAGTCACTTTTTTTGAGTTTCTACTCTAGGGGTGCATCAGGGAGGCTTGAAATGGGACATGATGTCAAAAAACCAGTCCAGCAAAATCTGCCTTCCAAAAACCTTATGGCGTTCCTTTCCTTCAGCGCGCTGCCGTTTGGCCATACAGAAGTTTACGACCACATATGGGGTGTTTCTGCAAACGAAGGAATCAGCGCAATAAATATTGAGTTTTGTTTGGCTGTTAACCCTTGCTTTGTTACTGGAAAAATAGATTAAAATGGAAAATTTGCAAAAAAATAGCTGTTTTGGCACAGTTTTTATTTTTTGTTATTTACATTGTTGATCTGACAGGTTAGATTGTGTGCTATTTCTGTAGAGCAGCTTGTTATGGATGCGATAATACCGAATATGACAACTTTTTGGGGTTTTTTGTTTCAGTTTTACATAATAAAGCATTTTTGAAAAAAATAATTTTTTAGTGTCTCCACATTCTGAAAGCCATATTTGTATTTTGTTTTTTGGGCGACTGTCTCATATAGGGGCTAATTTTTTCCGGGATGAGATGTCGGTTTGATTGGCACTATCTTGGGGTGCATATGTCATTTTGGTCGCTTGCTATTACACTTTTTGTGATGTAAGGTGACAAAAATGGCTTTTGTATTTTGCATTTATATTATTTATTTTGCTGTGTTCATCTGAGGGGTTAGGTCATGTGTTATTTTTATAGAGATGGTTGTTACAGACGCGGCGATACATAATATGTATGCTTTTTATTTATTTAAGTTTTACACAATAATATAATTTTTGAAACAAAAAAAAAATCATGTTTTAATGTCTCCATAGTCTGAGAGCTATATTTTTTTTAATTTTTTTGGGCGATTGTCCTATGTACGGTATAATTTTTTGCACTATGTAATGGTTTGATTGGCTATTGGTTTGACTATTTTGGGAGGCATATAATTGCGATTGGTTTGACTATTTTGGGAGGCACATTTTGATCGCTTGCTATTACACTTTTTGTGAAGCGAGGTGACAAAAATTTGGTTTTTATTTACACTGTTTTTATTTATTTATTTTTTTACGGTTTTTACCTGAGGGGTTAGATCACGTGATATTTTTATAGAGCAGGTTTTTTGATGGACGCGGCGATACCTAATATGTATACTTTTTTAAATTTATTTCACTTTAACACAATAACAGCATTTTAGAAAAAAAAAATCATGTTTTAGTGTCTCAATAGTCTGATTGTGCTATGTAGGGGCTCATTTCTTGTGGGATGAGACGACGGTTTGATTGGTACTATTTTGGGAGGCATATGCCTTTTTGATCGCTTGGTATTACACTTTTTAGCTTTTTTTACACCATTTACTTTTATTTTTTTATGGTGTTCGCCTGAGGGTTAGGTCATGTGATATTTATGCCCCTCAGCGAATACCTTGGGGTGTCTTCTTTCCAAAATGGGGTCACATGTGGGGTATTTTTACTGCCCTGGCATTTTAGGGGCCCTAAAGCGTGAGAAGAAAAATGCGTAAAAATGCCCTCCTAAAAGGTACTCATTCGAATTTGGGCCCCTTTGCGCATCTTGGCTGCAAAAAGGTGTCACTCATGTGGTATCGCCGTACTCAGGAGAAGTAGGGCAATGTGTTTTGGGGTGTATTTTTACATATACCCATGCTGGGTGAGAGAAATATCTCTGTAAATTGACAACTTTGAATAAAAAAATTTAAAAAGTTGTCGTTTACAGCGATATTTCTCACACAAAGTATGGGTATATATAAAAATACACCCCAAAACACATTGCCCTACTTCTCCTGAGTACAGCGATACCACATGACTTACACTTTTTTGCAGCCAAGATGCGCAAAGGGGCCCTAAAACCAATGAGTACCTTTAGGATTTCATAGGGCATTTTTACGCATTTGGATTCTCACGCTTTAGGACCCCTAAAATGCCAGGGCAGTATAAATACGCCACATGTGACCCCATTGTGGAAAGAAGACACCCCAAGGTATTCCGTGAGCGGCATGGCGAGTTCACAGAAAAAAAAAAAAAATTGGCACAAGTTAGCGGAAATTGATTTTTTTTTACAGTCTCATATTCCACTAACTTGTGACAAAAAATACATTTTTACATGAACTCACCATATCCCTCACAGAATACCTTGGGGTGTCTTCTTTCTAAAATGGGGTCACATGTGGGGTGTTTAAACTGCCCTGGCATTTGAGGGTCTCCGCAATCATTACACGTATGGCCAGCATTAGGAGTTTCTGCGATTCTCCTTATATTGAGCATACGGGTAATGAGATTTTTTTTTTTCCGTTCAGCCTCTGGGCTGAAAAAAATAAATAAAATGAACGGCACAGATTTTTTCATTCGCATCGATCAATATGGATGAAAAAATCTCTGCCAAAATCAGTGACTGCGGTGCGGTGGGCTGGGCGCTAACTACCTAACAAGTAGCTAACTAACTGGCGGTGATAGGGGACCCTTAGGCCCCATTCACACTTCCACAATTCTGTTTGCGGAACGGAATTGCGGACCCATTTATTTCTATGGGGACAGACTTTGTCCCGCTCGGATCCGGAATTACGGATCCACGCTTCCGGGTCTGCACTTCCGTTCCGCAAAAATATAGAACATGTCCTATTCTTGTCCGCAATTGCGGACAAGAAAAAGCATTTTCTATATAGTTCTGGCAATGTGCGGATCTGCAAAATGCGGAAAGCACATTGCTGGTGTCCGTGTTTTGAGGATCTGCGGATCCGCGGATCCGTGAATCCACGGATCTGCAAAACACATATGGACATCTGAATGGAGCCTTACAAGGGGTGTGATCAATGACAGGGGGGTGATCAGGGGGTCTAGATGGGGTGATCAAGGGGTTAACAAGGGGTTAATAGGTGAGGGGGTGGGGGGTTAGTGTAGTGTTTGGTGCAACTTTACATAGTTACCTGGTCCTCTGGTGGTCGATCCCAGCAAATGGGACCACCAGAGGACCAGGTAGCAGCTATATCAGACGCTGTTCACAAAACAGCGTCTGATATAGCTGTTTGATGCGATTTAATTCGCATCTACAGCCTGCCAGCGATGGATCATCGCTGGCAGGCTGTAGCAGAACTCCTGAGACGCGCGACACTGTGAGCGCGCGCGTTCACAGGAAGTCTCGCGTCTCGCGTCTCGCGAGATGACGCGCTGATGCGTCGTCTCAGAACTACAGGACCGCCCGCAGGACGCATCCCTGCGTTAGGCGGTCCTGTAGTGGTTAAAGGGGTTGTCCCACGAAAAAAAAATATTGTAACTTTTTCAAACCAGCACCTGGATCTGAATAATTTTGTAATTGCATGTAATTAATAGTTTAGTATAGCCACTGAGTTATTCACTGAAATCTGCCTGTATAGCGCCACCTGCTGTTTGCTCTTGTTCTAATTTCTCTGTCCTGCTCACTGAGACGGAAGCACATGCTCAGTGTCATCTTTCAACTGACAGCAGTTACAGCAGAAAGGACACAACCCAGAGAAAGGATAAATCCCCTAAGCTGCGAGCTTGAAATAAATCTAGTAAAGCAATTGGAGCAATGAATGGGGAGATCTCTGGATCCATGTGAAGTACATATGATGTCTGATTTTCTTTTTTTACATTAATCATTAAACAACCCCTTTCAAAGTATGCTACCTATAGTGGTGTGAAAACATGGTAAATTGCAGGTTTGCGACTTTTTCAACTGCACTTGCGCAAAAATTTCTCCGCCGGCATAGCAACTTTCCCAAAAAGGGGCGTGGTGAGGGTGGAAATAGAGTGGGGCAAGCAGCTCAACTACTTTTAGAATCTTTAATGCCAGTTTTCTGCCATACAAGAACATTGCCAGATTTGTACGCCTTGTTAAAAATCAGGGGCATCATCTGTCAGCCGGCCAGGTTATCATAGTCCGCCCTACACCGCCAGGCTATGATAAATCAGGGCCCATGTTTCTTTGAATATAAAGACTACAGGGGAGATTTATCAAACTGGTGTAAGATAGAACTGCCTAATTGCCCATAGCAACCAATCAGATTCCACCTTTCATTTTACAAAGGAGCTGTCAAAAATGAAAGGTGGAATCTGATCGGATGCTCTGGGCATCTAAGCCAGTTCTACTTTATACCAGTTTGATAAATCTCCCCCTACATACCCTGTCTTATCTTGTAGTCCTGGGTTTCTCTGCATCCTTTGCCTCCGCAGGTTGTACACAGTTTAAACATAGGTTGATCAAATATATTTTTACTGTAGATTACCAACTTTCTTATTTTGTTGATACCAAGAAAATGACTTGGCATCTCTCTTCTATGGACTGCCTTACAACACGACTAGAGAAACACAGATGACATCAGAAGCAGTTGTGAGTCACTGAATACTAGCTGGGTGTGTCGAGGTTGCTACATGCCAGGACTACTAAATACTATACTTACAGGATCCAGTTCACAGAAAATTTGCATATGAAGTTTAAAATGAACTCATCGCTTTCAATTTTTATTTTAATAACACACTTAGGCCTCATGCACGCGACCGTTTTTTTATGCTGTCCGCAAAAAGGGGTTCCGTTGTTCAGTAATCTGTGTCAGTTTTTGCCTTCCGTTGTGTTTCCGTGTGTCTTCCTTTTTTTTTAGCGGACATGACCCAAAAGATTTTACCAAAAGACAGGCTGACAATTTTTCCCAAGTGCCTGCCAAGGGATCCGCAAATAAAACGGACACGGGCCGCGGATGACACACGGATGGCCATCCGCATTTTTTCACGGACCCATTGACTTGAATGGGTCCGTGAACCGTTTTTCACGGACAAGAATAGGACAGGTTATATTTTTTTGACGGACTGGAATCACGGACCACGGACGCGGAGGACAAACGGTGCATTTGCCAAGGTTTCCACGGACCCATTGAAAACCAATGAGTCCGCAGAAAATCACAAAAAACCGAGCAACGGACACGGAATCAAACAACGGTCGTGTGCATGAGGCCTTAGGAGGAGATTTATCAAACTGGTGTAAAGTACAACTTGCTTAGTTGCCCATAGCAACCAATCTGATTCCACCTTTCATTTCCCAAAGGAGCTGTCATTGTCATAGACACAGCTGTGTGCATGAAGCCCACAGGACTTTGTTTTCCGTCTTGCATAACGGGAACCAGACGGATCCGTTATGCTTTCCCATAGACTTGTATTATGACAGAAAGCAAACGGAATGCCTTTTAAAGGCTTCCGTTTTGCATTCCGTCATAATAGAAGTCTATGGGCAAAAGAACTGATCCGTCCTTCCGTCTTATGGATTCCGTTATGTTCCGTTATATAACCATGTTATAACGGAAGGCTATAACGGAAACCATAACGCTAGTGTGAACCCACCCTAATTTGTTTCAGCATATATGGGCACATTTATTAAGACTGGCCTATAGCTGGCAGAGGATCCGACAAAGTTATGAAGAGGCGCCGGCCTCACCATAACTTCAGTGCGTCCAGCGCCAGTTCTAAATGTAAGACCGCTTCTGAGCTGTCTTACATTTACCCTGGGTTCAGACCTGAGCGTTCTAGAAACGCGCGTTTTACGTGCGTTTTTGTCGCGTGTATTTAAGCACGTTTTTGCAAATAGGAAACGCGCGTTTGTACGAGCGTTCTGGAGATTGACTACTGTGGTGTCAATCATAAAACGCGCGACAAACGCCCCAAAAAAAGCTCAAGTACTTGTTTATGCGTCGGGCGTTTTACAGCGCGTTAAAACGCGCTGTAAAACGCTCAAGTGAGAACCAGGGCCATAGGAAAGCATTGGTTTTCATGTGTTGAGTGTTTTACAGCGCGTTTGAACGCGCTGTAAAACGCTCAGGTGTGAACTTACACTGGGTTCAGACCTGGGCGTTCGTGCAGCGCGTTTAATTTAAATCGCGCTGCACAAAATAGGAATCGCGCGTTTAACGCGCGTCCCTATTAAACTCTGTTTATGGGGACGCTGCGTTAAACGGGCCAAAAACGCAAACATACTTGCTTTTGCGGCCGGCCGTTTTACGCACGTACTGAACGCGCATAAAAACGCGCAAGTGTGAACCAGGCCCATAGGAATGCATGGGTACTATACAGTTGTGCGTTTTTATGCGCGTTCGAATGCGCGTAAAAACGCTAAAGTGTGAACTGAGGGTTAGGGTTAGACTATTTTCTACCCTTAAAACAGGCATAGAAAATGGAAAATGAGACGTCCTGCCGGCCCGTCCCCTTCCCTGCCCACGCCACGCCAAAATTTTAACTTGTCGTGAGCGGGGAGAAGTTGCAGGCAGGTAATTTAGGCATATTTCAGATTAGTAAATGACCTCCATAGCGATCATATTATTTAATCAGAATAGTAATTACTGCAAAAAAACTAAATAAAAACAAACATTTCCAAAATTGTAAGAAAAATAAAAACCACACATTTATTTCTTACAGCTGGAGCTACTAAAGTTATTACTGTCCAAATTCAATATAGCCACAATAAAAATAAATATTTTTCACTCAAAAGACCAAAATAGCAGTCGAACCAACTTGTATCATGAAGAGGATTTGCCCCTGACACATAAGCAAAGGTGTGTGCATCGTACGTGAATCTTTCACTTTGAATTTCCAGAATAGTTGTTTTCTGTTCATTCATTTATGGTTCTTAGAATATGGCAATACAAAAACTAATGCTGTTTTTTAATATATATATATATATATATATATATATATATATAATGTTTTGTTTTGCAAAAATGGTAAAACAACAAAAAAAAAATATGTAAATTTGGTATTGGCATAATAGTTAACATGTCATGGACATTTAGTCATATGCTTCAGGTTGTAAAAGTGGAGTTCAAGTGGTCATAGCTTGCTGTTGGCCAGAATTTAGCAAAGTTACACACCCTGGTGTCATATTCCCGTGTGCCCTGTCTACTCTCTGAATCAGTACAGCTTGTGTGGTCTATTCTCTGGAAAACTTCCCTGTCTACACTCTGATCTGCTGTACAATATCCTCCCCCTCCCTGCTGCTATCTTTAACACAGAGCGAAGAGAGGGGGAACAGAACAACCCAGCCAGAACCAGGATGTCAGAAGCAGCCGTTAGACAAACTCCCCAGCAACAAAATGTTAGGAATTTTTTCTTGTTTAGAAAGTTACCATATTTTGCATTTAGAAGGAAAACAAAAAGATAAATAATCACTACAAATGTGTCCTTCACCTTTACGGTGCTGTCAGTTGCTCTTTAGTGATTTGCTGCAAGTTTCCAGTACAGTATGTCAACGGAGACAAAAATATTTAACTCATGGTTTAATTGCAGTTTTGCTAAAAATCTGAAATCATATTACAACCACAAATCAACCAATATGCTGCCTTTTATATATCAAAAGCGTACCTGCTTAGAGATGATCTCTCATTCCAGATACATAGTTGCAAAGAACTGGACATTGCATGATATACTATAAATACAGATGTGTCCACTCCTAACATTCTTCCATTTCATTCATGTGGCTTTATAGAACTGTAATATTGATGGCCCTATCCTTAGGATATGTCATCAATATCAGATCAGAGGGAGTCAGACTCCCGCAACATCCACCAATCATCTGGTTGGACAGGCTGCTGCCCTCTGAAACAGCATAGCTCTGTACACTGCATAGTGTCCGTGCAGTGCCTGTCCTATTTAAAACAGGGGGAAAAAAAACATGATGCCCTCCCTTTTATCTTTTTAGCTGCAGATCCCGGACTTCTCTTCTCATGCATCCATGATGGCCGCACCCTTTCTTGATGCATACTACGCATTTCGTAGCCCAAGACACTTCCTGATGCCCTTGGGTTGGCCAGCACTGCTCACCTGGACAATGCTGACTAATCCAAGAGCAGGACTTGACAAGTAGGAAGTGTCTTGGGATACCAATGCACATGGTGCCTCAAGTAGTCTGAGAAGTGGTGTGGCTATCTTGGATTGCAGATGAGAAGCATGGGAATTGACAGATTTGTAGCAAAAAGATAAAAAGGAGGGCACTAGGCAAGTGCTCTGTTCGGTAAGTGCTCTGTTCATTCCTCAGTTAAAGGGGTGGTCCCACAAAAAATATTCAACAGTTTTCAAACCAGCACCTGGATCAAAATAGTTTTGTAATCACATGTAATTAAAAATTTAGTATAGCTACTGAATTATTCAATAAAATGTATTGCTAAAGCACCACCTGCTGTTTTTTCGCCTTATTTCTTTGTCCTGCTCACTGAGAAGGCCGCACATGCTCAGATTCATCCTTCAACCGTTTCCTGATTTGTGATAGACAGAGCATGGACCTTCCCTCTTAGCTGCAGCAGAAAAGACACTCCATTTTACCTGTCTGCTTGATATAGATCTAGCAGAGCAATGAATGGGGAGATCTCTGGATCCATGGGAGGTACGGGGCTGGTTCTAGCTTTGTTAAAAAGAGTCATGTACTATATGATGTCTGATTTTCATTTTTTAAATTAATCATGGGATAACCTCTTTAATCAAATTTTTTTCCTTGACCTGGAGGGTGAATAGAAGCAGCAATGCAGTATCATTCACAGCCACAACCCAGTGTATCCAGCCATATGGTTCTGAAGTCTCTTCCAGAGAGCAGCAGTCCAATTAAACAGCAGATCGGCTGGGGTGCCAGGAGTTGGACTCTCACCGATAAAATATTAATGAATAAGTCCTCAATATTGCAGTCCCGAAACAGTCATTTAAGGACTCCAATTTCTCAGGATACAAAATGGATATAACCTTGTGTCATTTAGTTTATTTTATAACATGGCAGCCTACCGGCAACGGAGGGCGATCAAATGCCATTAATCAGAGGTATCCGCCACAGTCATCCAGGAAAAAAATCAAAAAAGTATATATCAAGCTTATGTTTTTTCAACATTGATACCTAAAGTGATTGATGGCCAGTTAATGGTGTGCTGAACATGTATGAGGTTTTTATTTTTTTATCCATCTTGCCCATGACGGGAAATTAGCATTAAAGGGGTTTTGCCAGCAGTGAGTATACCCTCACCGTCCCTCCCAACTGCTGTTTTCTTTTCTCTTCATCATAGTCACATGAGCACTTTAACATATGTATATAAGATAATTGTTGGATTTATAGGCACAATCTATTTGATAATACTTCTACAGAAAAATGTTCACCTCACTAAGGGGCACATTTGCTTAGGCCCATAGACAACGGTGGTTCCTCCAGAGTTATGAAGAGGTGCAGGTCTCTCCATAACTTCAGTGCATCCTGCGTCAGTTCTAAATGTAAAAGAGATTCCGAGCTGTCTTACATTTTAACAATTTTCTACTTTTAAAACATGGGCTTTGATCTTACCTTAAGAATAATGGAATCGCTGTCTACACACAGAAAGTAATTCTTATTGCCTACTTTGCAGCTGATAGCCACTGGCAATCCATCATTAGGACCAAGCTCGGAGTATATGTTCATATAAAATGTTGCATTTTCAGCTATAAAATAAAAAAAATGTAAAAAAAATTAAAGATTTAAATCTTATTAGACAATATCAATATCTGTCTCGCACAAGTCATACTATTTTTCGCTGTTTTCACGATCTCTGCTTGGTGTCAAAAGAAACTTTCATTGTTTATTTCCAGAGTAATTTATACAGTATATGATACCTACCAGAGAGTGACCACATATACACAGTAACTGTCAGACTATACAGAGTTCTTCTATATGTTTGCTGCAGACTTCACCTTTTTCGATGCAAAGAGGTTGATTTACTAATATAATAGTAATTTACTAAATAATCAAAGCATAGACCAGACACTCTAAACATACGGTATGCCTGATTTATCACAGTGGCTGGAGCTGAATGATAAATCTGGTGCACCTTGGACTGTTTTGTCTCAGTTTCTGACATATATTATGTGGTCTACTTTGTGGTAGAATCATGCACCTAAATTTTGGTACAATTTTGTAGCATCTAAAGACACACCATGTCTGCTGCTGAGCCACAATCCCCTTGGCCAAGGCAAAGAGGAACACAGAGCATATAGAAGGAATGGAGTGGAGGAGTACATGTGCAATTTGATGCAGCATTAGGACAAGAAAAGAGAACCCACATTTCCAGGATCATTGGCGTTCCAGTGTTGAGACCCCACCGATCAGTTGGATATCCCTTATACTGGGTATAGGGGATTATTGACACAACCGATTTAATGTTTGTCTAGATCGGGGATGGGCAAACTCGGCCCTCCAGCTGTTGCAAAACTACAACTTCCAGCATGCAAAGACTGCTTACAGCTATCAGCCTACAGCAGGGCATGGTGGGAATTGTAGTTTTACAACAGCTGGAGGGCCAAGTTTGCCCATCCCTGGTCTAGATTTTCAGTTTTTGTTAAAATGTTTCCAAAATTTCCCAATCACATCAATGTTCAAACCAACACTGGACCTAAGTATACCTTTTACATCTCCAACTGAATCAAAAGAGACATAAGACTTTTCTGGGTGAGCAACAAGCAAGTCTTTATGGATATTCTGGAAATTAAAAGGGTGTTTTTTCCAAAGTTTTTTTATGATACTTTCTTCTGAAATTAAGTCTGCAAGTACCAAATAAAAAATAATTAGAATAGTTTAGAAACATGATGGAACATTATGAAAGCTTTTACAGCACTATTGTGGGGTACAACATTTGCATATCATGGCACATGCCATATTGGCGCTACAATTTCTGACTTTTTAAGCTTCTTGTGCTATATAGAAACTGCAGCTTTTTAGCTGTCTTCAATAATGTTCTAAGTTATTCACCAAGTATCTGCGACATTTCGACTACAGTCTTTGACGTTGAAATGTTGCAGATACTTGGCGAATGAACATGGAAGTTTATTGAAGACAAGGGGAGTGCTGCAGTTGCTTTATATTAAGTGTGTACAGGGATCAACAAGCATGAGCCTAACACTATCTGCACATCCACTGATTGGATATTGGAAACATTTAAGGTAAACAACCGGAGTGCTGCTAATTTTTGTATTTTGGGATTTATAAGTTTCTCTTCACTTTTCTGAAGTGGTGAGAAAAAGGGTGGGGTTTAGCAGGAGGGGCTTAGCTTAGCCCGCCGGATTTACTATAACCGATGCCAGAAACTGCTGATAAATAGAGCTCATGGTTACATCAGGCTGGCGTAGATTTGAGTTTCTGGTGCATGGAGGGGTAGGGATCTGCTTCATAATAAATTAGGTTCATCTGACTCCAGTGTAGAGATGAGCGAATCTTCTAAAATTCGATTCATTTCGGATTCGCCAAATTTTTCAAAAAGTTTGGTTCGGGCCTGAATCTATTCGTTCCAAACCAAAGTTGCTCCAATTGTCCCCTGGAAATTGGTGTATAACCCCCTCTAGTCCTCTAAAATACAGATTTTTTAAAGAAAAGCTTCTATCTCGTTTGGTTAATATTTTATGATTTTTTTTCATTTCCCTTGCCCGTCCCCTCAGTCTGATACAGAGTCAGGTGTAACTGTTTCTACTTTTATCATTGCCACTGCAAACTGTGGTTATTGCTTTGCCCCAACTGACTGCAATTTCCTCCTGCCTGGTGGTGACAGAACACTATTGATTACTTATGCGCTGGGCTTAGTTTTACAAGATTCATCCGAATTGAACCAGAAAAGGTTCGGGTTCAATTTGGTGTCTTAAAAATCTGTGATTCGTAACGAATCTCCAAATCGATTCGCTCACCTCTACTCCAGTGCAATGGGATCAAGACTGATGTATGGAAATGCCAATCTTGATAAATCTCCCCCATAAAATTCAGATAATATTCTACAATAGGGTGCCCACATCTACGGTGTCTTAAAAGGTCTAAAAAATGTGGATAAATTTGGAGGATATCAGATTTGTGGAGGTCCGACTCTCGGCAACCCAATCAATGAACTGTTTAAATTGCTACTTTTAGTGAGTGCTCCAACACTTCAACATTTAAACATGGTGAAAACACAACTGACAAACAATAGCGGGTTTGCTGGGGCCTAAAAACATTTAAAAAAATATACCATCACTGCAGGCAAAAAACAATAAATAAAACTACAACATTTACACCATGTTGTTTCCAACTAAACACAATGTGAATTTTTACCCAAGAGGAATGCTTTAGTTGCATCACATTCATCTTCAAGATAAGGCTTTAGCATCAGATGCTGGTCATCTTCACTGCATCCAAGGCAAAATCCTCTCTCTACTGATGACTCAAAAGTTACATTTTTGTCATGAGTATTCCTTTTGTAGAAGATATATTCACTGGCCTCTGCTGGGATTTCTTCTGGCAATTCAGTTTCCTGTGGAAATTCATTATCACAATTTATTAATCATTATCTGTGGTTAAATACAGTTGGTTACTGATATCTTCTGGCCTGAGTCCATACTTGTCTACCTTAAAGCTGTATTGTGGTTATAACAAGCATGTTTACATTCCTTATGAATTTTTTTAAAATCAAGATCTGTCACTGGAACTCTGCCAGTCAATGCATGAATGATGATTCAGCCACACAGAACATGTGTTGTTTTCATTCTGTATGGGCCTGGTCCCCAGAAGTTCACAGTCACTCAACAGGAAGAGGTACCATAAAGACAGGGACATACCTGGGGGAAGAGGAGGTTGGGGAACCTAGGCTTGTGCCTCCAGTGCTGAGTTCTAGGAGGGGCAGCAATAAGCCAATTTGGTCAGGGTATTTAGATAAAAGGCTAGGGCAGAAAACTGAACTTTTTCCCCAGAAGAAAGAAGGCCTAGCTATGGCTCTGCATCAGGACTGAGGTAATTCGGCCTTTCCTTGCTCAAAACTTACTTAGTCCAGTTAGACATCAGCCGAAACTGAATACAGTATACAGTTTGCGTTCTGGTTGTAGAGCTGGAGCGGCACAGTTCGTTACAGTGAGCGGTTGTTGCAGCAGCAGGTGTAAGGAAGTACTAAGCACCATCCAGGACAGCAGCCAGCAAACTCATAAATTGCTACTAGTCTTCCTTAACCACTCTGGTTGGTAGGAAGCTAAGGCTACCTCTGGTTCTTCTCCAGAGACTGCCACAAGGTCGGATGGACTTGGCTGCTAGGGACCCGGGTTATGTCTGCAGAGTAAGGTAGCATAAAACTGGTGCAAACTCACTAGATATAGGTCTGTCAGTATGACCAGCAAGGTACAAAAGAGTAATTGGCAAGCAGGGACACAGCCATGAGGGACAGCTATAGCCAGAACAGTAGGCAAGGGATAAATCCAGAGACAGAAAGATTATTATATCTTTAAAGGGAACCTGTCATCAACTATATGCTGACCGTACTGAGAGGAGAATAAAATAGTGACAGAAATGCTGATTTCAGTCGTGTGTGAAACATCAGCTAAAAATAAGTGGTTGCGGAGAACCAGCATCATAATTATTGCAGCACAGACGTGGAAAAGAGCCAAATCTACTTGAGAAGAGTCATGGTTATTCATAATTTCCTGCACTCTCACCCATCTGCTGATTTTTGACAGTTCTCTACTAGAGAGAAAGGGAGAAAACTAGGTAGAAGACTGTCAGTCATCAGCAGGTGGGCAGGGAGAGCAGGAATTTATGAATAACCAGGACTCTTCTCAGGTGGCCGTGACTCTTTTGCAGGCCTAGTCTGCGATGATTGTGATGTTGGTTCTTGGCAACCACTTACTTTTAACTTATAAATGACAGACCGCTGAAATTAACTAATCTGTCTCTACTTTATGCAGGCATTAGTATGGGCAGCATAAAGTTGATGACAGGTTCCCTTTAAATACTCAGGGTTCGAACACGTAAAAATTTGGCAAAGATTTATTGATATTTTTTTCGTATAACGGGGAACCCATGCAAGTCATTATTGGAGTTTGCCATTTTCTGTGACTGAGTATTACAGTTCAATATGATCATAGTTATAAACAGATCAAAATATATTATCGGATACACTGGTGAATAAGGACCAGGATGGAAGCTTGCAGACATATCTATAGAAAGCCAACAGAGTACGGAATCAGTATTTTACATTTGTCGTAGATTAACACCCTATGCAACTAGGAGATCCATCCAGAAATCTCAATTTCAGCACATATGTTGTGTGTTGTCAGACTCAGAGCTAAATGCATTGTGTCTGAAAGAGATAAAGAATAGATTTTGTGAGAGAGGATATCCAGAACATGCACTAGACCTGATGTAATGCAATAGTGTGACTAGATGGGGCACTATTGTGTGGGGCACTAAGTCTTAATGACTAATAGCACACCACAGGAAGACTCCGTCCTCATGTCAGATGACCATCATCACAGGTTATCCAGGCATGAGTATCATGCGTTGATGGTGTCTTCTTCACATGATCTTCAGCCACCAATCATTCTTTCCACTGCTAAGGTCACTTGGGTACCAGGAGATTTGCCTGGACTTCTGGGAATCCAAAGGCTTTCCTCCTTTTTCATGAGCCTCCTAGAAACTTTGTAATAATTGTCAAATATTATTTCAAACCATGTTGGTGATGCAACACCACAGCACCTCAACATATCCATGACAGTCACTGAGGCCGCCATGCATCTCTCCACTGGTCAGCCTCGGTGGCTAGGGCTGACACTCCACAGTGCCATATTGCTTCAGAGAGTACAACACCCCATAACTACTTCCACTGTACCTTTTATTTAATGTAACCCTTTAATTTGTTTAGAGATTAAAGGGTTGTCTCAAGTAATTTTCTAGGTAAGAGATATTTATCTGGTACTGGATCTTATCATCTTACCTTAAGAATAACTGAATTACTTTCTATACACAGGAGGTAATTTGTACTGCCTATTTGGCAGCTGATGGCCACTGGAATGCCATTTCCATCACCACCAATCTCAGTGTATGTCTCCAGGTAGAATGTTGCTTGTTCCGCTAAAACAGAAAGAGCAATGATTGTTTTAAAAGAGCAATGTATTCTAATTACCCCAAAAAAAATTGTGACTAGAAATGAGAAAATTTGTGAAATTTTTCTACATTCCTATTATTCTAAAATACTTCTCATTAATAGAACACTCGGCCAAGAAACAACAAATATGTAAAACAAAATATGAAAAACATGCATCACAGGGTTCGCAGCATGGCTAGAGATTACCTACTGCAGAGGCGCACAGGAGAAACACCAGGTGTCATTATGTGGGGTGTCATTAGCTATACTGGCTGGTGCCATCTGGTATACATACAGGAAACACTAACCAGCTGTGGAATGTCCAGATCACACTGTGGAATCAGTCCTACTGCCTTTTTTGACCAGCAGACATGTTCCAACATGTGTTCCAACAACATAATGTCTGCCCAAACACTGCTTGTGCCTCACAACATGCTCCTCGGGGTATCCAGGAGCTCCCTTGACCAGCTCTATTGCCAGATCTCTCCCCCATCAAGAATGTCTGGGATTGGATGGGGTGGTGGATCTCCCATGCACAGTAAACCACAGCCATCTTGGCTTAACTATGGGGCCAAGTTGAAAAAGCTTGGAATGACATACCACAGGAGGATATCCAGCAACTGTATGACTGTTACCATGCCAGGGTGGCAGCCTGTATCACAGCAAGTGGAGAGGCTACCCAGTACTAATGTGACCCTGCCTCAACATATATCCTGCTGCAGAAAGTAAAGGGTGCACCATCTTGGTTGTGTGATCATTGACCAAGCAACACTCACAGTTTATACTTTGTCAATCTCAATTCAATCACATTACGTTTTTTCAGGTGTTCTTTGATTTTCCACTAGTGTATATAAAGTTAAACGCACTGGACAACTGTTATTGTATCTACTGTACCTCCAGCATCTACATCTGATTTGAAAATGGCAGTGCCCTCTTCTGGGTGTGCAACAAGAAGATCTTTCAGGAAATTTCTAACCGTCATTTTTGTTTGTAAAGTATTTATGAATCCCTTAACCCCTATGAAAGGATCTGTAATTAGAAAAAATGCATAATTAGAAATAGTTTAAGCAATTACATGCGCATTTAAGCATTTCTTTTGTACGGAACGTAGTTGCCTATTTTGTCTCTTTAGTCCTGTTTCACCCCTGTATGTATTTTCTAATGGTATATAGAGTTCTTTGGCTGAGTAGAGGAACCTGACTACAAACAGTGTCCTCTGTAGTCTGGTTCTAGAGGTAGAAGCTCTCCAGTGATTAATAGTGCAGATGCATGCCCTCTCAGATACTGTCTCAGATAGCAGGATACAATAACTTAAGCTTCCTTCACACTGGCGATAAGGTTCCAGCAGAGAACAGCCTGACGGAGCTCTCTGGATCGTGCACTGCCGGATGTTACTGCAATGCCTGCCGGCCCTATTGACCATAATGGGGTCTGCTGGAGATTCAGGTGCTACCCGGAAAATATGCCAGGATTCACATGTAGCATTTTTTGTCCGGCTAATCGTAGCATATTTGCTGTGTAATGCCATGTCTCTGCCAGTTCCAGTTATAGTCAATGGGGCCAGCGGGCATCGTGTAACATCAGATAATGCCGGATCTAGCGAGCTGCAGGCTATTCTCTGCAGGAACAGCCTACGGTAACCATACAAGGAGGGCAAACCTAGCCTTAGAAGAACCATATCAGCAGCAGGAAGAAATGGGACATTGTAGCCTAAAATGCTGAAAGGGGGAGATGTAGGCTTCGTATAACTGAAATGGAATGCCCACTAAAGCCATCAGACCAATGTGCAAAAATTAAAATTTGAAAAATAAAACAAATAATTCTTTTAACCTCTTCTACACTGGGCCAGTTTTAACCTTATGGACCTAGCCATTTTTACAAATCTGACATGTGTCACTTTATGCGGTAATAATTTGGGAATATTTTATATTATCCAAGCCATTTTGAGATTGTTTTCTCATGACACATTGTACTTCATGACAGTTGTAAATTTGAATCGATAAAAAAATCTAAAATGTACCAAAAGTTTTCAAAATTTCAATTTCAAAAATATCTCATAAAACAGTAACTACTTTACATATGCCATTTGTCTATTTTATGTTGGCATCATTTTCGTAAATGTCATTTCATTTTTTGGGGATGTTAGAGGGAGTACAATTTTAGATGCAATTTTTAAAATGTTTAAGAAAATGTCCAAAATCCACTTTATAAAGGACCAATTCAGTTATGAAGTCACTTTGTGGGGCTTACATAATAGAAACCATCCATAAAAGACCATTTTTGAAAATACACCCCTCGTGTTATTCAAATATGATTTTACAAGCTTTGTTAAACCTTTACATGTTCCACAAGAATTAAAGAAAAATAGAGGAAAAAATTTAAAATGTCACTTCTTTTTGCAGAATTTACATTTTAATCCATTTTCCTGTAACACAGCAAGGGTTAACAGCAAAACATAACTCAATATTTATTACCCTGATTCTGTAGTTTACAGAAACACCCAATATGTGATTGTAACTTGCTGTATGGGCACACGGCAGATTGCAGAAGGGAAGGAGCAACATATGGATTTTAGAGGGCAAATTTCACTGGGATAATTTTAAGTTGCCATGTCACAATTGAAGAACCCCCGGAAGCACCCCTACAGTAGAGACTCCCAAAAAGTGACTCAATTTTCAAACTACGGGATAAGATGACAGGTTTTATTGTTCTTCTGATCATTCGATATTACACATTTTGGGGGCAAGGTGACCAAAAAATTGATGTTTTCGCAGAGTTTTTTTCATGGCGTTCACCTGAGGGGGTAAATCATAGAATATTTTTGATAGAGCTGGTTGTGATGGATGCAGAAATACTTAATAGGTCTATTTTTTATTCTATTTATTCCAGTTCTTTTCTTCTGCCAATCGTCTTGTGTAGGGGCTCATTTTTATTGGTACCATTTTTGGGTACATAAGATTTTTTGATCGTTCAGTATTACACTTTTTGGGTAAGGTGACCAAAAAATAGCTGTTTTGGCACCGTTTTTTTTTTTTTTATGGTGTTCACCTGAGGGGGCAGGACATGTGATATTTATATAGGGACGGATGTGGGAATATCTATATTTTTATTAATTTTTTATTATTAAAAATTCTCTTGATGAAGGGAAAGGGGCACTTTTTTTTACTGTAAAGTTTAATTTTTTTCTTATATTTTTTAAAACACTTTTTTTTTTTACTTTTCATTTTTTCCCCAGTACAGGGACTTCAACATTTTAGGGTCTTATCCCTGTTTCAATGTAGTTAAATAAATACTGTGTGTGCCTAGGGGCTGGGTCTCACAGGATTCTGTATATGGCAGATCCCGAGACTTTTGTGAGGCCTGGGGTTGCCATGGTAGTCTTTGGCCCCCCGTCACCAGAGCGCCTGTACCCGCTTAATGATCATGACATACTTGTACATCAAAGATCGGCAATTCACTTGCTGCCATGACGTACTAGTATGTCAAGGGTCATTAAGGGGTTAATGTTTAATCAGCCACGTTTACTTCGCTTCTTTCTTGATACACTTGACCAAAATATCAGTTTTGACACCAAACTTACCATCTGTTAGTACAAATCCAGCCATGTTCTTGTAAAAATCTAAAAGACAATGACAGAATTTACTTGCTGCTATGTTTGTAATTCCCACAAACAGTAAAGCTGTTGATATAAAAATGCATGTTTATGGGCAGGCAGATAACACAGCCAAATAGAAATGACAACATAAGCTATATCCAGGGGCAGACTGAGAACCCTCAGGGCCCCCGGGTAAAATAAATCAAGAACCCCCTTCCAGGCCCAACCTATATTCCACCTCCAGTCATGCCCATGTTCCGCCTCCAGCCACACTCATATCCCGCCTCCACCCTGCGGTTGCGGTCGCACTGATCCCTACAGAAATACTGTGCCCCATACCTCTTACATCCAGTGACGTCTCCTTTGATGTGGATGTTCTCTGTCCTCGTCTTCTCCTTTCAGACCTTCAAACCAGATCACCATTTTGTCGCCATTTCCCGTCTCTGCAGTTTGACAACAAAAAAAAATCTTATTTTACTACTTTTCCACCATCCTCCCATTTTCTGGACAAATCATCGTACTACCCCCAATACTGTGCCGCTGTGCTCCCAATATTATACTGCAGAAACAGATAATACCCCTGATAATATTAGTAGCACACAGAGCCCCCAGTAACAAGTGCCTTTCTTCCCCCCATGTGCCAGTAACAAGTGCCTCCCCCCGCGTGCCAGTAACAAGTGCCTCTCCCCCCCATATGCCAGTAACAAGTGCCTCTCCCCCCCATGTGCCAGTAACAAGTGCCTCTCTTCCCCCCATGTGCCAGTAACAAGTGCCTCTCCCCCTCCCATGTGCCAGTAACAAGTGCCTTTCTTCCCCCCCATATGCCTCTCCATGCCCCCATTTGCCAGCAACAGGTGCCTCCCCATGTGGCAGTAACAAGTGCCTCTCTCCCCCTCATATGCCAGTAACAAGTGCCTTTCCCCCATGTGCCAGTAACAAGTGCCTCTCCCCCATGTGACTGTAACAAGTGCCTCTCTCCCCATGTGCCAGTAACAAGTGCCAATCTCCCCCCATATGCCAGTAACAAGTGGCAAGTGCCTCCCCCCATTTGCCAGTAACAAGGGCCAAGTGCCTCTCCACCCCCCCATGTGCCAGTAACAAATATTCCGGTATACCTACATCCTTGGCAGCGATGCTGGCCTCTTCCGGCCTGTGTCCCGCACTGTACTGCTATGGCGGCGCAATGACGCAATCGCGCCGCCTGCACCAGCCTCTGATAGGCTGCGGGCCTTGTGCCAGCAGCCTATCAGAGGAACAGGGAAGGGCGACGCCTCTCCCTCCCCTGCCAGGCCACAGCACAGCCATCTGTATCGCTGTCCTGAGGACAGCGATACAGATGACTATGGAGATGAGCGCTTCCACAATGGAAGCGTTCATCTCCCTGTGACCTGCCGCCGCCGCGGGCCCCCTTTCCGGCCGGGCCCTCGGATCACATCCGAAGTGCCCGATTGCTCAGTCCGCTCCTGGCTATATCCCATACACAGCTACAATATGGGCAAGAATGCAAAATATGTAACCTGTGCAAGAAGACACTACAAGAGAGACGCTGCTTTCCAAGAAAGATGTATGTATGCACTGGAAGTAGGCAGAGTCTAATCTAAGACCTGATCCTGCATGCTACATGTATTTTAAGTGAATAGCAGAGGAGAGTGTGTTGCAGGGCACTGAAGAGAACCAGCAAAGGTAGAGGAAGGATAGGGTTGCATCACCCTCAGATCAGAGTGTAATAAACAGGGAGTCAGTGTAAGGGCTTATGCGCACGAACGTGTGCCGACCCTTCTGTGCATTGAGGACCGCAATTGCAATTGTTATATGAAGAACTCCGGCGACTGTTCAAGAAGAGTCACACCTGAGCACCCCACTGCATACTTAAAGAAAATTTTAAAGCAATAAGTAAAAATCACGGTTTCATAAGTATTGTGTCTGCCATATTTTGTACAACATCCTAAGACAGTCGCACCACTTTAGAGCTCTTTCACACGAGCGGATGCTGTGCAGGTAATCCGCTGCGTGAAAGAGTGCCAAACCCCATTCCGGACAGCAGAGACATGGAGCATTAACATGATTGATAATGCTTTGTGCCTCTCTGTGATAATTTTACTACAAAATCACAGTGAGATAAAGTTGTCACCATAATTTTGTAGTAAAACAGTCACAGAGAGGCACAGAGCATTATCAATCATGTTAATGCTCCTTGTCTCTGCTGTCCAGAGCAGGGCTTGGCACTCTTTCACGCAGTCGATTACCGGCACGGCATCCATTCGTGTGAAAGAGCCCTTACAGTTGCACTTATCAATAAACATAGTCTTTGTGCCAGAACTGTTGGAAAGCCTCATAATTATGGCTCCATTTTTAAAGCAGTTACTGCATCCATTAAACGTCTTCAATGTTCTCAATAATCTATTCAAAATATAACCTCAACTGAGCTGAAGAGACAGATCTCTAGCTGCATCAGAAACACAAACATAAATTACCCATATCAGATAAAAATTGCTAAAGCTTCTGATTACAGTGGGATTTGTGGATTATTTAACATGTATGAGACATATCCACTCTCTCTGATGACAGATTTCAGAAGAATGACGATCGGCAATGTAGGATTTCAGTAAGTCTGAAAGTAAGGGATGACTTTGCATATATGACCGTGTATGTTTATGATGGAGTTGGGAGAAATAGTTGGTCAGCCATGTATATAGCTAACTTTTAGACTAGGCTAAACAGTGCAGGTTTTATGCAACTTTGGAATTTTTTCAGAAGCCAAAGCCAGGAGTGGACCTTAAGAAGAGAAAAAATATAAAGGAAAGATTAGTGATCTACCTCCTATGGATATGAAAAAGACTATTTTCAGTTTGTATTGACTTTGATTAAATATATAGCCATCACTCTGCATCCGGTATACAGGACATGCCACATATTGGACAATAAGTTTGCATGCAAAAACATGGATCTCTGATTAGTCCCTATGGAATAAAATTGGTCACAGAGTCAAGAACTTGTCTATACGAAAATTTTGGATCATGAATGATAAAGTGTAAATGAAGCTGAAGGAAGCTAAAAGTTAAATAAAGGTATATTCCCATCATTAAATATTATGACATAATGCTAAGAAACAATATATATATATATATATATATATATATATATAGATATCATGTCATACTTTAAAGCTCTCAGATTGGGAGGAGAAGCTGGAGTTAGTCTTGATATACCTTATCGCTTGAAATGTTTCCAAAAGCTGCTCTATCTCCCAAGCAGTTCTTCACTCTAGTCCAAGTGTCTAGAAGAACCTTCTCTTGTATCTGTTAATGCTTGTGACAAATGGGTGTTTCCAGATTCTTCAGTTATTACATCATTGGGCCTCTGCAATATACCTAAACAATTATCTCACCCACTGAGCAGTGCTGGAAAGAGTTGTGTGTCATATCCTCATCTATGTGACTCCTACAGGTAAAAGTTTCACACTGAGATGGCAGCAGCTGTAGGGCCTTCCAGGTTAGTGTCGAGATTCCTCTTATGTGATCATGATTATATAATTTGGACCAGGGGTGCACCTATGTCTCCAGCCTCCCAGCTGCCTGAGGCAAAAGGTGAAATGAAAAAAAAGGTTGCAGTTCTGGCCTTAGATTTTAGACTTTGCAATGCAAAGGGTAAAATCTGTGGTCAAACTTGGGGAATTATCCATGGTTAAACCCACTGTAGAACATTTGAATTTTGTGCTGGAAACTCACCTTAGGATCTAATTATTGTACTACAACCTATTTATTGTATACAATTTTTCTAGAAAACTGAACCAAAAATCATGGACAGTCCAATTTTTTTTATAGACATCCACTCTGACCCTTTTTTAAAGACCATGGCCCACATTGCACCATCAATATATTGCCCTTAAATCACATAGATCCCAAAACTAAACTGGCTTTCCAGTATTTAAAAAAAAACTGGCAGCACTATGGGAAATAAACTCCTCGACCGTCCCTTTAATTCAAACCTCTTCCTTAGATCCCTGTGCAGTGTTCATTTATAAAGAATAATAGGAGATACTGCGAATTACACCCAGTATACAGGAGAAGTGGTACTGTCCAGTGCCCATGTATACAGAATAATAGGAGATACTGAGAATTATACCCAGTATACAGGAGAAGTGGTACTGTCCAGTGCCCATGTATACAGAATAATAGGTAATCAGAGAAGCAGAGGTGCCGTCGGTATAACTTCCTTTTGCTTGGTCCTAAACTCACAGGTCAGTTCAGCGCTTAACTGGAACAGCGATAAGTCATCTTTGATGTCGTAATTTTGTTGCAACAATAAATCTCCTAAAACTGGGATCCACTTGGCCCAGTACATAGGAACATTTAGCTGATTTTTAGCGCCTTTGAAAAGCTGGTGGATTGGGCGCTTCTATAAATTGAGTCACTGACATTTTGAACATTTTAAATTTTGTTGATGAATTGAGCTATTTTATATATATAATTGTTTGCCATCAAACGTGAAGAGTTTTACACATTGGCCAATATTTGATATCCATGGTGGTTCTACAGTATATATGTATTTAAATTTTTATGAAATTTGATATTTTACTTTAATTTTTTAAGGGATACTGAATAAACAGTTTTTTTGGGTGTTCTAAAATGAGTGTGCCTCTTAGTTATTAGATATTTCCTTTCAATTTTCACAGGCCGTGGGGTGAGCCTATAAGGTGAGCACTATTCCATATTACGGATAGAAGGTAGATCCGCTGATATATACAGTGTTCTCATTATATACAGAATAAGAAGACGTTGACACAGACGCACAGATAAACCCACACACACTTATTTACTTACTGGCTGCAGGTTCTCCTACACTTTTAGAGGCTAAAGGACTAGGGATGAGCGAACTTGATGTTTTCAAGTTTGGGTTCGGCATTCGAGTTCTGGGGTAATTCTGTTATGGATTCCGTTATCAAATATAACGAAATTCTATGACAGAATGCACCATGGAAGCCATTAAGAGGCATTCTGTTTTTCATTCCATCACAATAGAGGTATATGGGCAGCATAACGGATCCGGCCAGTTTTCGTTATACAGGAATCCTGTCCATAGCTTCCAAAGTGAGACAGACTGATCACGGCATCTAAAGGCTACAATTTTGGTGTTAATCATGGAAAAATAAATAAATACTCACCTTATCCATTTGCTCGCATAGAGGCCGTCACGGACATCTTGATTGAAGACACCGTGTGAAATCTCGTGATGATGTGATCACTCTGGCCAAGCGTGGTGACGTCATCACTGATGACATCATTGCACCTGGCCAGTGTGCTGGTGTGGTGATGTCATACATCACCCTGTGCGAGATTTCACACGTTTTCTGGAATCATGATGGAAGCAACCGCCTCTTTGCGTGCAAATAGATGAGGTGAGTATGTATTTATTTTAATACCATTTCAGTAAAAATAGATTCGTTACCACGAAGTGCGAGGAAATTCGTCTTTGCGGCGAATCAAATTTTACCTGAAATTCGGATCAAAGTCAATTTGTTTGGCTTCAATTCCATCAACAATAGTTGCATTGACATATCAAAAGTTTTTGAAAAGCTCAGAGACTCTTTAAAAACTTGATTTTGGAAGAGAGAAACGTTTTTAGAACCTTGCAATATTTAGAAGCACTGTTTCTAGAAGAAAACTAATAAAAACCTAAAACTAATAAAAATTTATAAGAAACACCCATTTTTACTTTATCCTGCTACCAAGATGCAGCTCTATCAGATGATTGCTGAAACCATACCTGCCATTTAGCAATCAGTATAAAAAGACGTCCTCCTCCAATTATTTCTCCCCCTTATGACCAGCTTCAATCTTGGGAATCCCCAAAAAGGAATAAAAAAAGGAGGCTGTTCCCATTTATTTAGGAAAGGCCATTTAAAATAGTGAAGTGGAAAGATACCATGTGAACCCAGACAAGTGAGATTTTCCAATATTACTGAAATCGCTGGATTGCTTAGGTGCACATTTGATCTTTAGCTGTATTAAACAGGTTTAGAGGTGTGTTTTCTCGAAAGATACATTTGTATTGCTATCGCCACCATCTGAGTGGATCTTTAATTCCAACCTTTTACTCAAAATTTTGCCTCATTGGCATTGTTTCCAGTGATATCTGGTTGTCTTATTACTATAGGACAGCTGGAACGGATGCAAAATGATTTCTGTATTTTTTCAAGGATCTGTCATCTGAATAGTTACTTTGCTTGTTTGAGGAACTCCAAATGTATCTGAACATCCTGTGTATGTATGTAGATCCCACAAGTAAGGGCTTACTCAGATGACCACGCCATGTTTTGCGGTCTGCAAATTGCGGATCCACAAAAAACGGATGCCACACGTCCAGTTCCGTAAGTTATGGAACAGGCGGCCTGTTATAGAAATGCCCATTCTTGTCCTATTCTTTTGTGACCATATTGAAATGAATGGGTCTGCACCCGTTCCACAAAATTGCGGAATGTATGCAGACTTATCCATACAGTTGTGTGAATGAACCCTAATACTGATATTCGTACTATTCTATCCATTTAGTATATTCTTTGCCATATAAGGCCTCATGCACACAGCCGTTGCCCGCCGTAGCCCGTATAGCGGCCTGCAATATGCAATATGCTTACCACATCACGGATGCGGACCCATTCCGTCGAAGGGGTCCACAATCCGGAAGGTGCGATGCGGAATGGAGGCACGGAACCCCACAGATGTACTATGGAGTTGAATGGGTCTGGATCTGTTGCGGCAAATTGCTGTCCCCCATGCAGCAACTGCCATGTGCATGAGGCCGAAGACACACTTTTTCCCCCCCAAAATTGGGGAGTCTTATGGGGCGAATACTAATGATATTTGATTATGGAGGCATTCATTAGTACAGCAGGACCAGGGAACAGTGAATACAGCACTTTCTGTGCTAGCTCTGTACTCACTGCTCCCTGGTCTTCTGCCTGCACCGCCTGCTGTGCTGTGACCTGCGCACAGCGTGAGGATGTAGGTGCCCTCTGTTGCTAGACAACAGCCTGAGGATAGATCCAGTTCAAACTAGAGCAAGCAATAATTCAGATTCATTTCAAACTGATTCATCACCCTGAAGGAATCCACCCTTAGGGCGATTTCACACAAGCGTGAGCATGATCCTCCATTCTGTACTTGCAGGAGTGCATGGCATTATCATGATTTATAATGGTATGTTCCTTTGCTTGAGCTTCCTTCTACAGAATCGGTGACAAAAAGCTGTCAGTATGATCCTATAGAAGTAAGGTCAAGCAGAGGCACACAGCAGTATAAATCATGATAATGCCCTGTGCTCCTGCAAGTCCAGAACAGAGGATCACCCTCACACACGGAACGTGATTCCCGCAATGGACTCGTTCGTGTGAAACAGCCCTTAAGCAGGTAACAGCTCAAAGTCTGGTGGCTATCAGGGCATGTAAAACCTCTCTCACTGGCGAAACATAAGAGAAAAATAGAAGTTGGTCTACTGCGTCAAGATTGCAAAATCTCACAAAGCTCTCCACAGTGCTGCACCTCCATACATCTCCTCCCTCATTTCTGTCTACCACCCTACTACTGCTATACGTTCTTTTAGTAAGATTAACATCATCCTTAATTCGAACCTCTCACTCCCGTCTTCAAGACTTTTCTCGAGCTAGACCTACTCTCTGGAAATCTCTGCCCTGCAATATGATGTCAATTCACAACTTCACCTTCAAACATGCCTTAAAAACACATCTTTTCAGGAAGGCTCATTAAGCTACTTAAAATAACTATTCCCTGAGTAACCCTCTACCACCAACTCCTCTGGCCTCTAACAATCCCAAACCCGAAGCAGATCAGCTGTCACCACTACTTTCAGTTCAATAATGGCTTGATTACTATTTATCACAATCAACTACCTTATGTATGAAAAACCACTGAGTGGTGTTGCCACTCCTACACCTTGCTACTGTGTTTATTGGTCTAACCTCATGTCATCTTATGCATTTATTCCTCCACACTGTGCATTTCTAATGTTATGTAATTGTTCATGTTAATGTACCTGGTTCACCAGCAGGTGGCAGAAAACATGGCAGAGTTATACTTAGAGAGAATGGAATTTTCCATTCCATTCTAACCCCTCTCTGGAGAGAAGTGGGCTTGTCCTATTTGCTGCAGCAAGGGAAGCCTCAGGAGCCAGGCGGAAAGTTTCCTGACATAACCTAGAGTCAGACTACAAAGTGAAGTGGAGCATACAGAAGAAGCTGAGTTATACAGCCAGCCTGTCAGTACAGCAGAGTCAGAGAGAAACAGATATAGCTGAGTTGAGTTTGCCTACCATTTTAATGCAAAAGCCTGCTAGAACCAAGATAAAGCCTGCAATCTGTTATGGAAAAAGCGGTTACTCGAGTAAAGCTGCCATTGAACTTCATCTCAAAGTCTGGATTCAAGTTCTTCCTTAATCCCTCAATTACTCCCTTTATTTAATGCTTCGGAGCTAAAGCCTGGGGTCCAGCGGTATCCAGGTAGGAGCACCGTGACACACATAAAGAGACATTTGGGCTGCACCATTACAACACTCGGCATTTCCTACACCCTGCACACGTTATATAGTGGGCACTAGGGGGAGCTGCCTGTTGCATGTGTCCCCGTTAATTATAGATTGTAAGTTCTTGTGAGCAGGACCCCGACCCCTACTGTTTTAGTTGTATATTAGCCAGTAACTTTTATTTTGTACACAAACCCAGTGAATTTGTAAAGCGCTATATAATATGGTGGTGCTATATAAATAAATAAATATTATTATTACTATTATTACTTAACATTGATTGTATCTCCAGGTTAAAGGACAGCACTGCTTCTGTACCAAGAGCTATTTCAGATCTCACTGCAGAGTCATATTCCTGGAAACAAAAAGCCGACAATCTAGAAGACCGACTTCGTCAACAATATTAGAAGCCCCAAATTACCTGAGAATGCTGAGGGGCGTTCACTGGATGAGTCTGTGCTGTGGAGCGGTGGATTAAGGAACTATTTCCTGATGCAACCTTCTCTCTGAGATTTGTGATTAACCTGTTGTGGTTCTTTCCCCTCTTTGCAGGTCCCAACAAATTCAGCCCTTCCAATCACAATATGTCACTGACTAGGGCCCTCTTTAAGATTTCTATCTCAGCAGTTTTCCTGATCTTGTCGGGTGCATGCAAGAATTTGCTGCTTTCTACCACCGGTAAAGGCATCCCGGAATTACCGGTTCTTTGTTTAGTCAGGAAGGTTGTCCCTTTAGATCATCCTTTCTGCAGCTGCTTAGAAGGATTTAACATGTTGATTCTTGTTTTGAAGTTCCTTTCTCAGTTCTTCATGTTCATTCTCTTAGAATGTTGGATTGCATATTGCTGATTTACTGAGGCACACTAATTATCCACATCATGGTCAAGCTAAAGATACTATTGAGCAATATCAGAGGTATGTGTAGTACACGTAAACGCTCTATGTTGTTCTCATGTATTATAAGTATACTGCCACATGTCATTTGTCTCCAGGAGATTCAATACACTTCTGATAGGTCTCATTTGTTCAAAAAGCCATGGGTTCAGTGGACTCTTTTCACATCACAGAAAATATTGCACTATAATAATAGATGCAAACATAACATGTGGACTAAGCCCTCACTCTAATGGTAAAGTCTGAGACACAGCCAACATATTTTGATCAAAACACATCTGTGCCCACCTACCCAGCGCCAAGGTGGTCTCAATTTTCTGTGATTTGTTTAACTTGTCTTAAAGGAGTGGCACCTTCATGTGTGAATGTGCTCCTATTCTGGGAGTGACATTCATGTGCACTTTTACCCCACTTATCTAATAGGCGACCTTGATTAAGGTGGTACATATAGGTGTGTGTGTCCCTCCTCTTACCAGCTGCTGATGCACATGGAGGTAACAAGGTGCAGCTCACTGTATGTGCAGAGACTGCGCTCCTGAATATAAATGCTCTATAGCATGGATAGGTTAGCGTAGGACCTGCCTGAACTGAGACCACCTTGGCGCTGGGTAGGTGGGCACAGATGTGTTTGGACAGGAGCGTAGCTAACGGCTCATGGGCCCTGGTGCAGGAGTTCAGCTTGGGCCCCCTTCCCTCAGTGTTTTGTTTGTCTTCTTATGTTGCACAAGTGTCTTTGGGCCCCCTCAGGCTTCGGGGCCCGGTAGCGACTGCTACCTCTGCACCCCCTATAGCTACGCCCATGTGTTTTGATCAGAATATGTTGGCTAAGTGTCTCAGATTTTACCATTAGAGTGAGGGCTTAGTCCACATGTTATGTTTCCATCTATTATTAGTGCATTATTTTCTGTGATTTTATAAATGTAGCCATGTACATCCGCAACAAGTACTATCATATCGTGCAGGATGCTCTATATCTAATTTCCGTGATTTTTCACACTCTTATCACTCCTCATCCTCACAAGGGTCTCGATATTAATACATAGAAGTTTATGATGGGAAGTAAAAGATCTTGTCCACCCACATAGCAAAAATATCTGTATGAGTTACTTTAATATGCGGCACGACCCCCCCACCTCCAACAAACTCAAACACCACTACTAGTGATGAGTGAAGTATTCATAAATTCTATTTGGCTGCTTGGCCAAATTTTACTAATTACTTATTTACAAAGCGCATTTTTTTGTAAGTATTGGGGGAAATCACAGGGAGTGGGATTGCATTGCACCCCATCATTTTACCCCCCGGATCTGAGGGCCCATTTACTGGCCTGAGGCCCAAAAGTACACGTTTGCCTCCACCTTCGGGTGAGTCACATATTTTGATCTTTCAGAAAATGGTGTCAAGGGAGCTTGAGGGCTTAACCCCTACTTTCAGGGGGTTTGAAAACCTCAGTAGGGAAGAACATCTCTCTGAGGAAACTGAAGTAGAATAGAAGTCTAGTTATCAAGCTCTCTGACAAGGGTGGTAATGTTGTGGTTTTAGACAGTATCACATATCAAAAGATGTGTCTGGCTATACTTAGTGATACCAACTTCTATTGAAAAATAGAGAAGAACCCAGGTCCTATCTTTCTAACTGAATTAAGGGAACTTGTCACTAATAGCCTCAGACAAAAACTCATCAGTCAACATGAAGCAGATATTCTCATACCTAATCACCTCATGACGGCAACTTTTTATTCATTGCCTAAAATACATAAAGGCGTATCTCCTCTCAAGGGATGCCCTATAGTCTCGAGGGTGGGAAGTCTAGGACAAAATGTGAGAATCTATATTGTTAGGATTATTTGTTGAAACATTGCCATCCTATATCAGAGACACATCAGACCTACTCCTCAGACTTGAGGGGATCTAACTAGATGATGAAATGCTTCTTGAGTCAATTGATGTAGAAGCATTATATACAGTAGTTCAATTTATCATCACCTGGGTCTTAAAGGATAACTGTCACATTTAGACCCTAATTTCAGTTTTCATATATGTAGTTACTAATATGATAATATACCTGAATCAATAACTATTAGACTTACTTACCCCTTATTTAATAAGATTCAGCCCTTAGCAACCAGTCTGCATAAAACTGCAATTTCACTATTCTGTTAAGATGGCCGCCCTCAGCCCTGAGGCTAATCCATAGGACGCCTGCAGTGAAGTTAGTGAAGACCAGCTCTGTATAGGGAGGTCTTGCAGTTAAATTTCCAGGTCTGGCTGAAGCCTATAGTCCTCCTACAAGCTCTCCTCTTATCAGATAAGGCTTCCATTTATACAGTGAGCAGCCGAAATATCTCCCTGGGCTCTACATTCTCTAGCATTGCTAAGGGAGTGTCTGCCAAGCACAGGCATGTGGAGAGGTTCACACACACAGCCCAGCACTGTTATCTCCTGTCAGGAAGAACCTGGCTTTTTATACATTCCCTTACAATGTTGACTCACTATCAGTTCCCAGTGCACACAGAGTGCTCCGTGAAGGAGCATAGCAACCTGATTTTATCTCAGGTAACAATAGCCAATACTGGGGACTTTTAGGTGGCTTTTAGGGGTTATTTATTAAACAATCAGAAATTAAAACAGGGCCAACAAGGTGATATTAATCACCAAAATCCAATAGTAAAAAAATAAAATAAAATTGACAGTTATCCTTTAAGGCAGTAGCAAGCTTCCTTGCCATTAGAAATACTGCTCTTGTGAAACATAATAGATTTGTTTTTGACCTTTTGAAATTCATTTCAACCTTACTAGGAATTATTTTATGCATAATGGCCCTTATTACCACCAGGTCAGGGGCACTCTGATGGGAAGCCCCTGTGCGCCGTCTTATGCAAATTTGCTTCTGGGCTGGTGGAAGGCCAATGTGGAAGTTTTTATTTTTTGACACAAGTTAGCGGAAAATGAAATTTTTTGAAAAACAAATTAAAAATTCCATTTCCGCTAACTTGTGACAAAAAATAAAAAATTCCATGAACTCACTATGCCCCTTAGCGAATACCTTAGGGTGTCTACTTTCCGAAATGGGGTCATTTATGGGGTGTTTCTACTGTCTGGGCATTGTAGTACGTCAGGAAACAGGACAGGTGCTCAGAAAATCAAAGTGCGGAAACTCACTTTATTGCACCATAGTTTGTAAACGCTATAACTTTTACCCCTTGGATTGAACTTTAACCACTTGCCGCCACGCTAACGCCGATGGGCGTCAGCGTGGCGGCTCTCTCAGGTCTCACTGCCGCCTATCGGCCTCATCTCGTGAGACCCGAGATTTTGCATGAACGTGCTCGCGCCGTGCGTGCGCGTTCATGCGATCGTAACCGGGACAACTGAAACAACAGCCTGCCAGCGCTGATCATGTGCTGGCAGGCTGTAGATGCGAATAAAAGCGCATTTAAAACGCATATCAGACGCTGTTTTGTAAGCAGCGTCTGATATGCCTGCTGTTTGCTCCTCTGGTGGTCCATTTGTCTGGGACCACCAGGGCAAACATAAGTAAAGTGCACCAATCACTACACCCCCCCACCCCCATCACTGATTAACCCCTGATCACCCATGTCACCCCCCCTGATCACCCCCTGTCACCCCCCCTGTCACTAATCACCCCCCCTGTAAGGCTCATTCAGACGTCCGTATGTGTTTTGCGGATCCATGGATCTGCGGATCCGCAAAATACGGACACCGGCAATGTGCTTTCCGCATTTTGCAATTCCGGATCCGAGCGGGACAAAGTCTGTCCCCATAGAATTGAATGTATCTACAATTCCACATCTACAATTTTGCGGAACAGAATTGCGGACGTGTGAATGAGGCCTAAGGGTCCCTTAGCGATCGCAGCTTTACAGCTTTCCCCTCTTTTTTTTTTTTTTTTGCACATTTTTTAGAGATTTTTTCATCCACATTGATCAATGTGAATGAAGAAATCTGTGCCGTTCATTTTTTTCCTTCAGCCTAGAGGCTGAACAGAAAAAAAAAATCTCATTACCCGTATGGTCAATATAAGGAGAATAGCAGAAACTCCTAATGCTGGCCATACGTGTAATGATTGCGGAGACCCTCAAATGCCAGGGCAGTGGAAAAACCTCACAAGTGACCCCATTTTAGAAAGTAGACACCCCAAGGTATTCGCTAAGGGGCATAGTGAGTTGATGGAAGTTTTTATTTTTTGACACAAGTTAGCGGAAAATGAAATTTTTTGAAAAACAAATTAAAAATTCCATTTCCGCTAACTTGTGACAAAAAATAAAAAATTCCATGAACTCACTATGCCCCTTAGCGAATACCTTAGGGTGTCTACTTTCCGAAATGGGGTCATTTATGGGGTGTTTCTACTGTCTGGGCATTGTAGTACGTCAGGAAACAGGACAGGTGCTCAGAAAATCAAAGTGCGGAAACTCACTTTATTGCACCATAGTTTGTAAACGCTATAACTTTTACCCAAACCAATAAATATACACTTATTGCATTAATTATCAAAGACATGTAGAACAATAAATTTAGAGAAAAATTTAAATTCAAATGTAGTGTTATTTGAAAATTTTTACAACAGAAAGCGAAAAATGTCGATTTTTTGCAAAAATTTCGTAAAAAAAAGGAAAATATCAAAAAAAGTAAAAATGGCAGCAAGAATGAAATACCACCAAATGAAAGCTCTATTAGTGAGAAGAAAAGGAGGTAAAATTCATTTGGGTGGTAAGTTGTATGACGGAGCAATAAACGGTGAAAGTAGTGTAGTGCGGATTTGTAAAAAAGGGCCTGGTCACTAGGGGGGTATAAACCTGTGGTCTTCAAGTGGTTAATTCAATCTGTGACCCCCACCCTATGCCGTTTCTTGATGTCCTGATTCAAAAGGGGCCAGAACAACATGATTACTACAGAGGTATTTAGAAAAGCTACCGTCTCAAACAGTCTACTCAGATGGGAAAGTGCTCACCCATTCCCTCTGAGATATTGGCCTTTTGGGATCCCTTTCCTCAGACTATGGAGGAATTGCTCAAATATGCAGGCCTTTAAAATCAGGCCAATGAGCTGCGCCATAGGTTCTGGGAGAGAGGCTATCCAGATAACATTCTGAGGACAGCATTTGAATATGCTTGTCACTCAAAAAGGGAAGAACTGTTAACCCCTAAGAAAAAGAATACCCATCAAAAGCAACCAATTTGGATTATTGGTCTCTTTGGTCTATTAGCACATGTTGAGGTGAGACAAATCATTAGTAAATTTTGGGGCATATTATGTGATAACCCAGACCTAAAGGAACTCTTCAGTCCTTACCCCCAAGTTTACATACAAGAAGGGGAGGAACCTAAGGGATAGGTTGGTCAATAGCCACTACCAACCACCACCACAATCCGACACATGGTTATCACGGAGACCAAGGGGTATGTTCAGATGTGTTGCCTGTGATCAAGTATTGATCACGAAAAGATTTAGATCGTTATGTACAGGTCATGAATATCACATCAGAGACTCCATCAACTGCCAGACAAGTAGGGTGATCTATCTTGCTAAATGCACGTGCCCACTGTATTACATAGGCAAATCGAAAAGAGAGCTTAGACGCAGAATTAGGGATCATTTCAATGACATTCTGAACAATAAGGACACAAGTGTAGCTTGACATATAAATGAGGTGCATAATGGGAGCACATCCTCCATTTGCTCTATGGGGATTCAGCATATACCCCAGAACCCAAGTGGGGGTGACTGGGATGGTGCTATCGTGACGAAGCTCAAGCAGTGAAACCCGGGTTGGGCAGCGTGAAGATTTTATATTTGAGACATGCTGGTTACAAGAGTACAATAAATCTTTTATTGGATACAAAGGTGAAAGTGCTTCACTATCCTGTGACCCCTTGGCTTTTATAGGTATTGGATGAGGGAAGGAATATTTGTGCATATTTACATACCGTTCCATGCTTGGATCTGATGGGAATTAACAGTATGGTGTGAAAGAGGATTCCAAAAAATTTTGGCAGCACGATCCCACATATAAGATGTTTTTGAACTTTGAGTGAACTTTACCCACAACACTGTCCTAGGATCTGCAGCGCCAAGCATCCAGGCAACGTATCAGAGACTTCCTTTTTTTTGGTCTGAACCTTTACTGTACCTGGACTACTGAAATAGTGGAGCAAACAGAAGAAGCTGAGTTATACAGCCAGCCTGTCAGTACAGCAGAGTCAGAGAGAAACAGATATAGCAGAGTTGAGTTTGCCTATCATTTTAATGCTAAAGCCTGCTGGAACCAAGATAAAGCCTGCAATCTGTTATGGAAAAAGCGGTTACTCGAGTAAAGCTGCCATTAAACTTCATCTCAAGGTCTGGACTCGAGTTCTTCCTTAATCCCTCAATTACTCCCTTTATTTATTGCTTCGGAGCTAAAGCCTGGGGTCCAGCGGTATCCAGGTAGGAGCACCGTGACACACATAAAGAGACATTTGGGCTGCACCATTACAACACTCGGCATTTCCTACACTCCGCACGCGTTATATAGTGGGCCCTAGGGGGAGCGGCCTATTGCATGTGTCCCCCTTAATTATAGATTGTAAGCTCTTGTGAGCAGGACCCCGACCCCTACTGTTTTAGTTGTATATTAGCCAGTAACTTTTGTTTTATACACAAACCCAGTGAATTTGTAAAGCGCTATGGAATATGGTGGTGCTATATAAATAAATAAATAAATATTATTACTATTATTACTTAACATTGATTGTATCTCCAGGTTAAAGGACAGCACTGCTTCTGTACCAAGAGCTATTTCAGATCTCACTGCAGAGTCATATTCCTGGAAACAAAAAGCCGACAATCTAGAAGACCGACTTCGTCACAACAATATTAGAAGCCCCAAATTACCTGAGAATGCTGAGGGGCGTTCAGTGGATGAGTCTGTGCTGTGGAACTATTTCCTGATGCAACCTTCTCTCTGAGATTTGTGATTAACCTGTTGTGGTTCTTTCCCCTCTTTGCAGGTCCCAACAAATTCAGCCCTTCCAGTCACAATATGTCACTGACTAGGGCCCTCTTTAAGATTTCTATTTCAGCAGTTTTCCTGATCTTGTCGGGTGCATGCAAGAATTTGCTGTTTTCTACCACTGGTAAAGGCATCCCGGAATTACCGGTTCTTTGCTTAGTCAGGAAGGTTGTCCCTTTAGATCACCCTTTCTGCAGCTGCTTAGAAAGATTTAACATGTTGATTCTTGTTTTGAAGTTCCTTTCTCAGTTCTTCATGTTCATTCTCTTAGAATGTTGGATTGCATATTGCTGATTTACTAAGGCACACTAATTATCCACATCATGGTCAAGCTAAAGATACTATTGAGCAATATCAGAGGTATGTGTAGTACACGTAAACGCTCTATGTTGTTCTCATGTATTATAAGTATACTGCCACATGTCATTTGTCTCCAGGAGATTCAATACACTTCTGATAGGTCTCATTTGTTCAAAAAGCCATGGGTTCAGTGGACTCTTTTCACATCACAGAAAATATTGCACTATAATAATAGATGCAAACATAACATGTGGACTAAGCCCTCACTCTAATGGTAAAGTCTGAGACACAGCCAACATATTTTGATCAAAACACATCTGTGCCCACCTACCCAGCGCCAAGGTGGTCTCAATTTTCTGTGATTTGTTTAACTTGTCTTGAAGGAGTGGCACCTTCATGTGTGAATGTGCTCCTATTCTGGGAGTGACATTCATTTGCACTTTTACCCCACTTATCTAATAGGCGACCTTGATTAAGGTGGTACATATAGGTGTGTGTGTCCCTCCTCTTACCGGCTGCTGATGCACATGGAGGTAACAAGGTGCAGCTCACTGTATGTGCAGAGACTGCGCTCCTGAATATAAATGCTCTATAGCATGGATAGGTTAGCGTAGGACCTGCCTGAACTGAGACCACCTTGGCGCTGGGTAGGTGGGCACAGATGTGTTTTGATCAGAATATGTTGGCTAAGTGTCTCAGATTTTACCATTAGAGTGAGGGCTTAGTCCACATGTTATGTTTCCATCTATTATTAGTGCATTATTTTCTGTGATTTTATAAATGTAGCCATGTACATCCGCAACAAGTACTATCATATCGCGCACCCCCCCCCCCCCCCCCCTCCAACAAACTCAAACACCACTACTAGTGATGAGCGAAGTATTCATAAATTCTATTTGGCTGCTTGGCCAAATTTTACTAATTACTTATTTACAAAGCGCATTTTTTTGTAAGTATTGGGGGAAATCACAGGGAGTGGGATTGCATTGCACCCCATCATTTTACCCCCCGGATCTGAGGGCCCATTTACTGGCCTGAGGCCCAAAAGTACACGTTTGCCTCCACCTTCGGGTGAGTCACATATTTCGATCTTTCAGAAAATGGTGTCAAGGGAGCTTGAGGGCTTAACCCCTACTTTCAGGGGGTTTGAAAACCTCAGTAGGGAAGAACATCTCTCTGAGGAAACTGAAGTAGAATAGAAGTCTAGTTATCAAGCTCTCTGACAAGGGTGGTAATGTTGTGGTTTTAGACAGTATCACATATCAAAAGATGTGTCTGGCTATACTTAGTGATACCAACTTCTATCGAAAAATAGAGAAGAACCCAGGTCCTATCTTTCTAACTGAATTAAGGGAACTTGTCACTAATAGCCTCAGACAAATACTCATCAGTCAACATGAAGCAGATATTCTCATACCTAATCACCTGATGACGGCAACTTTTTATTCATTGCCTAAAATACATAAAGGCGTATTACCTCTCAAGGGACGCCCTGTAGTTTCGAGGGTGGGAAGTCTAGGACAAAATGTGGGAATCTATATAGATAGTATTATCAGACCTTTCGTTAAAACATTGCCATCCTATATCAGAGACACATCAGACCTACTCCTCAGACTTGAGGGGATCTAACTAGATGATGAAATGCTTCTTGAGTCAATTGATGTAGAAGCATTATATACAGTAGTTCAATTTATCATCACCTGGGTCTTAAGGCAGTAGCAAGCTTCCTTGCCATTACAAATACTGCTCTGGTGAAACATAATAGATTTGTTTTTGACCTTTTGGAATTCATTTCAACCTTACTAGGAATTATTTTATGCATAATGGCCCTTATTACCACCAGGTCAGGGGCACTCTGATGGGAAGCCCCTGTGCGCCGTCTTACGCAAATTTGCTTCTGGGCTGGTGGGAGGCCAATGTCATCTGGTCGGATGATCTCAGCCACTGGCATGATCATATCTGCCTGTGGCTGAGATTCATTGATGACATATTTATTCTTTGGAAGGGGACTAAGGAATCCTTCAGTAATTTTGTGAGGGTCATTAACAAAAATGATCTTGAATTGAACTTTACTTCAATCTGTGACCCCCACCCTATGCCGTTTCTTGATGTCCTGATTCAAAAGGGGCCAGAACAACATGATTACTACAGAGGTATTTAGAAAAGCTACCGTCTCAAACAGTCTACTCAGATGGGAAAGTGCTCACCCATTCCCTCTGAGATATTGGCCTTTTGGGATCCCTTTCCTCAGACTATGGAGGAATTGCTCAAATATGCAGGCCTTTAAACATCAGGCCAATGAGCTGCGCCATAGGTTCTGGGAGAGAGGCTATCCAGATAACATTCTGAGGACAGCATTTCAATATGCTTGTCACTCAAAAAGGGAAGAACTATTAACCCCTAAGAAAACGAATACCCATCAAAAGCAACCAATTTGGATTATTGGTCTCTTTGATAGTGCACATGTTGAGGTGAGACAAATCATTAGTAAATTTTGGGGTATATTATGTGATGACCCAGACCTAAAGGAACTCTTCAGTCCTTACCCCAAGTTTACATACAAGAAGGGGAGGAGCCTAAGGGATAGGTTGGTCAGTAGCCACTACCAACCTCCACCACAATCCGACACATGGTTATCACGGAGACCAAGGGGTATGTTCAGATGCGGCAGATGTGTTGCCTGTGATCAAGTATTGATCACGAAAAGATTTAGATCGGTATGCACAGGTCATGAATATCACATTAGAGACGCCATCAACTTCCAGACAAGTGGGGTGATCTATCTTGCTAAATGCACGTGCCCACTGTATTACATAGGCAAAAAGGAAAGAGAGCTTAGACGCAGAATTAGGGATCATTTTAATGACATTCTGAACAATAAGGACACAAGTGTAGCTTGACATATAAATGAGGTGCATAATGGGAACACATCCTCCATTTGCTCTATGGGGATTCAGCATATACCCCAAAAGTGGGGGTGACTGGGATGGTGCTATCATGACGAAGCTCAAGCATTGAAACCCTGGGTTGGGCAGGTGAACATTTTATATTTGAGACATGCTGGTTACAAGAGTACAATAACTCTTTTATTGGATACAAAGGTGAAAGTGCTTCACTATCCTGTGACCCCTTGGCTTTTATAGGTATTGGATGAGGGGAGGAATATTTGTGCATATTTACATACCGTTCCATGCTTGGATCTGATGGGAATTAACCGTATGGTGTGAAAGAGAATTCCCTGTTATATTTCCACTAATATCTCTGATTCAGTCCACCTCGCTTACATATCCACTTTCCAACGACCACCACATATTCTTTTTGTGAAACAACTGTTAGGTCAAAGTTCCGTTTCCACCCCTTAAAATGTTCGTACGGGGATGCCCTTTCCAAAATGGGGTCACTTCTTGAGGTTTTTAATTTCTGGGGACCTCAGGAATCTTTTAAATGTGACATGGCACCTAAAATCCACGTCTGCCAATTCAGGTCTGTCATCAAAATCCATTTTTTGCTGTTTGCCTGCTGTGCGCCCGTACAGCAGGCTACAAGCACATATGGGGTGTTTCATGAATGGGGAGTAAATGGGAACACATACTGGGCTGCATTTTCTCCTTTAACCCCAGAATTTCCTAATTCTGTGAAATGCCTGATAGGTCAAAGTGCTCATTACGCACCTTGAAATGTTCCTTGACAGGTGTAGTTTCTGGAATGGGGTCACTTTTTGGGGGTTTCCACTGTAGGGCCACCTCAGGGTGTCTTCATATGCGACATAGCTCCCAATTACCATTCCAGCTAAATCCGCTCTCCTAAAGCCATATGGTGCTCCTTCTACTCTGAAGCCTACTGTGTGCCCATACATCACCGCGCCTGCGCTGAGTTCAGAACGGCACGAGATTTCATCAAAGCACAGGGCTGGCAGAAGAATGCAAGCGCTGCCTGGCCCTGTCAATCTGGACATGGATAAAAGTGAGACAACGGAGCAGCAGGAACAATGCCCCCCCCCCCCCATGCTCCTAGAGGCTAAATAGCATATTATAAAAGTTAGATTTTTAGCGTAACGGGGGCACTGAGAAAAGTAGGAATAGGCTACTTAGGTTTAGCTGACATTTGCACATTGCTAATGTCAGCTAGCTTAATAGGGTTAAATCTGGTGACAGAAACCCTTTAAGATTTGCTTCTAAACGTCTAAGCCTTCTAACGTCCCACCCAAAAAAAATTGTCATTTTCAAAATGATCCAAACATGAAGTAGACATATGGGGAATGTAAAGTAATAATTATTTTTGGAGGTATTACTATCTATTATAAAAGTAGAGAAATTAAAATTTAGAAATTTGCTAATGTGTCTAAATTTTTGGTACATTTAGATTTTTTTTTATAAATAAAGGTGAAATATATTGACTCAAATTTATGACTATCACCACATAAAGTGACACATGTCAGATTTACTAAAAATGGCCTGGTCCTTAAGGTGAAAAATGGCAGGGTCCTGAAGGGGTTAAAACAGAAGCTTTAAAAATATATATTTACATTTCCTTTCTTTATCCAATACTGGCACAACACGCTTATGGTTAAAAATCTCTAACGCACAGGAGCTTATTAGCTGCAGCACTCTTTAGGTGGTGAACTTAATTGAACCTTCAAGAACAGTCAGAATACAACTGTTAAAATTCTATTTTTCTCAGGTCCCAGTTCACTTCTTAGGAGCCTGAAGTCAGTGTCACAGAGAACTCCAAACAGTTTCTGTCTCTGAGCGTCCAGCATGGTGTTTCCCCACTGCAAGGGAACCAATAGGCCACTATCTTTTCGAGTATTCTCTGTTCAGTAGACTGTTGACTTGTGGGTCAAAAGACACAGGTCCAAAACACCATGGGGTCTGGCCAGGGGCGTAGGAAGCCCCAGAAATCTGGGGGGGACAGCACTTATGGGGCCCCTGTGTCCCCGCCCACCCTCAAGCCACACCCACATTTCTCCACCCCCACCCCCCAAGTGCCAAAAATCTCTCCCCTCCTTATGGGCCAGTGGATCCGGTTAAAAAAAAAAAAACACACACACACACACAAAACAAGACACTTATACTTACCTCCATCAGTCACAGCGATGCGATGCAGGCCTCTTCCGGCCTGTGTCCCGCGCTGTACGGCTCACAGACGGCGCGATGACGTCATCGCACCGCCTGTACCAACATCTGAGGAGCAGGGAAGGGAGACGCCTCTTCCTCTCCTGCTCCGCAGCACAGCCATCTGTATCACTGTCCTGGGGACGGCGATACAGATGACTATGGAGATGAACGCTTCCACAGTGGAAGCGTTCATCTCCCTGTGCCCCCCCACCGCTGCACACATTGCCCTGCGAAAGCTGGGGGGGATTTTTGCATACCCGTCCCCCCCACAGTATTTCTTGGGGGGATCCAACCCCCCCGTCTCCCCCGCTTCCTACGCCCGTGGGTCTGGCAAACCTGTAGTCATGGACTAACCAAGGTCAGGGCAGACAGCTCAGGGTCAGTATGGAGATTAAGCAGAGGTCAGGTCAAGCAGTGAACGGTCAAATCCCAAATCAGGCAGAAGTCACAACATTGGCGAATGAAACAAGACAAGTAGCGCACCTTTGAGGAAAATAGAGAATTAGAACCTATTGCCTAGGCACCCTCCCACAGGGTAAACTGATGAAGGCCCAGATACAACATGATCTAGATGAAATGATGCAAAGAGAAAAACATTGAAAAAATTAGAAAAGTATAAAACACACATCAATTTTACTACATTCGAATGCATGCTCACGTCTCAGGTTTTCCCATGTAAAAAGGAGATTAAAAAATCTCACCAAACTGATCAGGGATAGTGTTGGCCACGAATATTCACATTGCGAATTTTAATCACGAATATCGTCACTTCAAGAATTCGCAAAGATTTAGAATATAATGCTATCTATTTGTATTCGCGAATATTCAAGAGATTTTTTCCTCTGAACCCATGATCTCTCTGCAATGTCTTTGTCTGAGCTTAGCAACATCCCTAGCAACCAATAGGAAAGTTGCCTGCCTCTTACTATATAAGAACCTCCCCAGCAGCCATTTTCTGCAGGGTTTTCTTCAGTTCTGAGAGAGAGAGAAGCAGTGTCATTGTTGTGCTTTGTGCTTAGCTGTCACATTACATTAGATAGTTAGTTAGCTAGCTTATATATATAATACAGATAGTTAGTGGGAGATAGTCAGTGTAGGTTAGATAGTGATATAGTGTAGCTGATAGGTTCCAGTGCAGGGTGTTAGGTAGTGTGATAGGTTCTGCTGTCCATACATACTACATACATACATAGTGCTTTGATGTCACATCACAAGTTCACAACAATACTTAGTGCACCAATCAGTAATATGTAGTCAGACCTGCTAAAATGTGAAGTTGCACGTATTGTGCAAAAATATGCGCATCATTAATCTCCAATTTGCGAATATATCGGAGCACTCTATCTGCATATAAAGTTATTGTAATGTTCTGCCGTGCCAACCATTTTCTCCAGTCTCAGGAAACTTCTAGCAGCTTGAAAAATGTAGCAATAGTGTCCCCCGCCTGTATTGCGCTTGCAATATGCGCATATTACATTGCCGTCTCACTAATTTATGCCAATATTCGCCGAAATATTCGCAAAATATTTCGAATTTGAATATTGCCCCTGCCACTCATCACTAATCAGGGATCGTCATAATTTCAATTCCGGCAATATGAAGTTCTGGCTACACAGTACTACAACCCAGGTTAACAATATCTCACAAACTCCATCACAAGATTCAAAAAGAAAGACTCAACAATGTCTGCTATGGAAAGTGGTCCAGAAACACAAAGTTAGGACAAATGCCCAGAAGAGCCACTAAGTGGAAAAAACACACACTATACTATTTTAGAAACTCCTTCGTCAATAGTACTAGGAAACCACAGGCATCCAACTCCTCCATGTCCAAGACCATAAGAGTTCATCCACCAATACCATAGGTAATATTACAAATAAAGAGGTCCATAAGTCAATATGGGTAATCACCCAAACGTCCTAATCGCCAACTTCAACCAAGTGACAAATACCCATCACTTGCAGGGCTGATTAGAGTTTTTTTTTAACATCTCCTACTCATAGACCTAACCGCAAAACACAGAAACATTCTATCAATACAGCTGTATCAAATGTTTTTAGGTATTCAAATATCAACTCCACTCAAGTTACCAGGTTCACAACAATACGTCAACCTACTATACACTTCATTTTACTGTCTTTCACTCATGTCAAACCACTCATATCTCCTGACCAATCGCAAGAAAATATCTCCCTTGGATCCTCAATGTCCGAACTCCACACTCCAGAACGATTCAAGTGAGAACAGTTTATTCGCCCATATGTAGATAGCAGCGTTTCAAGTTTGAGAAAGGTCATGCGACAGAAACGTTGATATCTACACATGGGTGAATAAAGTCACTTTAATCGTTTTGGAGTGCTGCAGATTTCATTATTTGTCTTATGGATCTTAGATCAGGATTATTTGACGCATGCACCAATTTGACTTTATCTTCAGGGACTAATGCTGCTTGGTTTTTTATTATTGTCTGAACAACAGATATCTCAACAGTCCAAGATGCTGTCATATTACCCTGATTCTAAAATCAACTAGTTTTTAGATTTTAAGACTTACATCAGAAAGCTTACACTAAAAAACACCACTTTGCCCTACTAGAGAAGACCACACCTGCCAGAGACAAACAACTGAATGGAGCTGTTGACAGTATTTACAATCTATGGCCTCATGCACACGACCGTTGTTTGATTCCGTGTCCGTTGCTCCGTTTTTCATGATTTTCTGCGGACTCATTGGTTTTCAATGGGTCCGTGGAAACTTCGGCAAATGCACCGTTTGTCCTCCGCGTCCGTGGTCCGTGATTCCAGTCCGTCAAAAAAATATAACCTGTCCTATTCTTGTCCGTGAAAAACGGTTCACGGACCCATTTAAGTCAATGGGACCGTGAAAAAATGCGGATGGCCATCCGTGTGTCATCCGCGTTCCGCGTCCGTTTTTTTGCGGATCCCTTGGCAGGCACTTGGCAAAAATTGTCAGCCTGTCTTTTGGTAAAATCTTTTGGGTCATGTCCGCTAAAAAAAACGGAAGACACACGGAGACACAACGGAAGGCAAAAACGGACACGGATCACTGAACAACGGAACCCCTTTTTGCGGACAGCATAAAAAAACGGTCGTGTGCATGAGGCCTATCTCTGCATTATTTCAACTGGATTGAAACCCATCTCCATATTTCACGACAAACATCAGAAAGGGGGCTATAATGAAAAGTTCTTTCTCTCTGGTGTCTGGAGACTTCAGATCCATTAAAACAAGGCCTCTGGCACAGCACCGTATGGCTTTTACAGTATTTTACGGTCTGCAAAAAACGGATCTGAAAAAATACGGATGACGTCCGTGTGCATTCCGTTTTTTGTGGGACGGAACAGCTGGCCCCTGATAGAACAGTACTATCCTTGTCCGTTATGCGGACAATAATAGGACATGTTCTATCTTTGAACGGAACAGAAAAACGGAAATACGGAAGGCATACAGAGTACCTTACGTTTTTTTTTAAATGAACGATTCGGTTTACGATCTGTATACGGAACGCAAAAAATAGAATGGAAACGGAAAAAAAAACCTTCATGTGCAAAAGGCCTAACAATCACAGCAAATATGAGAGAAAGGCACTTAGCTTCTAGACCAGTGATGGCTAACCTCCAGGACTCCAGCTGTGATGAAACTATGACTCCCAGCATTTTTGTGGAGTTCTGAGAACATCCAAGATTTGTAGTTTTACCACAGAGTTATAGTTTTACCACAGAGTTATAGTTTTACCACAGAGTTATAGTTTTACCACAGCTGGAGTGTCAGAGGTTAGCTATCACGGTTCTAGACCAACAAGACATAAAAATATTTAGGGCTCATGCACACCACCGTATGTATTTTGTAGTCCTGCAAAAAATACAGATGACGTCCGTGTACATTCCGAATATATCAAGAAACCGTTGCTTGCAGTTAGTGTTGAGCGAACTTGTGTTTTAAAGGGAGTCTTTCACCCCGAAAACCCATTTTTCAACACTCACATCTTTCTCTGCAAAATTGCCCCCAGATTAAAAAGCTTCTTACCCTATTGCTGTACCTCTTACCGATCTTCAGAAAATCACTTTAATTGCAGATGTGAATGACAGTTGAAGGTGCCCAGTGGCGGCGTCATAACGACCGGTGCCCAGGCCGCACGCTCATCTTCATAACTTCAACTGTGATTGACATCTGCAATTAAAGTGATTTTCTGAGGTCGGTAGGAGGTACAGCAATAAAGTAAGCTTTTATGTGAGGGCAATTTGCGAGAAGATGTGGTGTTGAAAAATGGGTTTTGAGTGAAAAGCTCCCTTTAATGCAGATGTCAATCACAGTTGAAGTTATGAAGATGAGCGTGCGGCCTGGGCACCGGTCGTTATGACGCCGCCACTGGGCACCTTCAACTGTCATTCACATCTGCAATTAAAGTGATTTTCTGAAGATCGGTAAGAGGTACAGCAATAGGGTAAGAAGCTTTTTAATCTGGGGGCAATTTTGCAGAGAAAGATGTGAGTGTTGAAAAATGGGTTTTCGGGGTGAAAGACTCCCTTTAAGTTCTGCATCCAAAGTTCGGGTTCGGGTTATCCAAGAATCTCGTTATGGATTCCGCTACCACGGACCATAACGGAATTTGGATTCCATAACAGGATTCTTCGATAACCCGAACCCGAACTTTGGACGCCGAACTTGAAAAACAAGTTTGCTCAACACTACTTGCAGTACTTTAACCCTCCAGGCCGACCTATCACATCAGAAATTATATGACTCACCTGCAAAGTATCACAAGTTGTTGATCTGTTACCTCAGAAGCAAGTTCTGCAACTGAACTCATCTTAGGCTGAATTCACACTTCAGTTATATGGTCAGTTATTTTCATTAGTTAGGCCCCATTCACACGTCTGTGGTGTGGTGCAGGTCCGCAAATTGCCGATCCGCAACACACCATGCCGGCACTCCCCATAGAAATGCCGATTCTTGTCCACAGGCTGCGGACATGCTCTATCTTTTGCGGAGCCACGGCCAGATGTTTCGGGGCCGAAACCCGGAAGTTCGGGACCCCGGCTCTGCAAATGCTGATGCGGAGAGCACATAGTGTGCTCTCCGCATCACGTCCGGCCCTATTCACAATGAATGGGTCCGCATCTATTCCGCAGAATTGCGGAATAGATGCGGACTAAAATGCGGACGTGTGAATGGGGCCTTAGGCCTCATGCACACGGCCGTTGTTGTGGTCCGCGTCCAAGCCGCATATTTTTTGCGGCTTGGGCGCGGACCCATTCACTTCAATGGGGCAGCAAAAGATGCGGACAGCACTCCGTGTGCTGTCCGCATCCGTTGCTCCGTTCCGTGCCTCCGCAAAAAAAATAGAGCATGTCCTATTCTTGTCCGTTTTGCGGACAAGAATAGGCATTGCTATAATGGGCCGTGTTCCGTTCTGCAAACTGCGGAACGGAACGTCGGCAGCTTCCATGTTTGGCTGATCCGCGGTTTGCGGACCGCAAAACACCAACGGTCGTGTGCATGCCTTACTGTGATCCCAAACCAGTATTGAAGCCTACTCAGAAATAAGGTGTAATGATTCCATTTGCACCTATTCTGCATTTTGACCCAAACCTGGTTTGGCTCACAATAAGGCCTCTTTCACACGAACGATACAGATTGGCTCCTGATGCGTCAGGATGCGTTCAGTGAAAATCGCACCATTTTGCAAGCAAATTCAGTCAGTTGTGTCTGCAATTGCGTTCAGTTGTTCAGTTTTTTCCCTGAGAGTGCAATACGTTTTGATGCGTTTTTCACTCGCGTGATAAAAACAGAAGGTTTACAAACAACATCTCCTAGCATCCATTAGTGAAAAATGCACTTGATTCCGGGTGCAATGCGTTTTTTCACTGAAGCCCCATTCACTTCTAGGGGGCCAGGGCTGCGTTAGAAACGCAGAATATGGAACATGCTGAGTTTTTTCACTCAAGGTAGAACTGATGCATGGAAAACAACGCTCATGTACACAGACCCATTGAAATTAATGGATCAGGATTTAGTGACCTGTCTGATGTTGGGCCAAACCCAAGATATTAACCCTCGCGATACAGAACTGAGGAGGAATACAAGCACATTGGCACAATTCACACCATAAGTAACCAGGATCAGGATACACAGAGCGGTGGCAATATGAACTGCCACTGAACACAACTGGTTTTGGAGCGAACAGTACTGTGGAATAAGTGAAAGGTGATGATAAAAAGTGAGAGCCCCTAGTTTTCTGTAGATAGGAACCAGCGTTTAGTGGTAGTGACTCTGCCAGACTGCAAGAGGGACCAGAAGAAGATGCTGCCACAGAGATACTCTGCCAAAGACCCTGGAACACTAGAAGTTTGACCAGGGCCGGCGCCACCTGTAAGGCGACCTAGGCAACCGCCTAGGGCGCAATTTAGCAGGGGGCACCACCGGAACCCAAACCTGGTTGGAAGGGAACTTACACTGGCGGCCGGCGCGGAGCTCCGCTCTCATGCTGCGGCGCCTGAGCGCTCTAAGAATCCTGCTGACCCAGCAACACGGCCAGACCCGGGCCCGGACGGTCAGATGATGGGCTGGGCTCAGGGCGGCTGGGGCCTGGGGGCGTGACTGCACAGCGGCGGGAAACGGGAAGAGCAGGGGCAGCTAGCCTAGAGCGCCTGAGGCGATGCGATCACACTCTCTGACACTCACCAGCAGTTAGCCAGAGAGAGAAGAAGTAGAAACTAGTAGCCGCCCAGCAGCAACTCGGGACAAGACAAGGACAGCTGGTAGGATTGGAACTACTTAGTTGTTCAGCTAGAGTCTGTCTGATGGATCATTATACATCAACATACTGTCACGACCGCTATCCCAGCAGCAGTCGTGTCGCACCAGACGGACATGCTCTATCTTTTGCGGAGCCACGGCCAGATGTTTCGGGGCCGAAACCCGGAAGTTCGGGACCGCGGCTCTGCAAATGCTGATGCGGAGAGCACATAGTGTGCTCTCCGCATCACGTCCGGCCCTATTCACAATGAATGGGTCCGCATCTATTCCGCAGAATTGCGGAATAGATGCGGACTAAAATGCGGACGTGTGAATGGGGCCTTAGGCCTCATGCACACGGCCGTTGTTGTGGTCCGCGTCCAAGCCGCATATTTTTTGCGGCTAGGCGCGAACTCATTCACTTCAATGGGGCAGCAAAAGATGCGGACAGCACTCCGTGTGCTGTCCGCATCCGTTGCTCCGTTCCGTGCCTCCGCAAAAAAAATAGAGCATGTCCTATTCTTGTCCGTTTTGCGGACAAGAATAGGCATTGCTATAATGGGCCGTGTTCCGTTCTGCAAACTGCGGAACGGAACGTCGAGCAGCTTCCATGTTTGGCTGATCCGCGGTTTGCGGACCGCAAAACACCAACGGTCGTGTGCATGCCTTACTGTGATCCCAAACCAGTATTGAAGCCTACTCAGAAATAAGGTGTAATGATTCCATTTGCACCTATTCTGCATTTTTGACCCAAACCTGGTTTTGGCTCACAATAAGGCCTCTTTCACACGAACGATACAGATTGGCTCCTGATGCGTCCAGGATGCGTTCAGTGAAAATCGCACCATTTTGCAAGCAAATTCAGTCAGTTGTGTCTGCAATTGCGTTCAGTTGTTCAGTTTTTTCCCCGAGAGTGCAATACGTTTTGATGCGTTTTTCACTCGCGTGATAAAAAACAGAAGGTTTACAAACAACATCTCCTAGCATCCATTAGTGAAAAATGCACTTGATTCCGGGTGCAATGCGTTTTTCACTGAAGCCCCATTCACTTCTAGGGGGCCAGGGCTGCGTTAGAAACGCAGAATATGGAACATGCTGAGTTTTTTCACTCAAGGTAGAACTGATGCATGGAAAACAACGCTCATGTACACAGACCCATTGAAATTAATGGATCAGGATTTAGTGACCTGTCTGATGTTGGGCCAAAACCAAGATATTAACCCTCGCGATACAGAACTGAGGAGGAATACAAGCACATTGGCACAATTCACACCATAAGTAACCAGGATCAGGATACACAGAGCGGTGGCAATATGAACTGCCACTGAACACAACTGGTTTTGGAGCGAACAGTACTGTGGAATAAGTGAAAGGTGATGATAAAAAGTGAGAGCCCCTAGTTTTCTGTAGATAGGAACCAGCGTTTAGTGGTAGTGACTCTGCCAGACTGCAAGAGGGACCAGAAGAAGATGCTGCCACAGAGATACTCTGCCAAAGACCCTGGAACACTAGAAGTTTGACCAGGGCCGGCGCCACCTGTAAGGCGACCTAGGCAACCGCCTAGGGCGCAATTTAGCAGGGTGCACCACCGGAACCCAAACCTGGTTGGAAGGGAACTTACACTGGCGGCCGGCGCGGAGCTCCGCTCTCATGCTGCGGCGCCTGAGCGCTCTAAGAATCCTGCTGACCCAGCAACACGGCCAGACCCGGGCCTGGACGGTCACATGATGGGCTGGGCTCAGGGCGGCTGGGGCCTGGGGGCGTGACTGCACAGCGGCGGGAAACGGGAAGAGCAGGGGCAGCTAGCCTAGAGCGCCTGAGGCGATGCGATCTCACTCTCTGACACTCACCAGCAGTTAGCCAGAGAGAGAAGAAGTAGAAACTAGTAGCCGCCCAGCAGCAACTCGGGACAAGACAAGGACAGCCGGTAGGATTGGAACTACTTAGTTGTTCAGCTAGAGTCTGTCTGATGGATCATTATACATCAACATACTGTCACGACCGCTATCCCAGCAGCAGTCGTGTCGCACCAGACGGAGGGGAAGGGGGACCCTTATCTACGGATGGGAAATAGAACGGCCACCCCTGACAAACCCTACGCTGGCACCTGTCTGCCCTGATACCCTAGACGGGGTGTGAACCCGTGCGGCGAGCAGGATGCCTAAACCCTGAGTCACTCTAAGAAGACTAGACTGGGGAAAGGCAGATGGGAGCACTAGTCACCATCACTCATGTCTAGGAGAACAACAGGGGAAGACAGTAACAAAGAAACAAACAATCTCCAGCAGAGATAGACTTATCTAGTCACGAGCAGAGAAGATGATCCCAACAATGACAGTCCACGCCAGACAAGAGCTCCACAGCAATACCGTCAAACGATCTCCTTCAAAGGTCAGAATAGCACTGGAAGTAAGGACTGTATCTGGCAATGACTGCAAGTGAAACTGAAACTAATATAGTAGCTGGGAGTGGCAGACAGCACTCACCTGAGAAGAATGCCTACAAACTCCCAGTCAGGACAAAAAGGTTCACAAGGCAAAACCCGGATGACATACCCTGAACCATGAAGCAAACTCACAAGCTATCGCGAGTAGCAAGTCGCTGCGACCTTCTCTTCCCAGACCTATCTGGATCAGTCACAGTCGTGACACATACATCAATATAAGTTGCAGGCATATAGCCTAGGCCTAGCTGCCTAGCCAGGACCCAAAGAGTTACAAAGCTATAACCCTCAACATGCCCTGACAGGCTCAGCAACAGATCACAGGGATATAGGAGCAGTAAACATGGTAGATGGATCAGTCACAGATCTTATATGAGGTCATTCTGGCCATTTGGGGCCACTGGGCAGGCTATATCCCTGTGATACTACAATCCTCAGCATTCTCTTATAATCTGTTGCTGTCAGGGCATGCTGAGGGTTAGGCCGCAGATGCACACGGCCGTGAGCGGTCTGTGGTAACCCGGCCTGGAACCCTGCAGAGAGCAGGAGCGCACAGCTTCATTGGTTGCTCTGACGCCATGCGATTCGTGCCACCGCTACAGTACTGTAATACACTGGTATGATCTATACTATTGTATTACAGTACTGTAGCGGCGGCACGAAGCGCACGGCATAAATCGTGCGATTTACGAGTAAGCGAACAATCTAATACACAGGCTTGTTTCTTTAGCTATGGCTTAAGTTATGGTAGTTAGTCTCCACCATTCTTAATAGGGGGCTTTATTGCAACATATAACTCTCTTTTAATTTAAATGCTGAGAAAGGGGTGGAACATATGTGATGTCATGATATGGGCAGATCATCTGATAACGGGCGGGGGGGGGGGGGGCGGCAATTTTTATCTTGCCTAGGGTGGCAAAAATCCTTGCACCGGTCCTGAGTTTGACCAGGGAGTCAGCCAGACAACTTGATCCACAGACCCCTGGCCATTAGCCCTTTGGCCATGGTACCAGCCTTCTCAGAAAGAGAGGAACAGCTAGTTCAGGCCTTTCTTCAGTACAGAATCTTTTGCTACCAAAAGAACAAGGAGTACTGGAAGTGATGATATGCCCCCATATGAAATCACCCTGATCTCAACATCATTGAGTCTGTCTGGGATAGTCTGTCTGGGATTTCATAAATAGACTCAACGTACATCCACAGTAGATCTGTGCTTAGTTTCTCAAGATGTTTGGTACAACCTCCCTGCTGAGTTCCTTCAAAACTGTGTGCAAGTGTACCTAGAGGAATTGATGCAGTTTTGAAGGCAAAGGGTGGTCACACCAAATATTGATTTGATTTAGATTTCTCTTGTTTATTCACTTTGCAATTTGTTAATTGGTGAAAAAATTAACTATTAGCACTTCTATTTTATAAATCGTAGCCTTTTTTCCACACTTGATTATAACTTTTGCACAGGATTGTATGTACATCTGTCCATGAGCTGAATCTGAAGAGAATATGGGTCATGCAGCAAGACAACGACTTTAAGCTCACAAGTCTTCTCCTGACGAATGGCTAAAGAAGAATAAAGTTACAGTTTTGGAATGACCAAGTCAAAGTCCTGACCTTAATCCAACAGAAATTTTGTGGATGGACCTGAAGCGAGCAGTTCATGAGAGGAAACCCATCAACCTAACATGGTGGAATCTGATTTGTATAGCGGAATGGGCTAAAATTCCAACTAGCTGATATACAGGATTAGTAACATAGTACATAAGGCCGAAAAAGACATCTGTCCATCCAGTTCGGCCTAATCAACAATTACCAGAAATGTTTAGTTGCAGTTATTGGTACACAAGGGGGTCACACCAGATACTGAAAGCAAAAGTTTACATACTTTTACCACTCACAGACCTGTGATATTGGATCACTTTCCTCAATAAATAAGTCTAATATTTGTGACTTGGTTTTTTTATTTGGTTATCTTTATCTAGTGTTAGGACTTGATGTCGATTTAGGTCAAATGTATGCAGATTTTTAGTAAATTTGAAGGGTTCACAAACTTTTAAGCACCTCTGTATACAACTATCTTACATTTGTCTTATTTATGTCTATGCCATTAGTTGCAGTCCAGATATATATATCTTTTGCATTATTCATCTATTTTTATTATCTCTATTGTTATTTCTTGTTTATTTTTAGGAAAACGCAATTAGCTAGTAATGTTTTTATTCCAAAAAACACATATCCTGTTATTTTTGGCCTTCAGCTATAAGCCTATTTTATTATTTTTGGATAAAATTACACATTTTACTGCCATTGTGTAATATTTTGTGTTCTTGTCTTGCAATGTTAAGTTAACTCTATTTTCTTCCCCCACTGGCCTCTAGTGTGTCAATCTCTCTTTATGTTAGCTTTGTATTTTCGGTCAGCATGACACAGTATGTCAAGTATTTTGGCCTCTGAGTGCCAAGTTTTTATTTACTGTACTATATGGAGTGAGATCCTACTTGTGAACCACTGCAATCTGGAGTGCCAGATGTCTTCTTTCAACTGGCATTGATTCTGTTGGCCAGCTTTAAGACTTTGTGATTGGGACCTCACAAGCTCAAATGACTAGGTCATTAATCACTGCTAGCTAGACTTACTGCTGCTTTCACTACTATTTTTCTCTAATGTCAGTCAGACATAGCGCAAATTTCTTCATTTTAACTTGGCTTCAGCTTTTTATTCGATCATGGCTAGTTAGGAAGACCATGTGAACAGAATCGTAATAGCCAGACTGACAGGCTCAGTTGAACCTCCTCTAGCCATCCCTTGGCTTACGATTGCCAATAGCAAAGGAACTCCGGAGTCTTCTTCCTCAGCGAGTATGCTGTAGAGATATTATCAACTAGGTATGTTATTATTTTAAAACAATGCTTCTGACACTATGGGGGACAATTCTTGGTGTATATCTGTCTCAGATTCAGTCGTCCAAATCTGCAACTTTTCCGTGCTCACACCAGGTCTAAAAAAGGGGTCGTGGTATGGGTGGGAAAGTTGGTGGGCCAGCCATCTCATTTATAACTTTCTACACCTGTTTTAGGCATAGAAAATGATCTAAATCTAAGTCAGCAAGGGAGCTGGCGTACATTTAGGGCAGCAGTGGATACGCCTAAGTTATGTAGAGGCTGGCTGTTTTATTACTATTAAGTAAATGCTTATATATAGATCTGACTTTGCAGTTGCTTTCTGTACTAAGATTGGTTTTAGTGCTGTATATATGTATAAGCTTGGTTCTGGTGCAGTAGTTATGTACTGAGCTTGGTTCTGGTGTAGTATTTATATATTGAGCTTGGTTCTGGTGTAGTATTTATGTATTAAGCTTGGTTCTGGTGTAGTATTTATGTATTGAGCTTGGCTCTGGTGTAGTATTTATGTTCTGAGCTTCTTCTGGATCTGTATTTATATACTAGGCTTAGTTTCAGTGTTCTATTTATGTAGTGATCTTGGTTGGTAGTTTACTGGACAGAGGTGGTTATTGCAGCGCTGCTGCAACTGAAGTGCATGGGAGGAGTGCTGCAGTAAGCAGCTTCTGTCCAGCTACTCCGAATAGCTGATTGGCGGAGTTGAAGGGTGCCGTACTCCTGCCGCTATGATATTCATAACCTGTTTTAGGCATGGCTAATCAATAGTTCAATCCTGGATAACCCCTTTAAATCTACTACACAGGGTTGGTAATATTTAGCAGTGTATGGTAGAACTATTTAAGAATATTATTTGGATGCTGCAAACTATTTGGGTGCTACATGATGGTGTTATGTGGGCTACATACTTGCCATTATATGGCAGTATTATTATGAGGGCTGAAATTATGAGAAAACTGTCTAAAATGAAAAATGACCAGCTTTAAGCAGGAAATCCTGACAAACACAAATGTATCCCCTATAATTAGTAATTTTGGGCGGTCTGCTACTGAAAATAGAAAGTGACTTACTTATAGCATTCTCAATCACTGACCTTTTACATCATTCATGCCAAAGTTATTGTTCTGTTTCAGTATCTTGCATTGTGTATTGGTATGCTCCTCTCTTCTCCTCTCCCCTCTGTTTCAGCTTCTAGTTAGTTCAGCCTAGCCACTCCGTTTTTCCAGTCATGCATTGCTGTTAGTGTGTGCTCAAATTTCTGAGGAGAATCTACATCTTCTTAGCAAGGAGATATTGTTGGCATAATTCTTTTACTATCTGGATTCCCTGCAACATCTTGTAATACAATCTCAGGATTAAAAAGCTACTTGATTAACTCCTGGGTGTCTGATGCGTAAACTATAAGTGGAGAATGTCTGATTCAACATGTCCCCTCAGCGCGCATGGAGGCTGCTCTTTCAAAAATGCGTGATTGTATAAAGCTGACATTTAGAAATGCCACAGTAAAAGAATTAGTCTTAGTATTCTCCTTCTCCCGCTAAGAAAAGAATATTCTCCTCCTCCAAGTAATAAGCCATCATCATTAGTCTCCTGCTATGCTTCAGTGGAGGGTAATAGCTTATACTACTCAGTACTGGATTTACTAGGATCCCAGAAGCTTCTAGCAATTGCAGTTTCATGCAGGCCAGGTGTACAAAATTGAATAAGACCTATGTAAGTTATAAGAGACTGTCTGAAAAATATTCTTCTCTGTTATCAACTCAACTCAGAGGAATTCATCCTAGAATTAAAGACCCACACTGCACTTAATGATGAAAGATATAGAAGATTTATGGCAATCAAGTCAATGCTAGAGGAAAAAATATCACAACAACATGAAACTGTGTCCCGCCATTCTAACTTTTCAAGGCACTCCAAAGCTTCTTCCCATTCCTCGAAATCTATTGCTCAGTCCTCATCACTAAAGTCTCGCTCACAGCACTCTTCGCTGAGTACCTTATCATCCTATGTCCAAGATTTCTAATGACTCAGAAGGGCGTACCCTGCAATTCGTCCTAGACCAAAGCAAAGTCAATGCATTTGCACCAGAAGATTTGGCCTCTGCACGCCAGCCTGCTGAACTCATGCAAGTAGAAAAGGAGGCAGCTGATAACTATACAGTTGACCCCAGTCCAGTGGACATTTCTCTTTCTTTCAAACCTCTGGCACCTTACACAGTATTTCGGCGCCATTAGAGACCAAGCCGCTTCAAGCTCATCAAATCACATTAAAACCTCCTGAAACTAGTTGCATAGCAACCAAGATGCTGGCGCCAACATTACCAGATGTGAAGCCTTCACTTACGCTCAACCCAGCTGCCACTCCATTCCATCTTTCAACCCCCAAACATAGGGTATCAGATGGTGCCAACAACACCAGCGAGGGAGAACTAAGTACCTCACCCTCAGGGACCTCATCAGTACTAGCCTTACAAACTTTGATGATCGCCCAGAGAACTATAGAAGTTGGAAGGCCATCTTCAAGACAACAGCTCAAACCCTAGGTGTATCGCCTATGCAAGAACATGATTTACTAATTAGATGGCTAGGTCCATGGTCGTCAAACTGTGTTAAGAGACTCAAAACCGTTCATATCTACGAACCAGTCAAAGGCCTTCGTCTCGCATGGGAAAGATTAGAGCAGACATATGGCGGCTCGGAAGTAGTTGAACGTGCCTTATTTAAATTACTATACGACTTTCCTAAATTATCCAATACAGACCGCCAAGGGTTTCAGGAATTAAGTGACCTTCTTATTGAGTTTGAAATCGTCAAGGGAGACCCGCAGCTACCTGGTCTCAGCTTTCTGGATACCCCCCATGGTGTGGACAAGATCGTGGAGAAATGACCCCTCAGAATCGTTTTCCAAGGCTGGACTGACCTTGAAACGTGTAGTAAAGATTTTTGTGGCAGTTCCCTAGAGACATCTGCAGGCTCGATGCAATAGTCACACATTGAGGATTCTGTGATCCATGCTTCTCAGAGATGTGCCTGGATTTTGCATAACTCGCTTCAGTGGAATCACACACACCATTTAACTTTTACTTTCTCTAAAGTTTTTACACTATGGAGCACCTACTCTCCAACAATGTAGTTGGTACATTCAGCAGCAAGTAATCCCAGTCCTACAATACCACCAACTACACCCAAGACAACCCACATACAGTATGTGTAGGACTTGCCTAACACCCGTCCATTTTCGGTTATGGAGAGTCCAAATTTTCCAGGACTGTCTATAAAAATTAGTTGGCAACTATAGGAGCACCTCTTGTTTTCTAAACGTTTTTCATAAGTCCTTTTTGAAACTTCAGTCCACCCAGTTAAGGATCATTACTATTTACTGCTTTGGAAGTGGGTCAGGAATTTGAAGTGGAGAAGATCCTTTTTAGGGTCCATTCACACTTGCGTTCTGAGGATCCGGCAGGCACTTCCGTCCCGCCAGATCCGTCAGAACGCAAGTCGCCTGAAGCATTAGAAGACTGATCAGGATCCTGATCAGTCTTCGAAATGCTTTCAGGTTACTATGGCAGCCAGGACGCTATTAAAGTCCTGGTTGCCATAGTAGTAGTGGGGAGCGGGGAGCGGTATGCTTACAGTCCGTGCGGCTCCCGGGGCGCTCCAGAATAACGTCAGAGCACCCCATGCGCATGGATCACATGATCCATGCGATCACGTGATCCATGCGTGTAGGGCGCCCTGACGTCACTCTGGAGCACCCCGGGAGCCGCACGGATGGTAAGTATACTGCTCCCCCGCTCCCACTACATTTTACCATGGCAACCAGGACTTTAGCGTCCTGGCTGCCATGATAACCATTGAGAAAAAGCTAAACGTCGGATCCGGCGATGCACCAAAACGACGTTTAGCTTAAGGCCGGATCCGGATTAATGCCTTTCAATGGGCATTAATTCCGGATCCGGCCTTGCGGCAAATGTTCTGGATTTTTGGACGGAACAAAAAGCGCAGCATGCTGCGGTATTTGCTGCGTCCAAAAAACGTTCCGGTCCTGAACTGAAGACATCCTGATGCATCCTGAACGGATTTCTCTCCATTCAGAATGCATGGGGATGATCCTGATCAGGATTTTTCCGGCATAGAGCGCCGAGGACGGAACTCTATGCCAGAAAACAAAAACGCCAGTGTGAAAGGACCCTAAGTCAGAAATTCTCTGTAACGTTTAGTATGTTTTAATGGATATGACCCTGAAAAGAGGGTATGGACTGATGTGAATGACTTAAATGGGTTTCCTGTTAGTCTGTCTCCTCTACTAAAAGAATCATGCTTACCTACCCCCCAACGCTCTGGTCCTCCAGGCTCCAGCATCTCCATCTTCAAGTCTGTTTTTTTTTTTTCTTCCTCCCTGGCATAGGCATGGTCAACTGATCATCTTCAACTAACTGCTAGTTTCAGCGATGATGTGTTCCTAAGGGTGTATTTACATGACCGTAAGTATTTTGCATTCCGCAAATTGGGGATCTGCAAATCATGGATACCGGCCCTGTGCATTCCGCATTTTGCAGACTGCACATGGCCGGTGCTATATAGAGAATGCCTATTCTTGTCGGCGGACAAGAATAGAACATGCTCTAAATTTTTGCGGGGCCGCGGAACAGAACAACGGATAGGGACAGCACATGGTGTGCTGTCCGCATCTTTTGCGGCCCCACTGAAACAAATGGGTCCGCACCCGTTCCGCAAAATTGCGGATCGGATGCGGATCCATTTATACGGTCGTGTGAATTCACCCTTAGAGATATGTCATCGATGAAGCCAGTGGTTGAAGAGGATCAGGTGACCAGCCTATGCTGGGGAGGAAGAAAACAAATCCCGGAATAAGGAGATGCGGGAACCAGTGCAAAGGACCAGACTGGTGGGGAGTAGGTAAGTATGATCCTTTCAGTAGAGGAGGCATTCCCAGATGACTCCTTTAAGGATTTAAGGAAATCTTATTTAAAGAGGACCTGTCACCAAAAAATGCAATACAAGCTACAGGCAACGTGTTATAGAGAAGTTTTGTGGGGAAAGATTCATAAAACTTTGTAATTTATACAGAACATTTATATCACAGCTTTTTCTGAACTAAAGACCATCCCTATGTACAGCTATCAGTGACTGACAGCTATCTGTAGAAAAATTTACAAGTGAAGTCAGAAATTTTTGTATTGAATCCTTTCCCACAAAAATATAAACCAATCTTCTCAGCTCCTCTTTCTCTATAACATGGTGCCTGCAGATTGCACTGCACAGTACCACATCCCGATCTTCGTCCCAAATCTGCCTGATCTCGTTTCCTGACTTATCTGGCCACGTATGTTTTTTGACACCAAAATTTTCGTTTCAGTAATCATCCCTCACTGATATGTTCCAGAATAAACTTTTAGTTGTCAGAAACCCTAGCAACTATCCATCCATTCTGTTCCCTATTATTATGGTTCCACCTCTGCTACATGCTATCCAGAAAGCCAAACAATGGACTAGCTCAATGCTCTAAAGTCCTGGAGCCAAACGAGTGCCTTGACTCAAACCACAGTAGTTTTTTTGTTCATACAGAATAAAAGTTAGGAAAACTATCCCAGTGATTTAATTTAATAGGTTATTCATATCTCACTATTTTCAGGGCTAAGATGAGAATAACCTGAGTATGCGTCAGCCCTAGATAGGTGGAGTTAAGAAATGGCTATGCTCTGCTTCTTTCATAACTCCCATGGCAGTGAAAGGGAGCTACGCAAACAGAGTAGCACAGCAGAATTTTCTGTTTCCAGTAACTCAGAGGCACTTGCTTGCTATGCTACACAGTTTTTGTAAGTCCAAGTCACTCCAAAGGAAGTAACAGAAACCATAAAGCCATTCCTTCCAACTATCCAGGGTCCGGCAGGACAGTCCTGGATTTTGGCATCTGTCCCTCAGTCCTCTGATGGCAGTGACACGTACCGATTTAAACTGTGTCTGTGTCCTGAAGACGCAGATATGGTTGAATACAAAGGTGAAGGAGGGAGTCATCATCCTCTGGCTCCAACACTTGCAGCAGGTAAGATGCAGTGATGTCATTGGGCCTGCTGAGCAACCAAGAGAACAGGCCAGGGATCATTCCCCAGCCAGCGTGCTCTCCTGCTCAGCCAAGCATGTTGTTCTTCATTCATTAGGGTAATGGGGCTCAAGATATATTACTTTTTTACTTTATTAACACTGCAGGGGCAGCACTACTGTATGGGGAGTGCTAAAGGGGGCAACATTATTGTAAACGGGCACTAGTAAGGGCACTAGTAACTGCTGTGAAGGTGACACTAATGGAGCGTGGCACCAAGGGGGCATAACTTTGGGGGCACTAACAGGGCAACCTTATAATGAGGTAGCACTAAGGGGACATTCTACTGTAAAGGGGAATAACTATTGTGTTGGGGCACAAAGGTTACTGGGCAAGATTAGACATATTTTGATGGACAGAATCAGAGGCATGGCTAGGCGTAAACATTTTTTTGCCACAATGCGACAGAGTAAGTTTTGGCTATGGTCGCCAATAGCAGGCTGTGATGGGGACGAGCCTCCCTAGGGTCACCTGCGATGCTAGGGAGGCTCACTCCCGTCTTGGCCTGCTATTGGCTGGCCCCTATCCCCCCTCCCCCACCGCCGCCGGATGTTTTAATCCACGCGATGGGGAGATGCATTGGCGGCCATGTGGGCATCAGGAGTGACGTGGGTGCTGGGGAGCAAGGTAAGTGCAACTTCTGTGAGGGTCCGGGTATATGGGGGGCAGAATAGGTCTTGGATAATCCCTTTAATATCTTGTAGAAAAGGGCATTTTGTAAAAGCAGGGCAAGATATGGCAGATTGTTTTGTCATGCTAACTAGTCAAACACAGCTGGAAGCCAATATGAATCACCGCTATGAAGGATTACAGATGAAACCCTATTTCCCCTTTTTCTCCAATTCTGGGACTTGAGACTGCTATACAGACCACAAGGCATATACTCTGAATATTCCCAAATGAGGAATATATGATACTACTTCTGTTTACATTGTGTGCTTACAGACTGATTTGCATAAGTCATTTACTGAAACAGGAATAAAGGATGTCAGCAAATGCAGTTGCCTTCTCAGAGAAACTCTAGGTTGTGATGATGGCATGGTAGTCACTCAATAGAAACATTACAAAATCCTCTCCCCTATCACATGCCTCACAAGAAATACTTTATATTATGTTCTAATGTATTATTAATATTATTGTTAAATGGTCACTAAAGGTGAATTTACACTGCTTGATTTTCGGGCAGATTATGGGAACGACTCGTTCCCAACAATCTGCCGACGATGACCCGATGAATGAGTGAAACTCTCGTTCATCCGCTGATCCTGTATCATTATCGTTTATACAGCGTGCTCTGCAGCCCAGAAACAAAGATTCTGTATGGGGACGAGGGATTGCAATACCAATCCCTCATCCTCATGCTGTGGAGGCGATCGCTGCATGCAAATAACGAGCAGCCGACTGTTGGGAAGGAACGCTTCCTTCCCAACAATCGACTGTAACATCGTTCAATGTAAACCAGCCTTAACCTTTCACACATCTTTGCATAAATCAATAGTACATATACGTAATATATTTTATCAGAGAGAAATGTCTAGTTATGCCATGAGCTGTTTAACTCCCTGGAGGGGGGTTCTATGTCTCTCCTCCTTTTCCTGCGCCCTGCCAGCATGTCCTCCACTCCTCCACTTCCAGGCCTGAGATCACATCTGGCTGAAGAGGGGGCTGCTTCGACCTGGTCTATCTCAGGCTGTATAACAGCTACTACACAGACAGATCAGGAATGAGAGATGCAGACTCTATTTCTGGATGTATTGCGAACAGCATCATGATATCAGACTTGTTTTAAGTTAGATTGTCTTTAACTTTACATTAAGATCTGCCTTATATCTCTAGCTGATATACATCTTAACATACAGCCATCATGGATGTATCTCACATGTCCTTGGCTACCATCATCTGGGCTTTTTTGCAGCTTTCCCTAGACCAGTGACAGCATGTTCATCGGTCACATGGCCTAGGGACAGCTCAGCCCCATTGAAGTGAATGAGACTGAGCTGCAATACCAAGCACAACCACTATACAATGCATGGCGCTGTGTTTGGTGAGATGAGAGAGAGTCGCAGCCCTATTGCGAGTGCCTCTGCTTTCTCAAACTGCTGATCAGCGTGGGTTCCGGATGTCAGACCCCCACTGATTAGGTACTTATGGACATATCCAGATAATAGGTCATTCCTTTAACCACCTCAGCCCCCCTAGCTTAAACACCCTTAATGACCAGACCACTTTTTACAATTCCGCACTACACTACTTTCACCGTTTATTGCTCCGTCATGCAACTTACCACCCAAATGAATTTTACCTCCTTTTTTTCTTCTCACTAATAGAGCTTTCATTTGGTGGTATTTCATTGTTGCTGACATTTTTACTTTTTTTGCTATTTTTACTGACAACTTTGTATAAAAAAATTTAAAAAGTCATTTACAGAGATATTTCTCACACCTAGCATGGGTTTATGTCAAAATACACCCCAAAACACATTGCCCTACTTCTCCTGAGTACGGCGATACCACATGTGTGACACTTTTTTACAGCCAAGATGCGCAAAGGGGCCCTAAAACCAATGAGTACCTTTAGGATTTCACAGGACATTTTTACGCATTTGGATTCCAGACTTCTTCTCACGCTTTAGGGGCCCCTAAAATGCCAGAGCAGTATAAATACCTCACAAGTGACCCCATTTTAGAAAGAAGACACCCCAAGGTATTCCGTGAGGGGTATGGTGAGTTCATGTAAAATTTTATTTTTTGTCACAAGTTAGTGGAATATGAGACTTTGTAAGAAAAAAAATAAATCTATTTCTGCTAACTTGTGCCAAAAAAAAAAATCTTCTGTGAACACGCCATGCCCCTCACGGAATACCCTGGGGTGTCTTCTTTCCAAAATGGTGTCACTTGTGGGGTGTTTGTACTGCCATGGCATTTGAGGGTCTCCGCAATCATTACACGTATGGCCAGCATTAGGAGTTTCTGCTATTCTCCTTATATTGAGCATACAGGTAATGAGATTTTTTTTTCCGTTCAGCCTCTGGGCTGAAAGAAAAAATGAACGGCACAGATTTCTTCATTCGCATCGATCAATGTGGATGAAAAAATCTCAGCCAAAATCAGTGACTGCGGTGCGGTGGGCTGGGCGCTAACTACCTAACAAGTAGCTAACTAACTGGCGGTAATAAGGGACACTTAGGCCCCATTCACACGTCCGCAATCAAATCCAGTGCTGAGCCACGCCCCCTGCACTGATCACATGACGGTGACGTCACCCCAGGTCCTTCGGCTTTTCAACAGTTCGGGTTCGTGGAAGCCGCCCCTTATGGATTCCATATGCCGGGATAGTCCGCGGTAGTGGAATCCATAACGGGATGCGGCGATTACCACAACCCGAACGCCAAACTATTTTTTAAAGTTCGCTCATCTCTACTCAGGAATAACTGCTAATTGGCAACTAATCCAGATATCTTACCAGAGACGTGCCCTTGAGTGGTTTGATCTGAGTCTGAGACATTGTATGTTGAGTCTAGTTTTAACTTATGATGGGTTAGAAAAGAACACTGTATGTTGAAAATATTGTATCCTGAGGCCATTGTATCTTGAGGGACCACTGTACTTTTATGAAAAAAATCACAGAGAAAAAAAATAATAATGCACAACACAATAGATGCAGGCATTATATATATAGACTAAGCCCCCATTCTGATATAATAAAATCTAAGACTCTCAGCCAATATATTTTGATCAAAACACATCTGTGCCCGCCTACCCCCGCCAAGGTGGTCTCAGTCAGGCAGGTGCTACGCTAAACCCATGCCTCCCAAGTGTCCCTCTTTTGGAGGGACGGTCCCTCTTTCTGACCCATGTCCCTCTCTCCCTCTTTGTTCCTTAAAGGGCTATTTCCATCTCAGACAATGGGTGCATATTGCTAGGATATGCCCCCATTGTCTGATAGGTGCGGGTCCCACGGCTGGGACCCGCACCTACAATGAGAACGAAGCGGGGGAGCGCTGTACTGGAGGACCCCGGATTTCCCGGGGTCCGTCCACCACCAAGCGCTGCTCCCATAGAAGTGAATTGGAGCGCACAGCGCATGCGCCCATGCTCCCATTCATTTCTATGGGGCAGACGGAAATAGCGGAGCCAGAGCTCGGCCAGAAATGAATGGAGGGTGGTTGCGCATGCCCCCATTGTCTGAGATGGGAAAACCCCTTTAAATGTCCCTCTTTTTGACTTGGGAAATTAATGGTTAAATGTGCATTAATACAATTACTAAATTGCTCCTTACTAAAATGTCTGTATAGACTAATCACGTTCCGACATGTCAACCGTCAGTGGGTAAGATAGAAAGTGATAATGTAGCTAAAGTGCATCACAGAGAGATTATCACTAAAATATAACTTTTAATTCAACTTTGTAAAAAAATGATGAAACAATATGATAGAGTCTCCAATCCGAGTAGGGAGGGGAGTAGGCAGTGGAGGGAAATGAATGACCCTAGTCTGTCCACTACACACTAACGACCCTGCCTATAAACGGAATAGCCGCCCCGATAGGGGCGATCCCATGTCAGGAACCTCCTAGTGTCCCTAGTAAGCCCTGACACAGAAAAGTACCCACCACCTATATACAAGTGCAAGAGGTCAAAAAGCGTCTGTCAAAAAGTCAAATGTAATGTATTTACTCAAACAGACTCAGTAGATAACATTTCATAGGGACCAAATACAGCGGTTCCTTCCTGATATTCAAAAAATCCCAACGCGTTTCACTGCAACCATGCAATGGGTTGCAGATCATCAGGGGACCAACTTCACAACGATGGTGTCTCAAATTCTCACAAGCACCATCCATCAAATAAATACGCTCAATCTGCTGGATCACAAATTCAGCGATCAACTTGCATTTTAAACCAACATTGACATTAGCTACCCCTCACATACACAAGATAAGTGTGAAATACAATATGACCGGCAAGGGAGTAGTTGATGTGTCTATCAACAATGCATGCTATAAAGTTCAACTCATATATTGCAGAATATGCCAGAAGGGTTAACTTCACACCCAGAGGGTATAAAATAACTCACAATGGAGTAACAAAACTGGCATATAAATCAATATTGCCTGATATAGCAATACATCAACACATGCGGCTACAGGCGTCTCAAAAAGGTATATCAAAGCACTGAAAAAATCTAAGCCAGTGTCAAAAAATAGGGTGCAAAAATTCAAGATTACTTCCCTTCTCTGGGTCAGCAACAAGGTGAGAATGCTGGCCAGAACAGATGTGTAGGCTGCATCTTGATGTCCCAGTGCCGCATGCAGTGGTATGTTATGTTGGTAGGGCCGGGCCTAAAATGTCTGTATGATTTGAACCTGTATATTCCACCATAACTTCATTATTTGGTGCAATTTGGACCTTAAAATATCTATAATCTGATGATGTATGTGCTAATATTTAAAGAGGACCTTTCAGCAAAAAAATATTCATGGGATACTTATACCATCTTGTAGGGCTGCTGCCGCTGATGTCCGCACATAGTTTTTTTTTTTAAACGCCCCCAGTTGCCCAGCGCTCGGTATCTTCTGTGCCTCTTATGCTAATGAGGCAACTTGTTATAGTAGGAGGTTTCATTTAGTTATGGTGGGCGGTGTCTCTTCTCTCTGAGCAGCGCATCAATCGCAGCGCTCCTCTCTTAGCCAGGAGCCCTTGCTAAGAGAGGAGCGCTGCGATTGGATGCGCCGCTGCCAGAGAGAAGAGACACCGCCCACCATAACTAAATGAAACCTCCTACTATAACCAAGTTGCCTCATTAGCATAAGAGGCACAGAAGATACCGAGCGCTATGGGCGAACTGGGGGCGTTGAAAAAAAACTATGTGCGGACATCAGCGGCAGCAGCCCTACAAGATGGTATAAGTATCCCATGAATATTTTTTTGATGAAAGGTCCTCTTTAAATAGATATTGAAGTGCAAGAAATTTTTTTTTAGAAAGCAACTTATACTCACGTAACCGATCCCCAGCTGCTGAAGTTCTGATTCAGCAATTATGCTTTGGGCGGAGTTAAGGGCGTGGCCTAGGGTGAAAAAACTGCTCTGATGCGCGCCGCACATATTGTCCCTCTTTGTGATTTTCAAAAGTTGGGAGGTATGTAAACCTACCTATGTCGTTGGGCCTCTACATTCAGGAGCGCGGACTCTGCACATATAGTGAGCTGCTCCTACTCACCTCTATGTGCATCCAGCGACCTCTGAGAGGAGAAGCATGCACAGCTACATGTACCACCTAATCAAGGCAGTCTGTTTGATAGGAAGGGCAAAAGTGCACAAGAATGCTACTCCCAGGATAAAATAGGAGCGAGTTCACACTTGTGTAGTGTACGGGAGCTGTAATGCCCGTCACTACAGAAGGGTCACTGGTGTGCTGTCGTTTCCCCTTTATTTATGGGGAGGTTGGTATAAATAATCTTCAGATGTAAGGTAATGCTATGTATTTCCCTGTTACTGTGAGTATTGCATGTGCAGGCCTGCTAGGGATTTCATTCCAGCTCTAGTCACTAGAGGGAGCTAGGGAGCCCTAGTTTATATAAGGCCCAGTCAGGGAAGGCACGAGCAGTCTAAGCCCAGGCCTTGAGCCTGTAAAGTCAAGCCCAGGCCATGAGCCTGTGAAGGCAGTGCAGGCCTGGAGCCTGCCGACTAGGAGAGGGCATTTCAGTCCCTGTAACCGGGTTCCAGATCCAAGGAGAAGGTTCCCCTCCTGAGTCCGTATTTACAGTAGGAGGAAGCTGAGAGAGGCAGAGCCAAGTACAGAGAAAGCAAGAGGTACTACAAATACCAGAGGAGGTACTCAGTAATTGTTGACCCAAGGATATACGCCAGATTGAGGGCATTGGGGCCTTGGAGGAAAGTGTCTACATTTCCAGGATCAGACAGGTAGAGAGTGCAAGCCGCCTGTACTGCAAGAGTCCTGTGTGTTAACCCTCTGTGATCACCTTGCTATGTCAGAGACTGCCGTATGTACTGTAACCTGTAACTTACTGAAACCAACCGTCTTCAAAGGAACTGCGCTTCCATCTATGTCCGTGTATGATAACCATCAAGTGCTTCAGTAAAGTTCAAGTTCTGTTTTATCATAACGTGGTTCCTCAGTTATTCCTACTATCAGCAAACGGCGTGCCACCGTTACTTGGCACTGGCGTCACGAACATTACCAATCACTACCTGCTCTTGCAGAGAGTCAGCTGTCTCAGGTTAGTGGTCACCATTGCACTACCACACCCAAGAACACTATTAACCCTAACTTGAGTACGCTGCACTTGGAGGTGCCACTCCCTCAGGCATATACTACAAACTAAACAAAAATCACAAAAAAGGCTAAAAAAAACAAAGATAAAAACATCCTGCACGATATGATAAATAAATATGCAGTTGTCCTTGGCTACATTTATGAAAAAAATCACTGAGAAAAAAATGATAATAATGCACAATAGATGCAGGCATTATATACAGACTAACCCCTCATTCTGATATAATAAAATCTGATATTTTGATGAAAACACATCTGTGCCAGCCTACCCCCGCCAAGGTGGTCTCAGTCAGGCAGGTCCTATGCTAAGCCTTACCAGTGTACTTTACTCCTTTATAGAAGAACATGCCTTCATCAAGTCCCTTGGCTCTCTTCCTCAGGCGTCTTGAGGAAGAGGCCCAAGTAGCCATTGAAAGCTTGCAATAGTGTCATCATCGTTTCAGCTAGCCTGTAAACAAGGTATCAACCACAGAGGAATCTCTATTTACTGGTGAACACAGTACAAATATATCGTTTACTTCAAGTGAGAGAGTCATTCTTTAGGACACCACTATGTGTGTGTATGGAAACAGGAAGCCTGTAGTCATTTATGAAATAGGAAGAATACCGTGACGTTGTAAATGTAAACCCTATACCACAACGTGGCATTTGTAAGAAAGAAAACACAATGAACTCTTTAATCTCATCTCTATTTGCATAAAGCAAGAGTTGAATTGAATGCATCATGATGACTGAGTCTGAAATACTGTATGTATGCAGACATATAGAAAAAAGACAGAATATCACCAGAATAATATAGAGCAAATATTCCATCTGTAAAGATTTCACTGCATTTATTTTGAAATTTGACATTTTATATGCAAGATGTATAGATATATGACAGGAGCAGATGTGGAGGAAATATCTGGAAGAAGTAAAGCTGGATTCGCATCACGTTTTTCCCATCCGTTTAACATATACAAAAAACGTATAGGTTAAACGAATGCCTCAGACTGATGCCATACAGTAGCATCCGTTCATCATTCAGTTTCATTATAAAAAAAAAGTGTACATTTTTTTACCAGACTCTACAGGATACAAGAACGTGGTGCGCTGTGTTTTTGTATTCTTTCATTTATAACGTATACGTCAAACAGAGGCATAAAACGTGATGTGAACCCACCCTAAAACATCCTGTGCACATCCTGCATGCATCCTGAGTACATCCTGAGAACATCCTGAGTACATCCTGCATGCATCCTGAGTACATCCTGAGTACATCCTGAGTACATCCTGCATGCATCCTGAGTACATCCTGAGTACATCCTGAGTACATCCTGTGCACATCCTGAGTACATCCTGCATGCATCCTGAGTACATCCTGAGTACATCCTGAGTACATCCTGCATGCATCCTGAGTACATCCTGCGCACATCCTGAGTACATCCTACAAGCATCCTGAGTACATCCTGTATACATCCTACATGCATCCTGAGTACATCCTGCGCACATCCTGAGTACATCCTACAAGCATCCTGAGTACATCCTGAGTACATCCTGTGCACATACTGCATGCATCCTGAGTACATTCTGCGCACATCCTACATGCTACAAGCATCCTGAGTACATCCTGTGCACATCTTGCATGCATCCTGAGTACATCCAGTGCACATCTTGCATGCATCCTGAGTACATCCTGAGTACATCCTGTATACATCCTGAGTACATCCTGTGCACATCCTGCATGCATCCTGCATGCATCCTGAGTACATCCTGCGTACATCCTGTGTAACCCTGCGCACACCTTTCACACATCCTACATACATTCTGCGCACATCCTGCGTACATCTTGTGCACATCCTGCGTACATATTGTATGCATCATGCGTACATCTTGTGTGCATCCTGCATACATCCTACGCACATCCTGAGTACATCTTGTGCACATTCTGCGTACACCCTGTGCACAACCTGCGTACATCTTGTGCACAACCTGCGTACATCTTGTGCACATCCTGCGTACACCCTGCGCACATTCTGCGTACATTTTGTGCACATCATGTGTACACCCTGTGCACATCCTGCGTACATATTGCTTTCATATCACCATTATTTCTTCTGATCTGTAAGATGAACAGAAATATAAAGAAAAAAGTATCCTGTAAAAAAAACATATCCTGTGCATCAGTTATGCACATTTGGCATTCATTTGAGCCATTTCCATCTGAGATCTGTTCTTTTAGCCTCAAATCAGACCCACATCAGCCTTAGATCAGACCTCCATCGGCCTCAGATCAGACCCCCATCAGCCTCAGATCAGACTTCCATCAGCTTCAGATCAGACATTAAAAATATATAAACTTACCTTGCTTGCCTCCACTCTGCAGATCCGGGACTCACTGCTCCCTGCTCTTTTTCCGGCCTGCTGTACTGTTACCTGACGTTGCACAGCATCAGGTCATAATGCACGACTACATGCACTATGTCCTGACACTAAACGGAATCAGGACAGTGCAGAGCAGGGACCAGCAGAAACCAGGGAGGGTGAGTACAGCTGGCGCTGCGCCTCCTTCATGCTGATGACAGCGGTCTATAAAACGCACTGTGTCATGGCTTCCCCTCGGTGTGGCAGCAGTGTCCGTAGTGTGGGGATCAAAACCCCAGGCCAATGACAAGGTGCGTCAGGGCTCCAGAGCTCAGCTGTCAACTCCGCCTGGCATGCAAGGAAGCTGGCATGATGGGATTGCCAAAGCTCTGTAAGGCCGACTCCTGTATGTGCAGGTGCCAGTGAATTTCTTGTCCTCTGCTCCCCCTGCTGTTTCCCTGTGGTATTGCAGAAGACCCCTCTGGCTTGTGAAATTCTAGACTGGTATTGTGCCTACGCTTTGGCTTCTGGCGATTTGGTATTGGATTGTTCTCCTGATTCCTGACTTTTTAGTGTGTTGGATTTCTCATTTGCTTCTGGCGTTTTAGTACTTTCTCTTCTGTCTGGTTTTTGACCTTTTTCCGCAGAACTACCCTCTGCCTGTCTGTTTGTGTGTTGTCCGCACATATATTTCAGCGTAGGAACTGCCGTCCAGTTGTCGGGGTCACTGCCTAGGATGACTCTGCAAGTAGGTAGAGATGGTGGGTCCGTGAAGCCTAGGGCTGCACTATCCCTGTTTGTGTGCGGTGGTCGTTGCCTTATCCTGAAAAACTGACATTTTCCCCTCGCGTTTGGGTGAAGAAAGTGCATCTTAAGGTCCGAAAAATATGGTATGTGTAGATGTACGCAATATTCAGGCACCAGTGGTGTGCACTCCGTTTTGGGGACCCACTGGCCTGAATGGGTCTGTGATCTGCTAGATATGGTAAAAGATAGGACATGTCTTATCTTTTGAGCAGCGGAGGCACAGATCGGAAACACTCTGAAGCGCTTCTGTGGGCTTTTGAGTCCATGCCTCAGCACGGCAAAAGGCAGGACATGTCCTATGACCATACGGTGAATAAGCCTTTGAAGGGGGTTATCCCATGAAAAATTTCAACATATAGTACATGACATCCTCTTTCTAACAAAGCTAGAACCAGTCTGGTACCTCACATGGATCCAGAGATCTCCCCAGTCATTGCTCTGATAGATTTATATCAAGCTGATAGCTCAGGGGAGAGTCTTTTCTGCTGCAGCTCAGGGGGCGTGTCCATGCTCTGCCTATCACAGCTCAGGGGGCGTGCCCATGCTCTCCCATCACAGCTCAGGAGGCAGTTGATGGATAACACTGAGCATGTGCGGCCATCTCAGTGAGCAGGACAAAGAAATAAGAAAAAGAACAAAAAGATACATTTTATTGAATAACTCAGTGGCTATACAAAATCTTTAAAGGTAACCTGTCACCTCGAAACACATATAAAATCGCAAGCAATAGCTCATAGTAGCCCCCAGTCTGTTAATAATCATATGTTTGATCCGGTAATCTGATACTCCATAGAATCAAAAAACAATGTTTTAAACGCCATCACGCTAATCTTGCCGGTCAGCTTGGAGTCAATGGGGCAGCGGCTTCCTTGCTTCAAGTCAAGGTAAGCACGCCCCCTAACCGTCCCCTCTTTTGTTAGATTGACAGCCTGCAGTGCGGCCGGGATCGCATAAGTCTCGCGCATATGCTGTGCGGTGCGCTCCTAGGTAAGATGCAATCCTGTCTCTGGCTGCAGCTGTTAGCCGACTTCAGTGGCGCACAGCATATGCGCGAGACTTATGCGATCCCGGACGCACAGCAGGCTGCCAATCTAACAAAAGAAGGGACAGTTAGAGGGCGTGCTTACCTTGACTTGATGCAAGGAAGCTGCTGTACCCTTGACTTCAAGCTGACCAGCAAGAGGGGCCGACAAAAATAGCCCAGCCATCGCTATTTTTGGTAGCCCCCTTAAAAATGAATGGAGGGCAGTCGCGCATGTGTGGTGCGCCCTCCGGGACTTTGCCGGCTGGGTTTATGAGATAGGTGTGGGTCTCTGGGATCCCCACCTATCAGACAATGGGGCATATCCTAGTGCTGTGATGGCTAACCTCCAGCACTCCAGCTATGGTAAAACTACAACTCCCAAGATGTTGCTTAACTTTTCCTAGAACTCTATAGAAATGAATGGAGAATGCTGGGAGACGTAGTTTCACCACAGCTGGAGTCCCGGAGGTTAGCCATCTCGGTTTATGAGGCAGGGCAGTGCTGGGGATATCATAGGCTGACATAAACCACTACACTACACTATGATAAATCCCCCAAACTATCACTACACCAAAGGCAACAGAATTATGCCCCCATTTGCCAAATAATTCCAGCTCATTTAATGGTGACTCATAAACTGACTGAAAACGGTGGTAAGGCTTTTTTTTATTAATATATTTATGTATTTTAGACCAGTTTTCACAGGATACGCTTCAACAGACTATGGTATGTAGGAGAGTCGTGGTGATAAGGAAGGACAGTGCGGCAGAACTGAACCATCAGACTATTGCGGCCGGTAGGCGGAGAATTATTGATGCGTCACTAGCCGCGCAGCGGTCACGTGGTGCGGGGAACCCCTTCAGCTGCGCATGCGTGGTCGTTGAGCTGCCGTTAGGTGGCGCGCGCTGGCCGGTTACACGGACTGCTCCTTCAGAGCGGCCATATCGCAGCTTCGGTAGGGGCGCTACATAGGGCTGGGGCCGCCGTACTGAGGCTCAGTTATAGCAGCGGACTCCGTGGTGTAATGCTGCAGTAGTCTCTAGGAAGGCCTGGAGTCAGGTCTATGGCGTCTTGCTGAGCTGTAGTCGTCTAAATAAGACCACGTGCACATTGAAGTGTATTGGGGAGGACTAGTGAAGACGGATCAGTTATCATTCTGCAATGAACGATTCTTACAAGGCCTCCCCTATCACATGAGTGCATTGCAGCGCCCCCTACAGTGACTATGTGGTAGTGTCGGCCTCAGCGCCCACGTGTCAGTAATAAAGGGGGGGTTTCTCCCTCTCAGGACCCCATTCTGTTAGAAGCCCTTCCCTGAAGGACGTGGCTACTCCCGCTCCATACAGAGGGGCATACTAAATATACGGTGTTTATAAGGACGTCCCCCTCCGCACTGCCGTGGTATCCTGCTAATTTGTGACGAGGATGTACGGCAGTCCGTGCGCCTGTCTGAGGGACTAGGCCCCTGAATGTGGGTGAACGCACATAAGATCCGCAGATCTCATCCTTCCACTGGAAAGGGCGAAATCCACAGCTAAAACCACAAACCTCATTGGAAAGCCGCACGGCAGGTCAATTTCCACATGGAAGAAATCTGCAAAGTGTACAGTACATGAGGTTACTGTAATCTCATGCACCTGGTTGGTCCTGGTACTACGCTGCAGATTCTCCGCATGGTAACACCGTGTGCATTCCGCAACATGTGCAGGTGGCCTAAGGCCTCTTTCACATCTGCGTTGTGAGGATCCGGCGTGCACTTCCGTCGCCGGAATTGTCCGCCGGATCCGTCACAACGCAAGACAACTGAAAGCATATTGAACACTGATCCATACAATCCATACGGCACATTGCTCACATAGCATAGCTATGTGATCCATACGACGCAGGGACCCGGTGACGTCATCGAGGAGCGCCCCGGCCGCCGCACGGAAGGTAAGTAGCTTCTCCCCCGGCTCCCCGCTGCTTTTCCATTGCAGCCGGGACTTTAGTAACGTCCTGGCTGCCATGGTTACCATTCTTAAAAGCTAAACGTCGGATACGGCGATGTGCCGAAACGAAGTTTAGCCTAAAGTTGGATCCGGATTAATGCTTTTCAATGGGCATTCATTCCGGATCCGTCCTTGCAGCATGTCTTCAGGATTTTTGGCTGGAGATTTTAGTTGGGCTAAGCTGCAGAAATGCACATAAATCTGCATGGAAATTTGTGTGGATATTATGTGCGTTCACCCGCACCCGTGTGCAGGTGGTCTAATGGTGTGAAGTCCTGGTGGTATTTGCCATGCGTTTTCATTCTGGAAATACGTGGTCGGTCGTATAATGTGATAATTATTTTATCATTTCGGTTTTATTTGTATATATAAAAATTAAAAAGTGTGAAAATTGTCCAGAAATCTCTGAGTAAGGCTCCATTCACACGTCCATGAATGGGTCCGCACCCGTTCTGCAATTTTGTGGAACGGGTGCGGACCCATTCACTCTCTATGGGGCAGGAATGGATGCGGAGAGCACTCTATGTGCTCTCCACATCGCATTTCCGGAGCGCGCAGCCGAACTTCCGGTCCGTGGCTCCGTAAAAAAAATAGAACATGTCCTATTCTTGTCTGCAGCTGCGGACAAGAATAGGCAGTTCTATAGGGGTGCCAGCCGGGTGTATTGCGGATCCGCAATACACCACGGACGTGTGAATGGACCCCAAGGGCCTCGTTCACACGAACGTTTTTTGCATTCCTTGTACCGTCCGTATATGAAACCATTCATTTCAATGGGTCTGCAAAAAAGAACGGAAGGTACTCCGTATGCCTTTCGTTTCCGTTCCGTTCAAAGATAGAACATGACCTATTATTGTATGCAAAACGGACAAGGATAGTACTGTTCTATCCGGGGCCAGCTGTACAGTTCTGCAAAAAACAGAATGCACACGGATGTCATCCGTATTTGTTGCGGATACGTTTTTTGCGGACCGCACAATATGAAAAAGCCATACGGTCATGTGCATGAGGCCTAACGGTGCTTTCAAGCAACCATATGTATGTTGTGGTCTGCAAAATGTGGATCCACAAAAAATACGGATGATGTCCATGTAACATCCGTGTTGCATCCTTTTTTTTGCAGACCCATTGTAACGATGCTTGTTCTTGAACGCAGAACGGACACGAATAGGACATGTTCTATCTCTTTTGCAGGTCGGGGAATGGCTATATGGATGCGGATAGCACACACTGTGCTGTCCGCATTTTTTGCAGACCCGTTGAGATGAATGGGTCCGCATCCAATCCACAACAATACGGTCATGTGAATGGGGCCTAAAAAGGTTACAAACAAAAGAACGACAAATCAGGCTTTATTCTTTTGACATCTATTCTTTTTCTGTTTTACATTTAAGTACATATGGAGACGATGGCAAGCAGTACAGCCAAGTGCGAAAGCAAAGGGTTAAAAAGGAAGAAAGATAAAGAAGTGAGTGTCTGTCTGCAAATAAACAATGTCATCAGAAAATGACCTACAGTATTGCTTAAATCATGTTTTTCGGTTTAACATATTTTTAAGGGAATTTTGATAATGTTATTTTTAATTTTCCAACTATAAACCATGGGTTGGGGGGCACACTAGAATTATAGCGGAGTGCACAAGCCGTCCGAAACAACAGATAATAAGCAAAAACGGGCCAACTGACCCAAGAGAACCCCAATTAAGTGCACATCCACAAATATATAACAACATGTAAATTTATTGAAGCAAAAAGACACACAGACAGCTTAAAAATGGTATAAAATAAACCAAGTGCTGGTGCAAAATGAAAGCAGACACACACAGCTCCCACCAGAGTCCACAGATAAGGCCACAATATGTATAGTCCAGGTCTAACAATGACAGGTAGTCCAAGAACAAAAAGATGAAATAATCTACCATACAATAGTGATAATGTGGCATCAAGACACCTAATACCTGTATAACGTGGAACTACATCGGTGGCCCTGTGGCAGACAAGCAGTGCCCCACGCAACCGCATGCCGGTATCAAATGCAAGCCGAAGCGTAAACCCAGAGGGTTTGTGTTTTCACTATATGTGATTTAATTCTGCCCAATCATGTGATCTTTGAGGAACCACGTGACTTGGATGGTTCACGTGAGTTGAGGCGCTTCCCTCTGAGTTTGCGCTTCATAGAAACATAGAATGTGTCGGCAGATAAGAACCATTTGGCCCATCTAGTCTGCCCAATATGCTGAATACTATGAATAGCCCCAGGCTCTATCTTATATGAAGGATGGCCTTATGCCTATCCAATGCATGCTTAAACTCCTTCACTGTATTTGCAGCTATCACTTCTGCAGGAAGGCTATTCCATGCGTCCACTACTCTCTCAGTAAAGTAATACTTCCTGATATTACTTTTAAAACTTTGCCCCTCTAATTTAAAACTATGTCGTCTTGTAGCAGTTTTTCTTCTTTTAAATATTCTCTCCTCTTTTACCGTGATGCTTCCCTTTATGTATTTAAAAGTTTCTATCATATCCCCTCGGTCTCTTCTTACTTCCAAGCTATACATGTTAAGGTCCTTTAACCTTCCCTGGTAAGTTTTGTCCTGCAATCCATGTACTAGTTTAGTAGCTCTTCTCTGAACTCTCTCCAAAGTTTCAATATCCTTCTGCAGATATGGTCTCCAGTACTGCACACAATACTCCAAATGAGGTCTCCCTAGTGCTCTGTAGAGCGGCACGAGCACCTCCCTCTTTCTACTGTTAATGCCTCTCCCTATACACCCAAGCATTCTGCTGGCAGTACCTGCTGCTCTATGACATTGTCTGCCCACCTTTAGGTCGTCTGATATAATGACCCCTAAATCCCTTTCCTCAGATACTGAGGTTAGTATTGTATCACTGATTTTATATTGTGCTCTTGGGTTTTTACTCCCCAGGTGCATTATCTTGCACTTATCGACATTAAATTTTTGTTGCCAGATTTTTGACCATTCCTCTAGTTTTCCTAAATCCTTTTCCATTTGGTGTATCCTCCAGGAACATCAACCCTGTTACAAATCTTTGTGTCATCAGCAAAAAGACACACCTTACCATTGAGGCCTTCTGCAATTTCGCTGATAAAGATATTAAACAATATGGGTCCCAGAACAGATCCCTGAGGTACCCCACTGGTAACAATACCATGGTCTGAATATACTCCATTGAATACAACCCTCTGTTTTCTGTCCTTCAGCCACTGCCTAATCCATTCAACAATATGTGAGCCCAAGCTCAAAGACTGCAGTTTATTGATAAGCCTTCTATGTGGGACAGTATCAAATGCCTTACTAAAGTCCAGATAAGCGATGTCTACTGCACCTCCGCCATCTATTATTTTAGTCACCCAATCAAAAAAGTCAATAAGATTAGTTTGACATGATCTCCCTGAAGTAAACCCATGCTGTTTTTTATCAATCAACCCATGGGTTTTTAGATGTTCCACAATCCTCTCCTTGAGTATGGTTTCCATTAATTTCCCCACTATTGATGTCAGGCTTACCGGCCTATAGTTGCCCGATTCCTCTCTACTACCTTTCTTGTGAATTGGCACAACGTTTGCTAATTTCCAATCTTCTGGGACGACACCTGTTACCAGCGATTGGTTAAATAAATCTGTTAATGGTTCTGCTAGTACACCTCTAAGCTCTTTTAATAGCTTTGGGTGTATCCCATCAGGCCCCTGTGATTTATTTGTATTAATTTTAGACAGCTGACTTAGAACCTCTTCCTCTGTAAAGACACATGCATCAAAGGATTCATTAGCCTTCCTCCCTAACTTGCTGCTTCAGCTTGCGTTTGATAACGGCATGCGGTCACGTGATCTTTGGATGTCACGTGACGGGGTCATGTGCTCTTCACACATCACGTGATTGAGCGCGTCTTTTCTCCTGGTCCAGACATGTGCAGTCTGGAACTGGGGACGCTACGAGACACCGTGCTGGTTGGTACGGTACATATCTTCCTTCACTTTTGTCAATCATGGCACTTCATCATGTCTTAATGTCTTAATTTTGGCACCTTACATGTGTTCTTATTTATTCAATCATGTCATTATATTTTATATTTATTATACACTGTGTTTTTTAGTTTTTAAATTTATTTATAAGAGCACTTCACTTAGTATGATTGAAGGTTACATTTAATATAAAATTCATCACTTTTTAAGTATTTTTTGCACTTTGCACACAATTATTGATTAGTGTACTTTCCCATTTGCGGCATATCCGTCCTGCTGCAAGTACCCGTGCACTGCCGTGCTGCCGCTCCGTCCCTATTGACTATAATGAGGCGGAGCTACGACGCAGCACGGCAGTGCACGGCCGGAGATCGCCGGACTAAAAAGTCGGACCTGCAGTACTTTTAGTCCAGCGATCTCAGGCTGTGCACTGCCGTGCTGCACCGTAGCTACGCCCCCCTCCCCATTATAGTCAATGGGGACCGAGCGGCAGCAGGGCAGGGCACGGATACTTGCTGCATGGCGGATACAGCAGGCTGTTCACCCGCCAGAACAGCCTGCCGGATAGCTATGCCACAAGTGTGAAAGTACCCTTAATCATTTCTAATTATCAAATCATCATGTGGACATATATTTATAACTGTATTGAGCACCAGTTTGTTGTCACTGCTTGAGAAAGGTTCCATTGAGTGGAACGAAACGGCGCTGCTATTTGGTGAATAAACGCACACGTTATTTTGGAAGTGCCGTGGAATTCGTTTCATGGGTATTGTCTAGTTGGTGGATCGCCTCTACGGCACTCCGTTTTAGTCATCTACTGCTGTGCTGTCTGCCTTTATATATATATATATATATATATATATATATAAATTATTATTTTTCCCCCAAATTACAGTTATTCTTTGAGGCGTAATTGTTTCAGTTTATTTTATATGTAGTCTAGGGACAATGATGTTAAACATTTTTGTAAGTGCTTTATGCACACGAACGTATTTTCTTTTTGTGTTCGTTCCGTTGTTTTTTTTGGCGGACGGTATGTGGAACCACTCATTTCAATGGGTCCGCAAAAAACGGAAGTTACACCGTGTGCATTCTGTTTCAGTATGTCCGTTCTGCAAAAAAATTTAACATGTCCAATTATTGTCCGCATCACGGACAAAGATAATAAGGTTCTATTAGGGGCCAGCTGTTCAGTTCCGCCAAATACGGAATGCACACAGACGGCATCCGTATTTTTTGTGGACCGCAAAATACATACGGTCGTGTGCATGAGCCGCAATACACTTTATTAGGAAAATATGTTTCTTTGCATTTGAAAAGGTGTAAAGAATCTTCTTAGCAAAGCTGTAACTGAGCGGTGCTAAGGAGAGTCTGTCTTTAGCGTTCTGTTGAGCACTGAAGACGTCTGTGTGTAAGGCTACTTTCCGTTTGTATTATCTTTAACATAGCCAAAACGGATCTGTCTTGAACACCATTGAAAGTCAATGTGGGACGGATCCGTTTTCTATTGTGCCAGATTGTGTCAGTGAAAACGGTTCCGTCCTGACACACAATGTAAGGTCAATGGGGACGGATCTGTTTTCACTGACACAATCTGGCACAATAGAAAACGGATCCATCCCACATTGACTTTCAATGGTGTTCAAGATGTATCCGTTTTGGCTATGTTGAAGATAATACAAACGGATCCGATACTGAACGGATGCATGCGGTTGTATTATCTGAGCGGTTTGGCTCAGTTTCGTCAGACGGACACCAAAACGGTGGTGGAATGGAGGGGGAACGGAGCCAAACTGATGCATTCTGAGCGGATCCTTATGCATTAGAATGCATTAAGGGCAAAAGTGATCTGTTTTGGACCATTTGTGAGATCCCTGAACGGATCTCATAAACGGAAACCAAAACGCCAGTGTGAAAGTAGCCTAACATACAGAGGCTTCCACCCTTTGTCACTACCCCAGTCCTGGACTATGTACCTGTGCCCTAACTGTGCACCACCCTGCCTATATGACTTGTTACACATCAGAGTCTTCAGCGCTCAGTAGAACACTGAAGACAAATTCCACGTAGTAACACGCAAGACTCTTTACACCTTTTTTGGTACAAATAAACATCTTTAACCTCTTAACGCAAAATGCCATGCATGTACAGCGGGGGATGCTGTGCCAGAATGCATTCCGCCATACATGCCTGGCGAACTGATCGGGCTGATGCAGGAGCTGCGCCCGCCTGATTACTGCAGGGGTCCGGCAGTCCCTGGTAGCCGGACCCCTGCTGTATCCGCCGACATCGCTGTTTACAGCAATGCAGGTGGATTAACCCCTTCTATGCTGCGGTCAGCGCTGACCGCGACTAAAAAGTGTTTTGTGGCGGGTGAAGGGGTGCATCAGGGACCAATGCATTGCAGAGGGGATCAGACCCCCAAAAGTTGAAGTCCCAGAGTGGGACAGACTTAAAGTTAAAAAAAGTGTTTTCAATTAAAAAAATAAAGTTTCCCCAGATTTTAAATAAAAAATAGAAATAAAAACCCCAGACATATTATGTATCGCCACATCTGTAACGACCGGCTCTATAGATATATCACATGATCCACCCTGTCTGATAGATACCATAAAAAAATAAAATGTGTCAAAAAAGCCATTTTTGTCACCTTATATCACTAAAAGTGCAACACCAAGCGATCAAAAAGGCGTATGCCCCCCAACATAGTACCAATCTAACCGCCAGCTCATCCCGCAAAAAATGAGCCCCTATATAGGACAATCTCCCAAGAAATAAAAAAAACGATGACTCTCAGACTCAAGAAACGTTCACATACTGAACGGAAGACATCCTGATGCATCCTGAACGGATTTCTCTCCATTCAGAATGCATTAGGATAATCCTGATCAGTATCTTTCCATCCTAGAGCCCCGAGGACGGAAAGCAAAAACGATAGTGTGAAAGAGGCCTAAAACATGATTTTGTTTGTTTCAAAAATGCTTTTATTGTGTTAAATGTAAAAACAATATAAAAAGTATACATATTAGGTATTGTCGCGCCTGTAACAACCTGCTCTATAAAAATCCCATATGACCTAACCCCTCAGATGAACACCGTAAAAAAAAAAAAAACGTGTCAAAGAAGCAAATTTTTGGTCACCTTACATTATAAAAAGTGTAATAGTAAGTGATCAAAAAGTCATACGCACCCCAAAATTGTACCAATCAAACCGTCATCTCATCCCGCAAAAATTGAGCCCCTACCTAAGACAATTGCCCAAAAAATAAAAAAAAACTATGGCTCTCAGAATATGGAGACAATAAAACATGATATTTTTTGTTTAAAACTTAAATAAATAAAAACAAGTATACATATTAGGTATTGCCATGTCTGTAACGACCTGCTCTATAAAAATATCACATGACCTAACCCCTCAGATGAACAGCTTAAAAAAATAATAAAATGGTGTCAAAAAAGCCATTTTTCTGTCACCTTACATCACAAAAAGTGTAATACTACACGATCAAAAAGTCAGATTGCACCCTAAAATAGTACCAATCAAACCGTCATCTCATACTGAAAAAAAATGAGCCCCTACATAAGACAGTCGCCCAAAAATAAAAAAAACTATGGCTTTCAGAATATGGAGACACTAAAAAAATTTTTTGCAAAAATGCTTTATTATGTAAAACTGAAACAAACAACCCCAATATTTGGTATTGTCGCATCCGTAACAACCTGCTCTATAAAAATAGCACATGACCTAACCTGTCAGATGAACGTTGTAAATAACAAAAAATAAAAACAGTGCCAAAAAGCAATTTTTTTGTTACCTTGCCTCACAAAAAGTGTAATATAGAGCGACCAAAAATCATATGTACCCTAAAATAGTACCAGCAAAACTGCCACCTTATCCAGTAGTTTCCAAAATGTGGTCCCTTTTTTGGAGTTTCTACTTTAGGGGTGCACCAGGGAGGGGGCTTCAAATGTGACATGGCAAGTTAAAATTATCCCAGTGAAATCTGCCCTCCAAAAACCATATGGCGTTCCTTTCCTTCTGTGGGCTGCCGTGTGCCCGTACAGCAGTTTACGACCACATATGGGGTGTTTCTGTAAACTACAGAATCAGGGCAATAAATATTAGGTTTTAAAAATAGGAACACTGGGCATTCTCCTGATATTTGGAGCATATAAGTTTATTAATACCAATAAAATACCAAAAAGATAAACACTAATACAAATCGATGAATAAAAGAGTAAACTAGTACATGTATGACCAAGTGATATAATAAAAATACTGATAATCCCACCTATATCCAAATAAAAAATAAAAGTAAATATAAAAGGCCTCAAAAAGTCAAATGCTGTGTAAAATAGGTGAACCTCCTAATTGACGTCACTGCACTGTAAAAAAATCAGTGAAGTCATATGGCAATGATCTTTCGTATGCAATATTTTAAAACAGCATCCAGTTCTTATGGTAAAGTACCAGAAACGCTGAATCTATTCGCAGTGTCCGAATATAATGGCGATACAGTGTATTCCAAAAGTTCGTAACAGTTTAGCAGCGTCCCGCTGTACTCACAAGTCAGCGGCGTCCCACTGAGTTGTTCCACTTGTTTTTTTTATAAATAAAAATGAAATATTTTGATTCAAATTTACCAGTGTCATGAAGTACAATATGTGACGAGAAAACAATCTCAGAATGGCCTGGATAAGTTAAAGCGTTTTAAAGTTATCACCACATAAAGTGACATGTCAGATTTGCTGAAATCTTTCTGGTCCCTAAGGGGTTAAAGTATAGTACCTAATAAAGTATAGTAAAAAATTGTTTAACATCCCTGTTTTGACACAATATTAAAAATATATTGAAAGGACAGTTACACATTATTTTACTTTCTATTGTTTAATCCAAATAAAATCTCTAAAAGAACATATGAATGAAGAGCTCTGTGTGTCCAGAGAAAAACACTGCAACAATTAGTTTGGTAGCCCAATATATAGAAAATGTAGGCTGGTTTAAGACAAGAGTGTTCATTCTGGGAAACACACTCCAAAAACTGAAGCGACACTTACACTTCAAATTTACTTATTGACACCAAAATAAATGACAGAAATGGGTCCCCTAATTGATGACGGTTGTTTTGGTATATACTGTAATATATAAGCATCGCCAACAGAAAGTCTGCACTTAGGAAAAAAATGAAAACTAAAAATCTATTTTTATTAACACCAAAAATGTTTTAAACAGTAGTGTGAGCGGGGCCAGACATGTGATGTGTCCAGAGCCACGTATGGGGCGCTGCTCATGTGATCCTGACTGGTTTCTGGTCCCGGTCTTTTGACCGCGTGAGCGGTGCCTAGACATGTGACTTGCCTGACATGCCCAGATGCTGCTCACGTGATCTTAACTGGTGTTTGGGGGTAACATACCGTATTTTTCGCTTTATAAGGCGCACTTTTTTCCCTCCAAAGTGGAGGGAAAAAGTCAGTGCGTCTTATAAACGCAAGGTGACCCCAAATGTGCAGGCTCTTGAGCTGCCTTGAGACTGTAGACGGGCGGCTATGTCGCACTCATGCGGGCGGGCGTAGGGGACTCCATGCAGGAGGGCGGACGGGCAGATAAAAGTTAGTGTGGCCAGGCGCAGCGCAGGCTGGAAGCACTTAGCCTTTCGTGAAGCCTCCAGCCTGCGCATACATCGCGGCACTGATGGGCGGGCTGGTGGCTTCACTAAATCCTGAATGATGCCAGCAGCCCGCGCTTCCATATGCACAATCGTTGGGCGGGCTGGCGGCTTCTTTGTATGCTCTGTAATGCTGCCAGCCCGCACGTCCTTCACTCACCACAGCACAGCAGGAGGATCCCCTTCTCCTCTCTGCTGCCGGCATCCAGCGCGTCCTGCTCCCCCACCCCCCCCTCTAACTCCACCTCGACCAATGAGCTTCCTAAAAATCAAATATTAAAATCACTATAACTCCCCTAATCCATAGGAATTCACACATGTACTGGAGAAGGTAGATTCCTATGGATATGGGGGGTTATAGTCATATTTAAAATAAACAGTGCTCTCTAATTAGCATTTTTCTATATTAAATGTGACTATAACCCCCCTCATCCATAGAAATGCACCCATGTACTGCAGTGTATGTGTGGATTCCTATGGATGAGGTGGGTTATAGTCATATTTAATATAGACACATGGCAATTAAAACACAGTCCTTGGAAAGTGTTTATTTTAAATATGACTATAACTCCCCTCATCCTTACACTAATGTACAGTACCTGCAGTACATTAGTGTATTCTTTAGGATGATGGGGGTTATAATGACATAACATCCACAGATCCCCCCAACAGTGTGTCATCCACAGATCTCCCCTAACAGTGCATCATCCACAGATCCCCCATTAGTTCAAAACCCACCAAAAGCATACCTTTTAGTTCAAAATATTTTTTCCTTATTTTCCTTCTCAAAAACCTAGGTGCATCTTATCTTCAGGTGTGTCTTATAAAGCGAAAAATACGGTAATTAGGGAAAGTGAGGGATATGGGCTGACATTGGTTACATTACTGCCCTTGTATTGTGGATGGACCGGGAGGGGCAACTGACTTGTCACCTTAAGGTCAAAAATTGTGGTGAGGTGTGTGATTGATGAGGTGAATCTAGTAGTGATGGAACATCCCCTGACAAAGCATTTTGCGAGATGTGTCAGGGCTGGTGGGACATCTTTGGTGGCTGGATTTATTTCTTCAATTTATTAGAAGTATTTGACTATTCTTTTGGCCCCTTGTAATATACTATTAGACATTTTGTGACTATTGGCATTATCTGAGGAAACTTTACGTAACTGTTGCACTGTTCTAAGTAGCTGCAGGTCTGAATGCCATTTCCATGTTTGACCACCAGATGTCCCCCTAGTTCCTTCTCTTGTCCTTTATATGGATCTTAACTGATGCGTAGTAAATATTTGAAAAAGATTTTATGGTGACAATAAAGCTTGAGTTTTAAGTTTTTCCTCGGTTCTAAGTGCAGATTTTCTTTTGTTGGTGCTTGTACTGTATGTTTAGGCATTGGACTGATAGGACGTAATATATAATACAAGTGATCCCTCATGATGCAATGGCCTCAGGATACAATATTTTCAACTTACAATGGTCTTTCCTGAGTCATTGTAAGTTGAAATTAGACTCCCCATACAATGCCTCAGACTCAGATCCAGCCAATCAACATGGCATTTTGCGTTGTAAAACACCTGCATTGGCTACAGTACAATGCGGTACTACTTGTTCTGTACTGCCCTCTGTCTGCACCAGGATGAACTGCTCCTTCAGACACCAGGAGAGGACAGCTCCATTGTATTTTTCTGGTGTACTGAAGAAGCCCCTCTCCTCATCACAGATAGTGATTTATGTTTTAGATACAAGTAATATGCCGCTGATAAGGTAACAAAACACCTCTGAGAGACATTTAGTATTTTTTATAATTTTGCACTTTCCCACTAACACTGGGACACCCTCTGAGGCAATATGCAGCAGCAGATCCTGTCTGGGTCTGCTAAGAACGAGCAGCTCTGCTGTGCCCGGAGCGCACCAGGTGTGCTTGCCAGGTTTTCCCATTAACAACATTTATCAAAGACTGGCATAAAATACCGGTCTTTGATAAATAACCCCCACTATTTCAGCAAAAATGATATAAAAAATGCAGATGAAATCATATGACATTTTGAGGCCCCAAAACTGTATGTGAAGTAGCCCTGATTGTGCATTTTATTACAAATGAATGGTTATATGTATATATAATATATATTACCGCACCTGCTGAAATAAGTGACTGTGTATTTGACTTACAAACAGAATGTAGATCCTGAGACTCTTCAGTGTTTGTCGTCTACAGACCGGCCTTCCACTCTGTCCGACAGCCCTCAGGTGGAAGACATTGACACCATGATGAAAGGTTTGTGATTTATCAATGCATTTGAAATGCATCTTTAATTTCTGCATTAGTAAAAACGGATTGTATTTCTGTTTACAGATTTGAGCAATGAAGTAAACCTTCTGTTTTCTAACTATGCAAAGACACTGAGGTAAGTGCTCCTCCAGTCATATACCCCATGGTAAAAATTTAAATTGGAGCCAACAACCCCTTGTGTCCTAACCGGTGCCCCCTGAACTTAAAAATCCCACTCACCTGTCCGCGGTCCCTCTGCTCCATTCCTGGCCTCTTCAGGTTCCCCCAGGACAAGAAAAAGGCTTGGTCCCGTGACTGCTGCAGCTGTTCACAGACCTTATCGGTCACAGAGGCTTGAACAGTACATTACTGCTGTGTGAAGTCAAATCTGTCCTTTAGACGTTTTCTCTTTTAGGCCTCTTTCACACTTGCGTTCTGAGGATCTGGCGGGCACTTCCATCCTGTCGGATCCGTCAGAACGCAAGTCGCCTGAAAGCATTAGAAGACTGATCAGGATCCTGATCAGTCTTCGAAATGCTTTCAGGTTACCATGGCAGCCAGGACGCTTCTGAAGTCCTGGCTGCCATAGTACTCCTCAGCAGTGTACTTCATGATGTCACAGGTCCCTGCGGTGCATAGATCAATGCGCCGCCCGGACCTGTGACGTCATGAAGGAGCGCCCGGAGGCCGCAGCGCAGGTAAGTACACTGCTGCGCAGTACTTACCATGCCAGCCAGGACTCCAGTAGCGTCCTACTGCCATGGTAACCGATCGGAGCCCCAGCTTACACTGGGGCCCGATCGGTTACGATGTTTAGCTTAATGTCGGATCCGGATTAATGTACTTCAATGGGCATTAATTCCGGATCCGGCGTTACGGCATGTCTTCCGGATTTTTGGACGGGGACAAATCCGCAGCATGCTGCGGTTTTGTCAACGTCCAAAAAACGTTCACATACTGAACGGAAGACATCCAGATGCATCCTGAACTGATTTCTCTCCATTCAGAATGCATTAGGATAATCCTGATCAGTATCTTTCCGTCCTAGAGCCCCGAGGACAGAACTCTAGGACAGAAAGCAAAAACGCAGATGTGAAATTTTTGCTTCCAAAACTGCTTCAGAAAGCCTAAACGTGTGGCCGTACTCTTAGGTGCCACAGTTACTAGTGAATCTGGCATCTAATTAGAAAGAGGTGGCTCGATCACTACATCAGTATCCGCATGACATGATCACGGTTTGCTGATGGGTTTTCATGGCATCAGGGTCTGTATTGGAGGCAGAACGTCTGCTATCTATAATCTCATAGAGTAAGTTCTTCATAGACAGGCACGAAACACATACAGAAGTTATTACAGAGTATTAAACCAGCGATCAGATGATTGCATGGCTTAAAAAGGTGTCAAAAAATAAAACAACCCCCCCCCCCCCAAACATTTAAGGGTACCTAAGCCTTCACTCAAAGCACGGAAGCTGCAGTGGTGCTTCTCAGAGCGCTCTGCACCTTTAGTTTACGTCGGCTCTGCTCTTGCAGCACGTGGAGTACAGATTCTTTATACTGTCCAGAGCAAAGCGGATGAAAGCCGAAAGGTGAAGAGCACTTTGAGAAGCACCAACCAATGAAGGTTTAGGTACCCTTTAAAAATGTAAATAAAAACAAAAAATCCCTCTTTCACCATAGAAAGCAATTTATTGCATGAAAAATGTATTTAAAATGCACAGACAATTGGTATCAACTCTTCACCCTCATCACCCGTGCAATAAAACTGGCACATTATCTATCCGGCGTAAATCCTGGAGTAAAACAAAAAAAACAATGCCAAGTTTACTCTCCTTTGGTCACTTTGCCTTCCAAAAAATTAAATACAAAGTGATTAAAAATGGTACCAATAAAAACAACAGCTCCGCTGCAAAAAAAGCAAGAACACAGCTCAGTCGATGGGAGTATAAATCAGAATATAGGTCAACACAAAAACAAATGATTTACGGTATTTAAAAAATGTATTGTGCAATAGTAGTTCAGCATAAAACTATATAAATTTGGTATTGTATGGGAATAATAGAACTGACTTACAGAATAAAGCTAACATTATTTATATCACTTAGTGAATGCCATAAAAACATCCCCCAAAGAAACATTGTGAAATTGCTGCTTTTTTCCAGCTCCCAAGTAAAACTAAAAAGATGTTTTCATTACATTATATAAACCACAAAATGGTTGTATGTTAAAAAAAAAATACAACTCGTCCTGCAAAAAAAAAAACACGAACGTAATTCACACAACCTTACGTACGGTATTTTGCGGTCAGAACAAAATATGGATGACGCTTATGTGATGTCCATGTTGCATCCGTATTTTTGCGTACCTATTGTAACAATGCTATTCTTGTCCACAAAAACAGATAAGAATAGGACATGTTCTATCTTTTTTGCGGGATTGCGAAACCGCAGCATTTTTTGTGGCCCCCATTGAAATGTATGGGTCCACATTCAGTCTGTAAAAAATGCAGATTGGATGAGCACCAAATGTAAGGTCCTGTGAATAACCCCATAAGATGCACTGCCATTTCCCCTCAACTTTTTGGGAAAAAGTGCGTCTTGTAGGGCAAAAAATGCAGTAACTGGGATTTTTTTTTTTTTAAATAAAACTTTATTTAACTCTCATTATTACCACCAGGCAGTCTAGTAGGCCATGTTTCCTGTACGGCTTAATAGGCATTTACAGAAACAGACCTTCATTACACCATTGGCATCTGCAGTCCTATTTGAAGGGGTCTATGGGTGACAGAAGCCGATGCATACCTACATTCATGCCTTGTTCTCCTTTTATCATCAGTCAACAGATAAACGAGACTGTCTCCTCACAGGGCTAGGCTCATTGTTAGCCATACCGCCACTGTGCATTAAATGTCTACCATGCTTCCACTGAATTAAAATGTTACTTTTCTTTTATTCAGTGAACGCTCCGCTTTGGATTCACTACACGTACAGAAGTTTGATGAAATTCTTACAGAAGCCAGGTCACTGGAAAGTCAGATAAGACAGAAGAAGGAAAACCTTAGGAGCTATCTCACCATGATTGCAAAGACTTTACAAAGATAAAGGAACTGATAATCATATTTATTTTGCTGTAAATGATACATGTAATAGAAGGTGTTTACAGAAGTTAGCAAATTAGGATTTTTTTTTTAGGCTGAGTAAAAGTGAAGTACAATATTGCCAGACGCTTCAATATAATAGTGCCCCAGATGCTAGAATCTGGAGGGCGTCCAACCTTTTGCTATATTTCATACCCCATTCTTTGTATCTGGCTTTGTACGCCAGTCGCTGGGCCTATTGGGGGAAAGAACCTGGGGAGCTATAAAAGCACATGCTGAGAGATCCATGAGTTATATTGTGCAAATAAATACTTTAAAATGCCGTGTTATGCTTGTATTTGTGAAAGTATCCTGGTGCAGAGCAGGTCTAAGCCTTTCTATATAAGATGGTAAATAGTCGAAACAGCAGCAGCAAACACTGCTTTTATCACAAGGAGAGCCCGAAAAGCACCATGTCTCGTAATGACACTGTCACAACAGGATTGTATCAAAGTGGATGCATGTAAAGGAATCATACTGCCACATACTGCCCTCACATTGTTGTCTTCATTTAACATATACACCAGGAAAAGCTCCTGACCTATGCTTTAGAAAGTCTCATAGGTGCATCCATCATCCCATAAGTCATAATGGCATCCATGTAACACATATGTCATGAGTTTGTCAATAGCATTTATGACGTATCTGTAAACATGCTGTTATAGCCTATCAGTGGTAGATGCCACCATTTATTAAGCCCCACCGACCCAGCGGGATCTGGGACGAGAACTATACTTACCTACTCCCTGTCAGTCCACTCAGGCTCCTTTGCACTTGGACTTTCTTCACCAGACCTCCGATCCCAGCATGTAAAGTTCCTGCATGGACGGGGTCAGGTGCACCTCCGCAGCCAGGGATTGGCCCAGGTGGTGACATGTCCCCAAGAGACATGTAACTGCTGGATCACATGTCACCAGTGAGGCCAGTCATTGGCTGCAGCAGCACACCTGACTAACTCCGTGCAGGAAGCTGAGGTCCGTGAAGACTGACCAGAAGCCATGGAGCAGTGGGGAGCAGGTAAGTATAACTTTGCAGGTCATTTTATCTGCTTTTTCTAACTTACCAAAAAGTAGGGATTAAATGGAAAGTAATGTGGCTGCTGAATCCGACCATACAGAGCGTGTAAACTGTTACTATGAAGACAGATAGGCCTGCATATGAGCTGTCGATACACAATGGCAGGACAGCTGTAATTAGGATATTTTGCAAATTTGCTTAATTTCTTATTTAAGATTGAACACAGTTAAAATAATTGGGTACAAAGGTGGACACAGCAGTTAAGTTTACATTTGAATTTACATCTGATTTATGAATAGTGGTAAATATGGTTAAGCTTTTCACACATTAAAGTAACTATGAATAGAGAATGGTGAATTTCGTGAAATACGGTTCCAATTTGGTCAGGTTCAATTCAGTATAAATCGAAAGTGCCCTGATTGCCCTGAAAAGTCATGTATGACACTAAGGTCTCCTGGGCCTGTATTGAAGCCCTTTCAAGCTCTTTGACAGACAGCCTGTTGAAAAACACCTCGCAATGTAGGATTCTTTTTTCTTAACTAACCAGTTTTTCGACCACTCATAGACTTTAAACGCAGAGCAGTGGCGGATTGGGAACTTAAAGTGGCCCTGGGAAAAAAAATAAAAGTGGCCCCTAGGCAGGTCCAAACTGACAAAAAAAGTAGGGACAACACAAGTAGACAGGGCCTGCAATACCGCAGTGCAGCACAAAATATCGCCCAAGCAGAACCAAATATTAAAGTGCAGCACAAAATACTGCTGCCCCTACCACAGTATTCAACTGTATCTCCATCCTGAGGAAGGTAATACAGTTGAGTTCAAGAGGGCTTGGGCAGCCACCTGGGCATCAGCCCACAGGGAAATTTCCCTGTAGGGTCTATGTCCAATCCACCCTAATTCAGAGATTGCAGTTGCATGCTAATTGTACAGCTGCTGAGAGGGGGCCCACTGTCAGTGACAGCAGGGCTCAACATAAAGAAGGCAGGGGCTGTTCTTCGGTGCCTCTGCCTTCTGGATCTCAGAATGAGTTGTGTTTACAGATAGCAGGCAATATGCCGCTAGACCAGGAGACTGCTAGACCTGGGACCTCGATCAGCCCTGATGTGAGGCTGTACAGCATAGTATACTTTTTTGGTGGCTGTATTCCCCCTACTATGTCAGCCCCAGTTACAGGAGAAAGCAGTAAAAAAAAAATAATAAATTATGTTAAATGTCCTTCAGAGGTCTTGTATGACCTTATGGGGGACACAAAGTGTAAACTATTTAAAAATAGAAGAAAATATGGACATATGGTATTGCCACGTCTGTAACAACCGGCTCTATAAAAATATCATATGATCTACCTCATCAGGTGAACTCTGTAATGCCAAAACAGCTATTTTTTAGCCACCGCAACAACTCACCAAAACGATGGGTTGATCAAAAAGTCCCCCAATATGGTACCAATGAAAACATCACCTCATCTCGCAAAAAGTAAGCCCCCACACAAGATCATTGCCAAAAAAATAAGGCAACACAAAAACGTTCTTTTTTTCCCCCAAAAATGCTCTTATGTGTAAAACTTGTTTAAAACAAAAAAAATTATTTAAATAATAAATAGACATATTTGGTATTGCTGAATGCTTAACAACTGGCTCTATAAAAATATCACGTGAAATAAGCCATCAGGTGAACGCGTAAAAAACAAAAATGCCAAAACAGCTTTTTTTGTCACCTTGTCTCCCAAAAAAACATATCAGGTCATCAAAAAGTCTTATATACCTGAAAATGGTACCGATATAAACAGTCTATCCTGCAAAAGGCAAACCCTCAGACATCTACTTTGGCGGAAAAATGTAAATGTTATGGATGTTAGTATATGGCAATGCAAAATATAACAGATTTTTAATAAGTGATTTTATTATTCAAAAGTAGTAAAACATGTTCCTATTTGTTTGCCATCCCTCACAACTAGATCCTATGGGCCGATATGTGTGCTTACTGTGCACTTGTTATCATTTTTCTTTTGTTTTAATAGCTGAATGTAACAGCGGCTGCTCTGCGCCGCTGTTCTCCTGCTTACCGCTGTGGTCCTGGGTGCCGTGTTCAGCACTGATCTGCTGCCAGTGTCCCCATTCACCGCTGCAGTCCTGGACTCTGTCAGTGTAGGTACTGTTGTTCTGGGATCAGCTCCACAGTTTCCTCCCAGCCCTTGCCACAGCATGTTTGCTGCTTGTTCCCTGCAGTACTTCTTTAGGGCCGGCACGCGTCAATTCCTGTGCTTTATGGGTTAGGTCATGTGACCCCGCTGACCAATCCTAGCCCTCCTGCACATATATAAGTGGCTCAGCCCCCTTCCCCGATGCCTCAGTGTCAAGGTCCTCGTGTCCTGCTAAGGTTCCTGATAGCTGCTCGTGTTCCTGACTCGTACTTATATTCCTGAATTCTGCTACCTGTTTGATCCCTGCCTGCTTGCCTTGACTCTCCTGTTGCTGACCCGGATTGCCTGACCTGTACCTGTGTCGCCTGCTCTGACCTATTGCCTGTTTGACTTTGCCTCTGCCTCATTTTTCAGTCCTGCACTGTTGCTCTTGGTTACGACTCAGCCTGTTGACAATGGCTGTACCTCTGGTACCTTGCTCAGGTACCTCCAGGTCCGCCTGGACCAGCTGCCTCGTGTGCCTATCCTCCTCAAGAGGTAGCGACCTGGTGTTCCCCTTGGGAAAGTCTATCCCCACCATCAGGGGTACTGTGAAGATCGAGGGGTTCACTTAGACAACACCCTTAGAGGAGGGAGGACTCTTGACACTGTATATATTGCTCCACCATATAATAGTGAGGTCCTAAAGGAGCCAATGGCTTTTACAGAGGCGTGCCCCCCATGCCTTATCCTTTTAATAGGTGACTTTAACACATGCCCTTCACCACGGTTCGATAGGTTGGGGGTGACAGACTCAGCAGGGGCGAACAGTGACACTGTATTTGCTAAGCTTTTAAGGGAGTTGGATCTGTCTGATATCTGGTGAGTGAGAAAAACAGAGGCACGTCAATTTTCCTGCTTCTCTAATTCATATCACTCTCTCTCAGGATCGACTTGGCTATCGGGTCATCAGACCTATTGTCCTTTGTGAAGGACGCTACGTATCTGCCCAGGAGCCTGTCCAATCATTCCCCTATACAGGTGGTTCTCAAATTGGGTGTCAGGAACCCCTTTGGTGTCGGTACATTGACGCTTAACCCCTTTTGGCGGCAGCTGGTGGAAAGTGGGAGGAAATCACGGTTGAATTACAGGAATTCTTTGCTACTAATGTGGGATCGGCACCTGAGGGAGCTGTATGGGATGCCTGTAAGGCAGCCATAAGGGGGCCATATATCCAGCGGGTTATCCAGCATAAAACAAATCGGTTGTGTGGACGGAAATGCGGTTTGTTGTGTCTTCTACCCGTGAGAATGAGACTTTATGGTTGGCAGCGCAAGTAGCTTTGAAGGAACATTTACTGCATACCGCTGACAATAAACACTTCTTTCTTGAATTTGGACAACCTGTACTACCGTGTAACAAACGCCCAAAGAATCTACGGGATTTACTCGTCCGTGCTGACGTTGGCTCCAGCAAACCATTATCTAGACAAACCTTCCTTAAAACACGTAAAAAGGGCACTTTTCCCTGTCTAAGGTGTATGCAATGTTCACATGTACTAAAAGGGTCACATATTGCACACCCATATACGGGCGAATCCATAGCCATCCGTGATTTTTTCACTTGCGACTCGGACCATGTTGTTTACATGTTAAAATGCCCATGCGGTTTGCTGTATGTTGGGGAGACATCACAAAAAATAAGGGAGCGCATCTGTCAGCACAAGTCCAGAATTCGTAACAACAACCTATTATTACCGGTCCCAGCCCATTTCCATGAAAAACGTCATAACATCTCGCAATTGAAGTTCCAAGTACTAGAACATGTCCCCATTCAGCGCAGAGGAGGTGATCGGATCCGTTTACTTAAAATGAGGGAGGCCTACTGGATCCATAGGTTAGATAGCCTAACGCCGAAAGGCTTGAACCGTGAATATGAAATTCAATGTTTTACTTGATTGATACGTAGTAATGATGCATACATAAGATTAACATCTGGCTTTTTTCTTCCCCAGGCTCGTTAGAATACTTCCTTGCCGCAGCCAATATCCTTTCTACTTTAGTAATATTGTTTCTTTCTTTCCGCACCTGTTTCACTCTTTTCTCCTTTATTCCACATACCATCAATCATATATACAATATTTCATAGACTACTCTTTATTCATCTTTACATTTCCTCCTTAACATGCTTCTCACTATATTTCTTATCTTATCCCACATTAGGCCCTATCACCAGGTTATTATACCATGTCACCTGTGATAGCCTCATTTTATTCCCTTTATTCCACCAGCCCATTATCAAATAACCTTCTTACCATAATGTTCCACACTGGAGCAGCCCACACTTTCGTCCTTCCTTAACCCATGTGTAACCACAATACACCTTTGCGTTCCACTTTGGAACGCATGTACTTCCGCCTTGCATCAGCTCCTATAGACCACGATGTATCGTGCGTTCCACTGTGGAACGCATATACTTCCGCCTCCCAGCAGCTCCCTCACAGACCGCGACTTGCCATGCGTTCCACAGTGGAACGCATACTACTTCTCGACTTGCGCCCCACTGCAGCGCATGATCACAGCGCCCCACACTGATACCCAAATCTGGGGCGCCTTTCTCCCCCACCTCTTCTCCCTTTACAGCCCCATTATTTTATTTTAGCTATATTTAGACCCATATGACACGATTTTAGATGCTGGAGTGTGACAGACTCCATCAGGGCGAACAGTGTACACTGTATTCCTGCCTTAACCGCACCTCATTCAATGGAGTTGGATCTGTCTGAATATCTGCTGCGTGATGAAAACCAGACGCCTACGTCAATTCTCCATGCTATGCTCTAATTCATATCACTCACTCTCCAGGATCGACTTGGCTATCGGGTCAGTCAGATCCTATTGTCCTTTGTGAAGTGGCGCTACGTATCTGCCCAGGAGCCTGTACAATCATTGCCCTATGCAGATGGTTCTTAGAATTGAGTGTCAGACATACCTCTTTCATTGTCCAGATGTTATCATGTATGCTGCTTACAGCCTGTTATAACTACGCTAGTAGATGACTGATTATTGGGAAGGAGATCACTGTTGCATTAACATGAATTCTTAAGCCACTAGATGATGCAACATGAGATACCTGTCCTAGGACTCTGAGCCTAGCCTATCAGATACCTATAAAGGATCCATCATTGGACATATTAGACTGAAACTACATATGGACCTATGGTGCACGTTATCCAGCATTTATGACCTCTAGTCGGTTAGTGTGCATACCTGTAACTATATGCTGTCACTGTTTCGTCATTTCTGTACCATCGATTGCACTGACCTCTATGTATGTATTTCTTTATGTAGTATCTGATGAAGCGCAAATAGCTTCGAACGCATACATGTTACTGCATACCGCTGAATCAATAAACACGAGTTCTATTCTCATTCAGAAGTACTATCAGCTTGGGACTGCTGTCGGTATATGTTAGCATACGTAATAGGTTGGAACCCTACAGACGGCCTCTCAGAATGCTGAGGTGCACTGATCACAGATGGATATTGATATACTGTCAGTATTTCACTCTTACTACAAACATCTATATAATTCCAAATTGTCAACGGCCCCAGAAGACATAGCGCACTACCTTGCTGGCATTTCTATCCCCAAGCTCTCGAGGGAACATACAATCTGTCTGGACCAGCATCTTAGATTGGAGGAACTGGAGTTGGCGCTTCAATCGTGCCCGAATAAAAGCCCCCTGGTGTAGATGGCTTATATGCGGAGCTCTTTATAATATATAGCACTGTCCTACTACCTCAGCTTTTGGAAGTATTTATAGAGGCCTTTCAGAGGGGGAGACTGCCTGATTCAATGAGGGAGGCAATAGTCGTGGTTCTGCCAAAACTAGGAAAAGACCTGTCTCATCCTGATTCATTCAAACCTATTTCCTTACTGACCTCTGACGTTAAGATTCTAGCAAAGGTCCTGGCAAACAGACTACAAACTGTAATTACCGTATTTTTCTGTTTATAAGACGCATCCCCCCCCAAAAAAAAAAGTGGGGGGAAAATGGCAGTGCATCTTATAAATCGAATACTAGTTAGCACTTCCATTATGGAAGCACTCACTAGTATACATTAGGTGCCTGGAATGGATATGAAGCGCAGCAAACTCTTCTGGCACTTACCCTCCTTGGTCTTCTTTGATGGGGCCGGCACTGCACTATCCTGACCCCGTACAGCATCAAGATGTAGTGCGCGCACTATGACCTGACGCTGCACGCTGTCAGGTACAGTGCAGTACGGGCCAGAGAAGAAAGGTGAGCAGGACGTCGGACCTGGAGCGGAGCTGCGGCGCAGGAGAGGTAAGAGGAGTTTTTTATCTTATTCTGATCTGAGGTCTGATGGGGGTTAATATAAAGGGCTGATCTGAGGTCTGATAGGGGTTAATAATAAAGGGCTGATCTGAGATCTGATAGGGGTTAATAATGAAGTACTGAGCAGAGGTCTGATAGGGGTTAATAATAAAGGGTTGATCTGAGGTCTGATGGGGGTTAAAAAATAAAGGGCTGATTTGAGGTCTGATGGGGTTCTGACTTGGAGGGCTGATATGGGGGTCTGATATGAGTATATGATATGAGGTCTGATGAAAAATATTTTTTTCTTATTTTCCTCTTCTAAAATCTGGGGTGCGTCTTATCATCGGATGACACTTATAAAGCCAAAAATATGGTGGTACTATTATTCATGAGGACCAAGCTGGTTTTATGCCTGATAAATCAACATCAGTTAATCTTAGACGGCTATTTCTTGATATTCAGAGGCGGTCGGGTGTCGGGCAATACTACCTAAGGCCTACGATAGCATTGAATGGCAGTATTTATGGGGAGTGTTGAGGGTTATGGGCTTTCGGGATACTTTTATTTCTTTGGTCCAGTTGCTATAACAAAGCCCAGTGGCGTGCATTAGGGCCACTGGTACTACCTCGGAGCCCTTTGAATTGGAAAGGGGCAACCGACAAGGTTGTACTCACACCCCTTCTCTTTACTATAGCAATTGAACCGCTTGCGCTTGCAATTGAACCAAGGTTGTCCAGAGGGCTTGTAGGGTTTCCGGCGGGCATTAGTGAAGAACGTGTCTCACTATATGCGGAGGATATGCTAATCTATGTTGGAGATTTAAAGGAGTTGCTAGGTCCCATAATGTCCCTTATACATGATTTCGGTAACAGATCGGGACCCCGTATAAACTGGGATAAATCCATTCTGTTTTCATTGGACCTGATTCCCCCTGGTTTCTCCCTTCTGTCCACCCGGCTGCAAGTTACTAAGAGCTTTAAATATCTAGGTATTACAGTCTCCTTTGATATCAGTCACTATGTAAAAGACAATATTGAACCGATGCTAAAAAGTATAATAGATAAAATTAATGCATGGTGTAAGCTGCCACTAACTATGGCTGGTATGAGTAATCTCCTTAAAATGATATTGATGCCGAAGCTCAGATATGTTCCACAATTCCCCAGTGTGTATCCCGCAGAGGATATTTTTTAAAATACGGGGCCTGTTTAGAAGCTTTATCTGGCTCAAAAAATCTCCCAGGATAAAGCTGGAAACCTTACAGAGAGGGAAGGACTCAGGGGGACTGTCTCTTCCCAGTCGCTGGCTTTAATTTATCGCCTCGCAGATGCAACACCTGGGGGGCTGGGGACATACTCCTGGAGGAAGCGCATTAGCAAAATTAGTGGCCCACATTATAAGTGCATATCCCCTATAGTCGTATTGGAACAGGGTGGCCTCCCCGCTCATGTTGCGGGAATGCCTACAATTAACTTATTCAGTAGGGTTTGGCACAAGTGCCGGGAGCTGTTGTCCATAACGGGCTTCACCCAGGCTATACTGCTTTGGAACAGCCCTCAGTTACCTGAGATATTCGCCTGGAAGGGTTCTCCCTGTGGGAGAAGAAGGGAGTTACATTCTTAAATCACCTGCAGAAAGATGGGGAATTCAAGTCATTTGATCAGTTTAGAGAGTTTTCTCTTTTTCGTACTGCCTTCTATCAATTTCTGCAGCTGAGACACGCTTTCCAGTTCCAGGCTAAATCTATCCCAGTGACCTGTGTGAGGGTTCCACTCCTGCAACAGAATCTTACTAAGTCCTCTACGAAAAGACTCATCTCTTCAATATATAGGAATCTTTTTGTAAAGCCCATAGAAGAGGTATCACTCCCGGTTAGGTGGAGGTGGGAGGAGGATGTTGGCCCTATTTCGGATGAACAATAGAATGAGATACTGGCTCTGATGCCGAATCTATCGGTATGTAAGGGACATCACGTGTCCCAGTTGTTGCTGATCCATCAAGTATACAGAACCCCATCCTGTCTTTTCAAAATTGGGGCTAGAATGGATGCCTCCTGCCCACGGTGTGGGTGAGGACCTGCATCTCTAATACACATGTTTTGGGAGTGCGATGAGCTCTCGAACTTCTGGGAAGGCCCGTCTACTGGGGTGGTGAACATTGCAAATCATGAGGTGCGTCTTTGGGTGCAACACCTATTACTTTAAGCCCGAAAACTAAAAGCTTGATACTGGATTCGCCCACAGCCTCCCTCGGTGGCTGAATTCCTTAACAGGATGAATGATATACTCCGTCTAGAAAGGGGGGTGTATGTTAAGAGGAAGTATGAGGCCAAATTTGCTGCAATAGGGGATAAGTGGTTCTCCGCTGGGGTCGAGTCCTCCTCCACTGGGTCTGTCTAGATTTCCCTTATGCTGGTGGGGGGCAGACCAGGATGAGTGACTGGAAATCAGTATTTGTGTAGGAGTCCGATATGACAAGAAACGAACCAGGTTTGACTAATGAGTGATTCCGTAGCCCTGACTAAGTGGTTAGGTATGATTATTGATAGGTCCTACACATGTACATTGGGGGGGGAGGGATATGTTTTTTACTAACTGTCAGATGGACAGTATGATGAGATGCGATATGGTTATTACAAATAGCGGACCGTCTCTCCGCTAGGGAGTGGGGGGATTGGGCAGGTTTATTTCTTTTTGTTTTCTGTGGGTTTAAATAATGGCTCTGTATGTCATTCATATGATCGGCTGTAATACTATCTGTAAAGAAGGAGTCCTTATTGTTTATTTAATTTTGGAAAAGCTGTAAATTTGGCTTTTTATCTCCTTTTTTGGGAGGTGAGGTGGGAAAAAATGTAAATTCTGCCAGTGATTTTTATTTTTTTTAGGTTCACCACGTGGTATATATTATATGATAATTTTGTTCTGCAGGTTGATATGATTATAACAATACCAAATTTATATAGTTTTTTTAAAAATGTTTTTCAACTTGCAGGATGACAGGCTGAACTAGATGGACAGATGTCTTATTTCAGCCTTATAAACTATGTGTACTACCTTTGAATAATAAAATCAGTTATATTTTGCATCGCAATATACAGGTTGTCCCACAAAAAAAAGGTCTCACACAGCTCAGTCAACAAAAAAATAAAAAACTTATGGCTCTTAAAAACGCAGAATCAGGGTAAGAAATATTGAGTTTTGTTTTGCTGTTAACCCTTGCTGCCTTACATGGAAAAAAGTGAAATTTCACCTCTGTTTTGCTTTAATTACTGTGGAACACCTAAAGGGTTAACATAGTTAATAGTTTGAGGGGTATATTTTCTAAAATTGGGTAATTTATGGTTGGTTTCTATTATGTAAGCTCCTCAAAGTGACTTCAGAACTGAGTTGATTTTGGAAATTTTCTTGAACATTTTAAAAATTGCTTCTAAGATTCTAAATGTCCCAAAAATAAAACAAAATACTATTACCAAAATAATGCCAACACTAAGTAGACATATAGTGAATGTTAATAACTATTTTATAAGATTTCACTATCTGCCTTAAAAGCAGAGAGATTCAAAGTTAGAAAGAAGTGAATGTTTCCAAATTTTCTGTAGTTTGAATTTTTTTAAATAAATAAAGGTAAAACATTGACTCAAATTTACCACTAACATGAAGTACAATGTGTCACGAAAAAATCAATCTCAGAATCGCTTGAATAAGAAAAGTGTTTCAAAGCTATCACCACATAAAGTGATACAGCACATCAGATTTCCAAAATTAGGCTTGGTCTCGAAGTGGTTAAAAAATGGTTTTGGGAAGTAGCAACAAGTGTGGCGTTATTTTAGGCTAGGGCTACACTGCGACATGTCGCAGAAAACTTGTGCAACATTTTTTCTAATGATCGCAAAAACGACAGTTGCAAAAAATCCATCCACATGTCGCCATGTAGCCCTAGGCTTAGAGAAAATATCTGCATTCTCCACCACTGCCTCGGGATCAGCTGGTTGCTCTGCTGCCTGCAGTGCCTGTGCCGTTCACAGCGCTCAGTGCTCTTATGAATGGCAGTGAAATCTGGGCTGAGCGCACATTCTTTTAGTCGGCCTGATTAGGGTGTGCCCAGGCACACTCGGCACACCCCGTGCGCACGCCTATGGCCTCGACTACATGTGCCAATGGCAGTGTGCCTGAAGAAGCAGCGGCTTTTTACAAAAGCTGTCAAAAATTATCCCTTTTTGGGAGCAGTTTCAGGTTTGTTATACTCAGGATAGGGTTTTCAGCAACAGCAATAAAGTATGGAACATGAATAACAGCTAGACAGCATCAGTGACATCATTCAGCTGGTGATAAATAGGCAGTCCCCACTGTCAACAATGGCAGATGTATTGATTAGCATCTGAGGTGTATGACAATCCTCACGGATCCATGCCTGATTCACTTGTGGAGGACAGTTTTGTCCAATTTGTGTGTGGCGACACCGCCTGCTGTGCTGAAACTAGTGGTCAGTTCCTGCCACTAGTCCAGTCAGCTGGCCTACAAGTCTGAGATGCAGGGATCAGGGTATCTGCCTGAGAAAGGGTACAATCCAGGTATTACTGAATCTTGTTCAGGCAGTTCGTATCAATTTGCTGTTGTGCGTCATGTAGGCGCAGTGGATATTTAGCAAACTGTATTGGCTGGTGCTGCTGCTCTTGCTACTTGTTGTAGTGATAGTGCTGGCAGAGGGGAGAGGGGCCGCCAAGTCAGACATGCGGCTGGCAGGTTTTTGCTCAGTGAAAGCTTCAAAATCTGGGTACAGAGCGTATCCTAGTAATACATCAGTTTTTCCTCCATTTTGAAAACAGCAAAAGTTCCCCCATTTTCCTTTTACAGCAAGGGTCTAAAAACATGGCTATCCAATAGTCATCCCTTTGCTTGATGCAAACTATACGTTTGTTGGCATACAGGCAGTGAAGCATGCAGCTTTCCATGCTCATCAGCATGCCCGAGGACCTAGTTGTTTCTTTTTCCACCCTTCACTTTGACAATTGGTCATGGCCAGCATCGTCATCATTATCAAGTTTGCCACAATGAGCGTCCTCCTCATTCCCTAGGTATGCCGGTGGAAAGTCCATGTCCCCCTTCACCACCAACTCCTGCTCCTTACGTCCTAGCTGCTCATCCTCCTACACTTCCCTCCTGCTTGTGATATTGTCCACACAAGTCCTTAACAGCCACAGGTAGGCACACAAGATGTGCTTGTTGCATCAGTGGCAGCGTCTGCTCCAATATTAACATGATTGGAATGACATTGTTGATGCCACCGTTGTCCCTACTCACCAATCTGTAGACCTCTTTAAAGGTCCTGAGTAGGCAACATGCGAAAATGTGTCCCTGCTGAGCTTCCACAGCATGAGCTCAAAATAACACATGCTCACCGCTGTGGTGGTCTGGTGCATGCTGTAATTATTGCCCACTTCATGCCTCTTATAGATGGTCTATCATATGCAAGAAGGAATTCCAGCGAGTTGGAACATCAAGCCATAAAAGGCAGACCATTCTTTCACTGCAAGTCAAATGCATTCTTATCCACATAAGAACAGCTTAAATTTGCACTCTCCGGGCATGATCAGAATCTTCATTAAGACACATTATGTTTTTAAAAATACGTTGCACCACTAAATGTTTTATTTTTTTTAAACATTAGTTTTTATTGAAATACCATCAAATATACACAAGGCTACATTCACACATCCGTGTTTTTCATTTCCAGATTTACGGTCCGTTTTTTTGCAGGTCCGTGTTTCCGCAAAAACCTTATGTTTTTTTACAAAAGTGCATCCGTTCCGTGTTTCCATGTTTCCGCAAAAAAAAAAAGGAGGAATAGATGTTGCTAGGAAACATGTGAAAAAAATAGTGTTTAAAAAGGAGGACATGAGGTAGTACAGGCGCCATTTTATTGTGCTTTTGGTGTCGTTCAGAGCTGTGTGAGAAACCTCTGCTTGGCTGGCATTGTTTTCCACCGATTTCTCAGCAATCATCATGGCAGAAGACTTGGATAACGTACTATTTTACTCGGCAATTCAGACGAGGTCAGCGATGCTGGATGAAGAACCGGGGAGGAAGAGAAGAAGGCAGTGGGTCCATCCCATTGTTGCTCAGCGCCTTCAGAAAGGTCAATTTCATAAATTATATAACGATCTGCAACGTGACCCCATTAAATGTAAAAGCTATTGCCGGATGTCCAGGGAAGCCTTTGATAACCTGCTAGTCTGTCTTTATCCTGACCTGAACTTCCTAGACACCAGTATGAGGCGCAGCATATCTGCTGAACAACGGTCGATTGTTACCTTGAGGTAAGTGAATTTTTAAATTTTAAATACTATCTATTGAATATTAATATATGAAAATGAATATAAAAAGTAATATTTCTTTTATTTTTTTATTTTTTTAGATTCCTTGCCACTGTTAACTCATTCGCTTCTTTGCATTTTGAGTTTCTCCTTGGAATCTCTACTATCTCTGGGATTGTCTGCCATACCTGCAAAGTTATCTGGCAGCGTCTCAGAGAAGCGGTGATGCCCACCCCCAAGGCGGAAGATTGGCTACGTATCGCCGAGGGATTTTACCAATCTGCGCAGTTTCCTAACTGCATTGGGGCACTGGACGGTAAGCATATCCGTGTGAAGAAGCCGCCTCACTCGGGGTCCTGGTACTTTAATTACAAGCAATATTTTTCTGTGGTGCTGATGGCCTTGGCTGACAGTAACTACAGGTTTATAATTGGGGCCTATGCCAGAGCCCAGTAGACTACCCGGATCTGCAGGTCCGCCGGCTCCATTTGTGATCGTGGCAGACGAAGGATTCGCATTGTCACCCCACCTGATGCGGCCCTTCCCGCGATCTGTATGACTGTAAGTGCATCTTCAACTATCGATTGACTCGTGCCCATCGGTATGTGGAGTGTGCTTTAGGAATACTGTCCACAAAGTGGAGAGTATTCATGTCATCCATACAGATGAATCCGGACAATGCCACCCTGGTGATATAGGCTTGTGTACTACTACACAACTTCACCAGGATTCACAATGCCTCCACAGAGGCAGATTTGGGCCTAAATATTACATCTTCTGTCAGTTTAGACCTGACCCGGCCTGGACGCCCTGGAACGGCTGGACTAGCTGTTCGAGAACTCTATGCCAACTACTTCTGCAGCCCTGAGGGGGCATTGTCGTGGCAGTTGGACGCCATCCGCAGAAGTCGTTGATTTCAGCTGGAATCTGGTTCAAATTTTACCCAAAAATTTAATTTCTTAGTTTAGTTAGATCCCCTGTTGTTAGTTTAGATTAGGAACTCGCAAGAGAATGAGGACCCTTGACGTGGGCTTGCGGGCCGAGGTATTTTTTAATATCAATTTGTAATATCCATATTTTTTATTTTATTTGGTGTAAATACCTTCTAATACCTCATTAATAATTACGTCTAATTAAATGTATTAAAACCATTTTTTATTTACATTTGTGTATGTCCTCACAGCTGAAGAAGGAACATGTCCCATTTTTATTTTAAAAAATGGTATATGTCTGCGCTCAGCTTTGAACAAAGACTACACAAGATGTAATCAGGCCTGCAATACACAAAGAATAAACTTCTAAGCAGAAAAGGTAAGTATATAACATCATATTTTCATCCTGACAGACTCTGCAATATGACCATCGGAGCATTTCATGCTCCAATGCTCTCCTTTGCCGTGTGCCCGATTGTGCATGAAAAGGGCTCTTTTTTAAAAAAAAACAAAAAACAAAAACACTGCTGGGCTGATGGTTCCGGTAAGCAGTATGTTTAGTGATATAACTGACACTAATGTGCGGGCTTTTTCGCTGATCAAGGCTGTAAAAAGGCTAGGGCATTGCTAAAGCTGGCCCATCATAGCTGGTGACGTAATCAAATACACTGCTTACCGGAACCATCTGCCGGGCAGTGTGTTGTTTTAAAAAAAAGAGCAATTTCTATGCAGGATCAAGCACACGGCAAGGGAGAGCATTGGAGCATGAAATGCTCTGATGCTCATATTGCAGTGTATGCCAGGAAAAAAAATGGTTATATCCGGGTTCAGCTCTGACCCCGGACAACCCCTTGGGTGAGGGGACATAACAGGCTCTTTCATACTAGTGGATGCAGTACGTTAATTCCTCTGTATGAATTATATCCAATACCCGCCAGGGACAGCAGAAGCACGGAGCATTAATGATTTATAATGCTCAGTTACTCTCTGTGATCGTTTTTTATTACAAAATCACAAAGAGATAAAGTTTTCACTTTGATCTTGTAGTAAAATGATTAGAGATAGTCACAGAGCATTATTAATCATTGTAATGCTCCGTGCTCCTGCTGTCCGCAGGGGTCTGGGTTCTGTTTCACGCATGGCATCCGCTCATGTGAAACCAGCCTAAACAGATAATAGGTCATCATTATTAAATACAAAAATACTTTATAAATGTATAACTTATGTAAAAAAAAAAAGAAATGACAAAATATTAACCATTAATTCCAAAAAAAACTAAAAATAATTTAAAGATACATACATACATTTCTCTTGTGAATAGCCCAGGGGTCTGAACTATTGGCAGTTCTGGGCGATTTAGCCAAGATGTAGGTGTAATAAGACCCAAAATTTGATCCCCGGATTTTTCAAAAAATTGACCACATGATGTGGCTCTTCAGGCCCTGCAAATAGGTCTATGACTAGGGCTAAAGCTGCCAAACACCGCGTTTGCTGTTCATCTGGCACACGATGCATGGAGGGTGCTAGCCCTTTTAAACCAGCTTCCTCCTTGCCTTCCGATCGATTCTGGTTTAGATATTCGAGTACTATGGAATCTACATGGCCTCGAAGATCTAAACCAGTATCGATCGTTACTTGTCTTCCTCGTCTGCCAGATGAACGGCAAACACGTGCATCAGCAGCTGCTACAGGGGTGACTGGGGTAGGCTGTGTATTTTCTTCTACTGTGGCCTCTACGGCATCAGAAGGCTGCAGTGGTGGATCTTTGGCCATAGAGTCCTGGTTCTCTTCCACCTGTACAGACTCTCTTTGCGATCCGCAACCTTCAGACATATTGTCTATGGTTCTGTAAAAAAATATAATGGTTAAAAATTTATATAAAAAATTGATATAATGGAAAAAAAATTATATAACATTTACTTGCGTAACTTAATATATAAAATGTATCGCCTGGTCTATATTCTTCGTTTTTGCACTCAATGCAGACCCCATATAATTCTGGGTAAAAATTGCATAGCATCTGCAAGAAAATACAGATGCGATGCAATTTTCATGGATGGTTGCTAAGGATATGAAATAGGGATGAGCTAATTAGCGAAGGTTTACCGGCCGCCCTTTATGCATCTGGCCACAATACGCTAGTTTCACACTTGCCGCAGAACAGATACGACAGGCCGCTCCGTCCCGATTCACTATAATGAGGGTGGGGGCAGAGTTCCAGCGCAGCACGGCAGTGCATGGCGAGAGGCCACCGGACTAAATGTCGGACATGTATTTTAATGAAGGAAGGAGCCGGCACTCCTTTGTACTGCAATTATATCAGGTTTATTCGCCACTCATAGGAGAAGTGACGTGCGTTTCGGCACATACAAGTGCCTTTATCAAACAATGTGAGCAGCAGGATCCATTTTTCTTCTTTCTCTTTCCTCTCTGCACTTCAGGCACACTGCTTTCCTTGGTGCTGAACAGCAGGGGGGGCAATTTTATTCAACTTCCTGCGGATCCGCAATTGCGGATGACTTGTGGATGACATATTGCACATCTCTGCATATCATCCTCATATTTGCAGACCCATTCATTTCAATGGGCCACGGACCGCAAATTGCAGCCAAAAGTAGGACAGGCAGTACTTTTTTTGCGGATCCGCATAACAGAATGGAACGGAAATGCAGGTGCGGACAGCATACTGAATGCTGTCCGCATCTTTTGTGGCCCTATTGAAATGAATGGGTTCGCATTTATTCCGCATCTGTTCCACAATTTTGCGGAACGGATGCAGATAGAAATTGCGGACGTGTGAATGGACCCTAAGGCAAGAGGGTATTTACAGGTATTATGGTATTCTTTTTAATTATACAGATTACATCAAAATGCAATGGAAATGAAAAGACAGACACCTGTCTAATAACCTGAGGGAATCGAGATGTCATTTCTTACATAAATTGTAGTCTTTGCTGACTAATAGCTAATATGACATTCATCAGACAATACTGCACATTTGATTAAGAGATAGAGCAATCAATCAAAGGGGTTTATGATTAGGATATTGACGTGACGTGTTGAAAGCCGAGGAGGACATCCTTTCGTTCCAGCATTGTTCATTATTGGACTGTAGAATGATTGAAACGTGTATGGGCATTCTTGTTTTCTAATTGGCCACAATTTTTTGTCGCATAGCTATGCATTAGAGATGAGCGAATTTTATATTTTGAAATTTGCTCTTTGTTTGGTGGTAAAAGCAGAATTGCGTTATGGATTCCATTACCACGGACCATAACGCAATTCTATGATGGCATGCATAACGGAATACCTTTAGAGACATTGCGTTATTCATTCTGTCATAATAGAAGTCTATGGCCTGCATAACGGATCCATCCTGGTTCCGTTATACAGGGGAGTCCTAAAAGGGAACATAAGAAAGTGCGAATGCTGTGTCCCCTTAATAGGCCAAGCTCAATCTGAACCCATTTTTTAGAGACATCTCCAATCCACAATTGTTTCAGTTGGGCCAGTATCACGGATCTATAGTATAAAGACAGAGATGGGCAGTTCACTCCACCCTCATGAATATGGGAAAACAGGATGTCCGCCTTGACCCTCGTTCTCTTCCCAGCCCACTCAAACCGCATAAGCAAGTTTTGCAAGGATTGGATATATGAGATAAATATTTGTACATTTCTAAAAATATATAGGATCTTTGGTAGAAGTGCCATCTTGGCCACAGCAATCCTCCCCAACCATGAGATGCCAAACAACCTCAAAGAGGGTATTTTATTCTTAACCTCTTCTAATAATGTGAGATAGTTAGTTTGGAACAGTGTGGATGGTGGATAATGGAGAACTATTCCCAAATATGGCAAGTCGGTTTTGACCTATTGAAATTAAAATTGTGTTTTAAAATTTTGGAGTATGGTCTATATTCATCGGTAATATCTGTGATTTGTTCACATTAATTTTGTAATAGGAGGCTTCACTAAAGTGATTAATAATACAACTGGCTGCAATCAGGGATTGGATAAGACCAAAATAGTGTCATCTGCAAATAGAACAATTCGGGATTTAATCCCAGTGATCTCGGGGAGCTTCAAGTGCTTTCCGCTAGGGGTTCCATGATCAAAGCTAAAATGAGAGGGGACACCCTTGTCAGGCTCCATTCGTAATGTCAAACCTAGAGGATAGAAAGCCCGAAGTATACACTATCGCATAGGGGAAAGAATAAAGAGCTAGGATGACTATAAAGAAGCTTCCTTGAAATCCAAATTTTTATAAAGTAGCTCTCAGAAAGCCCTAATAAATAAACCCGTTTTGAACGTCTTCTCCACATCCAAAGATAGGAGCAGAGAAGGTGTTCTACGTCTCCATATTATATCCAGGAGGTCTATAAATCTTCTGGTACCGTCAGATGTCTGTCTATTTTTCAGAAATCCAACCTAGTCATTATTTATTAAAGTAGACAAAATATCTACCAATCTATTGGACAATAATTTAGAAAAGATTTTGAGATTGGAATTGAGTAATAATTTGGGGTGGAAATTTGCAAGAGTGTCGGGAGGTTTGCCTGCTTTGGGAAGTGTGACTATTAGGGCTGAGAGCATTTCCTTGGGAATGGGGTTGCCTCTGTAGAATTGCTGGAAACATCCCTTCAGGTATGGAGAGGGGATCATGGAAATGTCTTGTAGTACTCATTGGTTAACCCATCTGTCCTTGGTGATTTTATTAGTTTGAGAGAGATTATTACTTGAGTGATTTCATCAATATGGATATCTGCATTTAATATATCTAATTGTTCTGACGATAATTGGGGAAGAGAGCTTTTATTCAGGAAGGTGTTAATCATCTCTTCAGTAGGTTGAGGAGTATCAGCGTCTAGGGCGAGATTATACAATTTAGAGTAGTATGAGGCGAATTCATCAGCTATTTCTTGTGGATTCATAATTTTCTTACCTGCTCTGCAATATAAAAAGGGGATCCTAGATTTGGCAGATTTAGCCTTAATCCTGTTTGCTAAAGAATTATTAGCTCTATTTCTGCAATAGTAATACATGGATTTGGATTTGCGGAGGTAGAACTCAAATCTGGATTGCATTAACCTCGGGCTCAAATATTAAATTTTTCAATTGGGTTGCGAAGGTAATTTTGGGAGATTTTTGGTTGTCACACTCTACTTGTTTAATCTGGCCTATGAGTAGTATGATCTTTTGATTTCACTTTCTCTGTTCCAAAGCAGAGTATTTTAGAAAGATACCCCTCATGACCGCTTTGTGAGTGCGACAGATTGTGGACAACGAGACCTCAGATGAGTTATTAAGAGTAAAATATTCCTGCAGAGCGGTGTGGAATAGAGGTAAGTATTCAGGGTTATTCAAAATGGAATTATTCAATCTCCACGGGGCTCGCGAGGGAGAGTATTGTGGGTTAATAAGTATAGAGGTAGGGGCATGGTCAGACCAAGTTATGGTACCGATATCTGATGAAATCATAATTTGTAGTAGTCTTTTATCCACTAATACCAGATCTATGTGGGAGTATGAGTTAAGGGGGCTTGAGAAAAAAAGTTGTATTTTTCAAACGCATGGAATGTGCGCCATGGGTCAAAAATCTCCTCTTTGTGCAATAACTCTCTTAATGAGAAGTCTCTGTCCTTACTGTTCACGGGTGTCTTGTCAATCATGGGGTTAATAACTTTAACTTTATTATAGTCGCTGCAGAGTATTAAAAACCCCTGTCTTAGGCCTCATGCACACGAACGTGTGCACCCCGTGCCCGTATTGCGGACCGCATTTGCGGATCCTCAATACACGGGCACCATTCCGTGGCCATTCCGCATCATGGATGCGGACCCATTCTATGTCATATGGGTCCGCAGAATCCGAGATGCGTGAACCGCGTGCAGAATGGAATGATGGATGCGAGAACACTACAGAAGCACTACGGATGCTTCCGCGGAGTTCCGTTCCGTGCCTCACGTCCGCAAAAGATAGAACATGTCCTATCTTATTTCTGACGGTGCGGACGAGATGGCTGGACCACTTCAAATGAATGGGTCAGACGATCACAATGCAGCTGCCTTGCGGCGGTGCCAGATGCAAGTTTGCGAGAGACCGCATATTTGCGGCCCCAGCTTTGTGCATTCTAGGTGCAAGTGTACAATGTGCATGGAAGGCCTATTTTGAATGCTGCAGTTATGTTGAAGAGGCAGGAAATGGAAGTGAAGCTGTGCATTTATTAGGTGCACATATGGATGCTATAGTGTAAGAGCCGTTTACCTTCGACATGTCCGCATGAGATCGTTATGCGGATCCGTTACCTAAGAACACCTTGCCACCAACCCTATAGTAGATGCCATATACTATGTCCACAATTTCTACGTACAACAATAGAGTGCAAAGATGCATCAGTAAATCAGAAGCAGGTAATGACATGTCACCTCAAAAAAAAAAAACCTTTATGAAACCATATAGTTTCTAGTAGATCGCCAAACCCAGTCACAATTGCCATGTGTAGGGTTGGAGACGGGGGGCGATCCAGTTTGTGATGTAAAAACAACTACATCAGCTGAGAAAAAGAAAAAGAAAAATAGCAAAAACAAAAAAAAAATTATATGTGGCAAAAAAATCTGAATTTTATCTAACAACGGACGTCCAACAGCCACCGCCAAGACATGACTTATTGGATGTCCCAACAGGCAACCAACAGCTCGTATATGGGGGAGTTTCCGAGTAGATAAGAAAGTCAAGGACTTTAACATTTGTGTGTTTCGAAATACAGTATATAGATGGGTCAAGAGTGGAGGAAAGCAGACCCAATGTACAGTAGAATGGTGTAGGCAGGTGAGGTACCGTACATGGTTGGCACCTATGGAGGTTATCACTTAGTGGATTTCACCACAGTCTATTCTTGGGTCACCGTGGGTGGCTTCTGTTTCCCTGGAGATCTGGCTCCCTCTTGTGGCTGGAGTAAGGACCACCTCTCCAGAAGGTTTGCAGCTTGAGATGGAGAAAGTAAAATAAAGTTAGTGCCATTTCTACTGACAATAAATTTCACTGGAAAACCATTCTCTCTCAGGATTGTTGTATATTTAGCAAACTCCCTAGACCTGGCTAGAGTTTCTGGAGAGATATCACCGGAATGTATTTTTTTTCTTCATGTTTTCCTCAGAAGCTTGTTTTTAAAATGGGAGAAGTGAAGGCAAGCTAGTACATCCCTTGGCGTGCTGGCCAGCACACATTTGAGTTTAGGGACTCTGTGTGCCCTATTTATAAGTAGATTTAGAGATCTATCAGATAATCCTGGAGAGAGTGCTCTTTAATATCTTCTGGATATTTCTGAGTCTGATATTATTCCTTCTAGACCTATCCTCAAGGTCTGCTAATTTCAGTTTCATGGCAGCAACCTTATCCTGTGTCTCATTATAATAATTAATTAGGGAGTTGTGTGCTTCCTTAAATTCCTTCATCTTTTCCTCAAGGTGCGCAGTGCGATCCCCAATAGCCGTGAGGTCTTATAGTGTTTAAGGCTGACTGAATATCTGAGTGTATAGAACTTTTCAGGTCTGCCATTAAATCTTGCATAGCAGACAGGGTGATCCTATCATGTTCAGAGCTTGTATAAGGGCTCATGTTAAAGTCAGACTTTGCCCCTGCTGGAGAGCTGTGGGCATACCCCCCACTCAGGGCCGGGCCGACACAGAGGCTGGGGAGGCTCCAGCCTCAGGGCGCAGGCCAGCTCCCCAGCCTCTGGGCGGCAGGCAGGCCACTGACCACGTCGCTGCTGCTGCCGCGCCTGCCGGGCTGCCGGCCGCGCTGGAGGACAGAGGGAGTAGTGAGCACTTGGTACTGAACTTACGTGCTCCCGCTCCGCCTCCTGGCTAGGCTGCTCCGCTGCTCTGGTCTCCGCTCAGTCGCTTGCCTGACTGGCTGCATACAGTGCGCACTTTGACCTGACGCGCTGTACGCAGTCAGGTCACATGTGCGCCCTCTGGAGACCAGGAGCAGCGCGGGCAGCAGCACATCACTGTGTCACGACCCAGCCCAGGCCCCAGCAGGGATAGAGCGTGAGAGTCTGCCCTGAAGTGAAGTAAGAAAATTCTTAAATAAAGATAATATTCTTTTCCGTCTGATCTGAGGTCTGATGCGGATTCTGGATGGGGTAAAATTACAAGAAAAGCCCCCCGGGGGAGGGGGGGGGGGACCTTGTTGGTGGTGGACCTTGTCCCAGCCCTGCCGCCACTCACATGACTAGTTGTACTTGCAGGGAAAATATGTCCTAACAGCTCCTCATGGACCTGCTGCCTCGTGGTGCGCTTGTTGCTGGAGTTCATTGGTGTCTGTGCTGCCTCCTGCATGTGTCGGGGGCATCGGTGCTGCTTTGAAGAAAGAGGTAGGTTTTGTGAGAGAACCGGGTTTTTATTCGTCCTCGTCATCTCCAGTTTCTTCCTGGGGGTGAGTGGGTAGAGAGGGGCCAGCGCAGTTTGGGTGCCTCTGGGGCGCCTTATAATGCTCTTGGCTGTGGCTGCTGGAGCTCAGCTATGCTGCTTCCGCTTAGCTCTGCATCCGGATCCGCCCCCTGCACCACCAAATTTATGATGTGTGCCATGCAGGGAGCTTGTGTTATATTCCTCAAATGCAATGCAGCCACAATGTTCCTGCCATTGTTGCTGGATAAATTGCTCGGCTTTTGGCAGAAAGACATCAACCTTGAAATTTGCTGCTTGATGCATAACAACAATTGAGTGGCTTCTCTTACTCAGGCTCATCAGGTGTAAGACTGCATTGCGGTGCTTTAGTTACATATTTGAAAGGAGGGAGAGGGAGTGGAAGCAACACTGTGCTCTATTGCTGTTTGGGTGAGAAGATGTCCATTGAGGAGTACGTGAAGGAGGTGGATAAGTGCCTTGTGTCGGAACCATGCCTGCACAGAGCCACCACCAGCAACTTGCAACATTTCTGCCACCACCACCACCTTCGAGCTTGCCCTAGATCTGAAAGCTTTTAAGTCTTCACTAGTGATGAGCAAAAATGAGCTTCGGATCCTGGGACCGAATTCCCTTCCCTCAAAGCTTTGGATTAATGCTGTAGGGAGATCCATCTCCAAACAGCATTAAAATGTATGGCCTCCGATGAGGCGAAGTCAGTTATTAGCGAAGTCTAACGAGACTTTGTTGAATAACTTTGGTATTTGATTTTTAAACTAAAAAAACAGTTTAAAACTTGGATCTGAACTCGTGTTTTCTGTTTAGAGTTACCAGTCGGAACCGAAGGTGCATTCGGATCCAAGTTTTAAACATTTTTTTTTTTTTTTTTCAGTTTAAAAATCAAATACCGAAGTTACTCAACGAAGTCTCGTGAGACTTTGTGCATAACTGACTTCGCTTCATCGGAGGCCGTACATTTTAATGCTGTATGGAGACGGATTTCCATGCAGAATTAACCCGAAGTTTTGAGTGAAGTGACTTCGGATCTAGGATCCAAACCTCGCTTCGTTCATCACTAGTCTACACCAACAGCAATAGTTGTGTCACTTGCTCTCAAATTGACTACAGTGGAAGCAGATCTGCCCCTGGCATTTTTATGTTTTAGCCATACATCACCTCGCTGTTTATTCCTGTCAGCACCCTACTTTTCTGATGTCATCATCACCTCCTTATCACCCTGATTCCAGGTTCTGCCCAAAACACATAATCATCCCAGCCACTTTTCTCCCAATGTGATACAGTACATTCAGAAAATTTTCAAACCCTTTCCCTTTTTTCGCCTTTTCTTATGTTGTGGTCTTGTGCTAATATGCAAGTTTTTCATTCTGCACCTGACGCGCTGCACGCAGTCAGGTCACATGTGCGCCCTCTGGAGACCAGGAGCAGCTGGCAGCAGCACATCACTGTGTCACGATTCCAGCCTAGGCCCCAACAGGGATAGAGCGTAGAGTCTGCACTGCCAGTGAAGTAAGAAAATTCTTAAATAAAGATAATTTTCTTTCCGTCTGATCTGAGTTCTGATGGGATTCTGGATGGGGTAAAATTACAGTGCTCTCGGGGAGGGGACGACCTTGTTGGTGGTGGACCTTGTCCCAGCCCTGCCGCCACTCAGCATGACCAGTTGCAGCTGTTGCAGGAAAATATGTCCTAACAGCTCCTCATGGACCTGCTGCCTCGTGATGCGCTTGTTGCTGGAGTTCATTGGTATCTGTGCTGCCTCCTGCATGGTCGGGAGCATCGTGCTGCTGTGAAGAAAGAGGTAGGCTTTGTGAGAGAACCGGGTTTTATTCGTCCTCGTCATCTCCAGTTTCTTCCTGGGGGTGAGTGGGTAGAGAGGGGCCAGCGCAGTTTGGGTGCCTCTGGGCGCCTTATAATGCTCTTGGCTGTGGCTGCTAGAGCTCAGCTATGCTGCTTCCGCTTAGCTCAGATCCGATCCGCCCTGCACCACCAAATTTATGATGTGTGCCATGCAGGGAGCTTGTGTTATATTCCTCAAATGCAATGCAGCCACAATGTTCCTGCCATTGTTGCTGGATAAATTGCTCGGCTTTTGGCAGAAAGACATCAACCTTGAAATTTGCTGCTTGATGCATAACAACAATTGAGTGGCTTCTCTTACTCAGGCTCATCAGGTGTAAGACTGCATTGCGGTGCTTTAGTTACATATTTGAAAGGAGGGAGAGGGAGTGGAAGCAACACTGTGCTCTATTGCTGTTTGGGTGAGAAGATGTCCATTGAGGAGTACGTGAAGGAGGTGGATAAGTGCCTTGTGTCGGAACCATGCCTGCACAGAGCCACCACCAGCAACTTGCAACATTTCTGCCACCACCACCACCATCGAGCTTGCCCTAGATCTGGAAGCTTTTAAGTCTTCACTAGTGATGAGCAAAAACGAGCTTCGGATCCTGGGACTGAATTCCCTTCCCTCAAAGCTTCGGATTAATGCTGTAGGGAGATCCATCTCCAAACAGCATTAAAATGTACGGCCTCCGATGAGGCGAAGTCAGTTATTAGCGAAGTCTAACGAGACTTTGTTGAATAACTTTGGTATTTCCCAGCATTTCCCAGCAGTATTTCAGCAGGTAGTTTATCCATTACTCCTACGTGAGGTTAATGGGTCCTACTCCCCCAGTCCAGAGTCACCTGGGCAACTGGAACTTCAGATTTCTTTCCTCCTGTCTGTCCTAGGATTATTTTATCCAAGGTAACCAACTAGGGTTCTATAATAGTGATGAAGGCTTAAGCTGGTTGTCCATTCACCTGTACCGGAACTATGTGATTTTTCTTCTTTTCACCATCCAGTGCATTCATATGACCACATACAGATGTCCCCCATGCTCCGTAGTCTATTTTCTGCTACTGAATTTTCTGCTACTGAACATATCCTCAACCGGCTGTCCATCCCTTCCTGACTGACTGAAGCAATAGGGTGAGCCACTGTAGGTCTTGTGATAGGTGTCTCCAGGGCTGGTCTCTGGGCAAGCTGCTTGCAGATGCCCTAGGGAGCCACATTTATAGCAGTTTCTTGAGCAAGCAGGGCCAATGAAGATGATTTACAAGAAGCCTGTAGAAGTTGGGTGGAAGCCCCCTGGGTGGTGCGGTCATTTATCTTGGCTGGTGTTATAGTGGTTTGTACAGGGCTTCTCTGAGATGTGAATTGACTTTCCACATACCTATCTGCAAGGCAAGCTGCCTCCTCTAATATTTCCCGATCTATCACCCACTCCCTAGTTCCTACTGGACACCTTTCCAAGAACTGCTCTTTTAGAAATAGCTGGTGGAGATCCTTTAAAGTCTCTGCCCCACAGCCATAGGTCCACTGGTCCAGAGTATGGGACAACGTGTTGCTAAATTCCAAATAGATGTCATGGGTCACTTTTCTAAGGTTACGGAAACTCAGTCTATCATTTTCCGGGGTAATGGTATAATGTGCTAACAATGCCTCCTTGAACTCTGCCTTGTCCAACTGCTGTTCCACTGAAAGGGCATGAAAGGTAGAATTTGGTCTACCTGTATGTTTCCCAGCCAATAAACGTGTCCAAGTCTCTTCTGCAATATGGTGAGACTTACACATGATCTCACCGGTTTCCAGATATGCATCAGTGTCCTCCTGAAAAGTGGAAAATGCAGCTGACATTTTGAGAATGTCCAAGAGAATTCCCTGCTTCTGGGCTCTGTCGGCTGCATTCCATCTTGCCACCTCTTTATAGATGAGTTTCATCAGCTCCATCCTCTGGCCGGTGCTTAAAAGGGTTGTCTCACTTCATCAAATAACATTTATTATGTAGAAAAAATTAATACAAGGCACTTACTAATGTATTGTGAGTGTCCATATTTCTTTCTTTGGTGGCTGAATACATTTTTCCATCAAATTATACATTGCTCGTATCCATGGTTACCACCACCCTGCAATCCATCAGCGGTGCTGTTCTTGCACACTATAGGAAAAAGCCCCAGCCTATGTGCTCTCCCATGTTCCCGGCCATCAGAGGCTGTCCAAAAGATGGACAGATCGCACATATCAAATACGCATGAGCATGTTGTAAGATCCCAATTTCCAGTATCACTGGCAAATCCAGGGGGTGAGAACACTGCAGCTGATTCACACAACCCCCCCAACAACTAACTACTTCCCCAAGTCACAGAGATATACAGAAACACACACACATCCACCCTCTCCTGTCTGTACTATCACTAGCAGAGAGTGGGAATGTAGGAAGAGTTCTAGTAAGACCACACCTGGAGTACTGGATTCCATTCTGGAGACCTGATCTACAAAAAGACATTGGTGGAGATTTATAGTTGCATATAGTTACATAGTTAATACTGTTGAAAAAAGGCATACACCCATCAAGTGCAACCAAAACTGTTAAAATGGAAAACTGGAGTAATTGCCCATAACAACCAATCAGATTCCACCTTTTATTTTCCAGCCCTCCTTTGGAAAATGTAGGGTGGAATCTGATTGTTTGCTATGGGCAGCAAAAAAAAGTATTCCTTTATATTAATTTTGATAAATCTCCCCCATTGACAAACTAGAATTGGTTCAGACAGGCTACAAAAATGGTGGAGAGTCTTAAGCATAATGGCTCATGCACACAAATGTATTTTTTGCATATGTTCCGTTTGTTTTTAAGGCCTGTATGCGGAACGATTCAATGGGGCCGCAAAAAAACTGAAATTCCCTTGTGTGCGTTTCACAAAGTGTGGAACGCACATGGCTGGTGTCCGTGTTTTGCGGATCCGCAATTCATGGTGCAGATTTGTGTGCAGAAAATCCACACCAAAACAACAAAAAAGCACATAAATCCACACTTTTATTGCAGTTTTGGTGTTTTTACTTCAGTTCTTGCGGATTTTTGTGCAGATTTTGTGTTTATATTAACACTCCATTTTATTCTAGGGGGAATCCACTGTACAGAAGATGCACAATTGCACAAACAATTGACATGTTGTAGATTTCAAAATTCGCATAGCAGGTCAATTGCCGCACCTGAGATTTTTCTCATAGACTTTTCTGGTACTGTACTGGGGGGGAACATCTTGCGTATTCTGCAATGTGTGCGGTGGCCTTAAGGTTCTTCTACACGGACCGGTCTGTCAGCAATTTTTGGGAACTAACCAAATGTTCCCTATAATTACCTGATCATCAGAAGAGATCAGAGCTGCGTTTACATGCAGCAATCACCTCCACTGTATGCGGCAAGCGATCACTACAGTGATCACTTGTCCACATAGAAAATCAATAATATGGCTTCTGACGCCGATAGTTGTCCCCCCTGCTCTGCCGCAGTAAACGGCTAATTACTGTTGAAGCATGCACCTTGTCATAAATTTGGTGCATGTATGGTAGTCTATGCACCTGTCTGAAAAAAGTGTGCCATGCCCATGCTACCTGTCTACTTTTTCACCAGTTTCTAGGTGAAAAAAAGGCAAATTTGCCTGGGCCGGAATTACAGCCCCGGCAAGGCCACCAAGATTCATGGGTGTTAAAATAGTTGCATAAATGCCCTTTGCGACTATTTTTATGCAAGACTACCTTAAAGGGGTTCTCCTTGAATTAAGAAAATGAAAATACTTCAATATTATTTTATTAATGCCAACGCTATTCAATCACAGTACAAAGCGTGACTATACAAAATGTTTACCGAATGACCAAAAAGGGACACGCAATACAATTTCATAAACTTTATTAGTTGATAAAAAAGACCAACAACATACACAATGTAAATATAAAAATATATATATGGCAGCAATACAAGTGGTAGCCAAGACATGTGGCTCCCCTCCCATGCAAAAGAAAACACCGTTTATACTCCTATACAAGGTAGAATACCTACTACAGCAGTGTTGAAAAAAACAAACACATCCCCAATACAGGAAGAATATAAAGAACAAAACAGTGTTCCACTTGAGCTGATGGGCAAAAACACCCATACACTACAGCCACAAAACACATATGTTCAATAGATATATACCTGAGGGACACTTTAGAAAGGAGGACACGGGTTTTTTGTGCAGAGAGGAGAGCCAACCCCGACGTACGTTTCGCTCCGCTTTCTCAAGCAGAAGGGCCTGGCTTCGCACGGGTATATTTCATCTATTTCACTTACCCTCAGTTCACACTTGCGCATTTTACAGCGCGTTCGAACGCGCTGTAAAACGCATAACCGATGCAAACCAATGCTTCCCTATGGGACTGGTTCACATTTTCGCGTTTTACAACGCATTCGAACGCGCTGAAAAACGCCCAACGCATAAACAAGTACTTGAGATTTTTTTGGGGCGTTTGTCGCGCGTTTTGGCCCATAGACTTCAATGGGAATGCGCAACGCTTGTATTTTGCGCGTTTTTGACACTAAAAACGCGCGTTCGAACGCGCATTTATGAATTTGCAACATGCTGGAAAGGCCAAACTTCATATAGACAGGGATATTTGGTCATTGGACAATACTGCAGTCAATCACACAAGTAAAAGGCGCGACGAAAAACGTTCAGGTCTGAACCCAGCGTTAAGGTTTGTGTATGTCGTTTAACAGTGACCTCCACAGTGTCTGACCTCCACAGTGCCTGCCCCTTTAAAGGGATTCTTTCACCCCCCAAACCCCAATTTTCACTACTGACATCTTCCAGTGCGAATTTGTCCCCCCATTAAAAAGCCTCTTACCCCATTGTTTTCCAGCTTACCGATCTTCAGAAAATGACTTTTATTGCAGCTGTCAATCACAGCTGAAGGTGCCCAGGGGCGGCGTACTAACGGCCGGTGCCCAGGCCGCGCGCTCATCTTATTATGTCTCTACGCCCCCTTTCACCCAGACGGCCCGCCCAGTGTCTTCTTCTTGGCCTCCTCCTGAAGTGGCTAAATCCCGCGCCTGCGCCGGAGCTCTTGAGCTCCAATGCAGCGCTTTAGGAGTATCGCTGTGCGCGCCTGCGCACAGGATACCCGATGCTGCGCCAGTAGTCGGGAAACCAGTGCGCAGGCGCGGACTGCCGGATCCACGGCGAAGGCACTGTATTTAGCCACTTCAGGAGGAGGCCAAGAAGAAGACACTGGGCGGGCCGTCTGGGTGAAGGGCGTGAGACATAATAAGATGGCCGCGGCCTGGGCACCGGCCGTTAGCGCCGCCTGGGCACCTCAGCTGTGATTGACAGCTGCAATAAAGTCATTTTCTGAAGATCGGTAAGCTGAAAACAATGGGGTAGAGGCTTTTAATGGGGACAATTCGCACTGGAAGATGTCAGTAGTGAATGGGTTTGAGTGGCAGATCCCTTAACAGTGCCCTCCACAGTGCCCGCCCCCTTAACAGTGACCTCCACAGTTCCCACAGGTGGGTACTGTGGAGGATCATTGTTAAAGTGGCGTTCACTGTGGATGTTATTGTTAAGGGGCAGGCCTCTGTGGAGGTCACTGTTAAAGGGGTGGACACTGGAGGTCACTGTTAAGGAAGCAGGGTACTGTGAGGTCACTGTTAAGGCAGTGGGGAACTGTGGAGGTTACTGTTAAGGCAGTGGGGTACTGTGGAGGTCACTGTTAAGGGGACGGGCCCATGTGGAGGTCACGGTCAAGGGAGTGGGGTGCTGTGAAACTCACTGTTATAGGGGTGGGCTGCTGTGAAGGTTATAGTTAAGGGGATGGGCTGTTATGAAGGTCCCAGTTTAAAGTAGCGGGGCACTTTGGGGGGTTCAGTGTTAAGGGGTGGGGGACTATGGAGTTCACTGTTAATGGGGCGGGGTGCTGTAGAGGTCACTGTTATGGGGGATACTGTTGATTCTTTTAACAACACACACAAACATTAAATGAAATAGATGAAATATACCCGTGCGAAGCCAGGTCCTTCTGCTAGTATATCGTGATCCAATCAGAGCGGACCGCTCAAAGCTGGCTTTAAGCAGTCCGCTCTGATTGGATTGTGATCATGGCCGGGGAAAAGGAGACGCCCACAGCAGAAGACGGCGTCTCCGCCCCGCTGCGAGTTTACAGCTTGCTTGCTGAAACAAAGGGGCTCTGAACCGGCCGAACAGGGGGAAGGTATGAGAAAAAAAATACCGGGCATCAGTGGGGGCCGCACTACAAGGTTTTGACGTAATTAGCCTATGTCAAAACCGATGAAAGGTCCTCTTTAACCTTTTCAAGACCAAGCCATTTTTCACCTTCGTGACCAAGTCTAATTTTGCAAATCTGACATGTATCACTTTATGTGCTATTAACTTTAGAATGCTTTTATTTATTCAAACCATTCTGAGATTGTTTTCTTGTGACATCTCGTACTTGATGTTAGGGGCAAATTTGGGTCGATATGTTTTACCTTTATATTATAAAAAATCCAAAATTTACAGAAAATTTTGAAAAAATTTAAATTTTCTAAATTTGAATTTCTACGCCTTAAAGGCAGATAGTGATACCCCATTAGATAGTTTTTACTTAAGATTCCCTATATGTCTACCTTATGTTGGCATCATTCTAAAAATTACATTTTATTTTTTTAGGACGTTAGAACGCTTGCAATTTAAGAAGCAATTTTCAAATTTTCTATAAAATTTTCAAAACTGACTTTTTCAAGGACCAATTCAGTTCTGAAGTCACTTTGAGGTCCTTATATAATACAAACAACTTATAAGTGACCCCATTTTAGAAACTACACCTCTCAAATTATTCAAAACTGGTTATACAAACTATTCTTCCTAGAACATAGCAAGGGTTAACAGCAAAACAAATATTTATTACCTGATTCTGCAGTTTACAAAAACACCCCATTTATGTTTGTAAGGGTACTTTCACACTTGCGGCAGTGTGATACGGCAAGCAGTTCTGTTGCCTGAACTGCCTGCCTGATCAGGCAAACTGTATGCAAACGCATATCATTTTTTCTGACTGATCAGGTCAGAAAAATGCCTGATCAGTCAGAAAAATGCCCGATCAAGCAGAAAAATGCATTGCAATGCCGGAACCGTTTTTCCGGTGTCATCCGGCAAAACGGATCCGGTATTTATTTATTTTTCACATTTTTGAAGGTCTGCGCATGTGCAGACCACAATGCCGGATCCGTCATTGCGGTATTTTTAATGCCGGATCCGGCACTAATATATTTCAATGTAAATTAATGCCAGATCCGGCATTCCGGCAACTGATCAGGCATTTTGGATGGAGATAATACCGCAGCATGCTGCGATATTTCCTCCGTCCAAAACGCCTGACAGTGACTGGACTCAAGACATCCTGATGCATCCTCTCCATTCAGAATGCATTAGGATATAACTGATCAGTTCTTTTCTGGTATTGAGCCCCTAGGACGGAACTCAATGCCGGAAAAGAAAAACGCTAGTGTGAAAGTGCCCTAAACAGCTGTGTGGGCACACAGCAGGGTTCAGAAGGAAAGAAGAAACATATGGTTTTTGGAGAGCAGATTTTGCTGGAATGGCTTTTGGGTGTCGTGTCATATATGAAGGCACAGGCACACTTGGGGACCCCTACAGTAGAAACTCCCAAAAAGTGACCCCATTTTGGAAACTACACCCCTCAAATAACTTATTGAGGGGTTTATTGATCGCTTTGACCTCACAGGTGTTTCATAATATTTAGAAACATTTGGCTGTGAAAATGAAAAATGTAATTTTTTACAAGAAAAAGTACCTTAAGGCCAAATTTTTCAATCTAACAAGGAATAACTGGAGCAAATGCACCCCATAATTTGTTACCTATTTTCAACACCCCAAAATGTATGTGATCGCAAACTGCTGTATGTGCAGACGGCAGAATTCAAAAGGAAAGGAGCAGCATCTGCATTTTCTAACATGTGTTTGTTATTTTTATTTTTTATGGGGTTCTCCACGTGGTATATTCGATAGGATACTTTTATTCTGTGGGTTGATATGGTTTTGGCAATACTAAATCTATATAGTTTTATTCCTGGTATACCACTTTTATATCATAAACTTTTTTTTTTTGCATCGCCAAATCAAAGACCGCTAACTTTTAGATTTTTCCGTCAATGTAGCTGTGTTGGAGGTTTTTTTTTTTGCAGGACGGGCTGTAATTTTTACTGGTACAATTTTGGGGTCTATATGACTTTTTGAGCGCTTTTCATTCCATTTTTTAGGAGGTGAAGTGGGCAAAAATTGCATTTCTGTTGTTTTTTATTTTTTATGGGGTTCTCGATGTGGTATATTTGATATAATTTTATTCTGTGGGTTGATACAGTTATGATGACAACAGATTTGTATTGTTTTTTCATGTTCTACAACTTTTATACTATAGAATCACTCTTTGTTAAACATTTTTTTTTTTAATTAAATAAAACATTTAATTTTCCATCAACATATTTGTATGAGGGCTTAATTTTTGCGTGATGAGCTGTAGTTTTTATTGGTATCATTTTTGGGATGCATATGACTTTTTGATCCCTTTTTATTCAATTGTTTTGGGAGGTGAGGCAAAAAAAACAGCAATTCCGCCATTGTTTTTTCTTTTTATTTTGTACAGCGTTTTCCATGTTATAGATCAGGTCATTACAGACCATTACGGAATACCAATTATGTGTAGTTTATTTATTTTTCATTTTTTTAATTTCTTATAAATGAGCGGATATAGGGAAAGGCAATTTATTTTGTTTTTAATTTACATTTGTATTTATTTTTTTACATTTATTTTTTACTTTTTTTTATCAAGTCCCACTTGGATCTTGAAGATCCAGTCGGGCTGATGGCTGTACTATACTTTGCAATGCTCTTGCATTGCAAAGTATAATACTATCAGTTTTAGGCCTCATGCACACGACCGTATGAGTTTGTTCGGTCCGCAAATTGCGGATCCGCAAAAAGAACGGATGACGTTCCGTATGGCATCCGTTTTTTTTGCGGATCCGTTATTTTTGTGGATCCATTGTAATAATGCCTATCTTTGTCCGCAAACTAGAAAATATAGGACATGCTCAATTTTTTGCGGAACGGAAAAACGGACACACGGAAACGGAATGCACACGGAGTACCATCCATTTTTTTTTGTGGACCCATTGAAATGAATGGTTCCGCATATGGTCCGCAAAAAAAACGGAACGGACACGGTAAGAAAATACGTTCGTGTGCATGAGGCCTTACACTGATAGATGGCAGCACTGGATGCCTTTGCAAGGTGTCCAGTTGCCATGGTAACCATCGGGCCGCTGCCATCGCAGTGCAGCAGCCCGATAGTTAAAGAGGGATCCCCTCCCTCTGTTAACCCCTTGGATGCCGCTGACGGCATCGAAGGGGTTGCAGCAGAGTGTCAGCATAAAGCTGACACTCGCTGCTGATGGCAGCAGCCTCAAGAACGGAGAAAACAGGGAAAAATTCTTTGTGCGGTGACATTGAAAAATACTATGGAAACTTGGTATTGCCATAACCGTACTGACCCATGAAATAAGATTGTCATGTGAATTTTAGCACACAGTGAATGTTGTAAAAACAAAGCCCAAGAGCATGGCAGAATTATTTTTTATTTTTTTGGGATTTACTACTTTGAACGATATACCCCACTTTTTTTCTATCTGCAGAGACTTCGGAGGACTCATTTTTGTGTGATGAGCTTTAGTTTTTATAAGTACCATTTTGGGGTACATATTGCTTTTCAATCACCTTTTATTTAGTTTTTTGAGGGTCAATGGCTATTTGTTTCTGTTATAGTGTTCACTGTGCACAATAAATATGTTTATTTTTATTGTTTATTTTATGTGTAAAATTGGGAAAGAGGAGGGTTGAATTTGTAATATTTGTTTTACATTTTCAAAACTTTTTTTTTTACTTTTTTCACTTTACTTTATACAACTAGCATCAATATTCATGGCATGAGAACAAGCTACGAGCCTTCTCCATACATATTCTTAAAGCATATGATGTACCGGTATGTGACATTAACCCATTCTACCCGGGCCAGTTTTCACCCTCTTGCCCAGGCCATTCTTTGTAAATTTGACATATGTCACTTTATGGTAATAACTTTGGAACACTTTTATTTATCCAAGCCATTTTAAGCCATTCTGAGACTGTTTTCTTGTGACACACTGTGCTTCATGACAGTCGTAAATATGAATTGATATATTTCACCTTTATCTATGAAAAAATCTGAATTTAAGCAACAATTTAGAAAAATCCGAAATTTTCACAATTTCAATTTCTCTGCTTTTAAAACAGAAAGTGATATCTTATAAAATATTTATTACTTAACATTCCCCATATGCCATTATTTTGAAAATCTCAGTGTTTTTTAGAACATTAAAAGGCTTAGAATTTTAGAAACAATTCTTAAAATTTTTAAGACAATTTCCAAAATCAACTTTTTAAGGACCAGTTCAGTTATGAAGTCACTTTGTGGGGCTTACATAGTAGAAACCACCCATAACAGCCAAACAAAACTCAATATCTATTACCTTGATCATAGGCGTGCGCAGCCTATTGCAGCACCCTCAGTTCACACTTGCGCGTTTTACAGCGCGTTCGAACGCGCTGTAAAACGCTCAACAGGAGAAAACTCATGTTTCCCTATGGGCATGGTTCTCACCTGAGTGTTTTACAGCGCGTTTGAACGCGCTGTAAAACGCCCTACGCTCAAAGAAGTTCCTGAGCATCTTTGGGGCGTTTTGTCGCGCGTTTGCACCCATAGACTTTAATGGGAAAAAATGGGTTAAAATGTAGATATGCCTTTTTCAATTGGTCTCCAGAGTCACGAACGCACGTATGACGCACGTTTCCTATTTGCAAAAACGCGCTGTAATACGCGTGACAAAAACGCGCGTAAAACGCGCGTCTCAGAAACGCTCAGGTGTGAACCCAGGGTTAGGGTGTGCACCCTAAAGCACAAACACACACACCGTGTGCGCGTGTGTGTGTATGTATGTATATATATATATATATATATATATATATATATACACACATATATATACACAAATACACTCTGCATACATACATACAGACCCGCACTCATAATTATCATTATAAACAAAAATAAAAGTTATATTAATGTATCAGGATACATTATATAGGGGACAACTGAGGAGGGTTAGCACTGTAGCAGGGACAGGGTACATACTTTTTTATAATTCGTTATATAACTTATACAGCAGGTCTCAGCCTTCTTGTCACATTCTTGTGACAGACTTTTTCTTGTAGACAGTCCGGATCGGAGCAGCTGGGTAAACTCCAACACTATTACGCCGCCGCCGCTGTCCTCACCTTACTAGCAGGTGGGGCACGCAGCGTGACGTCAAACTCTGTCGCCCAGACGTGACCACTCCCAGCCTGCACCTGCACACACGGCTCTGCCTCCACCGAGTCCGCCCCCACTATGTGAATTACTAGCCACCGCCGCCGGTAAACTGCATGTATTGTGTTACAGTGCGGCGGCGGCCAGCATAACAGCCAGTGGCGGATCCAGAGCCTGGTCTCGAAAGGGCACTTCCAGATTGTTTTGCGGCGGCGGACAGAAAATAATGTGGTGCATATTTTTTTTTTCTTTTTTTTTTTACAATGTGCAGATAGTATTGTACCCCTCTATCCCCGTTCTCCAACCACCCAGGACCCTTACTCACATAAAACAAGTAATATATATAATATCGCTTACAGTGAATGACTGTAAATACTTACAGTTCTGAAGACTCCAGCAGGCTCATGATCAGTGCTCTAGCAGCTTAGGCAGCTGGACTCAGGGCTGGAAGTGGGCACCGCTCTTCAGTTCAGGAAGGAAACCTATAAGACGCACCGGCCCATAAGACTAGGTTTTAGAGGGGGACAATAAGAAAAAAAAATATTTTCATTACACCTCAGGTCAGACCACCAATCAGAATCCCAATGTTAATCAGACCTCAGGTCAGACCACCGATCAGAACCCAATGTTAATCAGATCTCAGATGACAGCCGCAATCAGACCCCCAATCTTAATAAGACCCCAATAAGACCTCAGATCAGACCCCAATTTAAATGACCCCCAATCATACCTCAGATAAGAGCCCCATGCCTCTCATTAGCCCCCAAAATCAGCCCTTATGCCTCTCAGCCCCCATTATCAGCCCTTATGCCTCTCAGCCCCCATTATGCCTCTCAGAATCCTTAGCCCCTATTATGCCATTGCCTCGCCGAGTCAGCCCAATTTATGCCTCAGCCCCCTGCCCCATTATGCCTCTCAGCCCAATTTATGCCTCAGTGCCCCCCCATATGCCTCTCAGCCCAATATATGCCTCACCCCCCCCCCCCCATTATGCCTCTCAGCCCAATTTATGCCTCAGCCCCCCCATTATGCCTCTCAGCCCCCCATTATGCCTCTCAGCCTAATTTATGCCTCAGCCCCCCCATATTATGCCTCTCAGCCCATATTATGCCTCTCAGCCCCTCCCATTATTCCTCTCAGCCCAATTTATGCCTCAGCCCCCCCCCCCCCATTATGCCTCTCAGCCCAATTTATGCCTCAGCCCCCCCATATTATGCCTCTCAGCCCATATTATGCTTCTCAGTCGTCGTCGTCCCCATATTATGCCTCTCAGCTCCCAGCAGCCTGGCCATTATTCCCTGTTTGCCCCCAGCAGCCTCAGATAAAATAAATAAAACACTTACCTCTCCAGCTCCTGGACGCTGCTCCTCACCAGCACCTCCCAAAATCTTCTTCCTCATGCTGTCCGCTGGCGCACACAGAGTGATGTCACAGAGCGACTCACGCTATGCGCAGCCCTGCACAGTAAACAGCCGAGAACCAGGAAGCGGTGAGTACAGATCCTTCACCGCTTCCTGGTCCTCCGATACTAATCAGCGCTTCCAAAATGAAAGCGCTGATAAGTATTCACAGCCTTAAAGGGAAATCAGTGGGCGGGCGGGCGGGCGGGGGGGTGACGGACCCGGGAGCACGGCTTGATTAGGGTGTGCCCAGGCACACTCGGCACACCCCGTGCGCACGCCTATGACCTTGATTCTGCAGTTTACAGAAACACCCAACATGTGGTGGTAAACTGCTGTAAGGGTACATGGCAGGGCGCAGAAGGTTTTTGGAGGGCAGATTTTGCTGGACTGATTTTTAGACACCATGTCTCATTTGAAGCCCCTCTGAAGCACCCCTACAGTAGAAATTCCCCAAAATTTCTGACCGCATTTTGGAAACTACGGGATAAGTTGACAGTTTTATTGATAATATTTTGGGGTACATGTGATTTTTGATCGCTCTATATTGCGCTTTTTGTGAGGCAAGGTAACTTAAAAATGGCTCTTCTCGCAAAGTTTTCATTTTTTGTTTGTTGCAATGTTCATCTGACAGGTTAGCTCGTGCTATTTTTATATTATAGAGCAGGTTGTTACGGGCAGGAGAGTATCAAATATGTCTATTTTTTTGTTTGTTTTGTTTTATATAATAAAGCATTTTTGAAAAAAATTATGTTTTTGTGTCTCCATTTTATAAACACCATATTTTTAAAATTTTTATGCTGAAACATAATTTCTTTTGTTTCAAAAATGCTTTTATTGTGTAAAACTTAAATAAATAAAAAAAGTATAGTATACACATTAGGTACTGCTACGTCCTTAACGACCTGCTCTATGAAAATCTCACGACCTAATCCCGTGATATAACAACTGTGCCAAAACAACCAATTTTTTGGTCAACTTGTCCCATAAAGTGTAATATTGAATGATCAAAAAATCATATGTACCCAAAAGTGGTACCAATAAAAAAGTCAACTCTTCCTGCAAAAAATGAGCCCCTGCACAGACGTGCAGACAATGTCCAAGATGGGATTACCCCTTTTGAATATTATTCTGAACTAATAATTATGACGACGTCATGCTCACGGAAGATAACACTTGCCCACTTGTGGGGTGAATTGTTCTTAATTTGCGCCAGGTGTACTGTTTCTTTGTCCATAGTTTTGGGGAGGCAGTCAGGGACAGGAGCTATTGTTGAATGTGTTTATCCTGTATCTGTCTGACTTCCACAGCAACTTGATTTAACTATTTGGTGCCTTTTGGTCTGACTAACAAGCCAGCAGATGTGTGGGAAAGGACCTGCTGATGACATCACTTATGGATTGTATTAGCCCCCTGCTGTATATCAGGAGCTGTTCAGCCTGTTTAGATGAAGTGTCTGCCCCTGTCATTATCAGCTATTCAACAGGACATCAGCCTAGGTACTACAGTTCCAGCTGGTGGACTTCAGAAAGGCTCTTCTTCCCAACCTCGAACCTAGGGGTTCAGTTGAAGAGTCCAGATTGGGACAATTGGGTCACCTAGCCACATGCCTCATTGTGCACAGCTGGCTCACTAAGCTTGCCAGTAACTCCTCTCGGTGGGTGCCTGCCCAAAGCAGGGTGCTACTGGCTGGTGTAGTTGGTCCTGGGTCGTCACTGAGGTTTAATCCCTGGTGAGTCAGCGGAAGGGTGAATCACTGTCACCTGTGCCATCCCATGCCCTTAAGGGGACTGTAATATATTCTGCTGTTGTATCCTGTGTTGTCCGAGTAGTGTTCCACCCATGAAAAAGGAGCATGGGCGTTCGGTAGTAGGAGCCCTGCCCTTGTACGGTCTTTATAGAGATAGCCAGGCTAGTGGACGAGAGCACCCACTGACTCTTGTGTCTCTACAAAAAAATATTTTTGTATATCTTTCATATCTTGCAGATACCTGGTAACTGGAAACTCCTTTGCATTGCTGCACTTTGAGTTCCTGCTGGGGTTCTGACTATCTTTTGACACTGTCTGACAAACTTGTAAAGTGATCTGGCAGCGTCTCAGAGAACTGGTGATGGCGACCCCCAAGGCGGAATTGCCAAAGGTTTCCAGCATTCCACGTAACTTCCTAACTGCATCGGGGCACTTGTTGGCAAACACATTTGGACAACCGGAAGCGCATCTTTAACTACTATTGATTCGCCTCCTTCAGTATGTGCGCTTTTGGAATACTGGAGAGTGTTTATATCATCATTGCAAATGGATCTGGATAATGTCACCCTGGTGATCCAGGCTTGTGTAGTTTTACATAATTTCTCCAAGATTCCCTGGATGCTGAAGTGTTGCAAAATTTGACAACAGCTGTCAATTTGGAGTATGTTCAACATGAAAGACTGGGAGCAGCTGGACTAGCTGTTCGGGACTGCTATACAGACTACTTTAGCAGTCCAGAGGATGTATTGTCATGGCAGCTGGATGCTATCCATGGTGGTCCTTAATTTCAGCTGGTCTCTGGTATTTAATTTTTAGTTAGTTCCCTTCTTGCGGGTTGGGGTATTTTAGTTGCCAATTTCTTAATTTTCTAAACAAATTTTCATGGCATATATGTGCCAGAATAATAAAAAGAATTGAAAAAATTTATAAAATGATCTTTTTAAAAATCACAAAAATTGAGTTAATAATAATATTTTTGGTCTAAAATATCCTCTAATACCTCATCACCAACCATTTTTTAACGGTACCTTTTTCTTTTAGAACATAATAGTATATATAGGTTGAGGTAATGAGAAGCTCCATTGTAATCTAAATTATTCATTTTTATTCCAACTATCAATAGTTTAAAAATATTTAATACATTTAATAATTATTAGGTTGAACCAAAGTATGAGCATTTTTTATTAACAATGTAAATTTAAATAATATTTGGATAGGAATAATAGAATATTAATAAAATTTATCAGACTGCTGCCCTTACATAAATAAAATATTTATTAGGCTAGATTCACATGACCGTATGTGTTTTGCGGTCCGCAAGTTGTGGATCCGCAAAAAAAAAAAAACGGATGACGTCCGTATGGCATCTGTTTTTTTGCAGATCCATTGTAACAATGCCTATCCTTGTCAGCAAAATGAACAAGAATAGGACATGTTCTATTTTTTTTTGCGGAGCTACGGAACGGACATACATGGTGTGCAGTCCGCATTTTTTGGGCTCGTTGAAATGAATGGGTCTGCATCCTATCCGCAAAAAAAACGGAACGGACGCGGAAACAAAATACATTCGTGTGCATTTAGCCTTAGTAGAACATTTTGCAAACTGTTTTAATTATCCTCATAGAAAAGGGATTATTAAGGAACAACTAAGAAAAATGTATGTCGATATTTTCTCTAACTAGTGTTGGTTTCAATATTTGTTAGTTATAAATGTATTTAACATCTAAAATAACCCACAGCCGGTTACGGAAGTGGAATAGGCTGTCATATCCATAATTGCCATTTGCTGACGTGCGCTGCCAGAAGATTGTCCGTTACATGTGGAATGTAGAAGCTCCAAACAAAAAACGCTAATAAATGGAGAAACATTTGTACTAAAGTACTATGCCAAGTAGCACTTTACATATGGCAGTTTGTCTGTTGATTTTCCTTCTTCCGAGATCTCAAATGGTTCACATGAGGGACTGGACAAATTTCCCACTGCACATGGCAGTGACAGATCCAAATGGCTGTTTCCTTTATGGAACGGACTAAAGTGGATCCAGGCTACTTACAAGACTCCATCATGGCTGTTCTGTCCCAGCACTGGGAGATTCATTTCAGTATCATTAAAGATCAATTCTGCTTTCAGTTTGCGATTTCTGTTATTAGTTAGGTAACAGCACCATCTAGTGGTGGTAAAGATGTATTACACTTGTGTTTCTTGTTAATAAAGAGGTGCCTAGCATTGTAGGAGTGTTATGCATTCTGGGAAAGAGAAGCCCAGTCTTCAGTTTCCATGTTTTAGGACAGGCACGCTCAACCTGCGGCCCTCCAGCTGTTGCAAAACTACAACTCCCATCCCCTGACAGCCTACAGCTATCATCCTGCAGAAGGGCATCGTGGGAGTTGTAGTTTTACAACAGCTGGAGGGCCGCAGGTTGAGCATCCCTGTTTTAGGACATCAGCAGAGCTGTCTCCTGCATTTCTCCTTCTCAAACCCCACCATCTTTATGCAAGTATATGTGGTTGGTGAGATCTACCTTGTCTCAGGGATATTATGTTATGCAGTGATGTTTAGCTAGCCGTAGTATTACTCAGGCTAGATGTTATGACTGTTAGATAGCTAGATATGCGGTCCTATGTATTGACAGCCATTTTGTACATGTGCTCAGTTAATGTAATGTTGTAGTACATGTTGTTCTATGCTTTCTGCTTTACATGCTATCTTATATGCTTTATACTTATACATGTTATTTGCATTCTTGTAGTTTTACCAATTCACAATCCTGTTGACCAATAAACAAGTTAGACTACAGAAAACAGTCCTCTTATTTGGAAAACACACACTGTGTGAACATGTATGAAGACAGAACAACGGCATTTTCTGTAGGCACAAGCATCCAGTCTCGCCCGTGCAGATTTAGAGTAAATAATTGCCTGCATGAAATGCCATAAAAACCAAAGCTTAAAGGCTTTCACAGGTTGATGAGAGCATCCCCTCTTTCTCCGCCTGCTTTGCCCCTGCATTGGCTCAGGAGGTGAGGTTTGCTGCTGACAACGTCTCATCAGTTGGTCTTACAGCTGTTTTTTCTGCCTCGTCTTCTACAGCTGCCAAAGGAGAAGATGGTGGTGGTGGTGCCAGCCCTATTATGTCTGTAGATGAAGACTTTTCCTCTACACAAAGATTTTGCCCACAGTTTTTCAAACAATATTATGTATTGTAATTTATAGTAAAATAAAAAGCAGAATTTGTATAAACTTATTACAGAATATAACTTACGGTCGTAACTCTATAGCCAGCAATAGAAAATTTTGTTGCGCCATGTACATATACAGTTTTTTATGCAATTCTCCATCTACTGTGGCCTTTGCTTGCATTCAGTTCTCGTCGGAACTGGTCCCGACATGAGTTCAATATATATATATATATATTTGTGTTAGGTGCTGCGGCCTAGGAATAGGAGACGACAATGACCATCCTGGAGCCTGGATGGACTGACCATAACTATCAACTGGCTGATGTGTGCCCGGAGCCAGGACGGGGTAGGCCTGGAGGGGCCTACCCAAATGAAATGACAAAACTAAGGGAGGGAGGGTGGGGCACGGCTGCCGATCGTATCGAGGCTGGAGGACATGGTGGGGAGGGAATAAGTAGTGGCCTACGCCCTCCCACAAATACAGGCTGAACTTCTCAGCCTTAACTACTTGTGTTAGGTGCTGCGGCCTAGGAATAGGAGACGACAATGACCATCCTGGAGCCTGGATGGACTAACCATAACTATCAACTGGCTGATGTGTGCCCGGAGCCAGGACGGGGTAGGCCTGGAGGGGGCAAAAGAGGAGCGGAACTTGTAGGAAAGATGTATTGTGATGGTAACAACCAAGGTGCCAGTAGGAGGATGCTACAGGCCAACTCAACACATATGACTGCTGCCATGACGACATCCACTCTGGGACCTACTGCTCGATCCGGACCGAAGGCGTGAGTAGAGACTTCTTGCTGCCTTGAAGAAGGGCCCAAAATGACCACCGACGATAGTGTGTAGTTTTTACTTATTCATATATATATATATACATTTTTTATTTTTATTTTGCTGAGCTGTCGAGCTAAGCCAGTGGCAGAGCTGGGCCCCATACCTGAACTCGATGAAGGACTGACTTACCTGAAGAACGCCACTTACCGGAATCGAAGACACGACCCAAACTGGCACGAACCGGTAGAAACCTCTAAGCAAATGGCGAGAAGGCATGGCCCGGATGTACCAAGCGGACAGCGGAAGGTACTGGCTGGCAGGACGTGACCTAGCGCACCAGCTAGACCACCAGACAAGGCAACGTTAACAGACGGCCTGAGAGAATTAGGAAGACAACAGAGCAGAAAAGAGAGACAAAACTGTCCAACGTGATACCGAAAGAACATGACCTGAACGATTCCAGCGACAATACATGAATGATTTCGAGACCTGAGCAATTCAAGCAACTGTACATGAGTGAAAGATGACCTGAGCGACTCAGGCAACAAACCTGAATGGATCATGGCCTGAACGACTCAGGCGGCTGTACCTGTGTGGTATATGACCTGAGCAATTCAGGCAACTATACCTAAATGATTCATGACCTGAGCGATTCAGGCGACTGTACATGGGTGACACATGACCTGAGCGATCCAGGCAACCATACGTTAATGATACATGACCTGAGCGATTCGGGTAACAGTACATGAAGGATTCAGGAACCTGCGTGATTCAGGCAACTGTACCTGAAACTCGTGGCCTTGGCGGCTCAGGCAACTGTACAGGAAAGAAACATGGCCCAAGTGATTAAGGCAACTATACAAGAATGATTAAAAACCTGAGCAACTCAGGCAACTATACATGAATGATTCATGGCCCGAGCGATTCGGGCAATTGAACACGGATGATACAAGACCCGAGCGATTCAGGCAACTATATAGATGATTCAAGACCTGAGCGACTCAGGCAACAAAACATGAATGATTCATGGCCAGAGCGACTCAGGCGACTGTGTATGAACGATACCTGACCTGAGCGATTCAGGCAACAATACAAGCACGAAGCATGACCTGACCGATTCAGACAACTATACGGTGGATAAAACGTGACCTGAGCGATTCAGGCGACCATACATGACTGATAACGGACCTGAGCGATTCAGGGACCAACATACTGAAAGAAGCATGGCCTGAGCGATTCAGGCAACTAAACATGAGATGAAACAAGACCTGAGAGATACAGGGACCGACCTTATACTGAATGAAGTATGACCTGAGCGATTCAGGCAATTTATATACAAGAATGAAATGTGACCTGAGCGACACCGGCCATTTATGCATTAAATGATACCTGACCTAAGCAGTTCCGGGGCCGGCATTAACTGAATGAAGCATGGCCTGAGCGATTCAGGCAATTAAACATGAATGATATAAGACCTGAGCGGTTCAGGCAACCAAACATGAATGATATAAGGCCTGAGCGGTTCAGGCAACCAAACATGAATGATATATGAAATGAGCGACTCAGGCGACAACACCTGAGCGATTCAGGCAATAGCACATGGATGATCCATGACCCGGGTGACTCAGGCGACCATACATGAATGGTTCAAGACCTGAGCGCCTCAGGAACCATACATGAACGATTCATGGCCCGAGCAATTCAGGCCACCGCACCTGAATGGTATGTGACCCGAGCGAATGAAACATGACATGAGCGATTTATTTAACTACACATGAATGATTCAAGACCTGAGAGACTCAGGCAACTAAACATGAATGACTCATGGCCTGAGCGACACAAGCAACTGTACCTGGATGAAACGTGACCTGAGCGATTCAGGCAACTAAACCTAACTGAAAAAGACCTGAGCGATTCAGGAACTAATGTACTGAAAGAGCATGGCCTAAGCGATTCAGGCAACTAAACATGAGAAGAAAACAAAGACCTGAGCGATTCACAGACCAACACCACACTAAATGACCTGAGTGACTCAGGCAACCCAAACAAGAATGAGAAAGTGCCCTGAGCGACCCAGGCCACCCATGCAATGAATAATACCTGACCTAAGCGGTTCTGAGGCCAGCATTAACTGAGAGAAGCATGGCCTGAGCGACTCAGGCAAACATACATGAATGATCTAAGACCTGAGCAATTCAGGCAACCATACATGAATGATACAGACCTGAGTGATCCAGGTAATACATGAATTATTCATGACCGAGCGAATCAGGCAACTATACATGAATGATTCATGACCTGAGCGCCTCAGGAAACTATGCGTGAATGATTCATGGCCCGGGTGATTCAGGCAATCGCACATGAATGGTAAGTGACCCGAGCGAATGAAACATGACATAAGCGATTCAGTTAACTACACATGAATGATTCAAGACCCGAGTGACTCAGGCAACTAAACATGAATGACTCATGGCCTGAGCGACTCAAGCAACTGTACCTGGATGAAACGTGACCTGAGCGATTCAGGCAACTAAACCTAACTGAAAAAGACCTGCGCGATTCAGGAACCAACATACTGAAAGAGCATGGCCTGAGCGACTCAGGCGACTAAACATGAGAAGATACAAGACCTGAGCGATTCACGGGCCAACACCACACTAAATGACCTGAGTGACTCAGGGAACCCAAACAAGAATAAAAAAGTGACCTGAGCAACTCAGGCCACCCATGCACAGAATGATACCTGACCTAAGAGGTTCTGGAGCCAGCATTAACTGAGAGAAGCATGGCCCGAGCGAATCAGGCAACTATACATGAATGACTCAAGGCCCGAGTGACTCAGGCAAAATACAGGGCTGACGCATGGCGTGAGCGAATCAGGGACCAACATCATTCTGAAACATAATCTGAGCAATTAAGGCCACTAGACGTGAATGACTCATGACATGGGTGTTTTAGGTAGCTATAGATGAATAATACCTGAACTGAGCGATTCAGGAACCAACATTTATGCTAAGTGAGGCATGGCCTGAGGGATTCAGGCAATTATGCAGGAGTGAAATGTAACCTGAGTGATTCAGGCGATTTATATAGTAAAAGAAACATGACCTACGCGATGCCTTGTACAGAATAAAGCATAACCTGAGCGATTCCGCGATTGCACGTGAATGAAAACGTGACCTGGACGAAACGGAGACCAAGATTATAATGAAGCATGACCTGAGAACTCAGGGAATATACATGAATGATACCTGACCTGAGCACCTCAGGCAACAATACAAGAATGATGCATGACCTGAGTGAATCAGGCAGTTTACATTGCATGATACACAACCCGAGCGACTCAGGGACCAACCTTGCACTGAATGAAGCATGACCCGAGTGATTCAGGGAATATACATGAATGATACCTGACCTGAGTGATTTAGGCATAATACATGGATGATGCATGACCTGAGCGAATCAGGCAGTTATACATTGCATGCTACATAACCCGAGTAAAGGAACTTGCCCAGAGTGAATCGGGAATGGAGCAGACTGGAGTGATGTATATAAGTGAGACATGACCTGCATGGAACAGGAACAAGGTAACCTGGCTAGGAGGAGAAACCTGGGTGATTCGGGTGAATGTACGTGAATGAAGACATGACCTAAGTGATTGAATTAATTAAACTTGAATAAAACGTGACCTGAGCAAATGAGGTGACCATGCATGAACGAAGCATGACCTACACGGATTCAGGTGATTAAGCATGAGTGGAAGTCGTGACCTGAGGAATTCAGGTAATTTATACATGAATGACAACATACCCGAGCGATTCAGGTGATTATACGCAAATGACGACGTGCCTGAGCGATTCAGGTGATTATACATGAAAGTCAACGCGCCTGAGCGATTCAGGTGGTAATACGTGAAAAAACCGTCTACCTGAGCGGTTTGGTCGGTAATACGTGGATGGCCCCACACCTAAACGAAACGGGTAGATACACGAAAGACTATATGTAATCTCTAGGCAATGATGACACCTGAACAACTCGGGAGGCCCGTGGAGAATGGCAGGCCCGAACCAGACTGAAACAGATCGGCACTTGCCCGCGGGCGGGTAGCTGGACCAACCCGTGGACCACACGAATAATCCAGGTGACGCCCAGCCGGCGCACCACATACACTAGGGACCGGGGCCGGCGCCCGGCAGTCCAGGACGGCATGGTGCCACTAGAAGGACTATTAATATATTATTTAATAACTTTTTTTTTTTTTTTTTTAACAATGCACCCCTAACTTCCATATGTATAACACACCTTTAACTTTTTTTTTTTTTTTTTTAATATATCCAAACGTGCCCAAACTTCTATATGTATAAGACACCCCCTTTTTTTTTTCTCTTCGGCCAGTTAGCAACTGACCGGCCGCACAAACTGCCCCCCACTTGCAGCACTGCCTGGGAGCGACATCCAGCCCCCCCGGCGAACCACCGGCAGGGGAGCCCTGTCCGCCGGCGGCTGGATGCCTTGATAAACCGCAAACTGTGCCCCGGAACTCAGGCGCGCAGCGCGCCGCCGCCTAAGCAGCCCGGGCGTGCCGGGAGGAGGGACGGGTGCCCCCTGTTGGCGGGAGCCTGAACCTTACCCGTGCATGCCAGTCGGGGACCGGAATGCCGGCGAGGAGGTCCGGAGGTAGCCCTGCGTCGCGGTGAGGAGAAACAAACTTACCACCCAGCGTTGTGATGCCCGCGACAGGGAACCGGAAGTAGGAAGTAACGTCACGCAAGGAGCCGGCGGAGAGAGCGCAGCACGGCCGCCGATCGTATCAAGGCTGGAGGACATGGTGGGGAGGGAATAAGTAGTGGCCTACGCCCCTCCCACAAATACAGGCTGAACTTCTCAGCCTTAACTACATATATATATATATATATATATATATTGATCATTTATAATAATACATTAACACTGCCCTGCGAATGGCAAACAGGGAATGCAAAAGCACTTGCAAGAGTGTTTACAGATATAAAGAGGGCAATTAGCAATATCTGAATGTCTTGCCCTTAGCTCAGGGAGCAGGGTCTTCAATGTCACGGAAACAGATCCACAAAACAGGGATGACAAACTGAATAGTTTCTGTATGTCTTCCGCATTTTGCAGATCTATTGACTTAAATGGGGCTGCGTACTGATTTTTTCAGACAATAGTAGTACAATCTTAATATTTTTGTAGAGGGGAAATGCGGAATCACGGATAAGGACAACATACTTTGCTGTCCGCACATTTTACTGTCCCAAAGGAGTGAAGGGATTAGCATTCGTTCCGTATAAAAGCAGAATGGATGCAGATCACTAACGGAATAAAATGTACAGTCGTGTGAATGTACTCTAACTGGGAATGTGTCAGCAGTTCAACAAGATGCACATGGTGATATATTAGACCGCCCTTTAATACTGAGGCACAGTAATTCTATGTATAAACTAACAGATTAAGGCCTCTTTCACACGGGCGTCATGTTTGACGCCCGGATAAGAGGCGGGTACGTTGCGGGAGTATGCGCGTTTTTCCCGCGTGGGTGCAAACGTTTGTAACGCGTTTTGCACGCGCTGAGAAAAATCGCCATGTTTGGTACCCAACCCGAAGCCGGACTTCATCACTGAAGTCCAGTTTCGGGTCTTCTGGAGAATTGATTATTTTCCCTTATAACATGGTTATAAGGGGAAATAATAGCATTCTTAATAAAGAATGCATTGTAAAATGAAGTGGAAGGGGTTAAAAATAATAAAAGTTAACTTACCTTAGCCACTTGATCGCGTAGTTGCGATCTCTCCTCTCTTTCCCTGCATCAGCTAAGTTCTAAAGGACCTGTAATGACGTCACATCACATGGTCCATCACCATGGTAATATGGACCATGTGATTGGACCATGTGATGTGACGTCATCACAGGTCCTTTAGATCTTAGCTGATGCAGGGAAAGAGAGGAGAGATCGCAACTACGCGATCAAGTGGCTAAGGTAAGTTAACTTACCGCACTGTTTTCACTGAACGCATCCGCAACGCATCCGGACCTAATCCGGACACGCTTGTGTGAAAGAGGCCTAACTGAGAATGTGTCAGCAGTTTAACAAGATTAAAAGATTAACTGTAATTGTGGCAGCAGGTGAACAAGATGCACACAGCGATGCACAACCTGCACTATCCCTGCAGTTCCCCTATGTTCTCCCTACAGTGTCTAAAAGCTCTCCCTACAATCTGCCTACAATCTGTCCCTGCACTCTCCCTATCCAATACTCTACAATTAAAAGTTTTCTGAAACACTGTCCCTAGCACATATGCACTTGTCACGTATCTCCCTATGCTCAGCTCACAGTGAAATGGCGGAGACTATGCAGGATGAGGCTTTTTGAAGAGCTATGACATCACAGGGGATGGCTATCTGCTGATTGGCTAGCTGCATTGGCATTATGGGTCATATCGCGTTCCCAGGTTTCTTACTTTCATTTTGTAACACTTGCAGCAGTCATTTTAGAAATAAATCTGATTAGTTTCCATAAGGCACGAGGAAATTTGGCTTCACGGCTAATCTAGTTTTCCCTAAACTTTGGATCGAATTCCGATTCGGTTGCTTTGATTTGCTCAACATTAGTCACAGGCGCTAATATAAAGTGTTATCATTACCTGTCTCCACATTTAGTTACACTGTTCTATAGATGGCTAAATAGACCCAGTGTCATTCAACAACCAATTGCATCCTACCTTATGTCTGCTGAGGGAGTGCCATTCAGTCCGGCCTGTCCTGCTCTATACATCTACGCGTGATAAATCTCATCACATTACTCACCACAACCATATCAGATGTACCGTCCCATGAACCAGTTGCTAAGGATTCCACACTATTACATCTACGCTCTATCTCTCTCTATCTGAGTTGTCCTTTTTCAGGAGGAAATCGGACAGCACATGCCAGCCGCCTTAAAGGGAACCTGTCACCAGGAAATACACTGATAAACCAGGCATGCTGCCTTGTAGGGCTCACTCTGCTGAATATAGTGATACCTCTCACTTGGTGATCTGGTGCTTTATTGTGGAGAAATAGTACTTTTAATCCATATGCTAATGAGCTGATTTGAGTCCAGTAGTTGATATGAGTCCAGCGTTTTTTCTATTTAGAGCTATAGCCACGCCCCTATTCACTTCTTCAGTTGTAAAAGTGGCGTGGTTTATTACATCATTTATTCATTTTAATAACTGGAGGGAAAATGAATAACAGGGAATGCTTAGGTAAAAAAAGGGGGAGGAATATACTATTGAAGTTAGTAATTATAATATGGGCTAGTTTGTTCATGGGGTGATAAACACATGATGGCTGATAAGGGACATGTCGCCGTGGGTATGGCAGTTAGGCTTTTAAAGTGAAAGGCAGCAAGGCTTGTATTGGCTATAATGCAGGTCATTTTTTAAACCACGCCCCTTTTACAACTGAAGAATAGGGGAGGGGCTACAGCTCTAAATAGAAAAAACGCTGGACTCATATCAACTACTGGACTCATATCAGCTCATTAGCATATGGATTAAAAGTAATATTTCTCCACAATAAAGCAACAGATCATCAAGTAAAAGGTATAATTATATTCAGCAGAGTGAGTTCTACAAGGCAGCATGCCTGGTTTATCAGTGAATTTCCTGGTGACAGGTTCTCTTTAAGTAAAGAATAGGTCCTTACTTGCTTAATAAATCCTGCGCCACCAATCCGGTTCTCCTGGCAGAGTGTTTAGCTTGTTTACGCAGCTGCAGCAGTAATGTCAGGTAGACATGTGACCGCTGCAGCCAATCACTAGCCTCTTTGGTGCACTGCTGAGACTAGTGATTGGCTACAGCAGTCACATTTTGTCAACAAGATGTCACCGCTGCAGCTGGGTAAACAGAGCCCTGCCAGGAGAACCAGGGCAGCAGTGTGGGAGCTGGTAAGGCGCACACGCCTCAAAATTTGTTGCAGAAATTTTTCACAACTGAAAATCAGTTCCAGTCATCTGAATGGAGCTTGCAGAAATCCATGTGCTTGCTGACCCATTCAGATGAATGGGACTGATTTACAGTCTGCAGAAAAATCAGCAGCATGTGACGGTACCCTTAGGTAAGTAACTTTTTTTGCAAGTGGATCATATGTGTAGTTCAGTTTCCACCTGAATCCGGACAACCCCTTTAAAATGTAGGACCCCTTGCAGGTACTTACACGTATGTTACATTGGTTATATACCCTATCTACTATGTTGATTCATTTGTGCCTTTTCATGCTTCATAATGCTATTTATTTCATGTGTATGGCCAGCTTTAGTCTACAGAAAACTGGCAATTTACTTTCACAATGTAGTCCCCACTACAGTATATTAATATAAAAAATAATTATAGCAAAATTGATCTAAAAAAGATTTATGACCGGGGCATTAAGTTGAAAGACAGGTATAGACGTAGCAGAGCGAAACTTGCAGCTTTCTTCATTCTGCATGTGATAACTCAGATTTAACATTATACAGTAAGTCTACCTACACTTACGCCTGTAACTTCAGGTATATGATAAATTCTTCTCTGCTTCTGATGGTATAGCATTGCTCATGTGCAGAGATGCCTGGCTTCCAGAACACAGGATAATGAGGTCACGTGGCGTACATTGCTGCCACCCCAGGCTTTTATTCTGAAGTGCTCTGCATCCTCAGAGCTGTTCACAGAGCCAAGCCTGTCAGCCTCAATAAGCCATGAACTGAGAAGATTCTGCTGATGTCCAATAATCTAATCAGTTTTCGGTACATTGCATCCTCTGAATTTCAACCAGAAGGCCTCGGGATCTCAGTCTGAAGTCAACACAGCTCCTCCACATCAATGGATTCCATCTTCTCTGTCCTGTACAATATACCAGGTAATGTGGAGATATCACTGGCAGCAGTTTCTCTGTGGAGGCACCCTGACAGATGGAGACACATAGTTATAAATTCTGTTCTGCCGAATAAATTGCTGCTATCTCATCAGTCTTGGTAACTCCCATAGCAAAGTTATATTTCAAACTTACCGGCTACTATACTTGTAGGTTTACCTGCATTATCTTTGTAAAACCACAAGAAGCAAATATTAATATTCCAGTGTGTTTTGTTACCGAATAACCAACTCGGCTCTGCTACATCTTACAAATTCTAGACAAGTGCTACCCCTGTTCTTATTTCTGGATAATATCCTTCCTATATTTTATACATTGTATGTTTCATTTAAAATGTAATGTATTGTAGTGATATGTGAGCTGATATCTTATTTCTATTTACATATGTGTATCACAATCGCCATGTAATATATATATATTCTCTGTGAGTCAGGGTTATGAATCTTAAATTGACGCACTTCTGGGGGTGTCGTCAAGTCAGGAGTTCTCATACAAAGCACAGGTATCACATAGAAATATACTAATGCACTTAATCATATTACACTAGCTTCATTTATCTGGTTCAATTTGAGTGTTTTTAAAGGGCTTCTGTCATCACTTTTTGACATTATAAGCTGTCTGACATTAGCTATGAGCTAATGTCAGAGCAGCTTGATAATGTCTTTTTTACAAAAATCCGAGCTATATTCGGGCCAAAACGTAATTTTATAATATGCAAATTAGCCTCTAGGAGCAGGCGTTGCCCTGCTCCTAAAGCTCTTGCGGCAACTGCTGGCACGCCTTCTTACTTTGAGTGACAGTGCCGGGCAGCGATCTCCGGCACTGTCTCCTTGTGAAATCCAGCGCCTGCACGGCCGCTCTGTATTCGGCGCAGGCGCGGTGAACAGAGGACAGCAGGCACCAGCCGAAGGCACTGGATTTCACAAGGAGACAGTGCCGGAGGATCGCTGCCCGGCACTGTCACTCAAAGTAAGAAGGGGCGTGCCAGCAGGTTGCCGCACAGAGCTCTTGTAGAGCACGACGCCCCTGCCCTAGAGGCTAATCTACATATTATAAAATTACGTTTTTTGGCCCGAATATAGCTCTGATTTTTGTAAAAAAGACATTATCAAGCTGCTCTGACATTAGCACATAGCTAATGTCAGACAGCTTATAATGTCAAAAAGTGATGACAGAAGCCCTTTAACTCAAATACTGATAAGATGAATATTGATGATTTCTTGCATATATTTGTAAATAAATAGAATTTACAAGAAGTCACTGAGAAGATTCGTAACCGTATAAAAGCCCACAGTTGCAGGTTGAGTGCATTTAGGGCTCAGCTACACGGCGACATTTGTTGCACAACATTTTTGGTATTGATAGTCAATTGTGTCACCGTGACATTCGCCAGTTGCATCGCAGCATGTCGCGGTGTGACACCATTGACTATCAATATCAAAAATGTTGTAGAACATTGCTGCAACATAAATGTGCGACAAATGTTGTTGTGTAGCCATAGCCTAATCTAAGTCAAGAATCTCTGAGCGGAGTCCTATCTTTTATAATTTATAGTGTAGTACTTGGAGTTGAGCGAAGTTTTCAAAAATTTGATTCGGACGCTTCGCCAAATTCTTCCCAACAAATTTACTTCATTCCGAATTAGTTTGTCATGAAGCGTGTTAAATCAGCTATATCCTGGACAACAGGGAGAGTGTATCTCGGTGTACTGTGCATTGCAGCAACGTGCATAGCTAGTCCTTTCTGGTAGTGAAACAGTTAGGGCTCATGCACACGACCGTATGTATTTTGCGGTCCGCAAAAACGGATCTGCAAAAAATATGGATAAAGACAAAGAAAAAGACTGTAGCACAGTCAAGAGAACCACAGACAAAGACCACAGACCCCTGAGGAAGCTGGAGTCCACTGGCGATTTGCGTGCAGCGTTTTTATGCAGTACAGGTCCACCATACCAGCTCTCACACAGGTTATGCGGTCTTTATTTTGAATGCATTGTGTGTCTGATTTTGACCTTCTTGATGCCACATTATACCTTACTCGTGTTCACTTGTATTTTGATATAGCTGGGTTACATATGGCAAGTCTTTACGTTAGGACATAGGTGGACTCTGTTTCAGGCGCCGGCCTTATTTTGTGCCAGCGCCAGGTTTCATTGTATACAATTTTTGATGTGCTTTTGTGTTGGTGTTGTCTTAATAAACTTTTTTTTTTCATTGATATTGGTGGGATGTGCATTTGTCTCTGTGGTTCTCTTGACTCTGCTACCGTCTTTTTCTTTGTCTTGCTTCTCTTTTGAACCAGTGTTGCACTCCTTGTGTATTTATATTTGTGTGTCCCCTTATTTTCATTGTGATTAACAAAAAATAAGGATGAGGTCCTTGTGCAGGACTCATTGAAGTGAAGGGTTACGCATACGGTCCGCAAAAAAAACGGAACGGACACGGAAAGAAAATACATACGTGTGCATGAGCCCTTACTGTGCATCAGTATAACAGGCAGGTGACAGGCATCACTATTAGGTTCAGTTCACACTTCACTTATTTGGCCAGTTGCGGTACAGATCTTTTTATAATACCTTACCTCATTGTGGCTCACTATACAGTAACTGCTGGAACTAACTGACCAAACTGAAGTGTGAACTCAGCCTTACAGGTCAATGTTGGCGTCAGGTGTAATATACTTAAAGGGGTTGTCCGAGTTATGAAAAATAAATATATAGCACTGTAAATCTGATTGGCAGCAATATATAACTAAGCTAAGCAAGTTTTAGGCAAAAAATATATATTTCCTCATTTCCCTTGTTCTCTTCTGGCCCTTTGTTTACCTGCAATAACAACAATCTCTGCTCCTCCTCCTGCTCTGCAAAGGGAGTAAATACAAGTGCTGCCCTGAGTGACTTGTCTGCCTGCTGGGAGACTCAGAAGCATGTTGTATTTGTAGGACTACAAATACAACATGCTCTATAAACAGCTCTATAATGACACTGCTGATACACACAGGATCTTCCCCCTACCTTTTCTTGTTCAATGCTCTGCAGAACTCCTCTCTCAGCTCCTGTGCCCAGCATTTGTCCTCACTGCCTGCAGCTACTCAGTAAAGCCTTTAGCCCTGAGTCTGTGCAGCTGAAGGGGTTAATGTTTTTCCTCAAGAATACAGAGAGAGAGCAATAAGCAGCAGCCGTGCAGGGGGGCGTGGCCAGCACAGTGACCTCTTGTGTACAGGCACATATCTGCTCTCTCAGGCTTCAGCAGGGAGAGAGGCTGACATCACAGGTCATGTGACCCTCAGTGAAATCTGAGAAAGCAGCAACTGGAGATAAAGTAAGTGAATTGTAAAGTCCTTTCATTTGCCTAGTTAGAAACATACAAAGAACAAAAAAATAACTCAGACAACCCCTTTAATCGTACAGTGGCCCAAGATTCTACTATAGAGTGAAAACGCGGTCTCATTTTACACCATCTGGTGATTCCACATAGATTGCTAGATAACCTGTTCTATTAGCCAATGAAACAATTAGTGGTGCCATGAGAGAGTGGAGAGGCTGTCACTAGTAAGTTTGTGTTGACACCGCTGTTTATTTTTCCCTTCTTATGATCTGTCACAAGAACAACCCCCAAAAAAACAGCAAAAATAGGATTGGGTCCAACAGAGATGACACATGATGGGAATATTTGCACGTTTTCTGTGTTTTGGACCCACTCCTGCTTTCGGCTTCCAAATCATCAGAATTCTGATGCAAAATACTGACCATGTGATAGGGGCCTCATGCTTAATGGCCATTTGTTTCTGACATTGGTTTTATTCAGATGGAAAAAAAAGTCCTGCATGTAGGGCTTTAATGGCCTCTATCACACGGTCAGTATTGATCAGTACTGGTAAGGCAAAAACAGGAGTGGGTCCAAAATGGATGACACGTGATGGGAATATTTGCATGTCTTCTGTGTTTTGGACCCACTCCTGCTTTTGGCTTCCAAATCATGTTCAAATCCTGATGCAAAATACTGACCGTGTGATAGAGGCCTTATGGATGCTCCAAAAACAGGATCCGTTGTGCTTTTAATTTTTCAGTTCTTCTTTAAGATCAGAAGAAGAGCAAAATAAAAGGTGATTACAACAGTGCCAAACAGGGACATTAGTGGTCCCGTCACATTGGTGAGGGTGGGACAGCAAGAGGAATCAACATAGTGGCCCAGTCACAGAGTGGGGAGGACGGCAACAGCCAGAGGAGTCAACATACTATAGTGCCCCAGTCACAGAGTGGTAAGGGTGGCAACAGCATGAGGAGTCAACATAGTGGTCCAGTCACAGAGTGGGTAGGTGGGAGGCAACAGCAGTGTCAGTAACAGCATAAGATGGTAGCAGTAGGAGAAGATGGCAGGAGAGGCAGTATTTGCATGTCATCAGGTGGGTGGCAGCATCAGAAGAATAGCCAGAAGTAACCTGCCATTTTTTGCAATGTTCTGGTGTATCAGCACACTGCAGTCAGAACATTACTGCCAGAATGATATAGTCTGCTGAATGGTGATAATGCGGCTGTCACTACACAAGCAACTCAACATGCATCTGACCATTTGCGCAAGGGACTCGGAGGAACGCCCTGCCTCCATCTCCACTGCATACTGCCATGGTCTGTTGGAGTCATCTGCCTGGTCTTTCTCATCACCCTCCAGCTCCTCCTGTTTCTCTTCTGGCGTTAATGTCCTTCTCCTCATCTTCATCCTCCTATGCCAATTCAGTCCCCACAGGGCTCAGATGGCCGTGAGCTGTATGTGCCTCGTCTCCTTGCCCCTGGCCAGCCAGATACATTTGCAGCTCAAGGAGGGGGTGTTTTGCAGGGTAAGAGTGATGAAGCACATGCACAGTTTCCTGGCCATTTTCAAGATGTGTTGAAGTTGGGTGGAAGATTTCAGGAACCGGGTTACAGACGCGATGAAAGACATGCACAGCCCTCCTTGATGCAGCGCAGACAGAATGTTCGCCCCGTAATAGTTGACCATGGTTTTAATCTTCAGTTGGCGAGGAGACAGCCAGGATTCGATTTCTTGGTTGGTGACATGAAGCAGTTCCTCCTTGGTGTGACTCCGTTCGCCCAGGCTGGCCAAGCACAGAACGCGTGACACTGCCAGGCTTTGCATAGGTGGTCTGCTGGAGGACCACTCCGAACTGAGCCTATAGTGGAGGCTAAAGACAAGGTGGAGGATAAGAGGGCAGAGGAGCACATTGTTGCCAGAATTACAGCATAAGAATGCGAAGGCGGCATTGCCATCACCTAGCCAAGTTGCTGGTGTGCCTGGGCAGGAACTGCATTTACCCAGTGGGCTGTAAAGGAAATATATTGGCCTTGACCATAGTTACAGCTCCACAGATCAGCCCTGACATTAACTGTACCAGACACCGACAGTCTAAAGGACTGGCCACCATTTAATAATTTTTTTAAAATTAAAAATCTCTTGATGTAGGGAAAGGGACACTTTTTTTTACTGTAAACTTTTTTTTTAAATGATTATAAAACACCTATTTTTTATGTCTCAGTACAAGGACCTTAACATTTCAGGGTCTGATCCCTGTTTCAATGTAGTACAATACATGCTATTTTGTACTACATTGACTGTCAGCATTACCGGGACAGTGTGCCTGTGACAACCCACCCCCCCCCCCTGCACCGATCAGGCGCTCTCATCTTCTGTGCCTGCTTGATCATCCTGACGTACTGTAGTAATGCATCAATTTGCACAGTCCTCTGTCGCCAAGGGGTTAAAATAAAAAAACATGGTTACATAGTTGTTAAGGTTGGAAAAAGACAAAAGTCCATCAAGTCCAACCTGTAATCCTTCTATATCAATCCACAGAACAAATCCCTGGATCATGGTCCATCTTCCTTTTAAAAAAGGGTTGGGCCAAAGGTAAAGGGTGTGTAGAACTTTCTATACATTGTCATAAACCTCAATGTTATTTTGAATTGAAAAGTCATCTAAACCTTTTTTGAAGCCATCTACTGTATTTGCTGTGACCAGCTCCTGCGGCAGGCTATTCCAGAGACTTTACATTTATCTATATTTACACATTTATCTATATTTATACATTTGCCAAGTGGAAGCGCAAACAGTAAGTTTGTCTAAGTCAGCTTGTAACTTATTAACATCTTCCATAGACTGTACCATATTACAAAGTTTGGTGTCATCTGCAAAAATAAAAACAGCACGATTAATCCCATCCTCTATGTCATTAATGAATAAGTTAAATAATAGCGGACTCAGCACAGAACCTTGGGGTACACCACTTATAACCGGGGACCATTCAGAGTAGGAATCATTGACCACAACTCTTTGGATACAATCATGAAGCCAATTTTTTATCCAATTCAAATTATATTTTCTAAATCAATAGACCTCAATTTACCCATTAGTCACCTGTGTGGGACAGTATCAAATGCCTTTGCATTCCAAGTCCAAAAACACAATATCGACAGCCTTCCCTCTGTCCAGGCTTCTACTCCCCTCCTCATAAAAACAAATCAGGTTAGTTTGACAACTTCTGTTCTTAGTAAAACCATGTTGGCTATCACTTATTATATTATTGACAGTTACATAATCCTATATATAGTCCCATAGAAGGCCCTCAAACATTTTTCCTACCATGGATTTTAAGCTTACTGGTCTATAATTTCCTGGTGAAGACCTAGCACCCTTTTTGAAAATGGGCACCATATTCGCCTTGCGAGGGTCTCTTGGTACAATGCCTATAGTTACTCATCTGTTTCTCTAGCACTGTTCTCTACGCCACTCGTCCAGTCCTCCTGACACTGCTTGCGAAAGTAGAGTTCTTATGTGCCAGGAAAACCACTGAGGACAGTGATTGGCTTCAGCAGTCATGTGCAGTATACCACCACGACAGGAGATACAGTACATCACAACTTGATGCCTGTGGGGCTGAGTCACTTAAGATTGGTACACCATTGAAAGCGCCTTGAGCATCATATTTGGCCATGGCACAATGGAAGAAGGTGTCTTGGTCATATTTTCTTTTACATCATGTGAATGGTTGGGTCTGTGTGGGTTGCTGATTTGGTGAAGATATGGCACCATGATGATCTGTGGTAAGGTGGTAAGCTGGCAGAGGCAGCGTAATCCTCCGGGCAATGCTTTGCTGGGAAACATTGGATCCTGTCACCTTTTAGATGTTCCTTTGACTTACACTATCTGCCTAAACATTTTTACAGACCAAGTACATCCCTTATTGGCAAGGATATTTCCTAATGGCAGTGACCTCTAGCTGCAGGATTATATGCCCTGCCATGTTTCTGTAAGGTTAGGACTAAACGGCAATCTTCGCCCTGACACAAGTTGCACAACCAAGGATTACTCTGTAGAAGTGCAGCCATAGGAATGAATGGGGTCAGAGCACAACTTACAAGCTGTCACGACCATGACCCCAGAATTGAATTTAAAGAAATCGAGCAGGTTAGGTTTTTTCTTGCGACTCTGGGGTTTGCTGTCGTGGCAGCTTGCAATTTGTGCTGTGACCCTGTTCATTTCTATGGCTACGCTGCTACACGGCCATCCTTGGTCACACTACAGGTGTCCCTGCCGAGATCGCTGTGTAGCCCCAGTGTAATGGTTTGAGAAAGCTAACAAAACGTTCAAGATAGCTTTCAGATTTCCCAGATCTCAACTTACTCATTTTTAGGATCTGCTTGAAATACAAGTCCAATCCATGGAGGACCCACCTTGTTACAGGATTTAAATTAACTATGACTAATCTCTTGCTGGGCGACCTACAGAATGTTAGGCAAGGGGTGAACATAGTTATGACTGATCGGTATATGTGTTGTGCAGGTTATCAAAGAAGTACAGTCGTCGACAAAAGTTTTGAGAATGACACAAATATTCGTTTTCACAAAGTTTGCTGCTAAACTGCTTTTAGATCTTTGTTTTAGTTGTTTCTGCGATGTAGTGAAATATAATTACACACACTTCATATGTTTTAAAGGCTTTTATCGACAATTACATGACATTTATGCAAAGAGTCAGTATTTGCAGTGTTGGCCCTTCTTTTTCAGGACCTCTGCAATTCGACTGGCCATGCTCTCAATCAACTTCTGGGCCAATTCCTGACTGATAGCAACCCATTCTTTCATAATCACTTCTTGGAGTTTGTCAGAATTAGTGGGTTTTTGTTTGTCCACCCGCCTCTTGAGGATTAACCACAAGTTCTCAATGGGATTAAGATCTCGGGAGTTTCCAAGCCATGAACCCAAAATGTCAACGTTTTGGTCCCCGAGCCACTTAGTTATCACTTTTGCCTTATGGCACGTGCTCCATCGTGCTGGAAAATACATTGTTCTTCACCAAACTGTTGTTGGATTGTTGGAAGAAGTTGCTGTTGGAGGGTGTTTTGGTACCATTCTTTATTCATGACTGTGTTTTGGGGCAAAATTGTGAGTGAGCCCACTCCCTTGGATGAGAAGCAACCCCACACATGAATTGTCTTAGGATGCTTTACTGTTGGCATGACACAGGACTGATGGTAGAGCTCACCTTTTCTTCTCCGGACAAACCTTTTTCCTGATGCCCCAAACAATCGGAAAGAGGCTTCATCGGAGAATATGACTTTGCCCAAGTCCTCAGCAGTCCATTCACCATACTTTCTGCAGAAGATCAATCTGTCCCTGATGTTTTTTTCAGAGAGAAGTGGCTTCTTTGCTGCCCTTCTTAACACCAGGCCATCTTTCAAAAGTCTTCGCCTCACTGTGCGTGCAGATGCGCTCACACCTGCCAAGCTCTGCACTGGTGGCACTCCGATCCCGCAGCTGAATCCTCTTTAGGAGACGATCCTGACGCTTGCTGGACTTTCTTGGATGCCTTGAAGCCTTCTTAACAAGAATTGAACCTCTTTCCTTGAAGTTCGTGATGATCCTATAAATTGTTGATTGAGGTGCAATCTGAGTAGCCACAATATCCTTGCCTGTCAAGCCATTTTTATGCAACGCAATGATGGCTGCATGCGTTTCTTTGCAGGTCACCATGGTTAACAATATTTATGTAATTCTCAAAACTTTTGGCCACGACTGTACAGCTTCCACAGATGTAAAAACAAGGAGCAGGCTCCATTCCATCTTTATTGCTTTCAGTTGCTGCAGTTTCCTGGATTAGGCATAAGACACAAATACACAAATGTAATTTTCATCTACAATATGTCTCTGACCTCATGTCCCGAAGGCAAAATGTGCAAGTCTACTTATCCTATTAAACATGTTCTTTTTGAAGTGACGAAAAACAGTTAGGGCTCTTTCACACGAGTGGATGCCGTGTGTGGAATGCGCTGTGTGAAAGAGCCCTTACATGTTATCTGGAGTGGGTGTGAGGGTTCAGTATCTTTGGTAACAAAAAAAAGCTGGCAAAAGAGAGTGACAGATATTATGTTCACATGGAGGTCGAGATTTACTAATCCTAAAGATGGTTAAGCTAAGAGCAGCTGTCTAGACCTGATTTATCAGGCTGAATAGACAAAATGAGGGACATTTACTATGGAATTTATGCCACTATTGTGGCATAAAAAGTTGCAGATTATGGCGTACGCCATATGTGCACCATAATTTTCAATTTTTTTACGTTTCTTGCCATTGTCTAAAGTTGATATAAGAGGGGTGTGGCTTAGCATGATGGGAGGGGCTCAGCGTGGCCTGCCAGATTTAGTATAACTTACTCAAGAAATTGGCGTAAGTTATAGCTGAAGCATACCTTGTCCCCTGGCTAGCATAGGCTTCAGTTTCTGACGCACAAACTGTCAAAAACGTGCTTAATTTATTAAGCATTCACTTCCTTTCCTGTCAAGCCCCACTTCTTTCTGAGCAAATCAGAAGTGTAGAAATCCTAGCTGCACTAAATTACACACATTGGGGGGCGGAGCCTGGCTGTGTAGCTGGATGGCTGCTAGTTTTTGAGCTCCTCAACTAAGCTGGTGTTTAACCCCCTTAATTAGCCTACAGTTCAGCACAAATGGGCAAGGTGGGAAAAGAGAGACCCAGGGAACACCCTGAACCCACTCCAATCTGGTCCAGACAGCTGGTCATGGACCAGTTCCTGAAAAAGACTCCGAAGCACCGAGCCGCTGACGCTCCCAAGATGGCGCCGGACGGGGCCGTGCAATCTGATCTGGATGAACTTTCGGAGGCTGGCAGCATATCAGACGCATCTACATGTAAGTCTCAGAAAGCAAGGGGCTCCTTCACGAAAGCTGCACTCTTGGAAGTGCTCAACGCAGCTCTGGCACCTATTAAGAAGGACTTAGCTGACATTAAAGAGGAACTGTGGGCCATGGGGAACCGAGTGGCGAACCTCGAAGATCTTCACGAGGCCGCCTTGAAGCGTGAGGAAAAATCGTATAATGCGATCCGCTCTCACACTGACTTGCTAAATGACGCCCTGCTGCGGCTAGAGGACCAGGATAACCGAAGTTGCAGGCGCAACCTGCGTATCCGCGGCCTGCCGGAATCCATTGCCTCTGAGGCCTTACATAAAGTGGCGCATGAACTTTTTGCGAACCTCCTAGGCCAGGAGAGAGCTGAAAAGGTGGTTATTGAGAGGATCCATAGAGCCCTAAGGCCTAAACCCAAGGCCTTGGACCCGCCGTGAGACGTGGTGTGCGGCCTACTGAGCTTTGTAGACACAGCGGCCATTATGAGAGCTGGAAGAGAGGCTGATTGCCTGCAATATGAAGGGGTGCCCCTACAGTTCTACCAGGATCTAGCCCCGTCTACCTTGTCGAAAAGGCGCATGCTGAAGCCGCTTCTGGACGCCCTTTTGGCCTGTCTGTCTTGAAAAATGGGCGCCAAATATCTATCCGGACCCCGACGGATCTGCAGAATGCCTGGCCTACCCTGGGACTGACACCCATTGCAATATCATCCTGGCTGCCAGCTGATCTCGCAGACCCACCTCTCCCACCTCCACAGGCGACCGAGTGGCGACAGGTCTCCGTTAAAAGAAGCTCCAAGTCCAAGGCGAACGGCCGCACTTATAATCAGACCTGAGATGAGGACTGCCCCTGAAGTTACCCACTTCTCCATCCGGAGCACGTATGTTATCTGTTTCGACAGACCCCACTTTGTGGAGGCCCCTGAATCAGGCCACTTCCCAGGGATTTGTGGACCTTCTCGCTCTCCCTCTCTGTCCGCAGATTGTTTTATTTTGGAGTGTTTTTTCATAATTTTTCATTGTTTTTCATAGCCTACACAGTTTGCAGGTGACAACCCTGTGTTTAGACTCCTCTGTTCCCAGAAATGCCTCTTGAACATTTGATCCCCACTCTGCCCGGTTTCATGTGCAGGGGGCGCCCAGCAATGTTCTCTGATGAGACCCTTTACTGTTTGCATTGGCCGAATGCTGGCCTTTGTTTGCTTTGCGAGAACCCCCACCCGGATGACCCCGGCTGATAGCCGTGATGCGAAAGGGTCGACAACAAACCGGGTGCTCAGAAGAGCTTGTTCTATTTGCAATGTTTGCACTGCTGTTCTTATTTTTCTTTGTACCTTGTTTAACCCCCTTCTTCCCTCATGTGTCCTTCCCTATCCCCATCTCCATTGCAGGTCATGCACAGGATATTTAACAGCCGCATCTCCCTCTACTGTTTTTTGATGTCTTCTGTAGTGATATCGTCGCTGAATGTCCGGGGTCTGAATGAGCCTTGCAAGCGGTCTCAAGTCATGGCTGTCTTGAAGAGAGAGATATGGTGTCAATTACGTTCTTTCAAGAAACGCATTTTAAAGAGGGTAAGATCCCAAAAATGCCTCTTCGGAGGTTCTCTCAGTGGTTCCACTGCCCCTACAGCTCGGCTAGCAGGGGTGTCAGTATAGGGATACATAAGCAGCTTCCATTCAGGCTCAGCGATACCTCGGTGGACCCTGATGGTCGCTTTCTTTTCCTGAAAGGGACTATTGCTGACACGCCTGTTACCCTGGCAAACATCTATGCTCCCAATCGGAGACAGGTGCCCTGGCTCATTCAGACCCTTGTTCTGCTTACCTCTTTCAAAGAAGGTTTGGTCCTCTTGGGCGGTGATTTTAATGTTGCCCTTGAGCCCCTGTTAGACTCTTCAAATGGTAGGTCAGCGGTCACTCATACCCGCCTGCGGCGCCTTAGAGTGTCCTTGCAGAAATTGGGAGTAATTGATACATGGCGCACTTTACACCCCACAGGAAGGAATTACACTTTCTTTTCAACAGCCAAGTCTTCTTACCACAGACTAGACTATCTCTTTATGTCAAGCACCTATGCCCAGAGAGTCTTTCATGCTCATACAGGGAACATTACCCTATCTGACCATGCCCCTGTGTTTTTGAGGATCTCTCTGCAGGACCTCCCGAAGGGGGAGTGGAATTGGCGGGTTAACGACACCATTTTAATGGACACGTCCCACACTCCTAAGCTGTCATCCTTCCTAAAGGAGTTCTTTGACATCAACACCTCGGGTCCTGATGCACCTTCCCCCTCGGTAATATAGGAATCACATAAAGTAACTATGAGAGGAGAATTGATTGCCCTAGGTACACACATAAAGAGGAAACGCAATCAAGAAATTACTGATCTCATGGCCAAAATCAAGAAGCTTGAGACACAACATAAGCGCTCCCAAGCTCTTGACTGTGCTTCTGCACTAGCGGAGGCACGGTCGAAGCTTAAAAATGTGCTCAACGTCTAATCAGCCAAAATCCTTCTGCGAGCGAAATTTCGCTCTTACGTGCATGGGGATAAGGGGAACAGACTAATGTCCGCCCTAGTCAAAAAACAAAAAGCTGACTCCTTCATAACGGCAATTAGGGATGACAGGGACAACGTCCATAAGAGATCCCCCGACATAGCGAAGGCCTTCTGCGCATTCTATAAAGGTCTCTACAATCTTCCACCTCATAACCATTCCTCCCCAGACTCGATACGCGTAGCCACTGAAAAATTCTTGTCCTCCCTGAAACTCCCTCTATTACGCAGACACAGTCCTCTCAGCTCTTAACCCCGGTCACTGACCTGGAAATAGAACAGACCCTCTCCACCATCCCCTCGGGGAAAAGTCCGGGCCCAGATGGGTTTACTATAGCATACTACAAGGCTTTCCGTTCCATCCTCGTACCCCATTTTAAGACTCTTTGTAATCATTTACTTCAGGGTGGTACCCTGCCCCCCCAGTCCCTTTCGGCTCATATCACGGTGATCCATAAAGAAAATTCAGGACCCTTTGAGCTGTGGCAGCTACCGCCCAATTTTGCTTCTGAATACAGACGTGAAATGGTGGGCTAAGATCTTGGCGCGCCGGATCCAGGTGGTCCTCCCTGACATAATTGATGGGGAACAGGTGGCCTTCGTATCTGGCAGGCAGGGGAGCGTGAACACAGTGCGTGTCCTGCATCTGATCTCTCATGCTCGACGGCACAGTGTCCCCCTTACTCTTCTCAGCACTGACGCAGAGAAGGCCTTCGACAGGATGAGCTGGCACTTTTTGTCTCGGGTCCTGTCGAAGTTTGGCTTTCCAGATGCGTTTATCACTTCTATTTTCTCTCTATACTCGCTCCCCTCTGCGCAGGTTCGGATTAATGGCACATTGTCCCCACCCTTCCCCATCACCAATGGTACCCGGCAGGGATGCCCCCTCTCCCCAGCTCTCTTTATTATAGTAATGGAGACACTTCTCGCCAGGATCAGACAAGACCCAGACATCCAGGGACTCAAGGTGGGCTTGCATACCCATCTGACGGCTGCATTTGCGGATGATCTTTTGGTTATGACTTCCAATCCACTCACATCTTTCCCCAAACTCCATTCCATTTTCGAAGAATATGGTGTGGTCTCAAACTTCAAGATAAACTACAGCAAATCCTTAGCCCTTAACATCACCTGCTCTAATTCCACCATTGCCGCCCTTAAGAGAACTGTAGCCTTCACTTGGGCTGATAAATCGATCCCTTTTCTAGGCACACATATATCCGTGAACCCTGATGACTCCTTTGAACTAAATCACATCCCCGTCTTAAGGTCTATTAAAACCCATTTACATGCTGTACAACTGCCATTTATATCGTGGATAGGTAGGAAGAACTATCTCAAGACCTATGTCCTCCTGAAGCTACTCTATTTGATCCAAACAATGCCCATTTACCTGCCTCGCTCCTTCTTCGTGGAGGTCCGCAGAGTGTTTTCCTCCTTCATATGGTCTAGGAAATCTCCCAGAATAGTGTACTCCAACTTAACACGCGGAAAACGCTTGGGAGGTTTCGGCCTCCCAGATGTCTATGTCTACTACAAAGCCTCAATGCTGGGTACAGGCCTGGATCTCCTATCTGGTCGGGACTCCACCTTGGTCTCTCGTTTAGAGGGGAATCTATTTAACTTCAGGGAAAAACTGGTTCTATGGGGGCTACGTAAAAGCTCTGCTACTCACAAATATACTTCACCCCTGTGGAAAGGCCTTCTTGTAGAATGGTCTAAACTCTATCAGGATACAGATGTGAACTTCCCAAGTTCTGCTCTCCCTATTCCCCTCATACAACTCTATATACATCCAGCTATGCTTGCACCCTCTGGGATCTGGGCCCGATTGACTGACCTCCAGCTACGAGACGTTATCTCTTCGTCTGGTGACTTGGGGTGGGACGCGGTCCTGGATTCTCCGAGGGTCCGGGGCGCTTCCTTTCTTGAGATTATGTCTTTCAAGAAGGATCTGTCTTGTTTACAGGATCTCCCTAGGCCTACGCCTGACCCCTCCTGGATTGATAAGAGAATCTCCCCGCCTCAACCCCCTAAAAAATCTCTCTCCATACTCTACAGGGAGTTGCTTTCATCCACACCTCCAGATCTACAGTTCCTATCAGCCTGGAAGAAGGAGCTTTCCCTCTCTTTATCTGATCCTGAAAAGGCTTTTGTACTCACACACTCTCACGGCTTCAGCCATTGCATTAAGATCCAGGCTAACTCGTATAAGCTACTAACAAGGTGGTATAGAACACCAGAATTTCTCCACAGGCTGATTCCAAGCATCTCCGATCGTTGCTGGAGGTGTGAAGATGAAATTGGATCTCTGTCCCACATATGGTGGGGATGTCAGAAGATACAGCCCTTTTGGTCTGAGATCGAGCTCTTGATCAACAGGATTTGTAACACCCGGGTTCGGTTAGATGCTAAATTAGTGTTGCTTTGGTGCCCTAATAGTACGCTCACTCCTTCTAAAACGAACCTCCCAACCATGCTATTGACAGCTACCCGACTCCTGATACCATTACTCTGGAAAAATGTATCCCCCCCCCGTCTATGCTGATGTGGCATGACAAAGTTGATCAATTGTACTGCTTTGAGGAGCTAGCCCACTGGGAGTCTCACTCCAGATCTGTGTTTTTGAAAATATGGTCCCCCTGGACGACCTATAGAAGATTCTAGAAAAATGTTTGCTTGCTGCATGACACACTCCACCCTCCCTTTCAACTCCCACCCATCTCCCAGTGTCTTGTCTCCCCCCCCCCCCCCCCCCCCTACAATCCATTGTCTTTATCTAAGTTTTGCTTCTACCAGAAGTACCTTCATGCGTGTATACTACGCTGATGCACCTTATGCAGTTATTCTACTTTTGTGTAGTCAGCTGCGTCTGGCCTTGTATTGTGTAGTCAGCTGCGTCTGGTTCTGTACTCTCCGCATATGTCATTTGCCTTTATTACATGCCAATAAACAAAGATTTGGTTAAATTACACACATTGTTTGCCACCATTTAGACAGATGCTAGAGGCAGACACATTAGTACAACTGGCCCACATTTCCATCTCAAACACTGTTTCAAAAACAGAGTGGATTTTTTTCATTATCTTCTAAGTAAAGTCTCACCAATATGGCATGGCATGAGTCCATGTATAGAGGTTCTAAGGAAGATGACAAGCCCTCCATGTGTCTCTGTATGGAACCATATTGTGAAGATGTTTTCCCTAGCAGCAGTTCTTCCTGAAGCATACTGTGATAGAGTCCGGCCCCATACACTTATATAAGCGCCATCCACAACTTGCCTAGTTTGTTTCTAGACAAATCAGACTCTTTTTTTTTTTTTTTTGCATTCAGAAAAAAGGAATGGCTTTTCTTGAAGTAAACTGACAACTGCCATTCTGGTTTTGATGACCTATTTTATTGATCGTGAACGAGCATTTTTTTATTCATGTTATCGGCTCATGTAAAGGGAACTTTAGGAGTAGACCAATAAGTAGATAGCACTGTAGAACGTATGTTAAAGGAGTCCAGTGTAAGATACTGGAAGACAATGCAACAACTGGAGATAAACCTGTAAGCTGCATTACGGATTATTAGAGATGAGCGAATCCAAGTTGACGAAGTGGAAACCGAATCCGAATTTCCTCACACTTTGTGGTAAAGAATCACATTTTTTCCTAAAATGGCTGCTTCATGTGTTAGGACATGAAGCAAGGAACCCTGAGAACGAGGGATCACCCACAATGCCGTGCATTCAGCCAATCAGCAGCAAGCCATCCGTAGGATGTCACAGACTTATAAATAGCCTCAGCCATCTTGGATTCAGCCATTTTCTAGTGTACTTAGTGCAGGCGCTAGGGACAGTGGTAGAAAAGACTTTAAAACTATTATTTTGCTGTATAGAAGTTAAGGGAAAGGATAGGGAGGAATCATTCCGCAGTATTGAATCAGAACAGTGTTCAGTAGGGGAGTTTACAGCCTGGGTAATAGGAACAATCCTATTACACCTTGCTACACTGACTGCAGATCCAAATTTCCAATATATAGCTCTCTAATTCCATCAAACTGTTCTTGTTATTGGGGTGCAAGTGTTGTTTGATACAGCCATTAACAGGGTTTATTACAAGGAAATATTTCTAAGTCTTATTTGCCCTTCTGCGGTGCAGTTATATGTTCTAAAGCATTTTTTGGCTTGTATTAGTAGAGGAAAAAGGGCTTATTAGCCGTTGTGTGGTGAAGTGAGAAAATTACAGCCCTTTTTGGTGTGTATTAATGGCACAAAAATATATATTATTTGCCATTCAGCAGAGCAGTTATATGTTCTAAAGCCCTGTTTGCCGTGTATTAGTGGCCAAAAAATATATATATTATTTGTCGTTCAGCGGTGCAGTTATATGTTCTAATGCCTTTTGTGGAGTGTATAAGTGGAAAAAAATAAGGGCCTATTTGCCATTCAGCTGTGCAGTTATATGTTCTAAAGACCTTTCTGGCGCGTATTAGTGGCATAAAATATCTAAATTTGCTGTTCAGTGGTGCAGTTATATTTCCTAAAGCCTTTTGTGGCGTGTATAAGTGGAAAAAAAAATATGGGCCTATTTGCCGTTCAGCGGTGCAGCTATATGTTCTAAAGCCCTTTTTGGCGTATATTAGTAGGGAAAAAAAGGGCTTATTAGCCGTTGTGTTGTGAAGTGAGAAAATTACAGACTTTTTTGGTATATTGTTACCGTGTCATTCTGTGGTCTCCTGAAGTTGCTGCCACCTTCATAGTATATCACCTTGCCACTCTGTGGTATCTTGATGCTACTGCCACCTCACACTATGTCACCTTGCCACTCTGTGGTCTCCTGATGCTGCTGCTACCTCCACACTATGTCACCTTGCCACTCTGTGGTCTCCTGATGCTGCTGACACCTCCACACTATGTCACCTTGCCACTCTATGGTTGTGTAAATGCTGTTAAGAACAGCTCAGGCAAGTATCACATCTGAGATGGCAGGTAACAGACGTGCGGCGCAGAGGGGAGGGATGAGGAGTACCCCTCCACTAGGGAGAGGGAGGAGTGGTGACCCCTAGCTCGCCTGGCACTGGCACCTGGCTGCCCTGACGTCCCTAGATGGGCTGCTAACCCATACGCCGATCACGTGCCTTGTCCCTGGCTTACCCTGAAATAAGCCCTAGATAATGAGTAGGGCGGTGGGAGCACTAGTCCTGACCACTGACAGCCAGAGTAACAACAGGGAAAGGACAAACAATCCCCAAAGGGAGACAACAACAGGAGTGAACTGGAGATCCAAAAGCTCCAGTTCCAACGGATCCACAGCAACAGTTGTCCACTTTTTTGGTGTCACATTTACTTTAAAGACGAAACACACTTTTCAACATTTTAAGCAGTATCATTACATTATTTAGTTTTTTTACAATTTTAGAGTGAAAAAAGGATAGGGGTAACTTTGCTAAAGTATAAGAACCCAAGGAGATTTGAGAGCTCACATATTTTGAGGTATCAGACCCTAAATAGCCTGTTAGGGTTAAGGCTTGTACACAATCATCATTAGGAAAGGCCAGGTGATGCGAAAATAGTGACAAAATTAAAATAGTTGAGGCCCACAAAGCAGAAGAAGGCTATAAAAAGATAGCAAATCATTAAGGTTGCCATTTCTTTAGTTCGAAATGTAATTAAAAAATGGCAGTTAACAGGAATAGTGGAAGTAAAGATCTGGAAGACCAGGAAAAATGAATGGATAGCTACAGGTAGGATTGCTAGAAAGACAACAAACAATGGTACATTGTTCTTCTCTTCAGTGACACCTGTACAAATATGGCTTTCATGGAAGAGGCATCATAAGGAGGGTCTCTTGCATCCTTACCACAAAATTCTGCAACAGAACTTTGAAAATGAACATCTAAATTAGCCTGATGTGTTTTGAAAACGAGTCCTCCGGACCGATAAGGCTAAAATAGAACTCTTTGGCCACATTAAGCAAAGGTATGTTTACAGAAAAAAAGGCCACTGAATTTCATGAAAAGAATAACTCTCCAACCACTAAGCGTGGGGTGGATCAATCATGCTTCGGGGTTGCATTGCAGCTAATGGCACAGGAAACATTTCACGGATGGGGGGGTGAACACAATACCAACTGTAAACAAGATATGGTTAAAAAGAGGATGACTTCTACAACTGGATAATGATCCTAAACACTCTTCAAAATCCACAATAGACTGCCTCAAAAGGCGGAAGCTGAAGGTTTTACCATAGCTCTCATAGTTTTCTGACCTGAATAATATTGAATATCTGTCGATAGACCTCAAAAGATTAGTGCATGCAAGACGGCCCAGAAATCTCACAGAACTGGAAGACTTTTGCAAGAAGGAATAAATGAAAATCCCTCAAACAAGAATTGAAAGACTTTTGGCTGGCTACAAAAAGCATTTACAAGCCGTGATACTTGCCAAAGTTTTGCTTTGGGTCCTTTTCTTATTTTGTTATTTTGAAAATAAAAAATAGTTTTTGCTGAAAATACAAAGGGAATGTGTCATGTTTAACTTAATGCCTTTTAAAAATCATTTAATCTTCAATTTGTTTAACTAATCACAGTAACAGTAATTTTGGCCAAGGGTGCCCCAACATTTGCACGCCACAATAGCTGACCACACACCATCAGCTGTAGTCAGAATCTGTCTCTTTTTTCTATCTTCTACTGCCACCAATGTAAAGGGACGTGTTAGGGCTCAAGTACTGAGCTGACTGCTGAAGAACAGAGGCAACAAGCAATATCAGATAAAGACTGATTTGTAGAAACACAGGAGTACTTGTTCATTTCTAAACTAGTTATTTTATAACAAATCTCATGCTTTACACATTTGGAAGTTTTGTTTCTCTGTTGATACTTTATTATTACCCTGCAGTTTGATCAGTTAATCTCCTGATTCGCCCAGAGGGCAATAAATAGAACCTATGAAAAATCTCCTAACTAAGAACAGTAAATATATACTGTTCTACCCTCTGGGTTTATGAAAGAATCAGCAACCTCCAGATAAATTTTCCAATGAATTAATTTAGAAGACTTTCAAACAATTCAGGTTTCTGACATAGTTAGATTTTGCGTTTGCAAAATTGCAGTGGTGTTCTCTTCAAACAGCCAATCGTCAAAGATGCTGGCAGTCAGCCCCCCTGTGATCTGATATTGATGACCTATCCTGAGGATAGGTCATTAGTATTATAAAAGCTGAAATCTCCTTTAAATTTGTCTCATGCAATAGCACTATTGCTAGTAGGTATGTTTCAATTTAATAAAATATTGGTAGTCTCTTTAGATAACCCGTTATATACCACAAAAAAAAAATGTGATCTCTTTCTAGTACACAAAAATAAAGTGAAAAAATATGCAAAAATTATGGGATAAGATTTAATAATAATTTAAAAAATAACTTCTCCCTCAGATACCCCTATTAACTAAGGATGGACAAATCTATTTATAACTAACTAGATTCATTATGAATGTTATAAAAATTCATCCACTAAACGAAAAGTGTTTCTTATTTGCTTCGGACAAATCTCGTAAAATGGTGCGCAGCACCATTTTACTGTCAATATTGGTGGGCAAAACCACGAAGAAGGATGCTCACATGACACTGGGGAGAAGTTGGAGGGGGGCTTGCTCCGATTGGCTACCAGACTGACAGCCTGGATCAGCCAATCAGGGGGGCAGCAGGCAGGGAGGTGCCTGTACAGAACGAGCAGAATACCTTTCTGCATTTCACTTGCAACCTGTAAGGATCATGTGCTGTGGCTCTGTCTGCTAAAAGAATCTTCATATATAAGTCACTGATATACTATGATAGGGACAACATAAGAAGATTATAGGGAGAGAATAAGAGATATATTTTGGAATTTTAGGTATATTAAGGAGTTTAATCAGGAAAAGAGAGTAAGGGAATAAGAATTGGTCACTATCACTGGCAGGCTCCTGTCAGTTCAGCTTCTGACAAGCAGTTCTACTGTATATTCTCTAGATTTTTTTGGGGGGGGGGGGCTGGAGTTTCTACTCTTCTTACAAATAATATTCTTGCAAGCACTGAGGAATTGCCTTCTTTTCTTGGGCAGATGCGTAGTCAGACGGTGCAGAGGTCGACAATCCAGGTGATCCAATAAAATGAGAGCAGGCAGATTCATAGTCAAACAGAGCAGAGGTCAATAGTCCAGGCAATCCAGCAAGCATACAGTAGGCAGAGTCGGAATCCAGGAAATCCAATGAACAGACAGTCCAGAACACAGTAAGGAGCTTCAGCTGGAGTCAAGAGGTACAACAACCACACTTGGGCACTTCCTCCTAAGTGAAGCTGCCCAAATACTCAAAGCCCCGCCTCTGGACGATAATCAGGACCCAGCTTCCTACTCCTATAAGACAAGGAGAGAGGCGCGTGCATGCGCTATAGCGCATCAAGATGACACCTGGCAGTGAGGACAGATCCAGCGATATGCTGGTGGAAGCCTGTGTCTCCTGCAAGGTAAGCCAGCCCTGGGACCCATGGCACTGAGATGTGCAGACAGGGATCTGTCACCCAGAGGTGGGGACACGGACCGAATACTTACAACAGCATTATGGGAAATCCCTCGTTCCCAGGCTTCTTTCACTTTGTAACATGTGCAGCAGCCATTTTAGAAAAAATCTGATTTGTTACCAGGAAGCTGGAGGAAATTTGGATTCATGACAAAAATTTTTTCCTGAAATATAGATCGAATTCCACATTCAATTCGTTCAACACTAATTATTTCCAGAATACCTGAGGTTTTGAATATCTCAGAAGCAGTTTCAGTTCCATCATAAAATCATTGCTATACATTGTCAAGTCACAAACCTATGCATCTGCTGTCAGTTGCCTCTTCTCAAGGAAGTTAGTGTTTCCTGATCTCTTTCCTCTGGTCTCTCCTTCCTATTATCTTCCTGGTCCATCCACCTGGTCATTTATACCCTATGAAGTGTATGGACCTCACTGTTTGGAAAGCCCCCTCTATGATCCAAATATATTTTGGCCTTCCCAACCCCTCATGTATGTACATGTTTTTCAGTGATTTGAACATTTTTTTGTGGATTCAGGAGATGCCAGGGATTTGCCCATCCTATATCTGCAACTAAATTTGCAAATGGGGTGGATTTTCTAGAGAGTAGTGATAAACAAATTAGTTAATACAAATCAAATTCATTTAAAAATCTTTAGTTAACAGCAAGGGGCTGACCACACTGCCCAAGAGACTCTAAGCAGTCGTGCAGTGACAGAGACGCGGCTGTTATTGCCAGAGCAGTGCTGATGGTAAATGTGCACACGCCGCTCATGTCTGAGTACTCCCTTAAGTGCAGTGGCGCATGTACAGTTGGCATCTGCGATGTTCAGATAGCAGCAACAGTGCCTATGTGCTACTTGGCGCAAAGGCGCTGGCATTAAATTGACAGGGTAAGGGAAAATATCTGACCCTGTCAATCAAGAGAGAGTGGGATATCTCTTGGTCAGTGGCTGGTCAAGTTGGCTGATTCTTTTTTGTAACAATCGATTTGCTCCTCATTACTACAGAGTATTAGTATTACTTAAACTGGAGTACTTATTTATTTCTAAATTAATTATTTAATAAAAAATGTCATGCTAATTAAATTGAAGTTCTGTTTCTCTACTGTATTCCTCTGCAGTTTGATCAGTCAATCTTATGATGTGCCCACTGGGTGATAAATAGAATCTGTCGCAAATCTCTTATTGAAGGAAGAAAAGTAAATACATGCTGTTCTACCTTCGGGTTCTTGCCCGTGAGGCAGTCGCTAGTGTGGCTGGGAGTCAGCAGGGTGGCAGCAGTGGGAGGTTGGGAGCCAGGAGCCTACCTGCCTGGAAAGTAGTGGTGCAGGGGTTCACAGAAGCAGCAGAGGTAGCAGTCAGTCAGTGCAGAGCATTGGGGGTAAAATAACCTACTGGGGTAAACATATCCATTTGTAGAATCTGTTGGCAGAAGGTGAAGCGTGGCCAGGGTGCCAATGTTGGCACCATGGCCCTGTGTCAAAATATGCAGTGTCACCATAAAGTGGCCTGGGAGAACCGTGGCTCCGATGTGGTGGTCCAGCCTGCTACAGCAACCGCTGCATGCTGGTGCTATAGTCCCTCTCTTTCCAAGTGGTGGACTCTGAACCTTTCAGAGAACTGATGGCTTGTGTTGAGCCGAGGTGGAGAGTCCCAACCCGTCATTTCTTTCCCAAAAAGGCAGTTACAGCCTTGCACACGTATGTAGAACAGAAGGTGGGCCAGGCCTTTAACCTATCGATGTCTGCCAAAGTGCATGGCAGCGCCGACGTGTGGAGCTGTAACTACGGTCAGGGACAATAGATGTCCTTTACAGCCCACTGGGTGAATGTGGTTCCTGCACAGCCACACCAGCATCTTGGCCAGGTGACGCCACTTTTATCTCCATGTTCTTACGCCATTGGTCCTTCGACAAGGTCTGCCTCTGCCTCCTCATCCTCCGACATGTCCTCAGCCTCCACTGCAGGGACAATTCACAGTGCCCCTCCAGCATACCACATGTACAGGGCATGGCGGTGTCATGCTGTTCTGCACCTCGTTTGCTTGGGCGAACGGAGTCACACAGGGGAGGAAATGCTCCGTGTCTTTCATCAAATTGAATCCTAGCTTTCTCCGCGACAACTCAAAATTGGAACCATGGTGACCGACAACGGTAAGAACATAGTGCTGGTGGTGCGTCAAGGAGGGCTGAGCCATGCGCCCTGCATGCACACGTGTTCAATCTGGTTATCAAGCAGTTCCTGAAGTCTTCCACCCATCTGCAAGACATCCTAAAAATGGCCAGGAAACTTTGCATGCACTTCAGCCACTCATACACCGCAAAGCACACCCTCCTTGAGCTGCAGTGGCAGAATGGCATCCCCCAACATAGGCTGATATGCAACGTTTCCACCCATTGGAATTCCATCCTCTATATGTTGGACCAACTATACGAACAGATAAAGGCCATAAACGATTTCATGATGATCCAAGCGGACAGGAGTACTCCCCTCTGTAACTTCGATATCAGCCAGTGGCAGCCATATGCTCAGGCCCTCTGAGAAGCCACGTTATTTGTCAGTCGCCAGGACTATGGGATGAACAACGCCATTCCACTGCTTCATGTCCTGAGACAGATGCTGGTAAATCTGGCCGGTCAGGGGACTGGAGATGTTGCGCCTAGATCTCACGGCCACATAACCCCTGTGGAGGCTGAATATGAGGAGGAGGAGGAGGACATTGGAGAACAAGCAATATGTAGCGAAATGGGTGGTTTTTCTACACAGGTGACAGGAGAGGAGGAGCAGGACCAACCATAGGAGCTACAGGGTAATGAGGAAGACAAGGCAGAAGACCCAGACACACCGTGGCAGTATGCAGTGGAGATGGAGGCAGGGAGTCCCTCCAAGTCACTTTAACAAATGGCCCGATGCATGCTCACTTGCTTGCGTAGTGACAGGCGAATTGTCACCATTCGGCAGAGGGATGACTTCTGGCCTTCCACCTTGTTGGACCCTCCCAAATTGGGAGCCTTTTTTACACCCGCTGAGAGCGAGGACAAATTGAACTACTACGGAGACATCCTATGTAGTCAGTTGGCCACTGCCTATCTGCGCCATCGTCTATCCTCTCCCAGGTCTGACTGAGGTGGGGGGGATCTCTGCGGTCACTTTCCACTGCTATGGCTGCTGTGGCAGTGTGGGGGGTAGAGCAGAGCAGTTTCAGCTCCATCAGCAGCAACTTGTCGCTGATGATCAGCTTTCTTCACCTGCCTAGTGAAGATACTACTCCCCAGCAGCAGCTAGACCTGGAACAGGACCTGGACAGCACCCTGCCACCCCACATTAAACATCCGCTGGACTACTGGGCAGCCAAACTGGATTTATGGCCGCAACTGGCCGAGTTTTCCCTGAAAAAGCTGTCCTGCCCAGCAAGTAATGTGGCATCAAAGCGGGTGTTTAGTGCGGCGGGGGCCATAGTAACCCCAAGAAGAATTCGTCTGTCCAGGAGAGACTGACCTTTGTCAAGATGAATCAGGCGTGGATCAGCCAGGATTTCCACCCACCAATGTCTGATGCATCAGACTAGATCATTCATGGTGCCACACCAACATTTTGACAAAAGAGACCGGTTTCTTCTGGCTACTAGTGTTGATCGCGAATATTCTAATCGCGAATTTTTATCGCGAATATTGTCACTTCGAGAATTCGCAAATATCTAGAATATAGTGCTATATCTTCAGAATCGCCAATATTCTAAATTTTTTCATTAGTACCCATGATCCATCACTGCTTCTTGCTTGCGGGCCAATGAGAAGCCTGCAATATCTTTGACTTTAGGAGTAGTAGGAGTAGTGTTGATCGCGAATTTTCGTATTGCGAATTTTTATCGCGAATTTTCCGATTGCCAGTTTTCGCAATCAAGAAAATAATGACTATATCACGATTTCTCGAATTTGCGAATATATGACGAATATTAGCCCAAATATTTGCAAAATATCATGAATTCGAATATTGTCCCTGCCGCTCAAAACTGCTGGCTACCTGCCTCAGCTACTTTTATGATGCTGCCACCTATCTCATGCCACACATCTCATGCCAAGTGCTCCTTCTTTCACCCATCTTCAGCTGGTACTGGTATTGCCACCCACCTCCCCACTCTGTTAACGGCTCACTCTGTGGTCTCCTGATGCTGCTGTTACCTCACCACTCAGGTCTCCTGATGCTGCTGCTGCCACCTCCACACGCTGTCATTGTACCACTCTGTGGCTTCCTGATGCTGCTGTTGCCACCTCCTGCCACCTGGACTTCTCATGCTGTTCCATCCTCTCCACTTCATGACTGGGCCACTATTTTGCCTTTCGGCCTGGCTGACATCATCATTTATTTGACCCTTCTTCTGAACTGTCAGAAGGAGGAGAAACGCAGAATGGATCCTGTCTATGTAACAGCTGTAAGGCCTGCATGACATGGTCCCTATTTTGCATCATAATTGGCTTTTGATTTGGTAGCCAAAAGCAGGAGTGGATACAAAACACAGACGACATACAAATATTCCTTTCAAATGTCATCTCTGTTTTGGATCCACTCCTGTTTTTTTTTTACTTTAGCCTTTAGCAATACTGATGGATTACTGACCGAATGCAGATGCTCCACAGACAGGATTCATTTTTTGGGGTTTATTGTTCTGACGGATCAGAGGAAGGGCAAAATAATCAGTGAGGTTAACATTAAACTACTGCTGACACCCACTCTACTCTGTGTGTGTGTCAATGTTAGCGCCAGGTATAAAGAACCGTGCCGAGGCCCAAGATCCTACTGTAGCGTAAAAGAGCGCACTCCTTTTACACCAATTCACTGATTCCACATACATTTATACAGATCCTGTTCTATTAAACGCTTATACAATAGAGCCCCCATGCGGAATGCACATGGCCGATGCCCCTGTGTATTGCGGACCTGCCGTATGTGGGCTGCAATAGGGCCACGGGGGGCACGCGGTCGTGTGCAAGAGGCCTTAGTCAGAGGCAGAAGGTAAAACAGGTAAACTGTCTCTTTAAGTGGCAACAGACCCTGTCTTTAAGTCTCCCTCTGCTTGGTGGCAATGAAGGTGGCTTTTCTGCTTTACAGGCTGCAGTAATTCTCCATGTGGCACAATCGGCAAGGAGGTTTTTTCGGGTAGCGTTGTCTCTGTTCCTTGCATCACACTGTGCATTGTCTCGTAGCACTCATGGTCTCATTCATCACAACTAGAGTTGAGCAAAGCGAGCTTCTGATGCTTAATCCAAAGTCACTTTGTTCAAAACTTTGGAATAATACTGTACGGAGATTTGTCTCCGTACAGTATTAGAATGTATGGGCTCCAATGAGCGGAAGTAAATTATTTACGAAGGAGAACGTGACTTTAGCTTCAGTTCTAAAGTACTAGTCAGACTAGTCATTACTTAATGAAGATAATTAATCAATTCGGACAAATATCTGGTTTTAAGGTAAACTGGACGAAATCGGTACTGCTTCCAATAAGACATGAAACAGCTCAAAACTCTATAGATATTAAAATATTAAAATCTACAGATTCATTTGGATATCTCGGAATAAGAGTGAGTTCGAGGATTAAGGATTTTTTTAGAACTTAATGTCTCCCCGCTTCTGAATAAGTTTAAAAGTAAAATACGTGCCTGGCAAAAACTCCCGATAAAACAAGCGGATCGAATAGCAAAATGATTCTTCCACAGATTTTATATGTAATATCATCATGTCCAGTGTGGACAGGGGATTACCTTTTCAACTTATTGGAAAGATTAATGAATGATCTCATATGGTGAAGAAAAAGGGTTAAGATGAAACAAAAATATTTGTGGTTAAATGAAGAAGATGGTAGTCTGTCCGTCCCCTTTTTTCGAGGTTATTACTTTGCCTCTCAGTTGCAGTGGTTAATGACAGATGAAAGTGGACTGTATCAATATTTGGTGGAGGAGTTTGCAAGTTTTGAATATAATATTTTCAGCTTTCTTGAGGCTGGGATTATTGAAATCAAGGGAAAGAACTGTCCAATCGGTCATATGATGCACTTAATATAGTTTAATATAAAAAAAAATACTGGGAATAACGCATTCACTAGGGTTTACCCCTATTTGGGGAAATATTAATCTTAGGGGGTTTAAAAAATATGTATTTTGGAAAAAAAATGGTATTAAGTTTGTTTCACAGATTATGGTTGAAGGGAAGATTAAAACATTAGAGGAACTTGGGTTAGGTATCGAGTTAGATTTTCTCACGCGGTTTAGATATTTCCGGTTGAAGCATGCATATGATTTAACTGAAAATAAAGATAATTTCATCACAAAAGATTCGGAATTTGCAGAATTTTGTCATAATAGTAATGTTAGTAAAGTATCAATTGCACAGATATATTACAAAATAAAGAGGGGTTTAGGAAGTGTGATTAGATTCAAGAGTGAAAGTAAATAGGCACAAGAAATTGATTATGATATTATAGATTGGAGGTCTATTTATAAAAATATGAAACAGGTTACTATATCTAGTAATTTCCGATTGATACAGTTCTTTATCCTTCATCGAATCTATATAACACCACTGGTACTGAGTAGGATGTATAAAACAAAGGATTCTAGATGCTGGAAATGTGGTTCTGAAAATGCTGATTTCTCCCACTTGATTTGGTATTGTCCGCTTATTCATTCTTATTGTATTCAAGTATTTAAAGAGCTTACTAGAGAAACTGGCAGAACTTTGCCAGTAGAGATCGCGGTGGCTGTGTTGGGATATATCCCTGTGACAGACTGGGAGAAAAAGTGTTGCGAAATGGGAAAAAGGATTACTGATGGCCAGGGTCATCATAGCTAGGGAGTGGGGTGCGGATAGACCACCAAATATTGTAGAATGGAAGAACCTTTTTGAGAGGGTTCAAAGATATGAGTAATATTGTAAGGGAAAAAATAGAAAATAAAGGGAAAAAAGAAGAATGAAAGAGGGTACCCGATATGAGATTATGCTATTAATTTTCCTGGGGAAACCGAGACAACCAGTGGGGTGAGATGGGAAGGGGGGGGGGTGTCAAATTAAATTTTGTTTTTTTCTGAAATGGAACAATAATATGATGGGAATATGACAATGTAAGTTGTATTTGTGTAACATATTTATAATGTATGTATTTTTCTACAATAAAGATAAAAATAATTATAAAAAAAAAAGGTACTAGTCAGAACTGAAGCCGAGTTCGCTTTCAAGTTTTCAAGTGGTTTTCCACTTTAAAAATCAATTACCGAAGTTATTCAACGAAGTCACGCACAACTTCGTGAATAACTTACTTCGGCTCATCGGAGCCCATACATTCTAATACTGTAATGGAACTAATCTCCGTACAGTATTAATCCGAATTTTTAAACAAAGCGACTTCGGATTAAGCACCCAAAGCACGCTTTGCTCAACTCTAACCACAATAAACACAATGGCAGCTTATACTGCGACAGGCTGGCTGGTCCTTGTTGTCCTGATGGGGATTCTGCACAGTTGCTCCAGGGTGAAAAAGCTAGAAAGTACAGGTCCACCAGCTTTGCTTTAGGCTACCTGTCACAAATGTACCCATCCAAGCTCCAGCTTTGACGCGACCGTGCTGGGAGAGATGCACGCCCCCTGGTGACATGACAGCATCCTTAGCAGTGAGCAGTTGTCTCTTGGTGTTTGTCTGTCTCTGCACTGTAGTAGCATAGGGACTGTCGACCAGTTCCGGTCTTGTTACCTAGGACTTCAACTGCAATTAGGTAGGGAAAGCAGGCTGGGTTCTAGGTCAGGGCTCACTGTTTGTATATGCGCCTATCTACAAGCATTACAGTACCTCTCTCTACTGTGGTGTTTAGCTGCTCTGTAACCCTGTCTATGCCCTCGGATGGTGTGGCAATTGACCAACAATTTTCACCTCTAAGCTATGTAATTTTTCATATTCATGGGAGCCATAAAAATACATATGTAGAAAGCCTTTGCTGTAGACTAGCTTTGCCATCTCTCCAGGGGCATACATAGAAATCATTGGGCCCCATAGCAAGAATTTAAATTGGACCTCTATGCCCATTCCTAGTCCCTCCCACTATCCGCCCTGGCTCCTCTCACTACCCTCCCTAACTTCTCCCCTTCCCCACCTCATGCAGCAGTATTTTGTTCTACAAAATGGCAGCACTCATGCCGGGACCCAACAGACCCATTATAGTGAATGGGATTTGGTAAGCTCTGGTGGTGTTCAGCATATTTTGACAAGAATCTGGGGCATTACATGATGTAATACCACCCAATTTTCCTGCTGTCCAGCATGGCACATGCGCAGAGACATGAGAAAAGTTTGAGGAAGTGAGTGTCCCCTCCCCCATCCTCTGTGTCATGCAGGACAGCTGGGAGACACTGATATTACTTGCTATCCTGCATGACACATGTGCAAGAGACATGAGTCTCTGGGAAAGCTGAGTGAACCCCTCCCCCCGCCTTTCCATGTTCTTATTATCTGCATTTATGCCTTGCAGGATAGGAGGAAATCTGAGTGACATTACATGATATAATAGCACCCAGCTTTTCTGCTGTCCTGCATGGCACATGTGGCAAGCCAGAGGAATCAGGCGTGGTGGTGCCAGCAGATGGGATGCGGGGCTAGCAGACAGGAGATAGGAAGATAGATGGGGCAGGGACTCTCCTCCACTGCGGGCCCCCCTTCTTCACAGGCCCCATAGCAGCTGCATGGTCTGCCTATATGGTAGGTACGCCACTACATCTCTCCTATTTCAGGAGTCTCTTAAAGGGGTTCTATGGGAATTAAGAAAATAAAAATACCTAAATATTACTTTATTATAAATATATTCCCAAATATCTTTCCTTAGTTATAATGGCTCGTTTTGTCTCGGAAGCAATCATTAGGGGAAATAAAATGGCCGCCATCCTACTAGTACACACAAAACCTGTCCTAATCACATAGCAGGACACAGCCACATCCCCACTTCCTCTCTGTAATTCACGTCTCCTCATGAACTCCATTCCTACAGAGATTCGGCTGAAGATCTTATCAGCTGTATTCAGGATCATAATCCCTGAGAGGCAGAGCAGAGAGGAGGATGAGGCAGCTTTTTACCTCAGTGCTCTGAAGTAACTTGTCCTTTTGTGTGACTAGGACAGGTTTTGTGTGTACTAATAGGACGGCGGCCATTTTATTTCTCCTAATGATAGCTCCCCAGAGAAAACGAGCCATTGTAACTAATGAAAGGTATTTGGGAAGATATTTACAATAAAGTAATATTTACGTATTATCATTTTCTTAAATCCTGGAGAACCCCTTTAAAGATTCCAGAAGTTAGGTTTTCAGGATTATCTCAGGGGATCTGACTAATTTATGTCTTCACATAGGGGGGTCATAAACTAGAACTGGCTTAGTTGCCCATAACAACCAATCAGATTCCACCTTTCATTTTGGACAGCTCCTTTGGGAAAAGAAAGGAGGAATCTGATTGGTTGCTATGGGCAAGTAAGCCAGTTCTACTTTAGACCAGTTTGATAAATGACCCCCATAGTTTCTATGGTCGTGGGCACAATTTCTCTTGCATGACATGATGCTAATTGTTTTTTTTCCCACTTAAACAACCATGAGCTTAATTGAATTTCTATAATTTAATCTGTTTAATTTCATTTAATAGTTGGCTGATTCTTTTGTGTGTGAATTATTTTGTCTTGATATTTAATATCCAACAATGAGAAGGATTACACAGCCAATACATTGCACAATATCACAAGTGAATAAAGCCTAATGAAAAATCTGAATAACTGCCAGGGCTGATTTGGACAAGGTAATGTGTAGATATTGCACACCTGTCAAATAATGAGCTGGGCTGGCGGCCTTGTGTTTTACTACTACCTATGTGATACTATGTATAGGCAGTAGAAGAGGGGAGAGCAGCGAGAATGAGGTTTAGGATAAGTGGATTATTATAATGCATTATATCACATCTCCATTGCCATCCACAGTACACCTACTTGTGATAATAGTGATATAGTGCAAATACTGTAAAGCAATAATGCCCTCATAGACAAATTATAACTAGGGATGAGCGAATGTCATATTTTGAAATTCATCTTCGGTTCGTTTTGTGGTATTTGCTGAATTGCATTATGGATTTCATATCCACAGACCATTTATGCCCACGCTGGAGTCCTCTCCTGCATAACGTAAACTGGACGGATCCGTTATGCAGGCCATAGACTTCTATGACGACGGAATGAAATTATGACTAAAGGCATTCCGTTATGGAATTGCGGTATGGTCCGTGGTAACGGAATCCATAACGCAATTCAGTAAATACCACAACATGAACCGAAAACGAATTTCAAAATATGAAATTCGCTCATCCCTAATTATAGCCTTCCGATTTGTGTCTCAGACAATAACTGGAGTCAGTGTGCTGACATCTACAGTATAACCAGATCTGTAATGTGTCTCAAGATGCTTTGTTAATGACCAGACTCCTTTTGCACCTCCTTATGTAACGTGGAATTGCCCCACAATGCTTGAAGTGCCACAGTCTCTTTAGCGTGGGCATAATTGGTTGTCCTGGTCCTGGAATCATACTAATGCTACCTCGTCACATGTCCTGGAGTCATACCAATGCTACCTCCTCACATGTCCTGGAGTCATACCAATGCTACCAATACCAATGCTACCTCCTCACATGTCCTGGAGTCATACCAATGCTACCAATACCAATGCTACCTCCTCACATGTACTGGAGTCATACCAATGCTACCAATACCAATGTTACCTCCTCACATGTCTCCTTGATGTGTCAGAAGTTTTGTGGAACAACCTTCAATGCCAAGTAACCTGTAAGATTTTCATTTTCATCTAAGCGGCAGCAAATATTTGTACAGATAGTACAGTGGGCAGTGTCTGATTAACCTATAGGCACAAATCATTAGGCCACACCTAAAAGGGATTTCTCAAGGATTTGTAGAGGAAGGATTCCTGTTCCAGATCATCTTATTGAGTGGCTCCCACTTTGTTTGATCTGGCTCATCCATACATTACATGGCTGGCTACCATGTTATACTGAATTTCTGCTGCAGTGGCCACTGGAGCTTAGAGAATTCGGATCAGGTTATTACCTTTTGCCTTCGGCCTCTTGCACAGAGCCGTTGCTTGGCCGTTCAGTACATTGGGTACCCCAATGCATGAGCACTATCAAGCAATAGTTCAAATGGCTGCAGCTCTCACCTCCACTTTCAATCCAAGAAGCATGGAGAAGAGACCTGAACTGGGCCTTATGAAGTATCCAAAGGAAAAATGGGATCCAGCTTCTTATGGAATAAAAACGTTTCTTTATTGGCTCATCATATAAAATGCAATCTGTTTTTTTGCGGACACGGATCCGTTTTTTTGCGGACAACATACGGTCGTGTGAATGGAGCCTTAAAGTCACAGAAAATGCATCAAAGTGACGCGTTTCGGGCTACAGAAGTCTTGATGAAGGGCTGGATTCTGTAGCCTATTTATGGCCCTATTGAAGTCTATGGATCAGCAAAAAAACGGAATGCAATCCGTTTTTTTGCGGACACGGATCCGTTTTTTTGCGGACAACATACGGTCGTGTGAATGGAGCCTAATGGATTTTATATGATGAGCCAATAAAAGAAACGTTTTTATTCCATAAGAAGCTGGATCCCATTTTTCCATGAGCACTATCAAGAATGGCTGCCGTGACAGATCCAGACCCATTCAGCTTGAATCTGCACCACAAAAAAATAGAACGCCTTTCCGGATTGCGGACCCATTCAAGTGGCACGGCCGTGTGCATGAGGCCTTACTGGTTAATTTTACTATGGGGTTGAAAGAAACTGTTAAGGTTCCTTTACACGGAACAATTTAGCGGACGATTCTCTGCCTTACCGGCAAGTGCCTGCTTGTCAGTGAAGGAGACTGCATTTACATGCAGTGATCTCCACAGTATGGGAAGGAGTGATCACAAATGCTATTGCTCATCCCCATCCATAATCAGTGCCGTCAAACGGTGATTTAGGTGATTGCATGAAAGATGTGAGGCTTGTTCTGTTTGCCATGACTATTTTATCTGGTAGTACTCTGCTCTAATATTACTAGGGATTAGAGATGAGCGAACTTTAAAAAAAAGTTCGGCGTTCGGGTTGTGGTAACTCGCGCATCCCGTTATGGATTCCACTATCGCGGCATATGGAATCCATAAGGGGCGGCTTCCACCAACCCGAACTGTTGAACAGCCGAAGGACCTGGGGTGACGTCACCGTCATGTGATCAGTGCAGGGGGCGTGGCTCATCACGGGATCAAATCCTGTGCTGAGCCACGCCCCCTGCACTGATCACATGACGGTGACATCACCCCAGGTCCTTCGGCTGTTCAACAGTTCGGGTTGGTGGAAGCCGCCCCTTATGGATTCCATATGCCGCGATAGTAGAATCCATAACAGGATGCGCGAGTTACCACAACCCGAACGCCGAACTTTTTTTTAAAGTTCGCTCATCTCTACTAGGGATACATCAGTGAAGCCAATAAAAAGTTCATGCAGCAGGATAGAAATATTTAACTGGTTCAGATATATTGTGTTTGCACTGTGTCAAGTCGATGCAGAAACCCAATGATGTGAACCAAGTTAAAATGGATCTCCAGGTTTTGAGGCGCTTACTATAAAATACTTTGTTACTGCATAATTGCATAAATAGCATTTTCCTAATATCATAAAGAATAGCTTCTATTGAGAAGCCAGTTGCAGTGAGGAACATCTAGATCAGGGGTGCACAACCTGCGGCCCTCGATACCATTTGGTGCGGCCCCCAAACTTCTGGTAAAAGACATCAAGGTCTATGTCTTATGGCTTCTTACATGTATCTTTCTTGTATTCTCCTTTTAGATGGGAGTCCTAGAACTGTAACTAGACATTTATAGTATATACTGTATGTTCAATATGACAAGAATACAGTATTTCAGTTGGTAATACCCCTTTAGGTTTTATTTTCGGCCGTTGGAATTGGCACACGCTGACAATGTGGCCCCCAACCAGAAAAGGTTGTGCACCCCTGATCTAGATATTAGATGGATATATTTTTGATACAATTTTGAACATATTTGGGCTGCAGTTCATTCACATAATCTAAGAGCAGCCACTGGGAGAAACCCAATTCATGTTTCATTTCTTGTCTTCAGTTCTAAAGAATTTTTTTAATCAAGAGAAAAATCAGTTGTGCATGTGCCCTGAAAAAGAGAAGGAATACATAGCTCCACTATTTCAGACAGTAGAAGAGACTCCGCAGCCCATCTCCACTAGGATTACTGGGAGAGTCCCCGGATGGATCACAGGCAGTCTGTACCGCAATGGACCTGGCAGATTTGATTTCGGAAACGACAAGTGAGAGTTAATAGTTCATATACTTTGTAATGATATAAGCTACTGTCTGTCTATCTAGAATCATTAATTAGGCAATCATCAATGTGTGTTAGATGCAGAGCACCCACAAATTTTGGGGCACAAGCCTTTCATATGTCAGTCTTAGTCAAAATTCTGCTGGATGCCTCTTAATAAATATTGCACTTTTGTCTTGTCCATGCAACCCAAAATTGAAATCTATACTAGCTATGGACTGGATGGATAATTTATGTAAATTCCTGAAGCAAATAATGATAAACGCTTGGAGGCCCCACAACTTAGGAACCACACAGTTGCTGGAGCAATATAGTATGGGTATAGTGCAGGTGTGAATACAAATTAACGTAGAAGTTCAAAGTTCAAAGGAGGAAAGTGAGGGATTTGGTTTAAAAGTAGGCATAAGAGAGGTATATGGTCAAATGTGCATTAATTCTTTAGTTCTGAGTGACAATGTACGTGGAGTGAGAGAAGACAAGTAGCTTATTTGTTGCTGATTTGAGTTCACATATTTTTTGGCAGATTTAACCATTGGTTCGATGGGATGGCCCTTATGCACAAATTCACAATTGAGAATGGAAATGTAACTTACATGAGCAAGTTTCTTCAAAGTGACTCCTATAAGACAAATGAACTTGAAAACAGGATTGTGATCTCTGAATTTGGTACGGTGGCCATGCCTGACCCCTGTAAGAGCTTGTTTCAGCGCTTTGTCTCAGTGTTTGAACTACCAAGTAAGTAACTTAAATAGACACCTACCTGACATAATGTTGAGCTGCCAGACACAATCTTATATAAGACAGTGTTATTACAGTTTAGGACTATGTAGTTTTGTGCTAAAAGGGTTTTCCGTGAGCTTTAAACAGATCTGTACCTGATCGGTTGGGGTCCAACACCCAGGACCCCTGCCGATTAGCTGTTTGAGAAGGCATCAGCTCTTCTGTGAGCGCCACGGCCTTCTATGTGCCTACCACGCATAGCTCCACATAGCGTCTATGCTTGGTATCGCGCTCAGCCACACTTACTTGCGGATGCAATGCGTTTTTCACGGAAGCCCCATTCACATCTATGGGGCCAGGGCTGCGTAAACGCAGAATATAGAACATGCTGCGTTTTTCACGCGCTGCAGAACTGATGCTTGAAAAAAAATGATCATGTACATAGACCCATTGAAATGAATGGGTCAGGATTCAGTGCGGGTGCTATGCGTTCACGTCACGGATTGCACCCACGCGGAAAACTCGCTCGTGTGAAAAGGGCCTAAGAGTAGCTCTCTTTCTGACAGGCCCAGCCCTTCCCAAGTTTTACATAGTTGACCATTCAATAGAATGACAAACATGTCTCTTTACACTTACATAGGGCTGCTGAAAAGATGGCGCTGTATGAGCAAGTAAAATAAATAACTAATTATCTGTATTTATCCTGATCAGATAGGGTGATCAAGAGAACAGTAAAATATTCCCCCGTCAGCATGGGCAAATGTGTCCTAAAAGGGAAACAACAAACAATTCCTTTCCTCTCCTGAATGATCAGACGGCTGCTTTTCAGTAAAGAAGCCCTTTTCTTCACACTTGAGATTGAGCTATTATCCTCTAGCCCAGGGATGGGCAAACTCGGCCCTCCAGCTGTTGCAAAACTACAACTCCCAGCATGCAAAGACTGCTTACAGCTATCAGCCTACAGCAGGGCATGGTGGGAATTGTAGTTTTACAACAGCTGGAGAGCCAAGTTTGCCCATCCCTGCTCTAGCCAGAGAAGGGCATGTTCTTGTCTTTAGAGCTGTTTACGGTATTTTAGTACGGACCGTTTATATATTTCTGTATTTTGACCATATTCTTTCTTTTAAAGACTAAATAGTTCCCTCTTTTTTGCAAAAAGTTTATTAAAAACATTCTACCGGTTGGTGCCCATTTATCTTGTGCAGACCTACTATATGTGTCTCCATGGATATAGACTACAAAACAAACCCCGTGTAGTCTGCTCCTGCAGTCCTGCTAAAATGTAACACATTTATATCTCTATATAGGCTCAGTCTAAACAAATGTTCTGCCCTGTGCATGAGTTTTTAAAAAATTATTTAATCAGTTGAGGCTACTTTCACACTAGCGTTTCTGCTGGATCCGGCAGGATTCAGCAAAAACATTTCCGTTACTGATAATACAACCATCTGCATCCGTTATGAACGGATCCGGTTGTATTATCTTTAACATTCCCAAGACGAATCCGTCATGAACTCCATTGAAAGTCAATGAGGGACGGATCTATTTTCTATTGTGTCAGAGATCCGTCTCCATTGACTTGCATTGTGGGTCATGACGGATCCGTTTTGCTCTGCATCCCAGGATGGAAATCAAACCGCAGCATGCTGCAGTTTGCTCTCCAGTATGAGAATGGAACAGAATGCATTTCGGAGCATTACGTTCTGTTCATTTATGTTTTGTCCCCATCGTCAATGAATATGGAAAAAACTGAAGAGTTTTTTTCCGGTATTGAGACCCTATGATGGATCTCAATGCCGGAAAATAGAAACGCTAGTGTGAAAGTAGCCTTACAAATGAAAGTAGACATGTCAATTACACTGTACTCGACTCAACCTTATTAGATTACCATACACATGTAATGCATGTCCTGCTGTAAACATGGGAACAGAAGAGAGAAATTAAGTTTTCTATGGATCAATTCAATATGCAAGCATTAACTGGAAGCACATGAGAACTAGAAACCATCCGCACTGCTATAGCAGATGGCATAAGGAAAATATGTAGAGATTTCATGCAAAAGAAAACTTTGTCCTTATATGCCCTCAGATACGATACCAAGTGTATGTTGTTGTTCAACTGGTTTACCAATTCTGCCAGGTCTGTGTAGCATGATCCACGCACACAATCCTTGCATCATACAGTTAAAAGCACTCAAGATATATATACAAATTTAGGTTTTTCTCCTCAAATTAAGAGTATAGGTGCTTAAAATGTGGATAGAGGACTTCAGGGGTGGGTCATTATGCATGGCCACCTTTTACAGAGGCCCCTGCTTCCGCCCGGTTATATCCGCTGGCCACCTTACCCACAAAAGTCACATGTACACATGATCCTACTACGCGTGTGTCTCATGGGAGCTACACTGGGAGTCAAAGTTTCTACATCTTGTCTGTCAGGGGATCTCTCAGGCATATTGCAGCCTACTATTGGAACAGCAGCCAGGTCCTGCTGAGCCTCTGCATTATCTGAAAGCACTTACATCTCGTGCCAAGCCTTTTGACCCCTGGGAATGCAGATCAAGAGCCCTGGCGAGAGTGACATGCCCTTGGCAGCCATCTTCTACTGCTGGTTGCAGATGGGCCCTAGCTTCTCAAAGGGAAAGTGCCCACAGCTGGCTCTCCTCATCTGCAAGCCCCACAGATTATATCCACCATCCTCAGTGCCTTTGACTAAGAAACATCTGGAACTTGTGCCAACTGGGGGTCTCTGTGAGACACAGCTGCTGAAGCAGAGTCTCACAGAGGCTCTAGATTACACTGCTGACCATGGCACCGTATGCTGGCCGGTATATTGGACAGAAGACCATCAGAGACAGTGCTCTGTTTGGAGTGATCGCAGTTAAGTAAAAGCTTTGCTTCTCCGATACACCTAAGGGCAAGTTCACATCTGTGTTGGATATTCTATTCAGAGCCCTTGTCGCAGATTCCATTAAGAAGAACGGATAAAAAAACGTCTTGAAGGCAGGACTTTTATTTCAGGTAATAAAACTGGATTCTGAACGGCAACTGAACAGTCAATTGATTCTTTTCAGCTCTGTGTGGGTGTGTTATGTGGCCTATCTGGCTTTTTCGTTATTTCTATTGTTCTACTCCTCTAATGGAGTAGAACAACGGAAAAAAATGCAGTGATATGAATACAGGTTCCTTTTTCACTTTTTCTGTTCTGCACTTGGTCATGCACATACCAAAACTGCTCTGTCAGAGACTTGCTGTGCAGCGCTGCTAACTAGTGGCTAGGCTTGATATTTCTAGCAGTAACATTCTTAAAAAATGTGTCCTATTATTGACCTAAGTCAGTGACGGCAAACCGTTTAGAGGCAGAGTGCCCGAACTGCAGCCCAAATCCCACTTATTTATCACAGTAATTTAACCTGAATACTAGAGTCCAGTATAGTATATCTTCCATGTACTTTATCATGTAGCTAACCTGTAACGTTACATTTCCCTACTTCGTGAGATTTCCCTACCGGTCGCACCGGAAGTGACATTAGTAGGCGTTCCTGGCGTTGTGACGATCTGCGCATGCGCAAAAGGACATTGTAGGGAAAATCTCACAGCAGAGTTCGGCTGCACACGGGACACCACGCATGCGCCGGAGAGCCTCAGTAGGGAAATATTACAGCCCAGTGCGCAAGCGCGGCTAACTCCAGAAAGTCAGATCTCTGCGCCTGCGCAGTGTGGGGGTAGGAAAAAATTACGGCGCACTGCGCAAGCGCCGAGGGGAGATCTGATGGCCATTTTTTCTGTTATATAAATATATATATATATATTATATATATATATATATATATAGGGGTTGTCTGCGCATTATATAGGGTGGTTTGCCCAGTATATGGGGGGATGTCTACGCATTAGCCTGCCTACATTCAATCCGCTGCTTGTGCTATTCATAGCATGCCCTGCGCTGATGAATGGCAGGAAAAGTCTAAGGCATATTGGTACACCTTAGACTTTTTACAGGAAATGGGTCCCCACAGAGAGGACTCTGAGTGCCACCTCTGGCACTCGAGCCATAGGTTTACCACCACTGACCTAAGGCCTTATTCACACAGTCTTTGATTGATGGAAACCAGGTTCAGGTCTAAACACAGAACAGGTGCAAATCTTTACCTTAAACCGTTTCTCTGTGTAGGCTTCACTCCTGGTTTGGGCTTGCAATCACTGATGGAAATAATTGACCAAAACACTGACTTGTGAATAAAGCCTAACTAGATTAAGGCGGTAATTTACTAACCAGAAATACATCTATATTAGGCATATTTTTGACGCAGACTGCGGCACAAAGGTTATTTGCACTGCAATCTGCGACTTTTCCCCGCTCATGCCAGGTTTTTATGCATGTTTTATGCGTAGAAAATGGTCTAAATCCATGCCAGCAAGTGAGCTGGCACAGATTTAGAAGAGGTGGTGGATTCACCGAAGTTATGTAAAAGCCGGTGACTCTACATAACTTTGGCGGACCACTGCCAGCGCAGAGTCTTAGTAAGACTGGCGTCTAAAATGACGGTCCTAGTAAGTGTGCCTCACTGCCTGGTGCTGCCAAAGTTTTTGATGTTTACTGGCAGCATGTGCATGTTGCACATGACATAAAAAATGAGGTACCATATACCATGGCACTAGTGTTGATCGCGAATATTCTAATCGCAAATTTTTTCACGAATATTGGCACTTCGAGAATTCGCGACTATCGTGAATATAGTGCTATATCTTCGTAATCGCAAATATTCTAGATTTTTTTCATCAGTACCCATGATCCCTCACTGCTTCTTGCTTGTGGGCCAATGAGAAGGCTGCAATATCTTTGACTTTAGGAATAGTGTTGATCGCGAATTTTCGTATCGTGAATTTTTTCGATTGTCGATTTTTGCAATCAAGAAAATAATGACTGGAGATCACGAATTCGCGAATATATGACAAATATTCGGCTAAATATTTGCAAAATATCGCAAATTCGAATATCGCCTCTGCCGCTAATCACTGCATGGCACACAGTATTATGTAGCTCCAAGACTCAATTTCCCTGGGAAACGTTCATATCCAGCAGACTCAACCTGCAATGGCACCATCTACCTTTGTTCTATTCCCTCTTAGAATGCACAAATTTTTACTCAACCACTTACGTGATATGGCTAACACAGGAAAAGCAGCTAAGATGGCTAATTAAGCACTGTGCCGCAGCCCCTCACTCCCTCAAACTGCTTTCCCTGATAAAAGTTCTAGACAATTTTTACTTTCCCTACACTGTTCCTGTTACACTAGAAGAGATGCTTGTTTATGATTCTGTATACTGTCTAAAATCGTTTTCTGTCAGACACCATTCACCCTCATTAACAGCTCAACACAGAATGATGATCTATACAGGCATTTCCCTGCCTGCTGCCCCACTTTTTGATGAAGGCTGTCTTACAGCCTATGAGCCACAAGCGCACCCCCTAATTCCTCCCAGGGTTGTGTGAGCATCCATCCTCTTACTTTTTCATGATTTTGCCCGCCAACATGTGCATTAAAATGGCCTTTTTACTGGATTTGTACGACAAGAACATGAAAAGCTTTGCGTTCTTTCAGCAGACAAATTTTTGTAAAATTTGTAACAAACCCGGTTCATTAATTGCTCATCCTTGGGGCTCATTCACACGACCGTTGTTTAGTTTCGCATCCGAGCCGCATTTTTTGACCCATTCACGTCAATGGGGCCTGCAAAAGATGCGGACAGCACTATGTGTGCTGTCCGCATCCGTTGCTCTGTTTCGTGGCCCCACAAAAATTATAAGTCATGTCCTATTCTTGTCCATTTTGCGGACAAGAATAGGCATTTCTATAAAGGGCCGTCCGTTCCATTCCCCAAATTGCGGAAGGCACACAGGCGGCATCCGTGTTTTTCTGACCGCAAAGCACGGCACGTTCGTGTAAACAAGCCCTTATACCGTAAATATCTCTAAGCAAACATTGAACATTATCTATGGTTCTGCGAGATCATTTAGCCTTTCTAGACTAGGATCTGCAACTTTAGCAAATTTGTACTCTTCAATGTATTTTGGGGTATGTTTGGCTAGGAGGATCCTAAACAACATCCTTGCAATCCAGGAACCAGGAAGTTACTCCACATGATCTCTCTGGCAGCATGTAAGACAATTCTTCAAACATAGATAGACCCACCAGCCCCCGCCAAAGGGCCTGTATGTCTACAAAATCTCAAATTTCTATTTAAGATAGACTGAATTCAGGTAACCACTCAGACAGAGTTATTGGGAGCTCCAAAGCACAGCTACCATTAAAAAAATATTTTATTTCAAACAAAAATGATTTATAAAATATAGGCATTGATGGTACTGGATTTCTAGACAGAGGGGAGAGCTGCAGCTGCTATGCCTGTGGTGGGCTTGCAAAATCCAGAGTTGCACCTGCATTTGCACAACATTATCCGGTAAGAGTTCACACTACTTACTTGGTGTGTGGTTGTTTGGTATTATAGGGTTCCACTTGGGGCGCCTTTGCTTCTTTTCCAGATTTAACCTTATCTAGACCTACATAACTATTGGTTGTTAAATTTGGGTTCAGTTACATTTTGTTCATTACTGTATTATATTGTTTCTCGGAAAACTTTACATGCCATTAAAAAAAAATCTGGAATAAGACCCTGAATGTTGTTAAAGGGGTTATCCGAGATATATTACGTTAATCCAGACTTCTTTATCGATATATATAAAACATTTTTGTAATTGACTTACTTTAAAAATAATGCACCGTTTACATTCTGCAGAATGTTGTCATTTGTGCACTGACGTCACCCTGCTTGATTCTTCGTCTTCATTCAGCACGGCTCTGGTAAGGATCGCGCATGCGCAATCCTTACCAGAGCCGCATGCTGATCCTTCCAGAGCCTGCAGATTCAGGCTTTGAGCCCGCCCCTTCTTGGTCTCTGCTCTATTAGCGCGACTCTGGTAAGTAACGCGCATGCGCGATCCTTACCAGAGCCGTGTTGAATGAAGACAGAGAGGCAGAAGGGGCGGGCTTCCAAAGCCTGAACGCTGTGAAATTGGTCAGCACGGCTCTGGTAAGGATCGCGCATGCGCGATCCTTACCAGAGCCGTGCTGAATGAAGACGGAGAATCAAGCAGGGTGACGTCAGTGCACAAATGACAACATTCTGCAGAATGTAAACGGTGCATTATTTTTAAAGTAAGTCAATTACAAAAATGTTTTATATATATCGATAAAGAAGTTTGGATTAACTTAATATATCTCGGATAACCCCTTTAAATAAAAGTAATGCTATACTAAACACGGAGTATATCGATTGGCTGCAGTGGTTACATCTCATACACCTGCACATCACTGATTCATCTTTTTGTATTTTAGACCATTAGGGGGCTTGTTCAAGATTTTTAATTATCTTGGACAACCCATTTAAGAAGTGTAGTATAGCTATATAACTATTTTGCCTGTCCAAACTACATAATACCTGCTATAAGGTGACCCCTACCCCCATCTAAACTATACCTTAAAGGGGTTATCCAATCCTATAAAATGTCCCCCCATATGCCAGGCCCCCACACTGAATATATGCAATGCTAGGGAGGTTCGTCCCCGTCGCCGCCTGCCATTGTCTGCTCTCCCCTGACACCAGATGTTTTCATCTGCACATGGGGAGAAGCAGCAGCGGCGTTGCGGGGACCAGGAGCGGAGCGGGGAGTATATTCAGGTAAGTATATTCAGTGTGGGGGGCCTGGCATATTGGGGGCTTTTTATGGAATTGGATAACCCCTTTAAAGGTTAGATAATCCTTTAGTGATGCCCAACCTACGGCCCGTAGGCCACATCCGGCCCGCGAAGCTGTGTCATGTGGCCCATGCAGTGACCGAAGGCGGAGCTTGTGCACAGTTGCAGAAAAGATGCGCCTGAACCGCCATTCCTAATTATACTGTGGGGCAGTACTATTATTAGTTTTGCGGTGACTGAAGACCCCATCTCCCTACACCTGCCCATACAGACCCCCTATGGACTCTCAGCCAGGCATCAGAGCACATTGAAGGTGAGCACGAGTCAGATGGGAGCACAAGGTCTATGGAGGATGTGACTGGCGAGGTGTGGTAGTGGTGGAAGTGATTGACATGAACCTATTTCTTAATATGTGATGTCTGGTGCCTGTGTGGGCTGCCTGCGTTGCCCCTCAGGACGCACTTAGTAATGTTAATGAGGGAGACAGGACTCATAATATTGCACCACAAGGCACTTCTAGGGAGAATTTCCTGCATTCCACTCCTTAAGGGTACTTTCACACTTGCAGCATGGCTATCCGGCAGGCTGTTCCGGAGGGTGAATAGCCTGTTGGATCCGCCATGCCGCAATTATCCGTGTCCTGCCATGCTGCCACTCCGTCCCCATTGATATAATTGGGCGGGGGCGGAGCTACAGCGCAGCACGGCAGTGCATGGCAGTGATCGCCGGACTAGAAAGTCGGACCTGCAGTACTTTTAGTCCAGTGATCTCCGGCCGTGCTGCGCCGTAGCTTCGGCCCCCGCCCCATTATAGTCAATGGGGACAGAGCAGCACGGCAGGACATGGGTACTTGCGGCATGGCGGATCAGGCAGGCTGTTCACCCGCTGGAATAGCCTGCTGGATAGCCATGCCGCAAGTGTGAAGGTACCCTTAGTCTTGCTATGCCCAGAGATGTGTCACCTTCACAGTAGTAATGCCCAGAGATGTGCCACCTTCACAGTAATTCTCACATGCCCCCTTCATAGTGGTAATGCCTAGATATGCCCCCTTCACAGTGGTAATGCCCAGATGTGCCCCCTTCACAGGGGTAATGCCCAGATGTGTCCCCTTTACAGTAGTAATGCTCGCATGTGCCCCCTTCACAGTAGTAATGCTCACATGTGCCCCCTTCACAGTAAAAATGTCCAGATGTGCCCCTTCACAGAAAAAATGCCCAGATATTTGCCCCTTCACAGTGGTAATGCTCACACGTGCCCCCTCACAGTGTTTGCATTTCTTTCTGGCAAAGCTACCTGGTTCCTGGTCTGCAAAATTTATACCATGTCTAGTGTGGCCCTCAGATGAAAAATGGTTGGGCACCACTGCTTTATACAATTTAATTTAAAAACATTCTGAAAGCCCTGAATCCATTTTTCCAATCCCTGTAGTTCAGTGGAATGCGGTGTACCAGTGTACAAATTACAAAGCGCGATAGACACCCAAAACTTCAGGTGCCTATTTGTTTAGTAAATCAGTAAAATCCAAAAATGATGAATACTAGAAAATTTATTTCAGGGCATTTAGAACATGTTTAAATAAACTTGACTCATAGGTCCCTCTCCTCCATTCCCCCCTCCTTCCTCTCTTTTCTCCTTTGAATAGTTGTTTTGCAATTATCGTTCGGTAATGAGAAGGGGTTGCCAGGTGATCAATGTCCCTAGATGCTGGCCAGGCCTCCAATCTCTCACATCATCATGTCTCTGCTCCATTGTTTAGCCATAGTGCATTCTCATTTAACTCCTCCATATATGACCCATTTCAATGTTGTGTACAGGCTCATTAAATATTTGTTCCCATTTCATAGACAGATATTTTATTACTTAATTTTAGTTTGATGTTGTAAATATATAAAGGAAATTATACAGAAAAACAGAGAAAAAAAAAAGAACAAGAAACACAGACTGCTTGGGACTACTTGTGCAATAAATGTGAAACCAAAAACTGCTACCAGCCTTCCAAAACTAGTATGAAACTATACACTATACACCAGGGAACCCAGGGTACATCATTGGAGCTGATAACAGAATGCTGCTACAGGCTAACTAGTAGCAGACTTTCCAGAATGAACAGGGACTCCATACAAAGAGGTGTTAGTAAGCAAGGTCAAAAACCAGGAGAGCATACATGATGAATGCAGTACACAAGAGGCTAATCCAGAGACAAGCTAGGGTTGATTATCAGTAGTCAAAAGCAGGAACAGCATCCAAAGGGATTATTCAAAAACAGGCCAGAAGTTAGATTACCAAAAAAGACTGTAGTAACAGTGTAGAGCCCTGAATACAAGCACAATCACTGGCAAGTTACCCAAGAAATTGCAGTCTTAATTCCCCCACTTAGGTCTAGAATTGGGCACAAAATCAGTACTCTAATTGATTCTGCTGCCAGTCACACTGGCAGGTACACCTCCCAGAACTAGATAGGTCAGCATGGCAACCCTTTCAGCACCTTCCTGCATGGTGATTTGGCAGAGAGAGCTCCTGACACACTGTGTGACATTTGATAAATTTATCACAATTTATACCAAATCATACTGAATTATAATTGACCTTAAAAAAAACTTATGATAAAATTCCCCCAATCTCTTTTAATGCTCTTAAATACTTGTTTTGAACTATTTGCCACCCCCAGCATGCCAACCTTTCAGTGATCTTCTTAGCTGTATAAAACATGTAAACTTTCTTCTCTCAAAGGCGTAATCCAACAATTTTTTTTTTTACATATTTGGAGTATAGTGAACACATTATTTATGGTGATCAGTAAACAGCATAAATAAAAATGGCACAATTTTTCCCCCCACATTTAACCCATAACAAAAGTTGAAATAAAAATCTTCCTGATGTGTAAGGCAAAATCTCGGAAAACCCTTTTAATCAGTATAAGTGACTGTTCGGACTGTACCTACATTTTTGGTGCATTTTCTGTGCCTAGAGGTTCTGGTGCTTGCACCACTGTACTTGATCACAGTGGGTCAGCTGCCAACTACACTGGAACTATCCCAAGAGGTAGCGGTCTGGTTGCTCCCCTAGTCCAGATTCCTGTACAGGGGTTAAAGTATGAATGTAAATAGAACAAAGTCCAGCTCTCAAGTGGTAAAGGTGCTCTGACCTGCTCTGCACAGATTCGGGCTGTGTTCACACCCAACATAGATGCAGCAAAAAAGTCCAAATGGATCCAGCGAGTAAAATCAATGATTCTTTAGTTCTTCATTTAAAAAAATATATAAACAAGTAATCCTCCTGCATAATATTAACGCGTTTCAACCATAAAACAGGTCGTCTTCATGGATTCCTAGTATAAAGTATTCAGATACAAGCATGTAACTGCTTTTTAAGCAAAAAGGGGGGAATGAAATTAATTGAAAATGTTAAGGAATGCCCACAGTGCAGGTGTAGGGTAAAATGTAGAATATTGACTCTTAGTGTACATGCCTGTGGCTGAAGACTGACTTGTACTAAAAAATATATATGAGTAAATAATATAATGACATGGTGTACAATAATGCAGGAATGAAAAACAATCATATATTAACCCCTTCTTGACTCAGCAATTTTTCACCTTAAGGACCAGGCCATTTTTAGCAAATCTGTATCAATTTATGTGGTTATAACTTTAAAACGCTTTTACATATCCAGGCCATTCTGAGATTGTTTTCTCATCACATATTGTACTTCATGACAATGGTAAAATTGAGTCAAAAAAATTTAATTTTTACTTATAAAAAATACAAAATTTACTAAAAGTTTGGAGAAATTAGCAAATTTCCAAATTTCAATTTCTCTACTTTTCCAAAAATAGTTATTACTTTACATTTCCCATATGTCTACTTTATGTTTTGATCATTTTGTGAATGCCATTTTATTTTTTGGGGACGTTAGAAGACTTAGAAGTTTAGAAGCAATTCTTGAAATTTTTCAGAAAATTTCCAAAACCCACTTTTTAAGGACCAGTTCAGGTTTGAAGTCACTTTGTGGGGTTTACATAATAGAAACCACCCAAAAGTGACCCGATTTTAGAAACGACACCCCTCAAGGTATTCAAAACTGATTTTACAAACTGTGTTAACCCTTTAGGTGTTCCACAAGAATTAATGGAAAATGGAGATGAAGTTTCAGAATTTCACTTTATCAGATTTATCATTTTAATACATTTTTTTCCGCTAACAAAGCAAGGGTTAACAGCCAAACAAAACTCAATATTTATTACCCTAATTCTGTAGTTTGCGGAAACACCCCATATGTTGTCGTGAACTGCTGTATGGGCACACGGCAGGGCGCAGAAGGAAAGGAACGCCATATGGTTTTTGGAGGGCAGATTTCACTGGGATCATTTTAAGCTGCCATGTCACATTTGAGGACCCCCTGATGCACCCCTAGAGTAGAAACTCCAAAAAAAGACCCTATTTTGAAAACCACAGGATAAGGTGGCAGTTTTGTTGGTACTATTTTAGGGTACATATGGTTTTTGGTTGCTCTATATTACACTTTTTGTGAAGCAAGGTAACAAAAAAATTGCTGTTTTCGCACTGTTTTTATTTTTTGTTATTTACAATGTTCATCTGACAGGTTAGATCATGTGGTATTTTCATAGAGCAGGTTTTACATAATAAAGCATTTTTGAATAAAACATGTTTTCTGTTTTTCCTTATTTTGAAAGCCATAGTTTTTTATTTTTTGGGCAACTGTCTTATGTCAGGGCTCATTGTTTTTTGTATGACATGACAGTTTGATTGGTACTATTTTAGAGTGCATATGACTTTTTAAACGCTTAGTATTACACTTTTTGTGATGTAAGTTGACAAAAAATGGCTTTTTTGGCACAGTTTTTATTTTATTTTTTTATTGTGTTCAGCTGAAGGGTTAGTTCATGTGATATTTCTATAGAGCAGGTTCTTACGGACGCGGCGATACATAATATGTCTACTATTTATTTATTTAACTTTAGCACACTAATAGCAGTTTTGAAGCAAATAAAATCATATTTTAGTGTCTCCCTTGTCTGAGAGTGATAGCTTTTTAATTTTTTGACCCATTGTCTTAGGTAGGGTCTCATGTTTTGCGGGATGAGATGGTGGTTTGATAGTTACTAATTTGGGGGGCATACATCTTTTTGATCGCTTGGTATTACACTTTTTGTGATGTAAGATGACAAAAAAATTGCTTTTTTTTTACACCATTTTTATTTTATTTTTTTACGGTGTTCACTTGAGGGGTTAGGTCATGTGATAATTTTATAGAGCAGGTTCTTACACATGAGGCAATACCTAATATGCTTGTTTTTCTTTATTTTACCTTAACACAAAAAAAAAGCATTTTATAAAAAATAAAAACATGTTTTAGTGTCTTCATAGTCTGAGAGACATATTTTTTTAAATTTTTTTGGGCGATTGTCTCATGTAGGGGCCCATTTTGGCGTACATACGACTTTTTTGATCACTTTTATTACTTTTTGGGAAGTGAGGTGGGCAAAATTTTAGTTTCATCATAGTTTTTTTTTTTTTTTTCTGGCGTTCACTGTGTGGGGAAAGTAACATGACCCTTTCATATATCAGGTCATTACGGACGCGGTGATATAAAACATGTGTAGTGTATTTTATTTTTTAATCAGTGATAAATGTGCCGCTATAAAAAAAATTATTTTTTTCTTTTTTTTTTTTACCCAGACCCACTTGGTTCTTGAAGATCCAGGGGGTCTAATGCCTATATAATACACTACAGTACTCTATATAGTGTACTGTAGTGTATTGTGACTTTACACTTAGCCTGATCAGGCTGCTGCCTTTAGCAGAAGCTTAATCCGGCTTAGCTATACCATGGCAAGCCGGAAGCCTGTGAAGGCGTCCGGTTGCTATGGTAACCATCAGCCGCTGCCATAACAGAGCAGTGGCTGATGGGGGAGGCGCCCCCTCCCTCTGTGATCCCGTCAAGTATCGGGTGGTCCTTATGGACCGTTGCATGGAAGGGGTTAAACGGCTGGCATCGGTGCCAGCACCGATGTCAGTCGTTTCAAGCAGAGTGTCAGCTGTATGCTGACACTATGGTAATGGCTCGGCCATCCTGAAAATGGACTGTGGGGATCAGAGCCTTTCAGCCGGCATTAGAAGCCTCTGATTGGCTAGTCTGTACAGACTAGCCAATCAGAGCGATCGCTGGCCCAGGACCGCCCTCATTGGTCCTGGGCTGGTTAGCTGAAATCCCTGGCTGTTTGTAACAGCCGGGGTCTCAGCGCTGTCACCATGTCTTCAGACATGGTGACAGTTTAATGCCATGACGTGTATACTCGTCATGCAGCTCCAAGTAGCAGTGCTCCATGACGAGTATACACGTCATAGGTCGAGAAGGGGTTAATAATGTAATAAAATATCTTTATGATAATTCATTACATAAGGGTGATTTGTGTTTAAGGTAAAAATCCAGAAAGCTTCTCTCTCCAATAATTCTCTAATTCTCAAATGTTTTAGATACCAACACTTACTTTACAATATAATCCTCTTTTTTTAAATCAAATACGCTCTTTAATTTACAAATATATACCAATACTTTATGAAGATGAAAAATGACACCACATATTATCAGAAGGCTTTAGAGCGTCTTACAGGAAAGCTAAAACAATAGGTCAAAAAATCGCACCTAGCGATTTAAAAACTAATTATTCCAAATCTCTCACATGGCTATCCAATATAGGATTTTATCCCTGTGGGAATCATCCCTGCAAAACCTGCTCTTACATTCACTCAACCAAAGAATTCCCACACACCCAAAAACAAATAAAATACAAAATAAAAAGCTACATAAATTGCAACACAGAAGGCATCATATATATGATCATGTGCACACTATGCAATTTAGCTTACATAGGCAGTTCAACCAGAAAACTGAAGGTGCGTTTTCTTGCGCATCTGAATGATATCCCCAACAAAAATAAAAATCGTAACATTTCTGGCGCATCTAAACACTTTTTGGAACAACATAATAGTAAGGTTGCATCCCTCAGTTTAATTGGTATAGAAAAAGTAAAATTATACTGTACAAGCGAGGGGGCAGTTTCAAAAAATTATTATTGGAGAGAGAAGCTTTCTGGATTTTTACCTTAAACACAGCTCACTCTTATGGAATGAATTATCATGCGCACTGGCTGGACGACCGCAGGGGAACTGTCTCAAGAGAGGAGGACGGCAGGGGAACTGTCTCAGGAGCGGAGGGCAGTGGAGGAACTGTACAAGCAGCGGAGGACGGTGGGGGAGCTATGGCCAGCAGCCAGCGACAGTGGGTGAGCCATGGCCACCCTATAGGTTTAAATGTTGTAAAACCTGTGAGATGCGCTGTGTCCTATAGGGAATTCAGGTGTCACTCAGTTATAGGTACGAGGGCATGTATCTGTCTACCACCGGGACTTGTACATGTGCACAGTAGTTTGGGAGAGTTTTTAGGGATTTATAGGGCCCTCCTATGTTTTCCTCAGTTTGGGATCAAGCCAGTCTGTCGTTATTTATCAGTTCCTGCTAACTGTCCTCCATCCTTGACAGATGAACCTTTTGCTTTACCTTTAACATCTTGAAATAATGGATAAAAAAACAGATTCCTCAATGGTTGATACAGAAGTAGCAGAGTTAACAGTCACAGTCATAACGGGTTAATTCGATGGATAACTCACCAAGTAACATAGTAACATAGTATATAAGGCCAAAAAAATACATCTGTAGATCCAGTTCAGCCCATTATTCTGCAAGTTGATCTAGAGGAAGGCAAAAAAAACTGTGAGGTAGAAGCCAATTTTCAAAATTCCTTCCCGACTCCAATCAGGCAATCAGAATAACTCCCTGGATCAATAACCCATCTCTAGTAGCTATAGCCTGTAATATTATTATACTCCAGAAACACATCCATGCCCCTCTTGAATTCCTTTATTGTACTCACCATCACCACCTCCTCAGGCAGAGAGTTCTATAGTCTCACTGCTCTTACCGTAAAGAATCCTCTTCTATGTTTGTGTACAAACCTTCTTTCCTCTAGATGCAGAGGATGTCCCCTCGTCACAGTCCTGGGGATAAATAGATGATGGGAGAGATCTCTGTACCGACCCCTGATATATTTATACATATTTATTAGATCTGCTCTCAGTCATCTTTTTTCTAAAGTGAATAACCCTAATTTTGATAATGTAGCAAATGTTGCACCCCTTTTTCAAAATGAAAATATTTGAGCACAACTGGAAAAAACTTAATTTCACCTTTGTTTAAAGTATCTGTTGCCAGTGAAAATGGCAGGTTGTTTTCTTTAGTCTAGTCTCTGTGCTTCTGCACGAAGATTTTGGCTTGGTTTTCCCACAGGTCACACTTTTAGCAATAGGAGAGTAATTGCAAATCTCCTTTTCAACTTTAGGGCTCATGCACACGGCCGTATGTTCGGTCCACATGCAATCCACAATGTTTGGTGGAACGGATACAGAGTCAGACCCATTCATCTGTTCTGCGTCTGTATTTTGGCCCCAGAAAAAATACATGGCCTATTCTTGTCTGTTTTGTGGATAAAGATAAGACATTTCTACCGAAGTTCAAAAATAAATGGTGACGTGCACTCAGCCAGGATCTGCGTTTTACCGATCCATGATTTGCAGATGTATATGAGCCCACACTTCTGTAAGAGTGATGGTGCTTCACTGTATGTAACACAAAGTTCAGCTGCAGATATTTTATCATTCAGAGGTGACCAAGTATTGGTGAACAATGATGCCAAGGAGCATGTACCTACACTCCGTAAATTTTGCTTGTGTTCATCTGTATCAGTATGTCATTCTGTAGCACCCTTTCCTTTGCTGCTAATGTCTACATCACATTGGCATGGTGGACAGAAGGCATGAAATTAATCTTTCCTGCTCTTTGAAATGAAAGGATGCTGTGCTGACGACTCCGAACTGTAACTAGTTTTTATTTTTGGCATTTTTATAGTATTGTATGTGGCAGTTAGAGTTTTTTGCGGGTCTGCGGAACGGACATACAGATGCAGATAGCACACTGTGGGATGTCTGCACCTTTTGCGGCCCCATTGAGGTGAATGGGCTCTCATCCAACCCACAAAAATGCAGAGAGAAAAATGCAAGTACAGGGAGGGTGGACTTTCTGCGGTTAGCCGGTAGATATGCCGCTGTTAAAACAATTAAATAAAAGGTATTTATTAGGATTTTTCCACCCTCGCCAATCAGACACTGAGAGCACAGCTTTTTTCACAGCAGAGCCTTGCACTGTCTACAACTATTATAGTGCTGACTACAGTGAGCTGCAGAGTCTAATGGATCCCTCACAATATGTTTTGGACTTGTTAGTGTTGGTACTAGTCAGGTGGCGGTTGTGGGCCAGAACAGGATGCTCAGCAAGGGATGACAAATCCAGAGGATGAGGCAGAAACAGATTCAGAAGTGCAATTCAGAAGGTCAAACCAGAGAGAAGAATAAATGGCAAAAAATCCAAGGATCTAAAGGGAATAGGAAAATATGGCTGCTTTTTTCCAGACGATGTAACATAAACGCAGCTCAGCAATTCACAAGTTCGTTCTGTTTTTCAAAGTAATCACCAATTTATTACTCACGACCACAAGTGCTTTCAATTCTTTATTCAGTCCTCAGACTTCAATCCATAATTTATAGTATGGCATTTAGAAAACATTGACTTTCCTGCTCCATCGGCGAGATGTTTCGGGACACACATTCCCTTACTCATGCGCAATTATGGGAGGCAACATGCATATAAATACATTACATCTTAATATGTCATTCACGAATATTCATTACATATAAACCCAACATGATTGAAAAAGAAACAGCAATTAAAAACATTAAAACCCCATACCTTCAGAGCTGATGATAAAATACTTTAAAGCCGCACATTTCATTCAGTCCCTTTGGTGTGATAGTGTCCATTTTCGTAATCCAATATATTTCTCGCTGTAAGGGGGCTCATCCCCGTTGCGGCCTGCCATTGGCTGCTCCCTATCCCCGGATGTTGATCCGAGCGACGGGGAGAAACAGCAGTGGAGGCCCTGCAGGGATCTGGAGCGGCGCAGGTGCCGGGGAGTCCAGGAATTGGGGGGATATTTTAGAATTCGTATAACCCCTTTAATTCGGGAAACTCAAAAAACTTGACACTTGAACATCAGCGTGTTCGTATGAGAGTGTTTAGTGTATTGTATTACGGTAATTATTTCTTTACCATATTAGAACCAACTGACAATGGCAATATTCACTTTGTAAAATACAAGAAGGATTTTTATGCCAGCACAGAGACAAACTTTATTCAGAAGGTGGATCCAGCAACATTAGAAACAACAGAGAAGGTAATTTGTCTTTATTCTACCATATTTGATATTATTGTACATGTTTAAAGGAGCGGGGCAGTGAATAAGCAATGAAGACCTATCCCCAGGACAAGTCATCAATATTAAATTAGGAGAGGTCTAACTCCAGACACCCCCGCTGATCAACAGTTTGAAGAGGTAGTGGCACTCGTGAGAACCCAGCTTCTGTTTCACAAGTACTTGCATGTCGTCTCGCTTGTGGAGGCATTAAAGTGTGATTATAACTGCTCATCCCATTCAAGTGGATGGAACGAGCAGCCACCTTTGACGAGAGGACAGCCAGGTAATTCTGACATGGGACTCAGAGCAGCACTCAAGAACTCTATTGCCCCTTGAAGCAGCTGATTGGCAGGAGTGCCAGAAGCTAGACCCTTTCCGAACTGATATTGATGATCTATTTTGAGGATATGTCATCAATATTTGACCACCGCACAACCCCTTTAACATCTATCAGCCAATGTCCTAGATATATACCCCAAAAGACTTGCATCTGTAACTGCAGCAAAGGTGGCTCCACAAAGTTTTGACTTTCAGGCGGTGGTGGTGGTGGCTCATCATCGAAATTGATAACCTAAGCTAAGGATAGTTCATCAATATTATCACACTGCACTACCCCTTTAACCTCTTCGTAATTTTCAAAGACTACAGAGGACCCCCTCAAACATGCTTGTACCTTCAACATGTGACATTTCATCCTCCGCATGGATTCTTTCTCAAACAGGAAACTTAAGTCTGCATGCAACATACTTTACATACTGTATAGGTGCACAAAAAATATATTGACCTATCAATTTAAAACTACACCCTTTTAAATAGATGAATGTCCAGAAGGTACAGTATATATCATATACAATAGATAAGTTTGAGAAAATTCATATTAACCAAGATAATGACATTTACATGGATAAAAACACTACCATCACTTACATAAAACATCCTCTCTAAGGGTTAAAAGGACTTTGTCACCAGTTTTATAGTGCCCAATCTTAGGGTGCTATTGCTGCCACATTACTGGTCCTCAGAGTTTGTATGGATATATGTAGGATACTTACGTGTACAAGCCCTTTCTTAGGCCATGCACAGATTAAACTATAGACTAATGCTATATACAGTATCTGTTTTGTAGCAGTATTTATCATATACAGTAATTAGAGATACAGTACTATGCTTTCTGTGGAACAAACATTAAGAAAAAGTATCCAAAACTCAATAGTCATCTTAAAGGAGCCGACCTTGTCACATTTCATTTCAGGTTTTCGGAAGATGATAAAACCCTACTTTATCTTGATAACATTTCCTTGCAGGTTGACTGGAGTAAATATATTGCTGTGAATGGAGCAACTGCTCATCCCCATTATGACCCTGATGGGACTGCATACAACATGGGCAACTCCTATGGCATGCAAGGTAGGGGTGTTAATAGGTGGCATTTCTATTTGGTCAAATCCAATGATTTTGTATAATTTCTTTAAAAATAAATAACTTTTTTTTACCATAAGAATACTGTATGTGACATAGAACTTTCACGTTGCCCGATATGTAAGGTATTAATGCTCAGTGACCATCTCATGATATGTTCACCAACGTATCTGTAGGGTATAATGGGCCCAAAGTATTCCACAAAAGTATCCTTTTGTTTTGACCAGTTTGTTTTTGACTTTTCTAAAAGAAAAGTCAGTGGACTATACATTTAGCGTACTGTATATTTTCGAAGATTTTCCCAGCTCACTTACCAAATGCCACTTAAGGAAAAGGTGTGAATAGACTGTCATCCATTTATAACACATTCAGTACATTTATAAAGACCTTCACAGTTTACGATTTCGTTGCCAAAGTTGCAGCCATAACAGTGCCACCCCGATGTCAGAAGAAAGTTGTAAATCTTCTACCTTCTCCAAACAAACTATTTAAAGTTATATTGCTCAAATGTCCTCAATGATATACAGGGCACCGGGCAAGCGCAGTACACTACCCACTATGGTACCCTATTCCCCAGTCCAGAGGTGAGAGTGATGTCAGAGGAATACAGAGCTGGCCGCAGGATAAACAGGAGAGGAGTTAGCCACGAGTAATGCCATCAGTGTCATGTATATGTGTCCCACAGAGCAGTATGAGCAGTTTAAAATGTGTCTAGTAGGTGATAGACTCCATCTTAGGACAGAACTTCTCAGATAATCACAGTGGTATACGGAGGCGGTATTTAAATGGAGATTAGCAAATAGGGTACGTTTACACGATGACATTAAGTCGCGCGACAAATAGGGCACAACTTCACTGCAACATTTGTTGGGCGACATTTTGTCGCACCAATGTCGTGCGACAATTTTTATAATGGAAGTCTATGGTGTCGCATTGCGACATGCGACATACTGCGACGCGACAGTCGCAGAAAAATCCATATTGAATGGATTGTTCTGAGACTGTCGCATCACAGTCACAGCATGTCGCATGTCGCAATGCGACACCATAGACTCTAATTATAAAAATTATCGCGCGACAATAGTGCGACTTATTGTCGCGCGACAAATGTTGTCGTGTGAACTCACCCATACTCCTGTCGTGTACCATACAATCAAGACAAATAAAGCATCAATCCTAGATGTTTTCACTACAAAATAAATGGACCTATGTACCAGTATACTAACCCCCTCAGAGAGAATAAGAGAAGGTATAATAAAAAGTATGGCTCATCCACGATCTGTGGAACCACTGCGCCCTATCCGCTGTAATATGCATTTCTTGCAAACAGATAATTGTGGGAAGGTTGCGGGCGTAGATAATTCATAATGGCAAAATTCTTCATCAGATCACCCAGACCACGCACATTAAACAGGTTAGCTATGGTCCTACACAGGTATTATGGGGAACCTGGCACAGAGATAGACCACAATAATAGAGCATAGACTCATATTCAGAGGATCGCATTGAGGTAAGTATGAAAAAAATCTCTGCAAACCACAAAAGTTAAATAAAGCATAAACAGGTAACATGTCAGCAGTCCTCCATGAAAGTCACACAAAATCAGCTTCAATTGCTGGAGGTGAAATTTTCCCACAAAGAACAAGATACATATAGTCTGTGGGCATTTCATTATATTTTTAAGAAGTTTTGGGAGTTCCGTTTAGAGTTTTGAAAAAAACCTTATACAAGATGTTTATTGAGCTATTTTAGCAGTGTTTTTTCAAAAAACGCATAAATAGCAAAAAGACGCATAGAAAACGCATGTTCGTTATTTTATATATCTTTTGAATTGAATATGTGTATTTATGGCAGTTCATTGGATTGAAAATGTTGGATGGAAAGTTTTATGATCATTATGATTATTAGGACTACTATGTGACTGTTCATTGATGTATGAAGGATGGAAATAATGATTGAGCCTGTTGGAATCCAGTCCAGACTTTATTGTGAACTAATGAGGGTATAAATAGGGTGTGATCCACTGCCGGTTATGGTCACTGAGGAAGGGGTTGGAGGAGGACCCCGAAACGTCTTTGACGTTCAATCCTGGCGAGTGGGTCTGTACCCCTATACTGATTCATGAGCCGTTTGGATAAAGAGATATGGGGATAAACTACAGCGCTGTTAGTTTGTTACAATTCAAAGTTCCTGCTAAGATTACGTCATCTGGTCAGCTGATCAGGACTCCGGAGACTCACCATTACATACCAAACAGAGCGGCACACAAACTACCTGCAGCAGCCATATTGCAGTGGTGTGGAGAAGCCGTTCAGTTCTCTGGAGGTTTAAGGGCTCTTTCACACTAGCGTTTTTGTTTTCCGGCATAAAGCTCCGTCATCGGGTCTCTATGCCGGAAAAATCCTGATCAGGATTATCCCAATGCATTCTGAATGGAGAGAAATCCGTTCAGGATGCATCAGGATGTCTTCAGTTCAGGACCGGAACGTTGTTTGGCCGGAGAAAATACCGCAGCATGCTGCTCTTTTTGCTCCGGCCAAAAATCCTGAACACTTGCCGCAAGGCCGGATCCGGAATTAATGCCCATTGAAAGGCATTAATCCGGATCCGGCCTTAAGCTAAACGTTGTTTCGGCGCATCGCCGGATCCGACGTTAGCTTTTTCTCAATAGTTACTATGGCAGCCAGGACGCTAAAGTCCTGGTTGCCATGGTAAAGTGTAGTGGGGAGCGTGGGAGCAGTATACTTACCATCCGTGTGGCTCCCAGGGCGCTCCAGAGTGACGTCAGGGCGCCCTACATGCATGGATCACGTGATCGCATGGATCACGTGATCCGTGCGCATGGGGGCTCTGACGTCATTCTGGAGCGCCCCGGGAGCCGCACGGACTGTAAGTATACCGCTCCCCACTACTACTATGGCAACCAGGACTTTAATAGCGTCCTGGCTGCCATAGTAACCTGAAAGCATTTCGAAGACTGATCAGGATCCTGATCAGTCTTCTAATGCTTTCAGACGACTTGCGTTCTGCCGGATCCGGCGGGACGAAAGTGCCTGCCGGATCCTCAGAACGCAAGTGTGAAAGAGGCCTAAAGGAAATACAAGAAAGATAAGTTTACATCTTGTCTGAAATAACTATTATTGATTCCTAGCACGGCTAGGGGATCGAATTATGCATATATAAGCAATTTATTGGAGAAAATACTAGAGCACATATACTGCTTGATTGCCTGGCATATCAGAATCCAATACAGCATTATTTGGACCTGTCCAAATATTTTATGTGTATTTTATGTTTGCTTTATTAAATACTATGTTGGTATAAGCACCACCTATCAATCTTAGACACATATCCTGGAGTTTGAGTGCTCGATCCTTTATTTTTTCCCACATTGAATAAATAGGACATGGGCAGGGGTGTACAAAGAAATCATGGGGCCCCATAGCAAAACTGAGTGTTGGGCCCCCGCACAAATATAAAATACTGTTTATGTAACTAATAATGGTTATTGCGGCTTCTGCTTCCTGATACGAAAATTAAAATGGCACCAGCATTTCTAGCACCACATACCTCTTACATCCAGTCATGTATCCTCTGATGTAGATGTCCTCTTTCCTCATCTTCTGCATTCGGACCAGACCACTATGACAAATTATTTCAGCTGCGTCTTGCCCCTGTAAAATTTGACACACAGACATCTTAGATTTCTCACTTTTAAATCATCCTTTCCCTGTTGTTCTGACATTGTAATCCTGCTGCTATCCCCAATACTATGAGTGTCCCCTACAGTATCCCCAGTAGCAGTCCCATTAATAGTAATGGCCTCCATGTTATACTGAATAAAAATGGCACCAAAGTACCACCAATATTAATAATGCCGGTGTAGAACCCCTAGAAGAAATAAAGAAATAAAAACCCCCATAGTGCCCCCAGCAGTACCAAGTCCACACTGTAAAGCAACCATTTAGAGGTCACAGTAGTAATAGGGCCAATCTGTAAAGTCAATCCTATAGAGCCCACAGTAGTAATAAAGCCCCACTACATATAATGCACCCCCTGTAGTGCCTTGGCAGAGTTCCCCATCACTGCAGAGCTGGGGGTCCCTCCTTGATGACTGAGGTACACTACGGCTGTAGCATTGTCTGACTGAACCAGTCAGTGTAGTAGAGACAGATGGCACGGAATTCCAAGATGTTGATCAACAGTTTAGATTTAGACACTGACCATGTTCCTTGGAGTGCCCGAGATGGGAAGACTCCTTCCCACCCATGGAGACTGGCATCAGTGGTGATGACTGTCTACCAAATGGGGAGGAAGGATTTCCCAGAGGTCACCACCGGAGAGGAAATCCACCATGTGAGGGCTGGGTGGACTCTGGAACGAAGAAAGATGGAAAGGTCCATGGAAGACGGATTCTGGTCCTAGCTCACCAAGATTGCACGCTGGATGAGGTAGGTTTGAAACTGGGCAAATGGAAGCCCTCGATGGAGGAGACCATTGCTCCCAAGATCCATGTACAAAGACGGATCAATGGGTGTTTCATTTTAAGAAGGATCTTGATGGAATTAAATCCATTTTTCCTGGGGGAGGAGAACTTTGGCCATTGTGATTATGAAGTCCATGCTGAGAAAACGTATTCAACTGGGATATAGAGATGACTTCTGGAAATTCACCAATAGTAGTAGTATTGGAAGGATCGGCACTCAAAGTGATAATTCTTCAAAGTTCTCTTTTATTCGCCATTGAATGAGGTAAAACACTACACGTGTTTCGGCTGTATAAGCCTTTCTCAAGTGTGCAAAACAGCAAGTGAAACAAACAGATTTAACCTCCGTCACTTCCGGCAGCAGGTCACCATGGTAACAAAACAACATTTTGACAGCAATCACAGAAGGTCATGACATTACAAAGTTTTAATATATATGGACTCACAACGCAATTATTATATAGAAGGCTCAGGTCTTCTGTGTCTATAAGAAAAAACAAAAAAAGGAAGAAAATAAAGGAAAAAAGAAAAAAAAATTTAATATTAATAAATTATTTTTAAAAAATCTTTTAAGAAAAATTTGATAGTCCTATTCTAGTTCACAGTGCAGCATTCAATTGATACTCTCTATTGAGACCTTTTGGCTCCAATGTCTGCAAAGTATGTATCCAAAAGCTCTCCCGCAATCTCAACATTTGTAATCTGTTGCCTCCCTGTCTGGGTAATGTAACTTCCTCAATGATTTGGAAACGGAGTTGCGATACGTTGTGAGCACATCGATGAAAATGAAAGGGAACTGGTAATAACAAATTTCCTGTACGAATAGTAGATTTATGTTTAGAAAACCTATCTTTCATTCTCATCGATGTCTCCCCAACGTAAAGCAGTCCACAAGGACATTTCAATAAATACACCACAAAGGAGCTGTCACAGGTAAAGAATCCCTTTACCGGGAACCTTTTCCCTGTTTGAGGATGTGTGAAATATTCCCCTTTAATAACTGCAGAGTAGTGGATACACTGCAGGCATGGGAAGGTCCCTTTTTTTTGGAGTAGATAAAAAAAGTTGTTTCGGTAATTTAAGAGCACTGCCCATATCTGCTCTAACGATGGTATCTCTAATATTTTTAGACCTTTTGTAACACATCATTGGGACCTCTTGAAACTCCTCAATCTGAGGATATGCTGATCTCAAAATATTCCAATGTTTGTTAATCACATGTTTAACCCTGTGTACAAAAGGATGATATTGAACAACAAACGGTAATCTTTTGCCCTTCTGGTCCTTCGGAATACTCTCCCCAGTCTGGGTACGACTTAATTGTTTATCCAAAAGATGTTTCGGATAACCTCTCTTTTGAAATTTCATAGACATCTCCTGTAGTCTTGTTTTTTTAGTATCTCTATCAGAGACAATTCTGTCTACCCGTTGAAACTGAGATAATGGTAATGATCTCTTCACGGCACTGGGATGATTACTGGAGAAATGGAGCAAACTATTTCTATCAGTAGGCTTAACAAAAAGATCAGTCTGAATGCCATTATCATTTATCACCAGTACATCCAAAAAATTAATTCTGGTCTGATCCCATTGTACCGTGAATTTCAATTCTGGCCATACTCCATTCAAGTCAGAAGAGAACCGCTGTAATGATTCCACGCCGCCCCGCCATACGCAAAAAATATCATCAATGAAACGTCGCCATAATTTACAATGGCGGTTATATAATATATTGGTATAGACATATAAACTTTCAAAATAAGCCATATAACTATTTGCGTACAGCGGAGCGGCGTGCGAACCCATCGCGGTCCCACGTCTCTGCTTGAAGAAAGTATCCTGAAAGAGAAAGTAGTTCTCATTCAGGATTAAATGTAAAAGTTGCAAAAAAAATTATTTTTCAACCTGACTGTAAGGAGATGATTCCAGTATCCACATAACAGCTGAAATGCCCTTATTGTGTACAATGGACGTGTACAAACTGCACACATCCATTGTCACTAAAAGATCTCCTGGTTGGATGTCAATGCTTTTAATTTCAGAGAGAAAGTGACCCGTGTCCAATAAAAAAGATGGAGTATTACGTACCAATGGTGTAAGAACTTTCTCCAGCAAAATCGCTGGTGGTGAGAGTATTGAATCATTTGATGCTACAATTGGACGACCAGGGGGGTGCGTTAGTGACTTATGGATCTTCGGTAAAGTATAAAAGATCGGAGTAACAGGATTATGATTGATTACAAACTGACAGAGCCTGCCATCAATCACTCGCATATCTTTATAATGATCAACTATATTATTCAACTTCTGTTTAACATCAAACACTGGATCTCTATCGAGACGAAGATACTAAGTCTCTTGATCAGCAAGCTGTGTCAGAATCTCAGCAACATAGTATTCCTTATCCAACATCACCAACGCACCCCCCTTGTCCGCAGGTTTAAATATCACAGACTTGTCATCCACTATACATCTCAGTGCACACCGTTCCTCCCTTGTCAAATTGTCGGTTATATATAACCCATGTTGTAGATTACTTAATAAATATGTTAAATCTCTCTGTACTAGTGAAACATATGTTTCCACTGGATGGTAACTTTTACCCTGGGTTCACACCTGAGCGTTTTACAACGCGTTCAAACACGATGTAAAACGCTAAACAGATTAAAACCAATGCATCCCTATGGGAGTGGTTCACACTTGAGCGTTTTACAGTGCGTTTGAATGCGCTGTAAAACGCCCAACGCATAAACAAGTACTTGAGCTTCTTTTGGGGCGTTTGACGCGCGTTTTGTGATTGACACCACAGTAGTCAATCACAAGAACGCGCGTTTTACTGCGCGTTTCCTATTTGCAAAAACGCGCTGAAATACGCGCGACAAAAACGCGCGTATAACGCGCGTTTTTAGAACGCTCAGGTCTGAACCCAGGGTTAGGAGGTTGGAAACTGCTAGTCGATTTCAACTTAAATTGCTTCAATGTTAAACAATTATCCTCATCAGTATCACCCGTGGAAAGTGTGTCACTAGAACTGAAGTAAGCTCTTAGGCTACATGCACACGACAGTTGTTTTTCTCGGCTTCCGTTTCAGTTTTTTTTGCGGATAGGACAGGAACCCATTCATTTCAATGGGTCAGCAAAAAAATGCTGACCGTTCATCAGTGTGTGTTCCGCGTCCGTTGTCCGTGTTTCCCTTCAGCAAAAAAAGTAGTGCATGTCCTACTTTTTTCTCATTTGCGGACGAGGATAGGCATTTATTACAGGGGATCTGTGAAAACAAAGGAATCCTCCAAAAAAAACTGATGGACCATCAGTTTTTTTTGCTGATCCCGATTTGCAGACAGCAAAAACACACTGTCGTGTGCATATAGCCTTAATCTAAGTTGTCTAAAGAAACGATGGCAATTCATATCAAAGTCAAAAGTATTAAAAGTCCCAGTCGGACTAAATGAAAGTCCTTTTTGTAATAAACTCATCTGAGGTGGTTAGATTTTTAGAAGAGATATTAATAATCAAACGTTCATTATCACCTGCGATCTGGTCAGCATTGATGCGTTTCTGTCTCCTGTGATGGCGTCCTGCACCTCTTGTTTTCTTCTTCGTTGATCTCTCCTTCGCCCTAAAAAAGTCTGTGGGCGGTTTGATGTACCATACTCACTCCCCGATTCTGATGACCGAGAATCTGTTAGTCGTGCAGTGCGTCTGCCCAAAGGAAAGGCCGTACCAGAAGGATCTTGCCATCTATAAACTTTGTTAGCTTGATAATCCTCCATATCCCTTGCGAATTTTTTTCTTTTTGTAGTCTCAATATTTTTAGTTAAATCCGAACAGACTTTATCCACTTTTTGTTTCAATGCTGTTAGATCATCCACAGATAAAAGATCCCGCAATTGTTGTTCAGTGCTGGCAATCTCTGCTTTTGTATCAGCAATTGCTCTGGATAGATGTTCAATAGTTAGTATCATCAGATCATATGAACACTTATTTAAGATGCTTGCAAACTGTGAACAATACTCCATACTGTCACAAAAGAAAGTCGGTCTTAGGTTCACCCGCAGTCCACGCGGTATCCTCTGAACCTTACAATATTCAGCCAATGTAACTGCATGCAATTCCCATGCCACCAGCCTTTTACGTTCCCTCTCCAATTCACGGCTTCGTAGCTCTGCCGGGGGAGTCTTCAGAAACGCCGAGCTGGCAGTAATCTGGGACACGATCTCTCGTGCCCGATCCTCATCATAGGCAAATGTAGCCATTTAATGTGACTTGTAAAAATCCGCAGGTGGGTGCACGCTCCGCAAACCAAACAGCAATAGAAGAAAGAGCAAGCGGCACTCCACACTACTCCACTATGGAGCGGTGCCCGTATCCCGAGTCGGTGTACTCACAAATAGTAGTAGTATTGGAAGGATCGGCACTCAAAGTGATAATTCTTCAAAGTTCTCTTTTATTCGCCATTGAATGAGGTAAAACACTACACGTGTTTCGGCTGTATAAGCCTTTCTCAAGTGTGCAAAACAGCAAGTGAAACAAACAGATTTAAATAGCCCGCTGTGACCTCCGTCACTTCCGGCAGCAGGTCACCATGGTAACAAAACAACATTTTGACAGCAATCACAGAAGGTCATGACATTACAAAGTTTTAATATATATGGACTCACAACGCAATTATTATATAGAAGGCTCAGGTCTTCTGTGTCTATAAGAAAAAACAAAAAAAGGAAGAAAATAAAGGAAAAAAGAAAAAAAAATTTAATATTAAAAAATTATTTTTAAAAATTCTTTTAAGAAAAATTTGATAGTCCTATTCTAGTTCACAGTGCAGCATTCAATTGATACTCTCTATTGAGACCTTTTGGCTCCAATGTCTGCAAAGTATGTATCCAAAAGCTCTCCCGCAATCTCAACATTTGTAATCTGTTGCCTTTTTAAAAAAAATTTTTCTTTTTTCCTTTATTTTCTTCCTTTTTTTGTTTTTTCTTATAGACACAGAAGACCTGAGCCTTCTATATAATAATTGCGTTGTGAGTCCATATATATTAAAACTTTGTAATGTCATGACCTTCTGTGATTGCTGTCAAAATGTTGTTTTGTTACCATGGTGACCTGCTGCCGGAAGTGACGGAGGTCACAGCGGGCTATTTAAATCTGTTTGTTTCACTTGCTGTTTTGCACACTTGAGAAAGGATTATACAGCCGAAACACGTGTAGTGTTTTACCTCATTCAATGGCGAATAAAAGAGAACTTTGAAGAATTATCACTTTGAGTGCCGATCCTTCCAATACTACTACTATTTGTGAGTACACCGACTCGGGATACGGGCACCGCTCCATAGTGGAGTAGTGTGGAGTGCCGCTTGCTCTTTCTTCTATTTCTGGAAATTCACCATCCAGCCAAAGCGTGTAAAGGTTATGTGCAGACTATTCCTGTGCTTTCACAAAAGGACTAGAAATGAGGCAAGATTTGCACCTGGGCTTGTTCTGGGGGAGATGTGTATTTTTGCCACCTGTGGGCTTGGAGATTATTTCGTCCAACTTGGCGCCAAAGAGATGAGAACCTGAAAAAGTCTTCCCCTGCAAATGCGGACTTAGTAAAAGACTCCAGGCAACGATCTACCGGATATTGAAAGGAAGCTCTGTCTGCAACCAGGATAGCAATGTGTTTGGTAAGGCAAGCGGCTGGAGGGTGAACTATTGGAGGGACCGACCATTTGGCGACCAGGTCTGCAGGAAAGGGAGTGCCTACTTACCCAGTCCTGATTTACTTACCTCACCTTCATCCCCTTCTCTTTGCCCTCCCTCAGTGTACCAGCAAGGTTACCTCTTCAGCTGCTGGTGACAAAGTGGCAGCGAACTGGAGAGGGAGGGACTGCAGAAGAATAGTTGACTCAATTGGCTGATGGGGAAGCAGGGATGCTGGGCTGCCCTGGTCCACTTTGTCTTCTTGGAGAAGGTTAGGGCAGTGAGGGAAACTGACATTGGCCTTCTTCCCTGGTTGAATAGAGAGGCAAAGTGACTCTGTTGCCCATACCTACAGAGGAAAAAAGTAAAATAAACGAATGAAAAATGGCAGCAAGGTGCCCTGCAAAGCGAAGTCTGCCTCCTACAACACTAAGCTAAAAACTGGTTAGCTAACACTTTACTAGCTTGTAGTCAATGATATGAGCAAGAAATAGAGCTATTATAGTGTTTTCCTAATACATATAACATCTTTCCCTTACAGCAGCAGTAAAATGATAGTGGAATTCCTATCTATATGGGAGTTTTATCTCTCTGTGCTGACTGCTATAGAAGGAAGTTATTTTGCACTACATTTTCAATAGCACAGTACTGCCAAAATGAAAAAACAGGCAAACACGCTGAGACATCTTTCTATGAAGCAGATAAATTATTTAAAAAAGCCCTTTTTGATGGAAGTGAACAAATCTAAAAATGGCACCAGAAGAATTCCTTTATTCCTCATAATATCCATAATCTATTCTCTGAAATACTGAAACTTCAGAATTACAACCTGTGGAAACTTAGACTTTTTTGTCTCCCACATGTTGTATGTATATGGCCAAGTTGCACTCCCCTAGGGTCAGAGACCAATTCAGGAACTGCACAATTTCTGATATTGCTCTGCCTAGATCTGTTTTCTAGATCAGCTGCAGGTTGAGCATCTCCCAGCATGCCCTAATAGCTGTTGGCTGTCCAGGCATACTGGGAGGTGTAGTTTTGCAAAACATGGACGGCCACAGGGTGGGCATCCCTGTTCTAGAGCTTCAGTTCTTCTCTCCAAATCACCCAACAGCTTATTGCACTCCACCTTGCAATAACCTCTAGAGGATGCAGAGTGATCTACAGCTACAATGTTAATTCTCTGAAGTCCATTGTACAGTAGTTATTGTTTGGGACCCATATTTAACTGTTCCTACAGCTGTCTAGAAAAAGATAATTCCTTTTTCCTGGAAATTTAACTTTATGTGGAGGACCAGACTGTCCTCTGGGATTTCTCTGCATGAACTGGGGGCATTTTTAAGATAATGCAGGATCACTAGTATTCTGAGTGGAAGTATGTTCAGTCTTGAACCCCACGGGAGAAATATCTTTGTCTATTTCCTGTTCTAAATCTTGCATTATTTCTAAATTTTGTATCATATTATGTTGTTTTTAAGCATGCTGACTTTTCTATAGACTGCTTCCATCTGCTCATCTCTTCTCCTTCTACCCATGTCAGGTTTATAATGGTACAATCTAAAGTCTGCAACTGTTTTTCTTGTTTTAGTAATACCATGAATGGGGTTCCCTATGGCTGCTGATCTGTAGCTGCATCATATGTGGCAGTTGTTCTGCAGAGGATGGATAAAAGCTTATTCTATTTCCCAAATGGCTACTTTTAATCTAATTTCATTGTTCCTCTGGAAAGCAGTGTGAATAAGTCAGCAAAAAAAAAAAAAAAAAAACCTGTAAATTAATTCCCTAAATAGGGCTGTCATTAAACATTTTTCTGCCTGCCTTCTCACCAACTCCATTTCCATTACAAAGACTGATCTCTGTTCTGGTGTCAAACACTGCAACAATGCAATAGTTAGATATTCACACTTCAGTCACAGTTAGGGACCATGTGTGCTCCCGGGACCACAACAGTAGCATGAGTTTTCCAGCTTCTCTTGTCAGACGATTGCCAGTCACCCCCTTCCTTATTTTCTTAGCCTTTAAAAACTCGGCTTAACTCAGTATCCAGTTCTTGTAGATTGCCTAACAAAGAAGCCTATTCTTTTCTTAGTGAGCGGTGCTCAGGTAGGGAAATGAGTGCTCACAAGAGGTGTCTCAAGCTGGCTTCCTTTAAGAACATAACTTTTGTGTCTTCAGTACTTTTCTCAGTACTTAAAAATTTCCTTCTTCTTACTTCTTACATGCGAGCTCCTTCCCAGGTATTGGAATTTCAGCAGGCTGTTTGGGAGGTAGCCTCCTTGGGGCGTCTCTATCCAAGTCACGGCACTAATATGTCATTAATATAGCTTAAAATGCCGCAGTACATTCACTTCAATGGTTCACAGACATGGCATCATAATATATTATTTATGTTCATAACAACAGCAGAACATTATTATTCAGATACATGACATTAAAACATTAATATGCAAAAGGAAAGCTACACCTCTTGGTATATTTTGTAATTCTTGATTCGATGAAAGTTCTGCACCACATCCGTTACATGCATGCATAAAATATTCTCTTAGGAGCCATATAACAATAACCTCTGATCCTACTTTCTTCTTTATTCATACAGTGGCATACAAAGTTTGGGCACTCCCGGTCAAAATTATTGTTATTGTGAACAGTTAAAGTGGTTCTCCGGGAATTAAGAAAATGAAAATACTTAAGTATTACTTTAGTATAAATATATTTGCAAATACATTTCATTAGCTATAATGGTTCATTTTCTTGGTTCATTTTGAAGATCTTATCATCTGTATTCGGGATCATAATCCCTGACAAGTAGAGCAGAGATCAGATGAGCAGTTCTTAAACCTCGGTGTTGTAAAGTAACTTGTCCTCCTGTGTAATTAGGACAGGTTTTGTGTGGACTAATAGGATGGTGGCCATTTTATTTCTCCTAATGATTGCTCCTCGGACAAAATGAGCAATTATAACTAATGAAAGGTATTTGATAATATATTTATAATGAAGTAATATTTAAGTATTTTTATTTTCTTAATTCCCGGAGAACCCCTTTAAGCAAATTGAAGATGAAATGATCTCCAAAAGGCATAAAATTTAAACTCAACACCCCCCACTTGACTGCAAAAGACCTTCAGGAAGATTTAGCTAGCTTTGGACTTGTGGTACATTGTTCTACTGTTATGTGACACCCGCAAAAATATGACCTTCATGGAAGAGTCATCAAAAGGAAATCTCTCCTGCGTCTTCACAACTTATTTCAGCATCAGAGGATTGCAAAAAAAAAAAACGCATCTAAATAAGCCTGATGCATTTGGAAACAAATCCTTTAGACCCATGAGGTTAAAATAGAACTCTTTGGCCACAATGAGTAAAGGTACAGATGTAGCAGAGTTAACAGCCACAGTCATAACATGTTAACTAGTTGTGATAACTCACCAAGTGTGTGTATTAACTCTGCTGCATTTGCATAGACTTGCACAAGAGAGACAGATGCAGCAGAGTTAAGAGCCACAGTCATAACGCGTTAACTAAATGTGATAACTTACCAAGTGTGTGTTAATTCTGTTACATCTGTATGGAGAAAAAAGGGCACAAAATTTCATGAAAAGAATACCTGTCCAACCATTAAGCATGGGGGTGGATCAATCATGCTTTGGGGTTGTATTGCAGCCAATGGCACAGGGAACATTTCAGGGGTAGAGGGAAGAATGGATTTAATGAAATTCCTGCAAATTCTGGAAGCAAACATAACACCAACTGTAAAAAGAAGCTGCAGTTGAAAAAAGGATGGCTTCTACAAATGGATAATGATTTCACCAAAACAACAACCACAGTAATGTAATATGTGTGTTTCGACACAGATCACCAAAGAAATAGCTAAATAAATAGCAAAGACACACATATAATGTAATAATCGCCTTCTTTATTTCACCAAAGCCAATAATTAAATAGACAACACATGTATAAAATTTGTTAGCAGCTTAACAGACAAAGTGCTATGGCAAGAACACAATAGGCTCTCCGCACCCCTCCCCACCCAACTAGCACATACCAAATATACACTAGAGATAGTTAAGGCTGTATGCCCTCACTGACCAAACTTACAATAATAGTACAAATAGTGCTATTAATAGGACCAAACGACCTGTTTACAGGGCTCCCTAAAAAATATCAATCCCTGCCTAAAGTATCAGGCATGGTGCCATATGTCTAATACAGGTCCTAGTACCGGTATAACGTCAGGGGAGAAGAGGAGTAGGAGAGGACCATCAACACAATGCGCATTTCGCCTCGCTTCTTCAGGGGGCCCCCCTAAAGAAGCGAGGCAAAATGTGCATTGGGTTAATGGTCCTCTCCTCCTCCTCCTCTTCCCTGACGTTATACCGGTAATAGGACCGTCGGCAGTCTGTTGGTATGTATTACATGCAGGCGTAAGCATATGCTGGCAAAGCATGTATTAGACATATGGCACCATGCCTGATACTTTAGGCAGGGATTGATATTTTTAGGGAGCCCTGTAAACAGGTCATTTGGTCCTATCAACAGCACTATTTGTACTATCATTGCAAGTTTGGTCAGTGAGGGCATACAGCCTTAACTATCTCTAGTGAATATTTGGTATGTGCTAGTCGGGTGGGGAGGGGTGCGAAGAGACTATTGTGTTCTTGCCATAGCACTTTGTTAAGCTGCTAACAAATTTTATACATGTGTTGTGTATGTAATTATTGGCTTTGGTGAAATAAAAAAAAGCGATTACTACATTATATGTGGCTTTGCTATTTTTTTAGCTATTTCTTTGGTGATCAAATGGATAATAATCTCTCAAACAAGAATTGAAAGACTCTTGGCTGGCTAAAAAAAGGTATTTAGAAGCTGGGATACTTGCCAAATGGAGTGCTACTAGGTACTAACCATTCAGGGTGCCCAAACTTTTGCTCCAGGCCCTTTTCCTTTTTTGCTATTTTGGAAAAAAATAAGCAAAAATTTGCAAAGGAAATGTGTCATCTTTAAATGTATGCCTTTTGGAGATCATCCGAATCATGTCTCAAGGCCTATTTTAAGGGCCAAACATTGACTTATAGGATCTTACATCTGTTGGCATTAAATGGCAGAGCTTGCTAAGAGCCCACTTGCATCCCTTTCTTTCCATCTTCAATTTCTTTAACTGTTCACAGTAACAGTAATTTTGACCAGGGTTGCCCAAACTTTTGCATGTCACTGCACTTTCTAAAAGAATATATTGGTCATAAAACATCAAAACCAATTACAGATTTTGTCACTAGTGGACGATTAACACATGCCAAGGAGCAGGCGATTATCGGGAAGGAAGCGTTCCTTCCCGACAACTGGCTGCTTGTTCAGTCTTAGTGAAGCACTGCATCTACATATAGCAATCACCTCCACAGTATGAGAATAGTGATCGCTCGTCCTACAGCTGCATTGTTTTTGGGCAGCAGAGTGCAGTTTAGACAGCACTAGGAGAGCATACCTGCCCCCATAATATGCTCCCCTTACATAGGATAGCATAGTGTCTTGAGAGATCTGCTCATTTTCTCCGATAACTGTCTAGGTATATACCACCTTAAAGGGGTTTTCTGAGATTTTGACACTGATGACCTATCCTCAGGATAGGTCATCAGGATTTGATCAGTGGGGGTCTGACACCCGGGAGTCCGTGCCGATCAGCTGTTTGAGAAGGCACCAATGCTACTGTGAGCGCTGAGGCCTTCTCTGATATGGCGCTCAGCCCCATTCACTTCAGTGTGGCAAAAGCATAGTTAACAGATGCCTCAGACTGCCAAACAGTGGCATCCGTTCATCAAAGAGGTCCATTGTAAAAAAAAAAAAAAATGGAGAAATTCTGCCTACTAGACACTGGCCCAAATTGACTATTCCTATAGATGGTGTAAGCTTAGACTGGCTGGATAGAGCCGCAGCAGATTTATCACCGTGGTTTAGGCTGGAAGATACATGTGATGCAGGGATAGACACTTTTGTCTAAGTTTATATCACCTATTGGTTGGCTTAATTTAATACAGAATTTTACGCCAGAATTGTGGCACAGTTTGGTGGAAAATGACATCATAGGCCATGTCCTCTTTCCTGCAAAATTCCACCTTCTTTTTAATAATTCCTGCACCTTTTTGACCAAGTCAGATAAAAGTGTAGAAACCCAAGCTGTGCTAAATTGCACCAATTTTCGCCACTTTAGACAGATTCTGCACTGTTGTGTCCTCTATCTTTGGCTGCTCAGAGCTTGTGGATCTCCACTCCCCTTGGTTGCTGTGGTGGTGCACACGTCCTGGGGCAGGGTTGAAGCAACTTTTAATAAAAACGACCTTCTCTTTATGATTTGCAGGAACATTTTACAACATTATTAAGGTACCTTACCAAGAGGATGAAGATGAACTGCACGGCGCCAAGGTTATTTGTTCCATACCAGCAAGTAGCAGCTTGAATCCCTCATATTACCATAGTTTTGGTGAGTTCTTTACCAGTCTCGTTGTATGGTTTAGTACAAGGCTTGTACGGTATAATACAATTGTATGTAATAGTACAAGGCTTGTACGGCATAATACAATTGTATATGATAGTACAAGCTTGTACGGTATAATACAATTGTATGTAATAGTACAAGGCTTGTACGGTATAGTCCAATTGTACGATATTGTACAAGGCTTGATGACTATTGTAGATGTAAATGAGGCAGTGGTTAATTTGCTAAATTCATCGTGATTCTGCAACTTATTATCTGAAGTTTTACGTGTAAGTGCATGTCTTTTTCAATTTAAAGGAATTGTGTCACCAGTAAAACCAGATAGTGACACACATCCTTTTTTCAAAACTTTTTATTTTCTGATTGTAGATTTTTTTAAATTCTATTTCCTGAACATGATTATGCCTGAACTGTTCTTAACAGCATCTAGAAAGCATTAAAAAATTTCTTTACAGCAGCCCCATGGTCCATAGACACAATGAACAGGACAGGACCTTATTGACTCCTATGGAGAATTTTCTGGGCATGCTCTGTGACCTGTGCAGAGGTCATTGTACAAGGAAAGAATAGATAAGCTTTGACAATTACATATTGTAAATGGTGGATCTTGTCTTATCTGCCTGTAATGATATGACCTCTGTGTATAGATAAGCAGGTAACTGCAGTTAAGTGATTTGTACAGACCAAGAAGTGGCGCCAATTCTTCTTCTTTGTGACCAGAGTGAAATCTGCAGGATTTTATGTTTATTTTTTACTCTCCTAGGCAACCTGTTAGTGTATGACTCAGTGTAATCCACTAGCAGGCAATGTATTACAATACAGATCTATTGTAATGCATTGGAGAGGGGATCAAACCCCCAAAAGTTGAAGTCCCAGAGTGGGACAGAAATAGAGTTGAAAAAAAAAGTAAAAAAAAATGTTTTTTTAATAAAAAAAAGTTTCAAGTAAAAAAAGAAAAAACGCCCCTTTCCCCAGATTTTATAATAAAAAAAAAGAAAAAAAAAAGAAACAACACACATCCGTAACGGCCGGCTCTATAAATATATCACATGATCCACCCCGTCTGATAAACAACATAAAAAAATAAAGTAAACTTACATCACAAAAAGTGCAACACCAAGCGATCAAAAAGGCGTATGTCCCCCAAAAAGGTACCAATAAAACCGTCACTTCATCCCGCAAAAAACATTTGTTTGTTTCAAATATGCTATTATTGTGTTAAAGTGATATGAATGTAAAAAAGTATACATATATGGTATCGCTGCGTCCGTAACAACCTGCTTTACAAAAATATCACATGACTTAACCCCTCGGGTGAACACCGTAAAAAAAAAACTGTGTCAAAAAAAGGAATTTTTTGTCACCTTACATCACCAAAATTGCAACACCAAGTGATCGAAAAAGCGTATGCCCCCCCAAAATAGTACCAATCAAACCATCACCTCACCCCACAAAAAATGAGACCCTACCTAAGACAATCGGTCAAAAATAAAAAAGCTATGGCTCTCAGACTATGGAGACTCTAAAACATCATTTTTTTTTGTTTCAAAAATGCTATTATTGTGTAAAACTTAAATAAATAAGAAAAAGTACACATATTAGGTATTTCCACGTCTGTAACGACCTGCTCTATAAAAATGCCAGATGACCTAACCCCTCAGGTGAATGCTGTCAAAATAAATAAATAAAAACTGTGCCAAAATTACTAATTTTTGGGTCACCTTGCCCCATAACGTGCAATAATTAATGATCAAAAAATCATATGTACGCAAAAATGGTACCAATAAAAACGTCAACTCTTCCTGCAAAATATGAGCTCCTGCATAAGACGATCGGCAGAAAAATAAAAAAATGGAGTTCAGAAAATGGAGACAAACATAAACAAAACTGAAACAAACAAAGTAAAGTAGACACATTTGATATAATTGCGTCCGTAACAACCTGCTCTATAAAAATAGCAAATGATCTACTGTCAGATGAATGTTGTAGAAAATAAAAGATAAAAACGGTGCCAAAACAGCCATTTTTTGTTACCTTGCCTCACAAAAAATTTAATATAGAGCAATTAAAAATCCTATGTACCTCAAAATAGTACCAATAAAACTAGCAACTTATCCCGTAGTTTCCAAAATGGGGTCACTTCTTTGGAGTTTCTACTGTAAGGTGCATCTGGGTGGCTTCGAATGGACATGGCATCTAAAAACCAGTCCAGCAAATCTGCCTTCCAAAAACCATACGGTGCTCCTTTTCTTTTGGGCCCAGCTGTGTGCCCCTACATCAGTTTACGACCACGTGTGGGGTGTTTCTGTAAACCACAGAATCAGGGTGATAAATATTGAGTTTTGTTTGTTAACCCTCGATGTGTTAAAGAAAGAAAATGGTTTCAAATGGAAAACGGGCCCGGGGTAGAAGGGGTTAAACAATAGGTCATTTTCTGATTACACATTTCCTTTAATAGTAATGACACCCCTTAAGGCCCCCTAACAGTAAGAATGCCCCCTTACAATAGTTTTGTACTTTTAGTGCCCTAATACAGTAATTTTGTCCCTTTAGTGCCCTCCTCACCATAAGAATGCCCACTTGGTGCGCCCTCACAATAGTGTTGCCCTCTCGTGCCCCTCCATAATAGTGTTATTCCCTTACTGAACCCGCTACTGGAGTTTTAAATTTAAACCAAAATACTTAACTAGTCCCTTACTCCTGATGACTGCAGCACGTCATCCCCCAGCTCATGCTCTCTCCCGATGAGTTCAGGCACAATGAAGACGTTTTACAGCTCCATGCTTCGCCATTGTATTCAGCTGTATTTGAATCCTGGGGACACCGATAATGTTGAAGATGGGATATGCTGTAGACCTCCTGGGACTGTGGGACAGTCACCAAATTCAAGAACTGTTTGACTGGGTCCTGGACAGTTGGGAGGCATAAACATACAAAGGTAGTCTCTATCAGGGTTGCCAACCAGAATTATTCTTTTTTCTGGACAAATTATCCCAAAATCACGGACATCCAACATTTTTTACGGATAAATTGGAAAACCATAATGAGTGATAAAGATTATAAGTAATAAATGTCTACAGTTCAATATACTGATAGGAACTCATTACCAGCATTTCTGCGAGCTGTAAAATTATGATAATTACCCCCGTTTGATCTAGTCAGGTACCACCACCCTCAAAAAAATCACAGACACATCTTTTTTTTTTTTTTGCGGACACAGGAAAAATGTGGCCTATTTTTACAGACGGTCCAGAAATTTTTGGACGGTTGGCAACCCTGGTCTCTGCAGAAGATAAGACTGTCTGTGACAACTTAATTATATTTCACTACATGCATGGTGGCTATCCAGATGGTTGCTAGACATTGTGAGGCTAGATTCACACAGAAAAATCCACAGCAGAAAAGACATACATTACTCTTACCGGTAATTGTTTTTTCCTTTAGCCTCCGCAACGGCAGTAACATGGAGATTATCCCGCCTTCTCAGGGACAGGAAACAACTTGTGGACCAGCCCATATAAGGCCCCCTCCCTCTTACCTGTCCAGTTAGTAACCTAGTACTCAGAGATAAATGCAAGGAAGGTTTAATAAAGAAAATATAAGCAACAAAAAACAAATATCAGAGCCAGAACTCTCTTGACTCACAGGATTAAAAAAACATATATATTCAAACTGAATGAAAAACGTACATATATACACATATAGTATATATTATATAATATATATATATATATATTTATATATATATATATTTTTTTTTTGGGGGGGGGGGGGGTAATTCCTCCTGCCGTTGTGGAGGCTAAAGGAAAAAACAATTACCGGTAAGAGTAATGTATGTCTTTTCCTCACGCCTCCACAACGGCAGTAACATGGAGGAAATAACATAGGAAAATAGCTTAGGGTGGGACAACTGCAGATAGGACCCTACGCCCGAAAGCCAAATCCCTATTTGCAGAAACATTCAGTTTGTAATGCTTGAAAAATGTACATGGATTGGACCATGTGGCTGCACGGCAAATGTCCTCTAAGGAAGCTGAAGCACCCTCGGCCCAGGACGTGCTAGTGCCCTGGTAGAGTGAGCTTTGAGAAACGGTGGAGGAGGAACACCCTCTGTCTGGTAGGCTAGACAGATACAGGACTTGATCCACCTTGATATTGAAGTCTTCCTGGTAACTTTTCCCTTAAACATGCCCAAGTATTGAATTAGCAGTTGATTCGTTTTCCTAATCTCCTTGGTAGCTTCCAGATATTGAAGGACACATCTCCTGACGTCCAGGTTATGAAAGAGTTTCTCTTTTTCGGTTTTTGCCTGAGAACAGAAGGAGGGAGGGGTAACTTCCTGTTGGCAGTGGAATTTAGACACTACTTTTGGAAGGAATTCAGGAGCCTGTATTTCGCCTACCCTTTTGGCCGTAGTGATGGCTAGCAGAAATGATGTCTTAAGAGTAAGAATTCTTAAGGGTAGATCTGCAATTGGCTCAAATGGAGGGTAGAAGAAAGAAAAACGAACTCCGGCTCTTATACTTTAGAAGTGTCTCTCTTTGTCTTTATTCAATAGCTTTGCATAAAATTTACAGGATACGCATCCTCAATGGATCATGGCTGTTACAGCCATGATCCATTGAGGATGTGTATCCTGTAAATTTTATGCAAAGCTATTGAATAAAGACAAAGAGAGACACTTCTAAAGTATCAGAGCCGGAGTTCGTTTTTCTTTCTTCAAGTCTGCATTGAGGCCTATCACCTTAACTCCGTGCACCCGGGCAGAGAATACAACTAACTATAAGTGAGCTGGAGTTTGCACTTTGGACAGTCAAATGGAGGGTACATAAGTTTGGACAGTACCAAGTTTAAGTCCCAGGGAGGCACTAGGGATCTTAACTTAGGGCGAATCCTGGTAGCCGCTTTAAAAAACATTTTTTTTATTTCCATGTCAGCCAGTTTACAGTCTAGAAACACGCTCAAGGCTGCTATCTGAACTTTCAATGTACTTACTGCAAGACCTTTATCCAACCCCGCCTGAATGAAATCCAGTATGAGGGACAATTGATGCTCTCCTGATGGATTGTATCTGTTTTTCCCAAAGAGTAGAAAGGATTTCCAGGCCCTCAGATATATTTTTGAGGTGACCGGTTTTCTACTAAGTAGTAAAGTGGAGATCACTTTTTCGGAGAAGCCTTTGTTCCTCAGGATACTTCTTTCAGCCTCCAGGCTGTCAGACGGAGTTGAGAGACCTGAGGATGAGAAACAGGACCCTGAAGTAGAAGGTCTGGGCGAGGGGGGAGAATCCAGAATTCTTCTCCTGCAAGCAGGGGCGTAGCTAACGGCTCATGGGCCCTGGTGCAAGAGTTCAGCTTGGGCCCCCCCTTCCCTCAGTGCTTTGTGTGTCTTCTTATGGGGCACAAGGGTCTTTGGGCCCCCTCAGGCTCCTGGGCCCGGTAGCGACTGCTACCTCTGCACCCCCTATAGCTACGCCCATGCCTGCAAGGATCTTCAGGACCGGAAACCACGACCTCCGGGGCCAGAAGGGCGTGATTAGGATGATCTGGACTTTTTCTTCCAAAATTTTTGCTATGACCCTCTGTATGAGGGATAATGGAGGTAACGCATATAACAGGATTGGCGGCCAGGGTACCGAAAGTGCGTCCACCTTTAAGGGCTTATCCTCCACTTACAGAGGGTAGAAATCCGGAACCTGTCTGTTCTTCCTTGTGGCGAACAGGTCGATCTTTGGCGTTCCCCACCTGGAACAGATCTGTTTGAATACCTGGCGGTTTAGCATCCATTCTCCTGCGTTTAGCTGGTCCCTGCTGAGGAAGTCCGCCACTTGATTCTCTTTCCCCCTCACATGGGCTGCTGAAAGAGACTGAATATTTTTTTCTGCCCAACTGAAGATTTTCTTCACCACCAGGGCTAGAGATAGACTTCTTGTACCTCCCTGTTTGATCAGATATGCCACCGTCGTAGAGTTGTCCAACAAGATCTTTACATTCCTCTGTAGGAGGGAGGGAGCGAATGTTTTCAGGGCTTTCCAAACCGCAGTCAACTCTCTTTTGTTGGAAGAGGATTCTTGTAGAACGAGACTCCACTGGCCCTGGGCCAGCTTCCCCTCCATGTGGGCTCCCCATCCTTGTTGGCTGGCGTCTGTGGTAATAACTACCTGGTCTGATGGTCTTCAGGGCACTCCTTTTGAAAGTTTTTTTTCGGTCTAACCACCAATTCAAGGATGTCTTTACTGGCTGTGGGATCTTCACATTCCTGTTTAAGGATGTCTGCTTTTTGTCCCAGGTTCTTAAGAGGAATGATTGAAGGATCCTTGAGTGAAACTGTGCCCATTTTACTGAAGGGATAGTGGACGTCATTTGACCCAGGATGATCATTATCTCTCTGAAAGAGACCGAGTTCTGTTTCTGAAATTTCCTCACAGTCATGATCAGGAAGTCTTGTTTCTGTACAGGAAAAAAGGAGGTCTTTTTTTTTAAGAGTCTAATAGCACTCCCAGAAAGTTTATCTGGGGTGAGGGCAGGAGACAGGATTTTTCCATATTGATTATCCACCCCAGGCTGGTAAGTGTGGTCTGGATTGTCTGTAGCTTTAGGAGTAACAGATGCGTTGATAGGGCTGCTATTAAGAAAAGAAGAAAGGGAAAATAGAATTTCCTTTAAATGAAAGAATTTTGACACTTCTGTCATGACCTTTGTAAAAAGTCCTGGAGCCGAGCCGAGACCGAAAGGAAGTACCCGGAATTGGAAGTGGCACAGATCTCCCTTGAACCACACCGCCAGTCTCAGGAATCTCTGATCTTCTTTCCTGATGGGTATATGGTAATAGGCGTCTGCCAGATCTAATGTTACCATAGCGCAATTCCCTGGAAGCAGGCTCATTACTGTCTTTATAGTTTCCATTTTGAACTTTTTGTATATGATGTATTTGTTCAATATCTTCAGATTTATTATTACCCTGAACGAGCCGTTTGGTTTTCTTACTGAGGGCTCTTTCACACCTGCGTATTTCTTTTCCAGCATAGAGTTCCGTCGTCGGGCTCTATGCCGGAAAAATCCTGATCAGGATTATCCCAATGTATTCTGAATGGAGAGAAATCCGTTCAGGATGCATCAGGATGTCTGAACACTTGCCGCAAGGCCGGATCCGGAATTAATGCCCATTGAAAGGCATTAATCCGGATCCGGCCTTAAGCTAAACGTCGTTTCGGCGCATTGCCGGATCCGACGTTTAGCTTTTTCTGAATGGTTACCATGGCAGCCAGGACGCTAAAGTCCTGGTTGCCATGGTAAAGTGTAGTGGGGAGCGGGGGAGCAGTATACAAAATGATGTCAGGGCGCCCCACGCGCAAGGATCACGTGATCGCATGGATCACGTGATCCATGCGTATGGGGCGCTCTGACATCATTCTGGAGCACCCCGGGAGCCGCACGGGCGGTAAGTATACTGCTCAACCGCTCCCCACTACTACTATGGCAACCAGGACTTTAATAGCGTCCTGGCTGCCATAGTAACACTGAAAGCATTTTGAAGACTGATCAGTCTTCAAATGCTTTCAATTGACTTGCGTTGTCACGGATCTGGTGGCCACTTCCGGCGACGGAAGTGCACGCCGGATCCTAACAACACAAGTGTGAAAGAGGCCTAAGAAGACCGGGGAATAGAAACCTTTTCTCTGTTCCTGTTTTGGAACTGGGATGATGGCCCCTTTTTCCAACAGAAGTGTCAGTTGGTGATCCATGGCTTTCTGGCTTACTTCCTCCATACGAGAGTTCTCCATATATCTGTCTGGTGGGCATGATTTTAGTTCTAGACTGTACCCATTTTTTATTTCCGATAGAACCCACGGAGAGGCCTGGATATTTACTCAGGCAGGATAGAACTGGGACAGTCTTCCTCCCACCACCCCATTGGCGTAATTGAGAAGAGGTATGGGCGGATTTATCAGGGTTAAAAAGGAACCCTTTGTCTTTCCCCTTATTGGACTTAGTGCACAGCTTGTTTTTAGAGGCTGTGTCACCAGACCAGGTGCGTAACCATACTGCTCTTCTAGCAGAGAGGGCGGCTGTTCTGGCCGACAGTTTCACTATATCTGCAGACGCATCTGCAATGAAGTTAGTGGCCTGCTTTAACATTGGTATGGAGGCCAAGATGTCTTCCCGTGGAGTGTCTGACTCTATATGTTCCTCTATTTGTCCCAACCAAAGGCCCAGGGTTCTTGCAGTATAAGTAGCAGAGATCCTAGGTCTTAGAGTAGCCGTAGAAGATTCCCATATCTTCTTAAGGAGGCTCTCACATTTTTTATCCATCGGATCTTTAAGAAGACCGAGGTCTTCAAATGGTAGGGCAGTTTGTTTAGATTCTCGCCGCTGGGGCATCTACTTTAGGGGTCTTATCCCAGACTACAGAATCTTCTTCAGAGAATGGGGATTTTCTTTTTAACCATTTAGAGGCAGATTGTTTTTTTCTCAGGGTCTATCCATTCTGATTGTATTAACGCTTTGATGTTAGTGTGGACAGGAAAAACTAGTTTTTTCTTGTCTCCTAACCCAGCAAACATTTGATCTTGTACTGAAAGGGGTTCTCTGGGCTCTTCCAGATTTATCGTAGTCCTGATTATTTTCAGTAGAGAATCCGTTTCATCAACTGAACAGAGAGGTTTACCGTAAGCTTGATCTGAGGCATCAGAATCGGAATTAGATGAGATTTCACCTTCATCTAAGTCTTGTACAGAGGCTATAGCTCCAGAGGTAGACGGTCAGGGCGGTAATGTAGATAATTTAGCTTCTACCGCTGCACCCAGTTCTTCTTTAATTATGGTTCTTAGATTCTCTACTAAAGATGGGGTCTCCTCTGACACAACCTTGTCACAACACTTTTGGCACAAGGGTTTCTTGTATGAAGTAGACCGTAATTTCCTGTAGATAGCGCATTTCTTTTTCAGGGGTGGTTCTTTTTTAGAGCATTTTTTACCCTAAGAGACACAAAATTTGGAGAGGAAAAAATTATCCTTAGTCTCTTTAAAAGGGTAAAGAACCACCACCAAGGAGACCCTAAGTGCAGGACAGAGCAAACCTGACACATAGTAACGGGAGGAGGCTTACCGGGCTAGAGGGCCTGGATGTGTCTGGGGGCCGCCTGGGCGATTCATCTGCCTGCTGGGACATTCTCTTTTCCAGGAGAGGAGCGCTGGAGCTGCATCAGGACGCCGGCAGCCCGCACTCCTTTTACTTCCTGGTCCCTGATGATGACGACAACTGGCTCCGGCACAAAAGGAAGATGTGGAGAGCGTTGCCAGGCCCAGGAACGCTCCCCCGGCTCACAGAGCACGGCCGGTCCACACTGGTCGCGGGTCCATAGCCCGGGGTGGCCAGCATCGCTGGACTTATACCGGAGGGAAGGAGGAACATTAAACAGAGTTTCGCAGCCCTATCCCCTGCCTCAGCCCTCCGGCTAGAGCCGGGATAACAAACCAAAGGCTGGGTGCATGACTAGTCCATACGGCAGGTCCTGACCTTCTGAGGGACAGGAAAACAACTGGAGAGGTAAGAGGGAGGGGGCCTTATATGGGCTGGTCCACAAGTTGTTTCCTGTCCCTGAGAAGGCGCGATAATCTCCATGGTACTGCCGTTGTGGAGGCGTGGGAAAAAATCAGTTGCTAAAGACGGGTTTTTTTTTGGTTTTCAAAAACTTTTAAAATCCTTGTAAAAACTCTAAAAATGCCATTAAATTACAAAACCATAACAACAAGCAAATTGTCTTCAGCTACTAATTCAGTAATGGATTCTGCCCATGTGAACCTAGCCTGATGTCTATGGAAAACCACCATCAAATCTGCTTGAAAGAAGTAGTAACATGCCACTTCTCAAGCTTTGTTCACATCAGCTGCTGAAAAAAAAAAAAAAAAACACATGGGTGAGTATAGGGTATACGCATGGTGGAGCTTTTATACTTTGAAGTCAATGTGGGCTACACAATACAAAATGCCCTTTCTCTGCTGCTGAATCGGTGGCAGATTTTGCCTGTGTGAACATAGCCTGATGGACCATAACTAGCAAATGAATGTATATGGATTCTACAAATGTATATCTTTTTTTCTGTTTTATCTCAGGAATGACAGAAAACTACATTGTATTTATAGAACAACCACTAAGTATAAATTTGATGAAAATTCTGACATCTAATATAACAGGGTCTTCAATATCCAACTGCTTAGTATGGGATCCCAGATCTGACACTGTTTTTCACGTGGCAAATAAACACACAGGGGAGGTAAGTCTACTTCTGAAATTTTCTGAACAGATCTGTTGATACTGATCTGCCTGGTCTAACCTACTATTCTGTTCCACCAGAAAAATCACAACTGATTGACCACTAAGTTGTGGCCTGGAAGCATAGGGCCCGAGTGCCAGAACTGGTTTACATATATTGCTACATGTGTCCCAATGTGCGAACAAAAGCTAACCATGTAGTGTGTTCCCACCTTTAGGCACACATTATCACATGTACAGTAATTAGCCACCCTGTCTACTTCCATTTATTGACAAAAAACATTTACCAGATTTACAATGAATACTAAAATCTAAATATCAGATCTGATTTTCAGAAACATTTGGGTCCCTGGAGTCCTCTGAGCAACTTCCCGTATTTCACATCTTATAAATCACTGTGTACATTTGGTGGCCACAATAAGGACACAAAGATCACCTTACCTTCTGGTATCCTCCTGGGAACAGAAGTGGACATCACACACGTAGTTATGACCATACCATATCTCTGATAGGTCTCTGGAATGGGGGCGAAAATATATAACTCGGTAGTTCAAATGATCCTAAAATGTCTCCATATCATTGCCAATTAAATTGGTCTAATGAATCTAATTCTTTGTAGTGAGTAATAGCTGACAGGAGAGTGCTGGCTTATCTTCTGGACTCTTGGACCACCTCTACTACCTTTATAACTGCTTTGCACGTGGACGGACGTGCTGCATGTCAAGTGACTGGTAGCAGAATTTAGAGTAGTCGCATCAGGTACATGTTACAATTTAAAGAGGTTTTCCTATAAGGGTACGATGGTCAGGTTTCCTGATGCAGTTTTGGAAGCCAAAGCCAAGAGTGAATTCAGAAAAGAGAAGTTGTATCTGTCCAGTGAACTTTTTCTCCTTTTTATGACCCACAACACATACCCCAACAGTATTGTAGGACATATGCATGTTCATCCTCCAGGACTAATAATTACAGAAAGGGTAAGAGCTCTGGACACAATTCATACCTTCCAGTCATTTGTATAGGGAAAGAACAAACATACATGCTCTGCACCATCTGCTGGGACTAAAACCAGCCAATTCTGAGGATTGCGGTGGAGAACCCACCACTCCACCAGTCATACCCACAATACAGGAAAAAGCACCTGCCTCTGTGCGTTACCCCGGTCTCGGCCACCGGAGAAGCCAGCACTTTTTCTATAGTGTTCAAGCAAGTTCACCCCTGATGGATTGCAGGGGGGTCGTAAACATGGAAACAAGCAGTGTATAATGTGATGGAAAAATGAATCCAGCCAGTGAAGGAAGCAAAATGGATAATAACAATACTTTGGGAAGTGGCTTGTTTTAACTTTCTCTACATAATAAATGCAACTTGCTGAAGGGGCTCAACCCCTTTAAGCCTCATGCACACAACTACAGATGTAGCAGTCACAGTCATAATGCGTTAAGATGTGTTACATTCCAAAAAATACAATGAACATTGAGATGTAGCCTGGCAATGTACTCCTTCGTCAGCTTCCTGACAACTCCACATCATGTTCCTGTAATAGCCACTAAGAGGAGCTCAGTGCAAAGATTTTTACAGCTTCTATTGAGTTCAATACTTCTGCCCTAAGCTCCCCCTAGTGGTGCCTGCAGGCAGACAGTATTATATTACACTATGTGAGAATATCAATATATCAATATATTTATGCCAGTTGTCTGGTGTAAATAGACTGAGAAATAAGGTGCTGGAAAACAGCTTGCAAGTGCCCAGGTAGTCTGGCTTTCCTGTTCAGGGGGCCCAAAACTGTTCGCTTTCTCCGACGTCTGCTCCTTTCCATAGCCTCCCAATGCCTCCTCCCCTAACGTCAGGCAATGCAGCTACATATCCTGTGTAGGTGCCGTGTGCTGCACTTCTGGCGACTGCACATTACATTCCCTACTCTGGGCGATAGCCTCAGGGAGCTGCTATGGGCAGGCGTTGCTTGTAAAGTTCGGATACGCAGCACACAGTACTTATGCAGCATGTATTACCCTTATAATCAACCAAAAAGTCTGCCGGACATGCTAATCATTCTTAATGGGCTTGGTATACTGGTTCATTCTCTTTATGTTTGTATTACTAACAGTAGTTAAGAATAAGGGTTCATGCATACTGTGGTTTTGGTCCGCATCCGATCTGCATTTTTTGCGTATCATGCGGACCCATTTGTCTCAATGGGGTAAGTTCGTAATTCCGGTCCGCGGCCCCACAAAAAATTTAGAACATGTCCTATTCGTGTCCATTTTCTGGAGAAGGATAGGGCATTTATGAAGGAGAAAAAAAAATGGCGGCAGGCTTTCAGCCGGTATCTGTGTTTTTGCAGATCTGCAATTTGCAGACCACAAAAGCGGATACAGTCGTGTGCATGAGGCTTAATGGTGTAGCGGAAATCCTCTCCATGGGTACTATCCTACATGCAAAGCTAGAAGGCCGAGAAGAGACTGGACCTAACCTAGCTGCATCTTTTTTTCTGACAAGAACAAAGCCCAAAAAAACTAAAAACTTTTCTTCCAAATGCCTAAACAATAACAGAATCAATTTTGATGCCCATAAAAGAAAAACATTATTGGTTCTTTTAAGCAGGAGGTGAACATTCCAGCCAGGAAACAAAGGGAACCTAGGAAAAATTATGGTAACCTGCTCCCCATGCAACATCACTGTGAAATAGCACTATTTCTGACCAATATGAATTGTATCTGGCATTTTTAGCAGTTTTCCACTGTGCGTGATAGTGAGTGGAGACTAGATACCATTCACTGCACAAAGAAAGAAGAGGAGAATCTACTTCCAAACCTTTTCTAATTCAGTCAGAAGCAGCCTCAGAATCATGGAAGACATTACAGAGATGTACTGACCTGTATGATTGCGAATAAAGCCGTTGACCTGAGATATAAACTTCCTCTTTAGCTGCAGCAGTCTTTCTTGCTGTGCCTGGCTCTTAGTTCCTGCTTACTTCCCCTGACCTCACCATAGACTTGTATTGATGTGTAATTTCATACTTATGTGAGCTGCTCCCATCCTAGACAGATTCCAAAGAGAAAAGTATTTAGCAAACTGAAGGGGGCGAACTAAAAAGATGATAATTGATAACATGAGAACTAGACATTTCTCTCTGATAAGATATATTACAAAGTTTCTTATGCGCTTATATGCTTAGTTATGCTGCAAGACCTGTTAAAGCATTGGGCATTGACTTATGGGGTAGATTCCACCAATAAATGGCTCTAGAGCAGGGGTGCACAACCTGTGGCCTGGGGGACCACATGCGGCCCTTGATACCATTCTGTGTGCCCCCTAACCATTTGGTAATAGACATGTAGGTCCGTGTCTTGTGGCTGCACACATGTATTTTTTAAGTATTTTTCCATTAGATAGGAGTCTGGAACTGTAACTGTAACTAGACATTAATGGTATATACTGTATGTGCAATATACCATAAATACAGTATGTCATTTGTTAATACCCCTTTAAATTTTATTTTCGGCCCTTGTTATTGGTTCAGTCTGACAATGTGGCCCCCAACCAAAAAATGCTGTGCACCCCTGCTCTAGAGAGACAGTTTTCCTTCTTCCCAGACCAACTTGGCACTTTCCACAAGGAGAAACATTATTCCCTAATAGATACCCTAAAATGTTTTGCCCCACTTCTAGTCAATTTACACCTAGTTTATATTTAGCTGCACAGTAGCAGCTCTACGTAGCAGTGAAATTAATAACTTTTTATTATTTTTAGGATTTTAAGTACATATGTATATACTTGCTACATCATTATGTTCTGATATTATGTTACTTTCCTCCTATCCAGCTTCACTCTGTGACATTCCACACTCAAGCAGTTGCAATGTTCCACCAAATCAATGCATATGAAGATCAGGACTGCATTGTGCTCGATCTCATTTGTCACGATGATGGAGCAGTTTTTAATCTGTTTAGCTTGCAAAATCTATGCAAATCTGGGAAACCTTTAAATGAGGTATTTTATTACTGAGCAGCCTAACGTAATTAAAATTATAAAAGACATATGTGACAAATATGCAATAGCAGAGTACACAAAAAAAAATGCAATGGCAAGGGGCATACAAGTACGCAATAGCAGGGGACATACTGTATAAATATACAATGTAGCAAGGGACTTTATACTTTTTCATATATATATATATATATATATATATATATATTATTAAATAGGACATGGAAGAATATTAGCAAGTCAAAAATTACAACTCAGATGAAAATCTGTCCAAAATATTATCTACTACCTATCATAGACCTTAACGGCTATGAACACCTTTGGAGGCAATTTCTGTTTATGATTGCATTGTACTCATTGGCTAAAAATCTTATTTTCAATTGGCCTTTATAAAAAAAATTGAGCCGTTCTGTCACAAAGGGTTAACTGTTTTTCTACATGTGTGACTGGTACTTTTACTTGGTGCAGGTCATCTAATAAATCTTATCTCAAAAATACTAAGGAGGTCATAAGCACTTATTGTAGCCACATTCTTATCAGTGAGATAAGGACTGAGCTTTAATGAGTGTTTATAAGATCAGAGAACAGAGATAAGGAGTCCATCTGCTCCCCAGATGACGGAAAAGACAGAAAATCCACAGGCAGCTAGTAAAGCATCTCAGCTATGCACAGAACAAAGGATTACCGGTACATATTTTTAGTAAAGACCATTTGAAAAAATGGTTTTAGCTCAAAAGTATAATGCAATAATAAAATAAAATGCCCCTAAAGGCGTACATAGCCTTTAGAGAGAACCTGTCACCTGCACTATGCTGCCCTCATTGGCCATTGGTCTCATCTCCCTTGCAGCGCTGGCACATACTGCAGGGTACAGCGTGTCAATACTCAAAGTACAGACTGCCATGAGAAGTGACAGACTGCTGAAATCATCAGGTCTACCACTGCACTATGCTCAGTGATGTAGGATAGTGCAGCTGACAGGTTCCCTTTAAAGAGGTTGTCTCACGAAGATAACCCCTTTTTACAGAGAAGCCATGGCAGCTGATCACATTTACCCTACAGTCTTTTATGGACAAACACATGGGGGGTGCACCATTTCCACCAGAGTTGGTCGCTTTCACAGAGTAGCTCTCTATTTTGGCACATAGAGAGGAGTCCCAGGCAGGTAACTGCCATCTGTAAAATCTATATATCTAACCTAATAGGGCCTATGGACAGGGGTTCATGGCGATAGACAACCGCAGTTGTCATTTTTCTAATAAAGTATATAACATTAAAGGGGTTTTTCAGGGGTGAAATATTGATGATCTATCATCTTAATTGCACATCATAATCAGATCAGTTGGGGTCCGACTCTCGGCACTGATCATCTGTTTGAAGGGGCCACCGCACTAGAAAGAGTCCTGCGATCGCTTCACAGTATACCAAGCTTGTATAGTGGCTGTGTTTGCAGCTCAGTTCCATTCACTTAAAAGGGGTATTCCCATAAGATTGAGGATAACTATTAGATCGGTAGGAGTCCTACCGCTGGTACCTCCACTGATCATGAGGAGAATAGGAGTCCTGTACCCCCTGCAGCCCCAAGAAATGAACGGAGTGGCAGGTCAGACATCCATCGATCTAATAGTTATCTCCTATCCGATAGATGTAACCGAAATACCCCTTTAAATGGGACTAAGCAGCAGAAAGGCCATATGACCAATGGATAGGACATCACAAGCGAGGAAGAAGCTACAGATCTGTATTGAGCAACACAACCTTTCAAACAACTGATCGAGGGGTGCCAGGAGTCAGACCCCCACCGATCTGATATTGTTGATCTATCCTGAAGACGAATAATCAATAGTTAAGTCCTGGAAGTCCCCTTTAATTGGTTAGTTTTATGAAGGGTGGTAAAGATTTTTTTTCATGGCACTTTTATGTTATGATATGAAGAATCTATGGTCTTTTTTCATTTCATCAGGCATATCATTTACTTCCAAAGTCTCTTCCACGCCGATTTGTACTTCCTCTGGTTATAAACTCTGACACCCCACATGACACCATCATCAACCCTCTCAGCTATACTACGGCCACCGTTGAGAAAAGAACTGATGGGAAGGTACTTTTGCTTGTACATTTTTTCTAATTTATTATAGGGATTGTGTGAGATTAGAAAACATGGCTGCTTTCTACAAGAAACAGTGCCACTTTTAACCATAGGTTACATGTGGTTCTGCATCATAAACAGTTCCATTCAAATAGATTTAAAAAATCACATCCATCAGCCTGCATGACTAAATTTGCTTTCCAGATAAAAACCTAGCACTTTAATGCTTTCTGACTACCCATTGACTACGTCCAGGCACGTCGACACATATTTCTACACAGATGTTTTAAAATGTCTGCACGCTAATCGCGCACTTGTGGCAGTGGGGAGCAGGCTGTTAATGACATCAGTGCCCTCCATAGAGAAGGCTGGGACAGTTTCTTTTTACCATCCCCGTTTTCCCCATTGCTCTATACACAGCGTTGAATGAGCTCTGTACATAGAGATTAGTGATGAGCGGCAGGTGCCATATTCGATTTTGACGAAATTCGCGAATATTCGATAAAATATTAGTTTCATATTTGTCGAAATCAATATTCGTCATTATCGCGATTAATATGCGATTTAACCCCTTTGGGACACATGACGTACCGGTACGGCATGTTTCCCGAGTCCTTAAGGACACATGACGTACCGGTACGTCATGAGTTGTTCCGATCACTGCTGCTCAGCTGGCAGTGATCGGAACAAGGTACCTGCTGAAATCATTCAGCAGGTACCTTGTTACAATGCCCAGGGGGTCCTGTGACCCCCATATGAGCGATCGCTGCAAACCGCAGGTCAATTCAGACCTGCGGTTTGCAGCGCTTCTATGCGATCTCTGATCCCGCGGTCTATGACCGCGGGATCGAAGTTATGCCCCCAAACTGGTTTTTAACCCCCTGCAGCCCCCAATCATATTGTGGCTGCGGGGGTGCAGGGGAGGTGGTTGCGAGCGGCGGGAGGCGGGCGGGCGGTGCGGCATCGCGATTGCGATCCCCGCCCGCCTCCCTGTAATCTATCCCTGGTGTCTAGTGGTTCTATCAGAGTGTCAGCACATTGCTGACACTCTGATAAAGCGGCTGGCATCTGTGCTGCAGATGCCAGCCGTTTAACCTTCCGTACCGCGGTCCGTACGGACCGCGGTATGGAAGGAGTTAGCATGGAGGGAGCGCTCCCTCCCTCTCCCATCGGGGGCTGCTGTGCCTTTGCAGCCCCCAACAGGATGGGATCGCAGAGGAGGGTGCTCCACTCCTCCCCATCCATCACCCCCTGCCCAGTTATGGCAGCGGGTGATGGTTGCCATGGAGACAGGGCGCTTTCAGAGCGTCCTGCTCTCCATGGTGCTGAAAGTCTGAATAGACCTGCTAAAGGTCTATTCAGACTTTCTAAAGTACAAAATACAGTACAGTGCACTATATAGTGTACTGTACTGTATTATACAGACACCAGATCCACTGGATCTTTCAGAACCAAGTGGGTCTGGGTCAAAAAAAATGAAAAAAACACATAACACTGAATAAAAATTAAAAAAAATAAAATACACTACACATATTAGGTATCGCCACGTCTGTAAAAACCTGCTCTATAAAAATATCACATGACTGAACTCCTCAGGTGAACGCCATAAAAAAAAAAACAAAAAATTGTGTAAATAAGCCATTTTTTGGCACATTACATCACTAAAAGTGTAATACAAAGCGATCAAAAAGGCGTTTGCCTCCCAAAATAGTACCAATCAAACCGCCATCTCATCCCGCAAAAAACGAGCCCCTACCAAAAAATAAAAAAACTATGCCTCTCAGACTAAAACATGATTTTTTTGTTTCAAAAATGCTTTTTAGTGTTAAATGTAAAAAAAATTAAAAAGTAGACATATTTGGTATCTACACGTCCGTAGGAATCTGCTCTATAAAAATATCACATGACCTAACCCCTCAAGTAAACACTGTAAAAAAAAATAATAAAAACTTTGTCAAAAAGCCATTTTTTGCCACCTTACATCACAAAAAGTGTAATAGCAAGCGATCAAAAAGTCATATGACCCCCAAATAGTGCCAATCTAACCGTCACCTCATCCCGCAAAAATGATACCCAACCTGAGACAATTGCCTAAAAACTGAAAAATATATGGCTCTCAGACTATGGAGATACTAAAACATGTTTTTTTCATTCAAAAGGATATTATTGTGTAAAACCAAAATAAATAAAAAAGGTATACATATTATGTATCGCCGCGTCCGTAAGGACCTGCTCTATAAAAATATAACATGACCTAACCCCTCAGATAAACGCCGTAAACATAAAAATAAAAACGTTGTCAAACAAGCCATTTTTTTGTCACCTTACATCACAAAAAGTGTAATAGTAATCGATCAAAAGTCATATGCACCCCAAGATGGTGCCAATCAAACCGCCATCTCATCCCGCAAAAAATGAGCCCCTACATAGGACAATCGCCCAAAAAAATATATATATGGCTCTCAAACTATGGAGACACTAAAACATGATTTTTTTGTTTTAAAAATTATATTATTGTGTAAAACTTATATAAATAAATAAAAAGTATACATATTATGTATCGCGCGTCCGTCACAACCTGATCTATATAAATAACACATGACCTAACCCCTCAGCTGAACACAGCAAAAAAAAATATATAAATACGGTGTCAAAAGCCATTTTTGTCACCTTACATCACAAAAAGTGTCATAGCAAGCGACCAAAATGTCATATGCACCCCAAGATGGTGCCAATCAAACCGCCATCTCATCCCGCAAAAAATGAGCCCTACATAACACAGTCGCCCAAAAAATAAAATAAAACTATGGCTTTCAGAATGTGGAGACACTAAAAAAATTATTTTCAAAAAGGCTTTATTATGTAAAACTGAAACAAAAAACCCCAAAAAGTAGTCATATTTGGTATTGTCGCGTCCGTAACAACCTGCTCTATAGAGATAGCACACAATCTAACCTGTCAGTTCAACTATGTAAATAACAAAAAATAAAAACAGTCCCAAAACAGCTATTTTTTTGCAAATTTTCCATTTTAATCCATTTTTGCGGTAACAAAGCAAGGGTTAACAGCCAAGCAAAACTCAATATTTATTGCCCTGATTCTCTTGTTTGCACAAACACCCCATATGTGGTCGTAAACTACTGTATGGCCAAACGGCAGGGCACAGAAGGAAGGGAACGCCATATGGTTTTTGGAAGGCAGATTTTGCTGGACTGGTTTTTTGACACTATGTCCCATTTGAAGCCCCCCTGATGCACCCCTACAGTAGAAACTCCAAAAAAGTGACCCCATTTTGGAAACTACGGGATAAGGTGTCAGTTTTGTTGGTACTATTCTAGGGTAAACATGATTTTTGGTTGCTCTATATTACACTTTTTTGAGACAAGGTAACAAAAAATAGAAATTCGGAAATTTCATCTCCATTTGCCAATAACTCTTGTGGAACACCTAAAGGGTTAACAAAGTTTGTAAAACTGGTTTTGAATACCTTGAGGGGCGTAGTTTCTTAGATGGAGTCACTTTTATGGAGTTTCTACTGTAGGGGTGCATCGGGGGGCTTCAAATGGGACATGGTGTCAAAAATCCAGTCCAGCAAAATCCGCCTTCCAAAAACCATATGGCGCTCCTTTCCTTCTGCGCCCTGCAGTTTGGCCATACAGCAGTTTACGACCACATATAGGAGGTTTCCGAAAACTACAGAATCGGGGCAATAAAAATTGAGTTTTGTTTGGTTGTTAACCCTTGCTTTGTTACTGGAAAAAATGGATTCAAACGGAAAATTTTTCAAAAAAATCGAAATTCTGAAATTTTATCTCCATTTGCCCTTAACTCTTGTGGAAAACCTAAAGGGTTAATGACGTTTGTAAAATCAGTTTTGAATACCTTGAGGGGTGTAGTTTCTAGAATGGGGTAATTTTTGGGTGGTTTCTATTATGTAAGCCTCACAAAGTGACTTCAGACCTGAACTGGTCCCTAAAAAGTGGGTTTTTGAAAATTTCTGAAAAATTTCAAGATTTGCTTCTAAACTTCTAAGCCTTGTAACGTCCCCAAAAAATGAAATAGCATTCCCAAAATGATCGATACATGAAGTAGACATATGGGGAATGTAAATCTATAACTTTTTTTGGCAGTATTACTATGTATTATAGAAGTAGAGTAATTGAAACTTGGAAAATTGCAAATTTCTCTAAATTTTTGGTAAATTTGGTATTTTTTTATAAATAAAAATGAAATTTTTCGACTTCATTTTACCACTGTCATGAAGTACAATATGTGACGAAAAAACAATCTCAGAATGGACTGGATAAGAAAAAGCGTTTTAAAGTTATCACCACATAAAGTGACAATGGTCAGATTTTGAAAAAATGGCCTGGTCCTTAAGGTGAAATAGGGCCGTGTCCTTAAGGGGTTAAATAATCGCGTATTGCGATTGTAACTTAAGGCTACTCTCCTATTGGTTTGATATCTAGAATTAGCGAATATGACAAATGTATTCGTCATATTCCTCAAAACTAAGATAACGAAGTATTCTCCATCTTCGTTTTAGCAACCTATTCGTCAACTTCGCTAATTCTAGCAATCAAATAGGAAAGTTGACTATAGAGACAGCTGTGTTTAATTCGCTATGCGATTATATTACTTTGCTTTTTTTTTAATAAATAGAATAATTATAATACTTGATAATTATTATAATTACTCAATTTATTAAAAAAATAATAATACAGTATAATCGCATAGCGAATTAAACACAGCTGTCTCTATAGTCAACCTTCCTATTTGATTGCTAGAATTATCGATGTTGACGCATAGGTTGCTAAAACGAAGATGGAGAATACTTTGTTATCTTTGTTTTGAGGAATATGACGAATACATTCGTCATATTCGCTAATTCTACCAAGCCAACCATAGTAAACCAGGTCTAAGTTGAAATCGCAATGTGATTAATTCAAGTTATATTAATCGCATTGCGATTACAACTTAGACCGGGTTTACTATGGTTGGCTCGGTAGAAGAAGATGACGATTGACGAATGTATTATGTAGAACTACTTTTGGGAAGTGGGAAAGAAAAAAAATATAACAAAAAAAAATATATATATAGCGCTATATTCGCAAATTAGCGAAGTGCCGATGTTCGCTAAAAAATTCGCTATGCGAATATTCTCGCTTAACACTAATAGAGATCAGGAGGCGGCTCTATTCTCAGCAGTCATGTGATCAGACCTAGATTAGGGTACTTTCACACTAGCGTTGTTCGGATCCGGCAGGCAGTTCCGGCAAACCATATGCAAACTGAAAGCTGTTTTGCAGGATCCGTCTTTCTGGTATCACCTGGAATAACAGATCCGGTATTTAATTTTTTTTCAAAGCTAGAAAGAACTGCGCATGCGCAGACTGGAAAACCGGATCCGGCTATGCGGCAATTTCCGGAACACTTGGTACCCGATTCGGCATTAATACATTTTAATAGAATTTAATGCCGGATCCGGCAAGTGCTGTAGTGTTCTGGAATTTTGGCCGGAAAGAATACCACAGCAAGCTGCGGTATTTTGTCCGGTCAAATGCCGTATAAAGTGACGGAACGGCATTGGGACAAAACGGAAGCGTTTTTTTACGGTATTGAGACCCTTTACGGGATTTCAATACTGGAAGAGAATAACGCTAGTGTGAAAGTACCCTTAGTTGAGCAGTGATGTTGTACATCGATGTACAATCTCTCTGGGGGATGTATTCCTTCTGAAACTGAGGCTTATATTTCAGGCCTACTTACAGAAGGGGTCTAATATGCCCTTATGCGGTCTACAATAAAACTTTTTTTTTAAATGCCACCATACGCCGCACTGCAACTTCTAGTCCCATCCCCAGCAACCATAACTCATAATCCTATATATATCAAAAAGACCATTATGGAAAGGGGAAATAATGAACATTTGTGCTATTAAAAAATAAAAACAAATGTAAAAAAACTATATTTTACCTTTATTACATTTATCCTTTTTATGTCACCGAAAAAAGGTGCAAAAATTATTTACATAACCGAATGAAAAAAAAAAATATTATGGCTTTCAAAGATGCATGTGCTAATAAAATGGAAAATGTGCCTGGTCAGGAAGGGAGATAAATAGCCCAGTGTTGAACTGGTGAAAGAGAGGAAAAGAGAACTGGGTATGAGAGTTCCGCACCCTGTGCTTCGTCATGGGAGTTTATAAAAATGAATTCAGAGGGAGTGTGGTTTACTGCTACTGGAAGTCCGCTAGATGTCTTCCTGGTTTGCATATATTTGACACCTTAAAAAGAAGCGATTGCGAAGCAGCATTGGGGCTTCAGGAGCCATTGTGGTCATATTTGCACTGTGTGTCCTTATATTTTGGTACCTGTTTTGACAGGTTTCCTGTTAAGCACTGATACAGGCATGGCTTACCAGCCCTCTTACTATGGTAGGCCTAGGAGCCTTCACAACACCCCAGGCTGACAAAGTAACCAATCAGAACCCCGTGATATCGCCTCCCTCTTCTGTCTAACTGCTAAGATACTGAGGTCCTTATTGACTGCGGCATCTTAGGGGTTAAAGGATTGAGATCAGAGTTATCTCTGATCCAGGTCGTTGCTGGTGGGTGTCAGCTGTATTACACAGCTGGCACCTGCCTTGTATGGACCTCTCCATACATCCCTTACTTGCAGTTACATTATTTTAATCAAAAAAATATATATATAAAAATATATATAATAGGGGGCACTCTACTCCAGATGGGTCACAGGTGATAGGAAAATAGTTCAGATTAAAATAGGATTATTTATTATATATAAGAACAACATCTAACCATTCATAACTTGATTGAAATGCAATTTCAAGGTGTTAGTGACGAACAATATTAGTGTCAAACAATATTAGTGTAACATTCGTGAGCCGAACACCTTTCTCACAAAACTTCCTCCTAAACGTCTAACAACAATCCTCAGCTGACAGGAATCCACCGTTCACAATTGTAATTCACAGTCAACAGTTTTCTGTACTCCAGTACGTTTCCAGGATTATAAAGTGCAATGTGCAGATATCTGAGTATATCGGCTGTTATTCCTAATGTTGACAGCGCGCTGCTTTTACTATAGACACTGCCTTTTTAGTCCCGGTTTTACAAATTTTCTTACACCGTCTGCTTACTGGTTAAAATCAGTAGGGTATAGACCGTTAACCCCTATAGCCGCAGCGGTTACTCCTTACCTCCTTCCCGGCGTGTATGGGTCCATTCGCTTCGCGTGTGTCCTTCTGCCTAACACCACTGGCGTCCCACGTGGTGTCGGTCCTAACGTGGCGTCCCACGTGACCGGAGGCTAAGCGGAGCACGATAGGGATAGGAGGAGAGATGCTTGCTCGGTCCTAGCGCCTGAGGATATAGGTCTCTCCGGGCGCTTTGAGATGTCCTCAGATGCTTACAGCTAACAGTTTTCTTCACTCCAAAGCTGCGGCAAATACAAAAGTTATATATATCTCGGATCCGAACTTAGTATCAAAACCAACTGGTCAGTATTCCCAAACGCGTTTCGGGGGTATCCCCTTCTTCAGTGGATTCTGACCATCTGTTTTTTGAGTCCTTATATAGGGGTAGGTTCTCTAAAACGGCAATTCATAAGAGATGGACTGGATGTTTTCTGTGAATCACAATGTGGACTGAATGATTTTCATTCCCCTTTTTTGAAATAAATACATGATAACATACTTTGGTATAAATATATTGTAATAAAATGCAATAAAAATACTGTAATAAAAATATGATAATAAAATAGAGTTGTGAGATAGGAAACAGTAATAAAAATGGATAAAACTAGATGAGTACAAATACTTCTAATTTCAAGTTCCAACTTAAGGAGTTTTTGGGTTCCAATTTAGAAATGGACGGCTTTTAGATGGAAACCTGGGTGAGGGGGGCTGGGGGGAGGGGAGATCGGGGTGTCGATATACGGCCAGACCCCGATGTCCCGTCCCCATCAGTCCACCTCCCCTACATAAAGCCGAAAATTTCCATCTCCGCATTGAGACCCCTGGGGATAAGGGTTTCAAATTCGAAGATCAGTTTTGATTCATGCCTGGACATGTTGGAAATATGATTGCCCCCTCTCCAGGGTCTGTTAACTTTTTCTAGTGCCATAAAGATGAGTTGTGTAGGATCACTATTATGTATAACTTTAAAATGTCTGGAAAGTGGATGGGCTTCATAACCTTTCTTAATATTTGAAATATGTTCAGATATTCTCTTTTTCAGAGACCGCTTTGTTCTGCCAATGTATTGCTTCTTACAACTGCATTCTAATAAATAAATAACATCCGTCGAGTTACACGTCAAACAATCTTTTATTTTGTATGAATACGTATTGACTGAAGACTTGACAGATTCTATTTTTCTAGGAAAGGCTGTGGTCTTACAATTTGAGCACCGACCACATCGGAAAAAACCATTCGGGGCTAACCAATTGTTACCTTTTTTCTTGGGTCTCTGTACTGTAGGGGCCACCAAATTTGCCAGATTGTCTGCTTTGGTGAATACTACTTTAGGTTTCCATCTAAAAGCCGTCCATTTCTAAATTGGAACCCAAAAACTCCTTAAGTTGGAACTTGAAATTAGAAGTATTTGTACTCATCTAGTTTTATCCATTTTTATTACTGTTTCCTATCTCACAACTCTATTTTATTATCATATTTTTATTACAGTATTTTTATTGCATTTTATTACAATATATTTATACCAAAGTATGTTATCATGTATTTATTTCAAAAAAGGGGAATGAAAATCATTCAGTCCACATTGTGATTCACAGAAAACATCCAGTCCATCTCTTATGAATTGCCGTTTTAGAGAACCTACCCCTATATAAGGACTCAAAAAACAGATGGTCAGAATCCACTGAAGAAGGGGATACCCCCGAAACGCGTTTGGGAATACTGACCAGTTGGTTTTGATACTAAGTTCGGATCCGAGATATATATAACTTTTGTATTTGCCGCAGCTTTGGAGTGAAGAAAACTGTCAGCTGTAAGCATCTGAGGACATCTCAAAGCGCCCGGAGAGATCTATATCCTCAGGCGCTAGGACCAAGCAAGCATCTCTCCTCCTATCCCTATCGTGCTCCGCTTAGCCTCCGGTCACGTGGGACGCCACGTTAGGACCGACACCACGTGGGACGCCAGTGGTGTTAGGCAGAAGGACACACGCGAAGCGAATGGACCCATACACGCCGGGAAGGAGGTAAGGAGTAACCGCTGCGGCTATAGGGGTTAACGGTCTATACCCTACTGATTTTAACCAGTAAGCAGACGGTGTAAGAAAATTTGTAAAACCGGGACTAAAAAGGCAGTGTCTATAGTAAAAGCAGCGCGCTGTCAACATTAGGAATAACAGCCGATATACTCAGTTATCTGCACATTGCACTTTATAATCCTGGAAACGTACTGGAGTACAGAAAACTGTTGACTGTGAATTACAATTGTGAACGGTGGATTCCTGTCAGCTAAGGATTGTTGTTAGACGTTTAGGAGGAAGTTTTGTGAGAAAGGTGTTCGGCTCACGAATGTTACACTAATATTGTTTGACACTAATATTGTTCGTCACTAACACCTTGAAATTGCATTTTAATCAAGTTATGAATGGTTAGATGTTGTTCTTATATATAATAAATAATCCTATTTTAATCTGAACTATTTTCCTATCACCTGTGACCCATCTGGAGTAGAGTGCCCCCTAGTATATATATTTTTATATATATATTTTTTTGATTATTCCATAATATTGGGGCTCTGGGTGAAGCCCATTGGGTGAGCACCTACGTATCCTTGTCCGGTAACAGAGTGCAGCCACGTCTAGTATATAACCTATATTGATTAGAAGTTACATTATTTTGCCTTTAGAGGTTAATATAATCTTTAATTAGCCGATTGTGAGGTTTGCTACATACACTAATTGTGTTACATTTTTCTAGCTGTGGTGTACTCCTGAAAACCTGTATGATCACACAATGAAGGACATTGGAGGCCTCGATTTTCCTGTAATCAACTATTCCCAATACAACACTAAGAAATATCGCTATTTTTATGGGTGTGGGTTCCAACATTTTATAGGAAGCAGTCTTGTAAAAGTGGATGTTGAAACCAAGAAGTTCAAGGTGAGTGATGTCTTGTTTTTAACTTGTCAAAAAATGGGCTGATTATGGCCTTTACATATCACAAATAGGTGTGGTATTCCTATTTCCACTTACAAGGTAGTTCCTGTTTCAACCATACAGAGATAACATTTCCAACATTGAGGATAGGACTCAATGGCATGGACGGTGTCATGCAGCCAAGCCATGTCTACCTGTGGTAGCCAATGGGTGAACAGTTTCACTACAAAAATCATGGGGCCATGGGCTACCACATGCAGCTATGGCTTGGCTGCATGTGGTCAGCCATGTCCTCAGGCCACACCCTTATTGTTCATTTTCCTCTCTCCTGTGCTGACAGTCACTGATGCTGAGGAGTGTTTGATTCCTCCTTCATGCACTTGTATACAGCTTTATTCTTAATTTTACCTCTGCAAACTGTGTATGCTTTTTACAGCCTGTATGAGATACCCTTCTCAAATGCTTCCCCCCTCTCAACAATCTGATCTGCAATATACAACCAATATACAACCTCCTCATCCTTCCTGCTGTTATCTTTAACCCTGATAAAAGGACAGAAGAACAGATGGAAGCAGTGGTGCTCTGATGGAATTATGTCCTTTAACCTGCTGGGTAAAGGACTTACAAACATTCTTTAGAAGCAAAATGGTAGGAATTTTAAATGAAGGTAAACGGTACTATCCATCCCTCTAATTTCTGTGCATACGGTTGGTTTAAAGGTTTGGCAGGAAGATGGCTTCTACCCCTCAGAGCCAGCGTTTGTTCCCAGGCCACAGCCATGTGATGAAGATGATGGTGTGATCCTCTCTGTTGTAGTCTCACCACGACAGGTAGGCATTTACCTGGTAAATTAATTTCAGCAATCATATTGTATAACTATATACATACTGTATGTAAAGTGTCCCAGTGCTTAACCCCTTAGTGACCACCAATATGCCTTTTTACGGCAGTCACTAAGGGGCCTTAGGCTGGGCTCGAGACCTCTATGCAGCGGGGAGAGGGTGGTAGGCTTTCAAGAGAGCCACGCTCCTGCTCTAACAGCCCGATCTGACAGGAGTGCCAGTCTGGGCTGTTTAACCCCTTAGATGCCAAGGCAATGGCGCCCGCCACATGTAAGCGGTGACAGAGAGAGTGGACTCCCTCTGTCTCCCATCAGTACCCCACAAATGCGATCGTTGGGAGCCGACGTGTGTAAAGGCTGGCTGGGGTCTGGTATAGGCCCCACACCAGCCATGAGTGTAGGGGTAAAGTAAATATTCTGACATGACAGTTATTTCATAGAATTTTTTTAGAACTGAGCAGTGAAAACAAAACCCCCCCCCCTTTTTTTTTGCAAAAACAAGCATTTTTAGTTAAAAAATTTTCATTTTCACAATGAACATAAGAAAAAAATCACCCCAGAGTTTGTTACGTGATATTGTGTTTGGTCACACGGCAAGCCGCAGAGGACATGAATACTTTTTGGCTTTTGATTCACTGATTTTCCTGGAATGGTTTGCTATGTCACATTTGCAGAACCACTGCAGTACCAGCACAATAGAAACACCTAAGAAGTGAACCAATTTAGGAAACTACACCCTTCAAAGAATTCATCTAGGGATGCAGTAAGCATTTTGAACAGGTATTTCATATATTTTTTAGAAATGAGCCATGAAAATGAAAAATTATTTTTTTTTCCAATAAAGTGTAGTTTTAGCTAAAAAAATCTTCATTTGTTTAAAAAGCTTGCCTCATTTGAGACATTGGTGCCAAATTAATTGAATATTCCACCAATGTGAGATAGGCACGGGCCTCACCCCTGGGACCCACACCTATCCCAAGAACAGGGCCACCTCCCATTCTCTTTTATGGGAGTTCTGAAAAACAGCCTGGCACCAGCTCAGCTAATTCCAGAACTCCTACAGAGATGAATGAAGAGGTGGCCGTGCATGTTATCTCAAGGATATGCCACCAATGTCAGAAAGGTGTGGATCCCACCTCTAGGACTCGCACCTATTTTTAGAACAGGGTGCCCAAAGCAAAAGAGAGTGCATGCACTTTGCACTCTCCATCCACTTTTATGGGAATTCCCAAAATACCCAAGCATGCTCGCTTGGATATTTTTCAGAACTCCCATTGAAATAAATGGAGAGCATGCCGCACATGCACAGTGTACTCTCCTTCACTTTGCGGGCCCCATTCTAGACAAATGGTGCGAGTCCAAAAAGTAGTACCCTCACCTTAATATAAATAGATATTAATCTGTAAGGTGGCTCACATTTGATGTAATATCCCCATATTGGATACAATTAAACTACATCCAGTGTATAAGCAATCGCAAATTGGAACCTAGATCCAACCTATGATGAAATATGTTGTACATAAATCTAGATGAAATGTAATGTATATATACTGGAACATAAGTGACACTGGGAGCACGGTTTTTAACATTATAATATTTTATTAATAAATTTGTTTGATACATGAAACCATAGTTCTGTGTGCCTACCCAAACCAATCAAATATTTGCAATAGTACCCTCACCTATCTGCCATTGGTGACATATCCTAAAGATATGCCACTAATGTCTCAGATGACAAAACCCCGTTAAGAAATATAAAAGGAAAAGCAACCCAAAATTTGTAATGCAATTCTAAGTAACAGAAATGCCCCATAGGTGGTTGTGTATTTGTGGTTTGGGCACATAACAGTACATAGAAAGAAAGGAGCGCAATTTGGCTTTTCGGGTACAGATTTTGGTGGAAAGGGTTTTCGGGCTAATTGTTGAATTCTCAGAGCCCCTGAAGTACCAGTACCGTAGAAACCCCTTAGAAATGGCTCAATTTTGACAACAGTGCCCCCCAAAACATTTATTAAGGGGTGTAGTAAAAATGTTGACCCACAGAGTTTGGTGGCTATGGAGTCTATTAAAGTCACAAAGTTTGATAGTTACTATTAGCAATAGTACAGTCTCTCTACAGCTATTTGCAAAGCTTCTAGGGACACCTCAGTTTAAGGGTTCTTATCATACACTGCAGTCCCAAGCATTGCTGCAACCGGGACTGTTCAAGATGACGGGGCGGCAGTCCACCACCCAGCAGGATCTCAGGATGAACAGCTCTAGTGTGGCTTGCAGGTTGTGCCCACAGTCACAGACCAGGCCACTTTGCTGCTGTAGCTCCTCATTGGTATCATACAGCTGGTCACGGCTAAACCTAACACACTGTAGAACTCTGCTCCACACACACGACTCCATATGTATAGTTAACTTGATCCTTAAGAGAGTCCTGCACCAGTGACCAGAACCAGTGTGCCCAGGTGCCTAGCTGCAGTATCGCAACCAGTGGTGAACTGTTAAGAGGCACATTGGCACACATGCAGAAAACATTGTTCAGGTAACCTCACTGAATATAACAGCCTAATGCACAATACATATTCAGTTCAGACACATCTTGGTAAGCTGACGCACCTCAGGATTGCGGGTAGTTTATTTCAACTATCACTTTCCACACAAAGAAAGAGGAGAATTCCTTTTGGGTATTTTACATTCGGTTCTGACATTTAGTTACCTGACCATAGACTGTTATTAGCAAAACATATGTCAAGCACATAGGTCAGCAACCTCCGGCACTCCAGCTGTTGTGAAACTACAATTCCCAGCATGCACGTTTGCTTGACTGTTCTCCAAACTCCCAAAAAAGATCTGAATTGAGCATGCTGGCACTTGAAGTTTCACAACAGCTGGAGATTGCTGACCCCTGGACTAGGGGGCAACATGTTTGGTAAGTGTACATTGGCATACCTTTGTGCCAGCTGTACTAAATAGCATAGACAATGTGTCTCAATACAGTTGTATGCAAAAAACATTATGCAAATGTTTCCACTGGCGAATATATGCAAATTTAGGAGCCTGCAATACTTACACTTAATGGGTTGGCACTGTGATGCGGAGTTAAGGTGGCCAGTGCCCGTGTTTTGGAGACCCACAGTTTGCGGTCTGCAACACGAGGACAGTGGCCCTATGGTGTGAATGGGGCCTAATGATATACTCTACAAGTATACATGACCAGGAAAAGAGGCAGGTGTGGCCTCTGAGGGCACCGCTGGGGGAGGAGGGGAGGAATTAAAGGACATGTGTTTAAATTTCTTGGTTCAACCAATTGTTGTGTCCTATGTGGGGAGTCGCTCTGGTAGACAGCGGTGCGGGTGCAGTTTAGAGGCAAAACAAGGAGTCCAGATTGTGCATCAAACAGTGTTTTATTCACACTTGCACACCAGAAATGAAAACAGTCTCTTGGTGACAGTTCACACACAACAGAAATCATGTGGCAAAACCAAAAACAGGCCAACACAGGGTCCAGTCACCTTGGGTGGTTTAAGTGCGGTTCACACCTAGCAGTCGGTTCAGCCGCAGGCGATTCCTCCTTCAGTTTGCAGGGAAACACCACCTTGCTGAGCTCCGTCCTCCAGCACAGAGAACTCCTCAGTCCTGTTAGCAGGCTCCAGGATAATCACACACAGACACAGCTGATGGCTGTGTTTTATACCCAGCCCAAAACTCGGACTGGACCGTGGGGAGCAGCCACCCACCCTACTCTTTAGCTGCTCCCAGTAAGAGCCGGCCCGGATCGGCTTTGCAGCCATGCTATTTAAAAGAGTCAAACAGCACTAGCTGCTGCAGACAAAAACCCGGCTCTCACCTCACCGAGGCCAGCAACCTCGGTGACACGTACCTGCCATCGCAAATGACACCTTGCACTTTACCACACCTAGTATTTGGTAATGCTGCAATTACACAAATCCGATGAGGACACTTAAAGGGGTTGTGCAACAAAAAAACATTCTACATTTTTCAACCCAGAACCCACTTTCACTTTATGCCAGTCATCTAATAAACCTTATCTCTAAACTACTAAGAGGTCATAAACACTTATTTAAGCCACATTCTTATCAGTAACATAAGAACTGAGCTATAATGAGTGTTTATGTCAGAGAGTAGAGATAAGGAGTCTATCAGCTCCTCAACTGACTGAAAAGAAAGAAACGCTAAAAAGGTGCTACTACAGCATGTCAGCTCTGTACAGAAAAAAGGACGCCATATTTTTATTAAAGACCAACTTAAAATATTTTAGCTCAAAATAAGTACAATGCAATGGTAATAAAAAAAATTGCCCCCAAAAGGTGTACATAACTTTTAATTATTTTACATCTGACAGTTACTATGCTAAACTCCATGGACTAAGGGTGGCGGGACGCATTCTGTCCCCTGCCCTGTGCCCGAAAGAAAAGCTTGTCCACACCTACAAAGGACTCTTACTAAGTTGTACCTTTTTGCTACTTCCTAGGACAAAACAGCCTTTTTACTTATCTTAGATGCCCAAAACTTCAAAGAGATCGGCCGAGCTGAAGTTCCTGTACAGATGCCTTATGGATTACATGGATTATTTATGCCACAACATCAATGAGCTCAATCACTGGCTGACCAATGTTTGTTTATTATTGTTTCACTCTTGTTTCATTCTTCAAGCTTTAATCGATGATTCTGATTTTGCACTGATTATAATGGGTTCCTGCCTATAAACGAGTTTCACCCTCGGGTGTCATCAGTTTTCATTATGGGTGCTGTCCACTTTTTACTATTGATAGTCTATCCTCAGGATATCAGATTAGCGGGGATCTGGCACCCAAGCTGATCACCTGTTTGAAGAAAAGGTTCAGGCAAAGTGCCTTCTTTGCCTGCTCGCCACAGCAATTGCAGTCGTGAGCAGTGTAATCACAAGTATAGGTCCCCATTCACTTCCATGAGACAGCTCTGTTTGTTCGAGTGAATAGGATAAAGCCGTCCCATAGAAATGAATAGGGATACTATACTTGTAATTGCACTGCTCACCACTTCAATTGCTGCGGTGAGGAGGTAAGCAGAGCAGAGAAGGCAGCACAGCCTTTCCTTCAAACAGGTAATCAGCTGGGGTGCCAGGAGTCAGACCCTGCCAATATGATATTGATGAACTATTCTGAGGATAAATCAGGTTTTTCTTTTCTTTTGGTTTAAGTCTGACCTCTAGTGGTTGTTTTCTTGTAAGACAGGTTAAAATTTCACAAGATTTGCCATGTGACTGGACAAAAAAGTTCCATCTCTATCTCTATCTTTCACTGTAAAACATTGCAGAAGTTCTCGCTCAAAACTGACAGGAAAAATAAGCCTTACATACTGTAAATAGGTTGGAAAACGTTGCAAAAGCTTGAAAACTTCCGAATTAGACTTAAAAGTTAAAATAGGTGCAAATTCATCCAAAACAGGCACAAAATAAGTTGGTATATGAGTGGGGGCCCGAACTTCACTTTATTATTTTTCGTTATAACATGGTTATATTGGAAAATAATAGTATTCTTAAGACAGAATGCAAAAAAATATTTATGGAGTCCTCTCCTGCATAACGGAAACGGGACGGATCCGTTTTGCAGCCCATAGACTTCTATTATGACGGAATGAATAACAGAATGCCTCTAAAGGCAGTCCGTCATAGAATTGCGTCATGGTCCGTGGTAATGGAACCCATGATGCAATTCACCTTTTACCAGTAAACGAAGTGTGAACGAATTTCAAAAACTAAATTCGCTCATCTCTAGCAATCATCGTTACACTGACCTGCTCCTACAGAACGATTCTTCAGGGACAAGTACTATAAGCTACACAATTATTCGAGCAGTGTTTTTAACAATTTCATGCTTGAATTTTATGCTTTAATTATATACATATATACCGTGACTATATATGATCTGTTTTTTGTATTTACCTTTGATTAAAATTTCTCTATGCTTTATAGTGTTTTTGTTGAATTATTTCCATTTCTACAGAATTAATCTTGTGCTTTTCAAATCACATTAATATCAATCTGTGTATTAATAATGATATATTACTGCGGTTGTTTCGTCTTGTCTGTTTCTACAACGAGATAGAACTAAGTGACGGCCCCATGTGGCTGGGATTACAGAGACAGCAGAGCGAGCCAGTGCTCCGCTGTTTCCGTAACTCCCATTGTAGTGAATAGGAGCTATGCAAATAGTGCACCCAAACAAAGCTACGCTGCTTCCAGCGCTGGTTTGCTTGACCTATTCAGACCCATACCTTCTTTTTAATGCTTTTGAGCAATCTCTTCGATGCCTCACTATTCCCCACACATCTTAGAATGAAACGCGTAGGGAGTGAAGTTTGGGGCAAGAAAGAATTCAGGTCTGCAGCGTTGCTCGTCCTTTTCAGGTTAGTGGCCGGCTATATATAAAAGCTAGATTTATAGGGCAAGTGCCCACCAGACTGCCCCTAACAAACTAATTGTGCTTTGTCTACAGTAGTCTTATCTTTTTTCGACCTCTTTACACTTCCTAATGTAACTGTACGTCAGTGGTGCACGAGGGGTATATACAGAAGGCTCAGAAGCTTATCCTGCTCTATACGCAGTGGGTGCTGGCTGTGTAATACAGCTGACATCTGGCCTCAATCACTGGGAGATCACGGTCATTTAAAGGGGTTGTCTTATCTGAGACACTAGGGGGATAACACTACTTATGGTATTCCTCTCTCTGGCGCTCGGCTCGCAGCCACTCCCCAGGCAAAAGACAAGTCTCCGCCTCATATAAGAAATCTCCGCATGTGAAAACTAACGGGGACCGGAGCGCACGAACGGGGGGTTATTTTGAAAAAAAAATGATGCCTGGATGTCAGCGGAGGCAGCCCAGGAAGGTAGTGTAAGTATTTCACTACCCAAATCTTAGTGAAAGGTCCTCTTTAACACGTGGGATTAGCCAGAATGAGGGGCTTCCACCTGTCCTTTAAACAGAGTGCGCGTGACAAAATTGCAGGGCTTGTGAAGGATCCTAGGCCTACCATAGGAAATTGCCTGAAATGCCCTGTTACCCCATGAATAAAAGGAAATGTAAGGAAAATCATACATTATCTTGTAAATGACAACCTCTTTCTAAGGCTACATGCACACAACTGTTGCCTGCCTCCGCGTCCGCTACTCCTGCAAATTTTGCATCCGTCAAAAAAAACGGATGACGGACCGTTTTTTTGGAAGATCCATTGTAATAATGCCTATCCTTGTCCGCAAACGTGAAAAAAATTGGACATGCTCTATTTTTTTGACGGAATGTAAACACGGACCACGGATGCGGAACAAAAACGGTTAACCATCCGCATTTTTTGACGGACCCATTGAAATGAATGGGGAACCATCCTATCCATGAAAAAAAACGGAACAGACGTGGAAACAAACAACGGTCGTGTGCATGAGGCCTAACACAGCTAGATCCAGCCCTGTACCTCACATGGATCCAGAGATCTCCACATTTATTGCTCCAATTGTTCTGCTCGATTTCAAGCTGGCAGCTTGGAAGGGGAAGCTTTCTCAGGAGGTGTGTCCTTTCTGATGCAGCTTGTAGGATCTGAAGGATGGAACTATGCATGTGCTTCTGTCTCAGTGTTTTTTGTTGCAGATTTTCGTGCAGTTTGTCTGTTTATATTGATAATCCTATTGAAGTCTATGGGAAAAACCGCTCTACAGAAGGTGCAGAATCACACAAACAATTGACATGTTGCCGATTTTAAAAGCCACACAACAGATCAATTTCTGCCGGAAGAAAAAAGCAAACAGAATGGCTGGTTCGCAGTTTTCTATGTCATCTCGTTCTCCAAAAATAGTTGAATTAAGAAGTGATCAAAAAATCATATGTACCCCACATGGTACCAGTAAAGATTACCGTTTGCTCCACAAAAACAAGTCCTCGCACAGATCTGCAGACAGAAAAATAAAAAAGTTATGGGTATTAAAATATGGCAATGCAAAGAAGTTTTTATGTTTTAAAATAAACATAAACTATATACATTTAGTATCGCCGTAATCTTACCTATCCTCAGAATAGGTGATCACAAAACCCAAAAAGCATGTCTGAGGTTTTTTTTATTTAACTCCGCCAATTTTTTTTTTCCACATTTTACAATACACAATATGGTAAATTAAATGGAGTCATAAATGGTCACTGTACTTTCAACAACTTTGCATAACTCAATAGTACAGATGAATATAAACTTTGTACCATCAGAGAAAAACTTTTTTCCAGTTTAGCAGCCCATTCCTCCCTTTCCATAGACTCCTATGGCAGCACGTGTGTCTGTCTCTCACTGCACCTCACTCCCCCCCCCCCCCCACCCTCAATTATTTGGATAGACTTTTATGGGCAGATGTAATCTGATCCTTCAGTGAGCTGACAGTCTGTCTTTTTTCTCATTCACATTTTCATGGACATGTGCTCTCCGCATTTTCCATGGACAGCACATGTACCCATTGATTTTAATGTGTCTTCTCCCTCATACAGATTTGTTGAGAGCGCTGTTTACGCAGCACAATCTGTTGCCCAGAAAAGATGATTTCAGTGTCAGCATAAACCATGATTTCACCCGATGAATGAGTGTTTGCTTGTGATTAGCGGCACCTTTACACAGGACAATTCTCGGGAACTATATGCAGATGTAACACGTTTGTAAACTTGACCTTTAACACATATCATGGAGTAAACTTTAAATCAGAGGTCTCAAACATTCTTAAGGCAAATCTGTGACCAGCATTATTTTTGTGTTTGTGGGCATTGAGAAGCACAGCAGGCACAGTATTGGGATTAGCAGCAGGATGACAATGTTAGGGCACCTCCGGGTGAGGAGGGGGAGTGTTGGGGGACTGGTTATCAAAATGTGGGGAATCTAAAATGTCTGTATGCCAATAATGCAAAGACGAGACAAGGAGGTCTGGTCCAAATGGAGAGGATGAAGAAATAGCATCTACGTCAGAGGAGACTGGGTGAAATAGGTATGTACTGCTGTATTCGATTAACAATAATTGTGTATAGTATCGGATTTGATATGAACATGACCCATGACATATACAGCCCATATATCCTGCAGAGTTTGAGGCCCCTGCTTTGAAGTGTAATCTAGCAATGTCAGCATTAGTTACTATAGAATTCATTATCTAACGTTATGAAGATACCTGTTAATATCAGTCTGCATGAGTGCCCCCCATTCATTTTAATAGCTCTCTCAAATTAGCATTGCTATGTCTTCCAACTCGTATATACAGAAGATGGAGACTTGTTACAGTCATGCTTTCATCCAATTTCCTAAGTTCACTGCTTGTAGCAGGGCGCATCGCTTAGGCTACTTTCACACTTGTCGTAGCAGGGTCCGGCAGGCTGTTCCAGCGGTGCAGCGCTACTGAGAGTGCTGGGGCCTTCTCGAACAGTTGATCAATGGGGGTCCCGGATGTTGATCATGTATCCTGAGGATTGGTCATCAATTTCAAAATCTCAGAAAATCTTTTTAAGCATGCAGGCTCCCGACAGCAGCAGCCGAGACGTGTTCTATACAAATTGGGACAGGAGCAGCACAGCAATGGTGATGTTCAGTGCACCTCTACAGTGCCCAGGTAAAGAATGCCAGCGCTAGACGACATACTCTTCAGGGTATCCAGCAGCTCCCCTGGCCAGCTCTCTCCCCCCATCAAGAAGGTCTGGGCCTGGATATGGAGATAGATCTTCCATGCACAGCGGTCAACAACCACCTTAGCTGAACTATAGCTCCAAGTGGAAAGAGCTTGGAATAACATAGCACAGGAGGGCATCCAACATCTGTATGACTTATGCCAGAGTGTCAGCCTGTATCACAGCAAGGGGAGATGCCACCCAGTATCAGCCTAGATTCAAACGACAGTGAAAAACAGCTGCCACGGGGCTGTTTTTAGAACAAATTGAAGTCAATGGGGCTATTTTTTTTTTTTTTTAAGAACATGTTCCATTCTTGGCCATCTTCACAGCAAGACAAACCCAGCTGAAATGAATGGAACCATTTTTAAATGGGTTGCCCGAGTTATGAAAAAAAAAAAAAAAATAAATATATATATATATATATATATATATATTTATATATATATGTATAGCACTGTAAATCAGTCAGCAATATATACATAAGCTAAGCAAGTTTAGGCAAAACAAATTGTATTTCCTCATTTCCCTGGTTCTCTTCTGGCCCTTTTGTTTACCTTCAATAACCACAATCTGAGGTTTTCCTTATGAATATTTGTGCCCCTCCCCCTGCTCTGCAAAGGGAGTGAATAAGTGCTGAGTCCATGTGTAAAATTTCCAGCTCACCTTATATTTTCAACCCCTCGTGCACGGAACAAAGCAGGTTAGTCCCCTGGTCAAAAATAATAAAAGAAGGTTCAAGCACTCATAATGTAGTTGTGTTGCTCTTGTCTTTAACCGCTTCAGCCCCCCTAGCTTAAACACCCTTAATGACCAGGCCACTTTTTACAATTCCGCACTACACTACTTTCACCGTTTATTGCTCCGTCATACAACTTACCACCCAAATGAATTTTACCTCCTTTTCTTCTCACTAATAGAGCTTTCATTTGGTGGTATTTCATTGCTGCTGACATTTTTACTTTTTTGCTATTAATCAAAAATTACTGAAATTTTTGCAAAAAATGACATTTTTCACTTTCTGTTGTAAAATTTTTTAAAAACTACATTTCTATATAAATTTTTCTCTAAATTTATTGTTCTACATGTCTTTGATAAAAAAATCCAATAAGTGTATATTTATTGGTTTGGGTAAAAGTTATAGCGTTTACAAACTATGGTGCAAAAAGTGAATTTCGGCATTTTGAAGCAGCTCTGACTTTCTGAGCGCCTGTCATGTTTCTTCAGGTGCTAGAATGCCAGGATAGTATAAATATCCCCAAATTACACCATTTTAGAAAGAAGACACCCCAAAGTATTCACGGAGGGGCTTGGTGAGTTCATGTATCATTTCATTTTTTTCACAAGTTAGCGGAAATTGACACTTTCTGAGAAAAAAAAAAAAAAAAAGTTTCAATTTCTGATAACTTCTGGCAAAAAAAAAAAAATCTCAGACGGACTCACTATGCCCCTCAGTGAATACCTTGGGGTGTCTACTTTCCGAAATGGAGTCATTTGTGGGGTGTGTTTACTGTTCTGGCATTTTGGGCGGGCTAATTGTGAGTCGCCATGTAAACCTAAAGGTACTCGTTGGAATTTGGGCTCTTTGCACTCAGGCTGCAAAAAGCGGCACTTATGTGGTATCGCCGTACTCAGGAGAAGTAGGGCAATGTGTTTTGGGGTGTATTTTTACATATACCCATGTTGGGTGAGAGAAATATCTCTGTAAATTGTCAACTTTGTATAAAAATTTTAAAAGTTGTCGCTTACAGAGATATTTTTCACACAAAGTATGGGTATATATAAAAATACACCCCAAAACACATTGCCCTACTTCTCCTGAGTACGGCGATACCACATGTGTGCCACTTTTTGCAGCCTGGGTGCGCAAGGGGCCCTAAAACCAAAGAGTACCTTTAGGATTTCACAGGGCATTTTTACGCATTTGGATTCCAGACTTCTTCTCACCCTTTAGGGGCCCCTAAAATGCCAGGACAGTATAAATACCCCACATGTGACCCCATTTTGGAAAGAAGACACCCCAAGGTATTCTGTGAGGGGTATGGTGAGTTCATGCAAAATTTTATTTTTGTCACAAGTTAGTGGAATATGAGACTTTGTAAAAACAAAATTAAAAAAAAAAAAAAACAATTTCCGCTGACTTGTGCCAAAAATAAAAATTCTGTGGACTCACCATGCCCCTCACGGAATACCTTGGGGTGTCTTCTTTCCAAAATGGGGTCACATGTGGGGTATTTATACTCACCTGGCATTTTAGGGGCCCCTAAAGTGTGAGAATCCAAATGCATAAAAATGGCTCAGAAATCTTAAAGGTACTCATTGGTTTTAGGGCCCCTTTGCGCATCTTGGCTGCAAAGTGTCACTCATGTGGTATCGCTGTACTCAGGAGAAGTGGGCATGTGGTTTGGGGTGTATTTTATATATACCCATGCTTAGTGAGAGAAATATCTCTGTAAATGACAACTTTTACATTTTTTATTCAAAGTTGTCAATATACAGAGATATTTCTCTCACCCAGCATGGGTATATGTAAAATACACCCTAAAACACATTGCCCTACTTCTCCTGAGTACGGCGATACCACATGAGTGACACTTTTTTGCAGGCAAGATGCGCAGAGGCCCAAATTCCAATGAGTACCTTTAGGAGGGCATTTTTACGCATTTTCTTCTCACGCTTTAGGGCCCCTAAAATGCCAGGGCAGTAGAAATACCCACGTGTGACCCCATTTTTGAAAGAAGACACCCCAGGTATTCCATGAGGGGCATGGCGAGTTCATAGAATATTTTTTTTTGGCACAAGTTAGTGGAAATTGATTTTTATTGTTTTTCTCACAAAGTCTCCCTTTCCGCTAACTTTTGACAAAAGTTTAATTTTTCATGAACTCATTATGCCCCTCAGCGAATACCTTGGGGTGTCTTCTTTCCAAAATGGGGTCACATGTGGGGTATTTATACTGCCCTGGCATTTTAGGAGCCCTAAAGCGTGAGAAGAAAATGCGTAAAAATGCCCTCCTAAAGGTACTCATTGAATTTGGGCCCTTTGCGCATCTTGCCTGCAAAAAGTGTCACTATGGTATCGCCGTACTCAGGAGAAGTAGGGCGATGTGTTTGAGGTGTATTTTTACATATACCCATGCTGGGTGAGAGAAATATCTCTGTATATTGACAACTTTGAATAAAAAATGTAAAAAGTTGTCGTTTACAGCGATATTTCTCACACCCAGTATGGGTATATGTAAAAATACACCCCAAACCACATTGCCCTACTTCTCCTGAGTACGGCGATACCACATGAGTGACACTTTTTGCAGCCAAGATGCGCAAAGGGCCCTAAAACCAATGAGTACCTTTAGGATTTCACAGGCCATTTTTACGCATTTGGATTCTCACGCTTTAGGACCCCTAAAATGCCAGGGCAGTATAAATACCCACATGTGACCCCATTGTGGAAAGAAGACACCCCAAGGTATTCCGTGAGGGGCATGGCGAGTTCACAGAAAAAAAATTTGGCACAAGTTAGCGGAAATTGTTTTTTTTTTTTTTTTTTTTACAGTCTCATATTCCACTAACTTGTGACAAAAATAAAATTTTCCATGAACTCGCCATGCCCCTCACGGAATACCTTGGGGTGTCTTCTTTCTAAAATGGGGTCACATGTGGGGTTTTTGTACTGCCCTGGCATTTGAGGGTCTCCGCAATCATTACACGTATGGCCAGCATTAGGAGTTTCTGCGATTCTCCGTATATTGAGCATACGGGTAATGAGATTTTTTTCCGTTCAGCCTCTGGGCTGAAAAAAAATGAACGGCACAGATTTTTTCATTCGCATCGATCAATGTGGATGAAAAATCTCTGCCAAAATCAGTGACTGCGGTGCGGTGGGCTGGGCGGTAGCTACCTAACAAGTAGCTAACTAACTGGCGGTGATAAGGGACCCTTATGCCCCATTCATACGTCCGAAATTCTGTTTGCGGAACGGAATTGCGGACCCATTCATTTCTATGGGGACAGACTTTGTCCCGCTCGGATCCGGAATTACGGATCCGCGCTCCGGTCTGCACTTCCGTTCAGCAAAAATATAGAACATGTCCTATTCTTGTCCGCAATTGCGGACAAGAAAAAGCATTTTCTATATAGTTCTGGCAATGTGCGGATCTGCAAAATGCGAAAGCACATTGCCGGTGTCCGTGTTTTGAGGATCCGCGGATCGGATCCGCGGATCGGATCCGCGGATCGGATCCGCGGATCCGTGAATCCACGGATCCGCAAAACACATATGGACGTCCGAATGGAGCCTTACAAGGGGTGTGATCAATGACAGGGGGTATCAGGGGTCTAGATGGAGTGATCAAGGGGTTAATAGGTGAGGGGGGTGGGGGTTAGTGTAGTGTTTGGTGCAACTTTTACTGTGTTACCTGGTCCTCTGGTGGTCGATCCCAGAAAATGGGACCACCAGAGGATCAGGTAGCAGCTATATCAGACGCTGTTCATAAAACAGCGTCTGATATAGCTGTTTGATGCGATGTATATCGCATCTACAGCCTGCCAGCGATTGATCATCGCTGGCAGGCTGTAGTCCAACTCTCGAGCCGCGCTTCACTGTGAACGCGCGCGCGCGCGCGTTCACAGGAACTCTCGCGTCTCGCGAGATGACGCCCCGGCGCGTCCAAACAGAAGATCCCGGCCGCCCGCAGGACGCAATCCTGCGTACGGCGGTCGGGAACTGGTTAATTCATGGTAACCATATAACACATAGGGACAAATCCTTTCACTTTAGAACAGTTGAAGCGTTTCGAACAGAAGGTTCTTAATCGTAACTGAATTGAATGCCAGACTCAGGAGTTATTACCCTGGGTTCAGACCTGAGTGTTCTAGAAACGCGCGTTTTACGCGCGTTTGTGTCGCGCGTATTTCAGCGTGTTTTTGCAAATAGGAAACGCGCGTTCTTGTGATTGACTACTGTGGTGTCAATCACAAAACGCGCGACAAACGCCCCCAAAAAAGCTTAAGTACTTGTTTATGCTTGGGGCGTTTTACAGCACGTTCAAACGCGCTGTAAAACACTCAAGTGAGAACCAGGGCCATAGGAAAGCATTGGTTTTCATGTGTTGAGTGTTTTACAGCGCGTTTGAACGCGCTGTAAAACGCTCAGGTGTGAACTTAGGGTAAAGGGTGTTCCCACCCCCCACCGCATGGGGGAAGGGGGTGCAGAGACACACTTCACCCACCGAGCAGGGCAATTATAATTGTGTCTTATGACACACATGAAATCTGCATTCAAAAAGACACATATAATAATACATAAATATACCCGTGCAGAAATAAGTTATGTTGCATCAGAATATCCGAGTCTGTTCAAATATCACATGCAATCATATAGGAAAAAAAAAACGCAGGGTATGAATAAAGTCAGAATGAAAAACAGAAAAAAACTAATAAATGATTTCCTGTTAAACATATTATCATATACAACATAATGGCAGGAATTAGCTTATAATATGAAAAATAAATCAATTGGAACATATGTCAATTAATAAAAATACATGAGTTCCTTCCTCATATTAAGACCTGAAGGATATCTGGTATTAAGCCTTAAAATACAATATGCTTCCCTTTGGAACTTCAAGTTCAATTAAACAACTTGAGGAGAATATTGTGAAAACCAAACTTATCGAAGGGATCGTTTCAAAGGGATCTACATGACTATGCTAATGATCAGATTTATGAATGGGGGAGGAGAGAAAATTTCCATCATACTCCAAGATCCATCTTAAAAAGTAAAATACCTAAAAGCAAACCAAAAACACAGTATAAGGCTACATGCACACGACAGTTGTTTTTCTCGGCTTCCGTTTCAGTTTTTTGCGGATAGGACAGGAACCCATTCATTTCAATGGGTCAGCAAAAAAATGCTGACCGTTCATCCGTGTGTGTTCCGCGTCCGTTGTCCGTGTTTCCCTTCAGCAAAAAAAAGTAGTGCATGTCCTACTTTTTTCTCATTTGCGGACGAGGATAGGCATTTATTACAGGGGATCTGTGAAAACAAAGGAATCCTCCAAAAAAAACTGATGGACCATCAGTTTTTTTTGCTGATCCCGATTTGCGGACAGCAAAAAACAACTGTCGTGTGCATATAGCCTAAATCGCATAGAGTGAGCTTCTCATCTGAATTGGTCACACCTGAGACCATCGGTGATTCTCAAGATTCAATTCATCAAGGTTCAGTGAATGACACAAAGCATGCAAATATACAATCAAAGTCTTTAGGCAACAAAAAAGCTAAAAACAAATCTAATTCTGGAGTGGCCTCAAAAAACAACCAAGACCAGCTGGACGCAAACATAAAAAGACCTCATACTATGGCCATGCGTCTACAGAAGAAGTAGATGCACATACAGATAAAGAGACCTCACTGCATGTATTGAATTTGTCAAATTTTACTTTAACTGATGACCAGAAAGAAGTGTTAGCATTGGGTTTTAATTTTGTACTATCTACTGATTTTGATTTATTTTTAACCAGATTAGATATTAATAAGTTTATCAGAAACTTGACGGTTAAAAGGCATTTTCATGAAACAGAGCACAGGTCTGAACACCCAGCTGTGACTAACCAGACAGTTGATAATGTTTCCATGAATTTTTCTTTTAAAGAACAGCTGTCTCTTGTTTGTCTCTTGGATCTTCAGTCTGGAAGCTCTGGTAGTACTGAGGTAGCTGCGGCTCATGATTTTAAAACCTGCAGACCCACAGTTTTATCTACTCAAATCAAGAACACATGGCATGGATATCTTTTAAGAGGTCATTGAGAGGGAACTTACTTCCATCCATAACCACAAGTCCCAAGCTATTAAATATAACAATCTAACCAAAAAACAGAGAATAGCTGAAGAAGAAGTGGTCATAACAATAGCAGATAAGGGGGGTTCAGTGGTTGTTTTGGACAGAGAGATGTATTATCAACAAATGATAAATATTTTGTCTGATGCCTCCACATATCAGAAACTTGAGAAGGATCCTCTTTTTAGATATCAACAGAAATATACACATATACTCTGCAAAGGCAGAGATTTAGGTTTTATTAAACATAAACAGTTCGGCTTTCTGAATGTGGAGGCACCAGTAACACCTATTAGGCTTCGTTCCCATCACCGTTCAGCCTTTCCGTTCTCCTGTTCTGTTTAGGAGCAGGAGAACAAAAAGGATGGATTCACACATAACTGAGTCGAATGGAGCCTAAAGACCCCATAGACTATAATGGGGTCCGTTAGGTGTCCGCTCAGAAGAGGATTTTTAGAGCGGAGACAAAAGTCCTACATGCACTAGTTTTGTCTCCACTCCAAAATCATCTTCTGACACCTAACGGACCCCATTATAGTCTATGGGGTCTTAAGGATCTGTTCGGCTCAGTTATGTGCAAATCCGTCTTTTCCGTTTTCCAGCTCCTAAACAGAGCAGGAGAATGGAAAGGCTGAACGGTGATGTGAACAAAGCCTACTACATGCTCTGCCCAAGGTTCACAAGGGCCTGAATCCCCCCCCCCCCTCACTATGCCCCATGGTTTCGGGCATCGGTTCTTTAACCAAAAGATTGGGGGAGTGGTTGGACTCTTCGTTACAGCCACTGGTTAAACGTGTACCAGGACATATTAAAGATACCTCGGATGTACTATGTACTTCAGTGGAAAACTGAATACACATGGCTAACTACAGATGTTATATTATTATATCCTTCGATTCCACATAATCTCGCCATGTTGGCACCTACATAAATACAGTAAACATACAACAGACTTTATCATCTATATTTCAGAGGTGACTTTCTTCCTAAAGGGAACCTGTCACCAGGATTTTGTGTATAGAGCTGGGGACAAAATAGAGCATGCATCCGTGCTAAAAACACTGACCCACGGATCGTGCGAAAACACTGATGTCTGAATACACACATTAAAATAAATGGGGACGTGTGCTGTCCATGGAGAACACGTACAGCACACGTCCGTGAAAAACACTGACGTGTGAATGAGGCTTAAGGCATCAGGCACCCTTCATCGCAGTGCAGGGACCCGATAGGGTCAGAGAGGGAGCCCCCTCCCTCTGCAAACACCATAGTTTGTGCGCTCAGGTTTGATAGCAGCATCTAATGGGTTAAAAATTACTTCACGGCATACAGAAACTGCGCCTCGATCAGCTGGCCAGCTGACATCCAGGTCTCTGCTGTATCCGCTTGCATCACTGGAAACGCTGCTATTCCTGGGGCAGTTTGTGCATGCACAGTGCATGTCGGGAAGGGGTTAATCACCATCAGCTGATTAGGGTTGATCATGCTGGCAGGACCTCTAATCAAAAGGAACTGCATTCATTTCTATGGGAGTTCCAGAGATAGCCGAGTACAGCGCTCACCCATCTCTGAAACTCCCATAGAAATGAGTGAAGTAGCCACACACATGTGCGACCGGCCTCTCCGTTTATTTCATGGGGCTGCAGGGGATATGGGGCCCCCATACTCATGATCGGGTGGGGGGTTGGGAGTGTCCCAGCGGCAGGACCGTGACCGATCTAATAGTTATCCTGTGAATGGTGCATAACTATCAGACTAGGTAGTCAGAACCACGAAACAATTGAGCGAGCAGTGTGGTCCTTGTAACTGGTCACACGCAGTACCAGCTCACGCCGCTGTTCCCCTATTTCTAACTACGGGCCTGTTCACATGTCGTTTTTGCTGCACTTCAAGGGGATATATTTAGATAAACAGTAAAAAAACAAACAAAAAAAAAAACCACACTAATATATGCAATTTTGTGGCTCTTTTTTTTAACTTAGGGCACTTTCTCATTAGCGTTTTTTGCGGATCCGTCGAAAACGCTTCCATTACAATAATACAACTGCATACATCCGGCATGAACAGATCCAGTTGTATTATGTCTTCTATAGCCATGACGGATCCATCTTGAACACCATTGAAAGTCAATGGGGGACCGATACGTTTTCTATTGTGCCAGAGAAAACGGATCCGTCCCCATTGACTTACATTGTGTACCAGGATGGATCCGTTTAGCTCCGTTTCATCAGGCGGACAGCAAAACACTTCCAGAGCGGAATGGAGACTAAACGGAGGCAAACTGATGCATTCTGAGCGGATCCTTTTCCATTCAGAATGCATTAGGGCAAAACTGAACCGTTTTAGACCGCTTCTGAGAGCCCATGACAGATCTCAGAAATGGAAAGCCAAAACGCTAGTGTGAAAGTAGCCTTATACATTTTTGTGAAACTTTTTTTTTTATAAAGATTTGAAGTGTATCTGGGAAGTATCTGAATACGTTTAACGGATGAAAACGTATTGTCTAAGGCTGGGTTCACATCACGTTTTCGACAACAAAAAAAAAACAACTTATACTTTAACGGATTCCTCAGACAGTTACCATACGGGGCATCCGTTCACCATGCCGTTCCACTGTAAAAAAAAAAAAAAAAAAAAAGTGTACTATTTTTTTAACTGGACTCTACTCTTTAGTATCTTTTCAACTCCAACATACACGTTGAATGGATGGCAAAAACATGATCTGACCCCAGCCTTACGTTTCCCTCTGTCTCCCATTAACTGCAATGTCAGGCTGGGTTCACATCACGTTTGTCATACATTTAACGTACACAAAAAAAAGTATACGTTAACGGACGCCTCAGACAGAAGCCATACTGTGAGATCCGTAACCACAAGTTACGTTGTATAAAAAAAAAATATATATATACGGTTTTGCTGGAATTTGCGGGATCGAAAAGCGTGGTACACTATGCATTTTCATCCTGAGTCCTGCAAAATAGGGAAATAAATTATACAATAACTTTTTTTTTACAATGGAACTCTATGGGGACGGATCTCGCAGAATGGCATCTGAGACATTGGTTAACGTATACGTTTTTTGTGTATGTTAAATGTATGACAAACATTATACGAATCCAGCCTAAAAAAAAACACATACAGAAAGGTAAATAGTGACAAATTGGGTCAAAAGCATGCACTGTCTGTCTAAGTCTATGGGTCTATACTAGTGTTGATCGAGCACCCAAGTGCTCGGGCCGAACACATCAGGAGAACCCAAGCATTAAACGAGGCACCCCCTGCTCTGAAGAGGGGAGGGTGCCTGGTTCATAGGAAGAGGTCAGAAATTGATGGAAACACCAGTGAAATGGTTCGGGAAGAGCAATGGAAGGATATCTGGATGCATCTTGGACTCCCAGGTCGCTGCTGGGAACGATGTTGTCCGATTAGTACGCCACTTTTACAGACTGATAATAATACGCACCAAACCAAAGATAAAATCAATTTTAGAGGAAAAATTGTTAGGAAACATTCTTTCGTGTATATTTACTTGTATATAAAGTGCAAGTGCTGCCAAAAATTACAAGCAAGAGGCACTCTGATACTACCTGTATACCACATAAAGGAGGGGCTCATTCACATTGTGATACAATTGTTCATGTAGTGGGACTCCTACACTCATAAAGCCTATGCACTAAGTGAAAGGGCTGCCAAAAATTACAAGGAACGGGCACTCCAATACACCCTTTTTTACACATAAAGGAGAGCATCATACACACCCTTGAAAAATTATGATTGATGGCCTGCTGGTGACCCTCAAAAACATTTGGAGCAAGGGCCTGCTGATCTGACCATCTAAAACATGAGGCGCGAGGGCCTGCTGCTGAGCTGAACCTCTGAAACATTAGAAGTGAGGGTCTGCTCCTAAGCTGACCATCGAAAAAATTATGGGTGATGGCCTGCTGCTGAGCTGACCATTGAAAAAATTATGGGCCGATCGCACGTCCCCGTGACAGTGACAATCCATTTGGATGTCTGCCCTATCAACTTTCGATTCGACTTTCTGTGCCTACCATGGTGACCACCATGGTAACAGGGAATCAGGGTTTGATTCCGGAGAGGGAGCCTGAGAAATGGCTACCACATCCAAGAAAGGAAGCAGGCATGCAAATTACCCACTCCCAACTCGGGAAGGTAGCGACGAAAAATAACAATACAGGACTCTTTCTAGGCCCTGTAATTGGAATCTTTAAATACTTTAACGAGGATATATTGGAAGGCAAGTTTGGTGCCAGCAGCCGACTCGCTCCCGGCCTCCACAACGTTCACCCAGTGTGCCGTCAGGGTGAGGATTGCCTTGACCAGACTCTTGGATAGTGAGACTGGACTGGTGAGGGCCTGCTAGTGAGTTGACCCAGTAAAAGATTGTAGGTGAGGGCTTGCTGGTGAGCTGACCCTCTAAAAGGTTGTAGATGAGGGCCTGCAGGTGAGCTGACCCTGTAAAACATTATATGCGAGGGCCTTATGGTGAGCTGGCCCCGTAAAAAATTGTAGGTGAGGGCCTGCTGGTGAGCTGACCCTGTAAAAGATTGTAGGTGGGGGCCTGCTGGTGAGCTGACCCTCTAAAAAATTATATGCAAGGGCCTGATGGTGAGTTGACCCTGTAAAACATTATATGCGAAGGCCTGCAGGTGAGCTGACCCTGTAAAACATTATATATATATATATATATATATATATATATATCCTCTGCGCCTGGAGGAAAGAAGGTTTGTACACAAACATAGAAGAGGATTCTTTACGTTAAGAGCAGTGAGACTATGGAACTCTCTGCCTGAGGAGGTGGTGATGGTGAGTACAATAAAGGAATTCAAGAGGGGCCTGGATGTATTTCTGGAGTGTAATAATATTACAGGCTATAGCTACTAGAGATGGGTTGTTGATCCAGGGAGTTCTTCTGAATGCCTGATTGGAGTCGGGAAGGAATTTTTTAATCCCCTTAAGTGGGGAAAATTGGTTTCTACCTCACAGTTTTTTTTTTTGCCTTCCTCTGGATCAAATAGCAGGATGACAGGCCGAACTGGATGGACAGGTGTCTTTTTTCGGCCTTATGTACTGTTACTATATGCGAGGGCATTATATGCGACAAATAAGCATGTTGATATGATGGAAGAGGAGGATGAGAAAAGGAAGATTCAACCATATACCTTTTTTGTGGTGGAAGGGGTGCATGGGAATACATATATTCAGTACAATATAAACAACACATTTAACCACTCCCGGACCGCCGCACGCAGGATCGCGTTCTCGCGGCGGCCGGGCTCTTCTGATCCGACGCATCTAGGCGTCATCTCGCGAGACGCGAGATGACGCGAGCACGCGCCCGCACATGCGCAATGCGCGCCATCGGCGAGCTCGCATGTAGTTATACTACAGCCTGCCAGCGCCGATCGTGCGCTGGCAGGCTGTATATGGCAGAAAAAATCGCAGATCAGACGTTGTTCTGTGAACAGCGTCTGATCTGCTTGCTGCACGCTTCTCTGGTGGTCCCTTTGCTTGGGACCACCAGAGAAAAATATCAAAGTGCACCAATCACCACACAACCCCCTCCCCACCGCCCCCACCCACCCACCACCCCCACTGTCACTGATTAACCCCTGATCTCCCATGTCACCCCCTGATCACCCCCTGTCACCCCCTGTCACTGATCACCCCTGTAAGGCTCATTCAGATGTCCGCATGTGTTTTGCGGATCCACGGATCCGCAAATCCGCGGATCCATAAACTACGGACACCAGCAATGTGCTTTCCGCATTTTGCGGATCCGCACATTGCCAGAACTATATAGAAAATGCCTTTTCTTATCCGCAGTGCGGACAAGAATAGGACATGTTCTATACTTTGCGGATCTCCAATTATGGATCCGCAATTATGGATCCGAGCGGGACAAAGTCTGTCCCCATAGAATTGAATGTATCCACAATTCTGTTCCGCAAAATTTTGCGGAACAGAATTGCGGACGCTGAATGAGGCCTTAGGGTCCCTTAGCGATCGCAGCTTTATAGCTTTTCCCTCTTTTTTTGCACATTTTTAGAGATTTTTTCATCCACATTGATCAATGTGAATGGAAAAATCTGTGCCGCTCATTTTTTTCTTTCAGCGCAGAGGCTGAACGGAAAAAAATTCTCATTACCCGTATGGTCAATATAAGGAGAATCGCAAAAACTCCTAATTCTGGCCATACGTGTAATGATTATGGAGACCCTAAAATGCCAGGGCAGTATAAATACCCCACATGTGACCCCATTTTAGAAAGAAGACACCCCAAGGTATTCTGTGAGGGGTATGGTGAGTTCATGTAAAATTTTATTTTTGTCACAAGTTAGTGGAATGTGAGACTGTAAAAAAAAAAAAAAAAAAATACCATTTCCGCTAACTTGTGCCAAATTTTTTTTTCTGTAAACTCGCCATGCCCCTCACGGAATACCTTGGGGTGTCTTCTTTCCACAATGGGGTCACTTGTGGGGTATTTATACTGCCCTGGCATTTTAGGGGTCCTAAAGCGTGAGAATCCAAATGCGTAAAAATGTCCTGTGAAATCCTAAAGGTACTCATTGGTTTTAGGGCCCTTTGCGCATCTTGGCTGCAAAAAGTGTCACTCATGTGGTATCGCCGTACTCAGGAGAAGTAGGGCAATGTGTTTTAGGTGTATTTTTACATATACCCATACTTTGTGTGAGAAATATCGCTGTAAACGACAACTTTTTAATTTTTTTATTCAAAGTTGTCAATTTACAGAGATATTTCTCTCACTCAGTATGGGTATATGTAAAATACACCCTAAAACACATTGCCCTACTTGTCCTGAGTACGGCGATACCACATGAGTGACACTTTTGCAGCCAAGATGCGCAAAGGGCCCTAAAACCAATGAGTACCTTTAGGAGGGCATTTTTACGCATTTTTCTTCTCACGCTTTAGGGCCCCTAAATGCCAGGACAGTATAAATACCCCACATGTGACCCCATTTTGGAAAGAAGACACCTCAAGGTATTCGCTGAGGGGCATAATGAGTCCATGAAAAATTAAACTTTTTGTCAAAAGTTAGCGGAAAGGGAGACTTTGTGAGAAAAACAATGAAAAATCAATTTCCACTAACTTGTGCCAAAAAAATCTTCTATGAACTCACCATGCCCCTCACGGATTACCTTGGGGTGTCTTCTTTCCAAAATGGGGTCACATGTGGGGTATTTATACTGCCCTGGCATTTTAGGGGCCCTAAAGCGTGAGAAGAAAAATGCGTAAAAATGCCCTCCTAAAGGTACTCATTGGAATTAGGGCCCTTTGCGCATCTTGGCTGCAAAAGTGTCACACATGTGGTATCGCCGTACTCAGGAGAAGTAGGGCAATGTGTTTTAGGGTGTATTTTTACATATACCCATACTGGGTGAGAGAAATATCTCTGTAAATTGACAACTTTGAATAAAAAATTTAAAAAGTTGTCGTTTACAGCGATATTTCTCACACAAAGTATGGGTATATGTAAAATACACCCCAAAACACATTGCCCTACTTCTCCTGAGTACGGAGATACCACATGAGTGACACTTTTGCAGCCAAGATGCGCAAAGGGCCCTAAAACCAATGAGTACCTTTAGGATTTCACAGGCCATTTTTATGCATTTGGATTCTCACACTTTAGGGGCCCCTAAAATGCCAGGTGAGTATAAATACCCCACATGTGACCCCATTTTGGAAAGAAGACACCCCTAGGTATTCTGTGAGGGGCATGGTGAGTCCACAGAATTTTTATTTTTTGGCACAAGTCAGCGGAAATTGTTTTTTTTGTTTTTTTAATTTTGTTTTTTACAAAGTCTCATATTCCACTAACTTGTGACAAAAATAAAATTTTACATGAACTCACCATACCCTCACAGAATACCTTGGGGTGTCTTCTTTCCAAAATGGGGTCACATGTGGGGTATTTATACTGCCCTGGCATTTTAGGGGCCCCTAAAGCGTGAGAAGAAGTCTGGAATCCAAATGCGTAAAAATGCCCTGTGAAATCCTAAAGGTACTCATTGGTTTTAGGGCCCTTTGCGCACCAAGCTGCAAAAAGTGGCACACATGTGGTATCGCTGTACTCAGGAGAGTAGGGCAATGTGTTTTGGGGTGTATTTTTATATATACCCATACTTTGTGTGAAAAATATCTCTGTAAACGACAACTTTTAAAATTTTTTATACAAAGTTGACAATTTACAGAGATATTTCTCTCATCCAGCATGGGTGTATGTAAAAATACACCCCAAAACACATTGCCCTACTTCTCCTGAGTACGGCGATACCACATGAGTGACACTTTTTGCAGCCTGGGTGCGCAAAGGGGCCCAAATTCCAACGAGTACCTTTAGGTTTTACATGGCGGCTCACAATTTAGCCCCGCCCAAAATGCCAGAACAGTAAACACACCCCACAAATGACCCCATTTCGGAAAGTAGACACCCCAAGGTATTCACTGAGGGGCATAGTGAGTCCGTCTGAGATTTTTTTTTTTTGCCAGAAGTTATCAGAAATTGAAACTTTTTTTTTTTTTTTTTCTCAGAAAGTGTCATTTTCCGCTAACTTGTGAAAAAAATGAAATGATACATGAACTCACCAAGCCCCTCCGCGAATACTTTGGGGTGTCTTCTTTCTAAAATGGTGTCATTTGGGGGTATTTATACTATCCTGGCATTCTAGCACCTGAAGAAACATGACAGGTGCTCAGAAAGTCAGAGCTGCTTCAAAATGCCGAAATTCACTTTTTGCACCATAGTTTGTAAACGCTATAACTTTTACCCAAACCAATAAATATACACTTATTGGATTTTTTTATCAAAGACATGTAGAACAATAAATTTAGAGAAAAATTTATATAGAAATGTAGTTTTTTTTGAAAAATTTTACAACAGAAAGTGAAAAATGTCATTTTTTTGCAAAAATTTCGGTAATTTTTGATTAATAGCAAAAAAAGTAAAAATGTCAGCAGCAATGAAATACCACCAAATGAAAGCTCTATTAGTAAGAAGAAAAGGAGGTAAAATTCATTTGGGTGGTAAGTTGTATGACGGAGCAATAAACGGTGAAAGTAGTGTAGTGCGGAATTGTAAAAAGTGGCCTGGTCATTAAGGGTGTTTAAGCTAGGGGGGCTGATGTGGTTAAAGTGCCTTTATGTTCATCAGCTTTCCTCTGGTGGAGTCGAGAAGTCAGGGGCAATCCAGGACTTGTTCATTTTTATAAGAGTCAACCTGTCAGCATTTTCAGTTGACAAGCTGATACGCTTATCTGTTATAATGCCACCAGCGTGTAAATACACGCTTAGACAAAACGCTAGCGCAGGGCAGGCCAGCACCACCAAAGCGTAGAACACCAGTTCATGTCACGTGTCCAGCTTGGACACCCAGTAGTTGTAAGGCATTGAGGGATCATTGAGGACGCTGACACAGTCTGCTATGTACTCCTTAACCATCTTCCAAAATGTTTCCCTCCTTGTGACAGTAGGCCGCACATCAGGGTGAGGGTGCTGGGGGGAGAGTCATGAAACTGTCCTAGCCCTTGGAGAGTGTTGCCCTGCCTCTGTCGGAACTGCTGTGTGTTCCCCTTGTCTCCCTTCCTTGGTTGCCCAAGGAACTATGGACTCTGCCGCCAGCATTGTCAGATGGAAATTTTTGGAACAATTTTTAAAAAAGGACCTTCTGGTATTGCACCGTTTTGCTCGTCCTTTCCACCAGAAGAATGGGAGATAAGAAGTTCTCTTTGTAGTGGGGGTCGAGTAGGGCAAACAACCAGTAATCCGTGCTGTCTAAAATGCGTATAACCCGTGGGTCGCGGGAAAGGCAGCCTAACATGAAGTCAGCCATATGTGCCAGAGTACCAACAGGCAAGACTTCGCTGTCGTCATCAAGAGGATGAATCTCAATCTTCTCATCCTCTTCTGCCCAGACACGCTAAACAGATGGAACTAAACTTCCATGGGTACTACCCTCTGTAGTGGAGGCAACCGTCTCCTGCTCCTCCTCCTCCTCTTCATCGTCCAATTCGCGCTGAGAAGACGAACTGACAGTCTAGCTATCACCCCGTATAATGTCTTCCCCCATTTCCACATGCAAAGTGTCGTCCTTAATTGTGAGCAGCGAGCCTTTGAGTAGACACAGAAGTGGGATGGTTACGCTGATAATAGCTTTAACTCCGCTCACCATCTGTGTTGATTCCTCAAAGTTTCTTAAAACCTCACAGAGGTCAGACATCCATGCCCACTCCTCGCTTGTGAATAGCGGAAGCTGACTGGAAAGGCTACGACCATGTTGCAGCTGGTATTCCACTACTGCCCTCTGCTGCTCATAAAGCCTGGCCAACATGTTGAACATCGAGTTCCAGCGCGTGCTCACGTCGCACAACAGCCGATGAGCTGGCAATTTCAAGCGCTGCTGCAGTGTTGACAGACTGGCTGAGGCTGTCGATAACTTGCGGAAATATGCACACATGCGGCACACCTTCACCAGTAGCTCAGGCAAATTGGGGTAGGTTTTAAGAAACCACCGGACCACTAAGTTTAAGACATAAGCAAATGATAGCCATTGAGGTACAGTATGTCTACACACACCCCCTTTTTCAACAACATGCCAAAATTTGGCTGCGTTTTATAGATAATATATTCTGTCTTTGGGAAGGATCGACATCTAGCATGCTTCAATTCCCTTAATTCCTCGACAACATCTACCCTGAATTAGCTTCACTGTACAGATGGACACCAACAAGATCAGTTTTCTGGACACCCTTGTGATTATAGACCTAGAAGGTTCTATCAGCTTTGATCTATACAGTAAACCTACTGATAGAAATAGCCTTTTGCACTACACTAGTAGTCACCCTAGAGCAACTAAAATGTCATTACCCAAATCCCAATTAACTCGGGTAGAACGTATTGTGATTGATCCCTCCACTAAAATCAAGAGAAGGGAGATGTCATCCAAATGTCTCCAGAGGGGATACCCCCAACACATGACAACCCAGACCATCAAGACAAGCAACTAAACCCTCTAATACTTTTAATAGAATACCCTGTATACTTACATATCACCCGCTCACACAGAAAATTCAAAACACAGTACGTCAACAGTGGCACATACTATCCCAGACTTACCCTAATGTACAAGAGTTTCAATCACCTCCCCTTACATGGTTCAAACGCTCACGGAACATCAGAGATCATTTAATTAGAGCTGACATCCGCCCTTTGTCTAGGACCCCACGCCAAAGATTTCTAGGAACTCCCAAAATGGGCACCTATCCGTGCCTTCACTGTGCACAGTGTTCGAGCGTCATTAAAGGAGATGTTATTACCCATCCACACTCCGGCAAGAAATTCCCTATTAAAGGGTATTTCACGTGCGACTCCACTCATGTCGTATATCTGATCAAATGTCCTTGCGGACTGGTCTATGTTGGCGAAACTACTACGCAGCATATCAGAGACAGAATTTCCAAACACAAACGCACAATCAGAACTGACCAATTACTTCTACCGATTCCGGCTCACTTTAAACACTCGAATCATCGAGGTACCTCTACCACGATGAGGAAGGAACAGAACTTTATTATTAAAGCAACGTGAATCATACTGGATACATCGCCTAGATACATTGTCTCTAAAGGGACTGAACAGAGAATGTGATTTTTATTACAATGCTTGAAATATTACATCACCTCTGATATTTTGTGTATTTTCTTTTCACAGATCCATTAATATGGAAGACATTCATCTAGTCATATACTCCTATGGGTGAGATTGTCGAGCTCCAAAGCAGCCACCAAGTTACAGCCATTATCAGACACAACCATGCCTGGTTGTAAGTGGAATGGCGAGCCACAGCTCAGTCTGGTCTCTTATCCACTGATGCAGCTCTGCGGCAGTGTGCTGTTTGACCCCTAAACACATCAGCTTCAGAACGGCCTGTTGCTGCTTCCCCACTGCAGTGCTACACCGCTTCTAACTACTTACTGATGACTAACTGGTGCTGCACACAGATAATTCGGAGGTGAAAGTGGAGGAGGAGGCGGAGAAGTGCGGGTTGGAGCCAGTAACGTAGGTGCTGGCAGAAACCCAGGTCGACTAAGGGCCTGCAATCCTTAGCATCGGTAGCACCTGTGCCATCCCAGGGTATGACTTGCTCCCGGCCTCCAAATCGTTCAGCCAGTGTGCAATCGGGGAAATGTAGCGTCCCTGGCCGAATGCACTTGTCCATGTGTCCGTGGTTAAGTGGACCTTCCCAGTAACTGCGTTGGTCAGGACACTTGTGATGTTACGGGACACATGTTGGTGTAAGGCAGGCACGGCACACCTTAAAAAATAGTGGTGGCTGGGGACAACGCAACGCGGGACGGCCGTCGACATCAGACTGCGGAAGGCCTCAGTGTCTACAAGCCTAAATGGCAACATTTCCAGGGCCAGTAATTTGGAAAGCTTCGCATTTTGCGCTATGGCCTGTGTGTGGGTGGCTGGGTATATGCGCTTGCGTTCAAAGGCCTGGGGTAAGGATATTTGGATCTTGTGCTGGGACGCAGAAGTGGAGGTGGTCACTGATGGAGCTTGCGAAGGTCCAGGTGCAGGGCAGGAAGCATCCGGGCCTGCGCCTTCGACAGGGGATTGGCCAGCACGTAACATAGGGGAAGAGGAGGCAGTGTTGTGACCCGCAGACACAGATTATGGACCCAGGCGTTCGTCCCACTTATTAAGGTGCTTGGATGCCATGTGGCGGATCATGTGGTGGGGTTGTTACTGTTCACGCCCTGGCTCATTTTGGTATGGCACAGGTTCCAAACTACTATTCTTTTGTCGTCCGCACTTTTCTCAAAAAAGAGCCATACTGCGGAACACCTACCCCTTGGCAAGGAAGATTTCTGCAAGAATGAGCTCCGTGGAACAATTGAAGGCCTGTTTGGTGTGGCCCGCCTTCTCTCTTTTGCCACCCCACTGCCTCTTCCAGCCTGTTGCGGTGCTGCTGATCCCTCGCCCTCTGTACTGCTGTGCTCGTTTGGCTTTCCACCTTCACAGGTTGGGTCAGTGACTTCATCGTCCACCACCTCCTCTTCCTCACTCTGCTCATCCTCCTGACTTGTTGACCTAACCACAACCTCAGTAATTGACAACTGTGTCTCATCCTCTTTATCAACCTCTTGAGACAGTAATTGCCATCAACTTATTGGCATCTGTGTCTCATCATCATCCACCTCAATAAACAGTAATTGCCATTCCCCACCATCATCTTCTTGTTGTGACTGTGGATGCTCCTCAAGAGGTTGGGAATCAGGGCAGAAGATCTCTCCCTCTTCATGCGTTCTTGGCGAGAGGCTAAATGAAGGACTGGCGAAGAAAAGAGGTCCTCAGAATATCCGAGTGTGGGATCACTTTTTGCCCAGACTCTCCATGGTGGGAAGAAGGAGGATCAGGGTAAGCATTGTGTTGACGAGACTCCTGGCCACTGAGACTGGACTTGGTGGAAGACAGGGTGGTGCTTAACCGACTGGAAGCATTATCTGCTGCAATCCAACCAACCACCTGGTTGCACTCGTCTGACTTCAAGAGTGGTGTCCTGCGCTGCCCTGCAAACTAGGACATGAAGCTAGGTATCGTGGATGATTGTTTCTCTTGTGCTATGGCAGCAGGCACAGTTTCAACACGCCCAGGGCCACGGCCTCTGCGTGCACCATCACAGCCACTTCCCTGTGCCTTACTGCTCGCCTTCTTTTTTTTTAAATGCTATTTATGCTTGAAAGAATGTCACATGTAGAGCAGCGTAGGATTTGTGTATTTTCTGTATGTGCTAAAAAATGTAAAAAGGTATTTGGGATGTGGAAACGTCACACAGGAAATATCTCGCAGATAATGTCAATGCCGTCACCAGTGGCTAATAAAAAATTACAGGGAAAGTCACAGATATTTGGGATAAGGAAGCGTTATACAGGAGAGGTACCACAGGTAATGTCACTGTCCGCAGGGTATACGGAAAAATGTTATTACTTACCGGTAATTTTATTTTACGGAGCCCATGACAGCACCACCGGAGAGAGGAGGATCCGCCCCCACGAGACAGGAAACCTGCAGAATAAAAAGGGCGGACACTCTCCTCCCCTTCAGTGAGTTTTCCAAGTATCGGAGGAAGGCCGCCAACATATATTAGACATGTAAATAACTTCTTTTTTTTTCTTTTTGCAACACCCGTGCAGTAGGAAGGACACATAGGGAGGGAAAGCCGGGCTGCTGTCATGGGCTCCGTAAAATAAAATTACCGGTAAGTAATAACATTTTTTCCTGTCGCCCATGACAGCACCACCGGAGACTTACTAGAGGAAACTCTAAGGGTGGGAGGTAGAAAGAAGGACCCCTTCACCAAAGGAAGAATCTCCCGAAAAGTTTAGGTCCAACCTATAATGTTTAAAAAAGGTAGAGGGTGAAGACCAAGTGGCTGCTTTGCAAATTTTCTCGATTGGAACCGAAGACCTCTCTGCCCAAGATGCTGCAACCGCTCTGGTCGAGTGAGCCCTTAACCCAACAGGAGGGGACAGACCAGAGGACAGATAAGATAAGGAAATAGCAGCAACGATCCATCGAGCGATGGAACACTTAGAGGCAGCCAAACCCCTATTCACTCCCTGAAATTGAAGAAATAGTGAAGACGACTTTCGCCAGGCAGACGTAGAGGACAGATAAGCTAAGAGGGCTCTTCTGACATCTAAACAATGGAGAGACTTTTCTTCCACAGTGGAAGGATTCTGGCAAAGGGAAGGAAGAACAATTTCCTGAGAACGGTGAAAACTGGTGACAACTTTTGGGAGGAAAGCCGGGTCAGGACGAATGACGACCTTGTCTTCTAATATTAAGGTGTACGGAGGGTTTATGGAGATGGCCTGAATCTCGCTAATCCTGCGGGCGGAGGTCAAGGCTATTAATATGGCCAGTTTAAAGGTCAGGTGTTTAATAGTGGAGGAATCAATGGGCTCAAAGGGAGATTCTGATAACGCTTTTAGCACTACCTCTAAACTCCAGGGAGGAGGCCTAGGAACAGAGACTAGGGAGGTTCTATCTACAGCCCTAAAAAACCTGGATACCCACGGGCTTCCAGCTAAGTTCTGTTTAAACAAGGCTGATAGAGCTGAGACCTGAACCCTTAGCGTGCTGGCTGCTAGGCCTAGTTCTAGCCCCTTCTGGAGAAATTCCAGGATAGTATGTAAGGGGGCTATTGCAGGAATGTCCTCTAAACGGATCCGGGCGAAATCTAGAAATTTATGCCAGATTCTGCTATAAATTCCTACAGTGACCTCTTTCTTGTTTTTTAGCAGGGTGGAGACTAAGGCGTCAGAAAACCCTTCCTTTTCTAGTAACCACCTCTCAAATTCCAGGCCGTTAAGTGTAGGTTTTCTACGGCTGGATGTATCACTGGTCCCTGGCTTAGAAGCCCCCGGACCGAAGGAAGAACCCAAGTATCGGAGACCGACATGGTCCTGAGCCCCGTGAACCAGGCCCTTCTGGGCCAAAAGGGTGCTATTAAAATTACCCTGGCCTTCTCTTCCCGAATTTTCCTCAAAACCCGGGGAATCAGGGGAAAAGGGGGGAAGGCGTAAGCCAGGCGAAACTTCCAAACTTGGGACAGAGCATCTACCCCACAAGGGGATCCCGACTGATCTAGAGAGAAAAACCTCGGTACTTTCTTGTTTGAATGGGTAGCAAACAAGTCGATTTCCGGACGGCCCCAAAGATCTACAATTTTTTGGAGAATTAACGGATTCAGAGACCACTCCCCCTGAGACAGGGTGTGACGGCTCAAGAAATCGGCTTGTTTGTTCTCCACACCCCTTATGTGAACAGCTGAGATCGAGGCACATGTTCTCTATGCTAGCTCCAAAATAGAGAAGGCTTCCTCCATAAGGGCTCTGCATCTTGTGCCTCCTTGTTTGTTTAAATAGGATACTACAGTCCTGTTGTCTGAAAGAATTCTTAAATTTCTTCCTGTTATCTTTGAAAGTGAACTCCTCATGGCTAGGCCTACCGCCATCAGCTCCTTTAGATTTGAGGACTGACTTGTCTGAAGGGGGTTCCAGCGGCCCTGATAGGATGAGCCTTGAATGTGGGCCCCCCACCCCCAAGGACTTGCGTCCGTAGTCAGGCAAACCAAGCTGTCTATCTTCCACGGGGTCCCCTGTGTGAGATTGTCCTCTACTAGCCACCAGCCTAATTCCTGGATAGTCTGGGATGAGACCTCCTACGAAGACTGCCACCCTTAGGAACTTCTGATGTTCTACAGCAATGGGGACGTGGTAGTATGCGTCCTTTAGGTCGAGAACTGCCATGAAACAGTGAGGGTATAAGAGATCGATAGCTGATCTTATTGTTTCCATCTTGAATTTCTTCGGCTGCAGGAAGAGGTTTAGTTTCTTTAGATTTATGATGGTTCTCCAGGAACCGTCTGGTTTCTTGACAAGAAAAAGTGGAGAATAAAATCCTTTCCCTCTTTCTTCCTCTAGTACCGGGATTAAAACTGATTTTTCTATTAATTTCAACACTTCTATTTCCATGATGGATCTTCCCCGCACGGAACAAGGATCTACGGTGGGTAAGAATCTGGCAGGAGGAGACTGAAGGAATTCCAGCTTTAAGCCTCTGGAGATGGTATCGAGCATCCAAGGGCTTAAAGAAATTTTTCTCCATTCTGATGCGAAATCCTTTAGTCTGCCTCCTACCGGAGTGCTGGCGTCATTGCTGGTCTGACTTCTTTTTATCTGAGGAGGGCTGACTAAAGAAAAAATTCCTGTTCTTTCTTTGACTCCTAAATCGATCTTCTCTAGGCTTTCTGTCCTGTTCATGGTTTCCTTTAAAGGGACGAAAGGGGCGACTAAATCTGCCCTTACTAGGGAAAGAGCCCTGAAACCCGGGAAACTTTCTCTTCCTGTCAGCCGCCTTATCTAGGAGGTCATCTAAACTAGGACCAAAGAGGTACTCCCCCTCACACGGCACTCCGCAGAGTTTTGTCTTGGAGGCAGTATCGCCACTCCAATTTTTTATCCAAAGCGCTCGTCGAGCTGAATTGGATAAGGCTGCTGATTTAGCGGCCAATCTGACCGAGTCGGCCGAGGCATCTGCCAAAAAACCGGCTGCTTTTTTAATCGTAGGGAGGGAGGCCAGTATCTCATCACGGGGACTCCTGTTTCTTAGCTGAGACTCTAGCTCAGACAGCCAAACAATTAAGGAACGGGCCGTACAGGTGGAGGCTATACTGGGCCTAAAGGATGAAGTTGATGCCTCCCAAGCTCCTTTAAGAAAAGCGTCAGCCTTCTTATCCAGAGGATCTTTCAATATGCCGGTATCCTCAAATGGTAGGGCCGTCTTCCTAGAGACTTTGGAAATGGCCACATCAATACGGGGAGCCTTATCCCAGGTGGCCGAGTCCTCGTTTTTAAAGGGATATTTGCGTTTGAGATTTTTGGATATAAACACTCTCCTATTAGGTTTTTTCCACTCTCCTTTAATCAAAGCTGCCACATTCTTGTGCACTGGGAAGGTACCATGTTGTCTGGTCTCTAACCCCCCGAACATAATGTCCTGGAAGGAACGGGGCTCCCGGGTTTCTTCTATGCCCATAGTTGAGCGGACGGCCTTTAAAAGCTTCTCAGTATCTTCGATAGGGAAACACGGTCTCCCCCCCCCTTCTTCCTCATCAGAAGAGGACTGGGACGAGACGTCCGAATGCTCAACTACTGAAGAGGGAACATCATCCTCTCCTTCTGAAGAGACGGGATTTCGCAGGGACTCTTTACGAACAGGCCTCTGCTCCTTTCTGGCAGACACAGAGGAGTTAACCTCTGACCGAACCAACGCCTGCAGACACTTGTAAAAAGAAGGAGACTCCTCTGCTACAGTTCTGTCTATACAGGGCTGGCACATCCTTTTATCCCAGTCAGACGGCAACCCCCCTCTACACAATACACACTCCTTATTCTTCTTTTTGGCCACCACTTTTTTAGACTTAACCTGCAAAAAACAGTAATGCCTGTCAGTAAGGAAGGTATCTAGGTCATAAGAGACCCACACTCACCCCTGCAGAGGTACCGGAGCAGGAGGGACAGCAGGCTCCTCACAAAGCTTGTCCTCTTCCATGATGCAGACAGGATCAGCCAGGTACAGAGACTAGGGACCATCTATAGCCCGCAACCAGACGCCGGCAAAATGAAATTCGCGCCCTTCTCATAAGGGCGCCTGAAGATGACGTCATCTGCTGACGTTACGCCGGTCACATGACCGCAGGAGCGCTTCCCGGCATCTCACAGCCCAAGCCCCTCCTCTTCCTCCCCCTGGCCGCCGGCGTCTCATCTTCGCGGCACCTACCATGAAGGTGCCGGCTTTTACCGCTGCTCCAGCACACTAAAGACCCCCTCCGGAGCTCAGCTGTGCCTATGCTTAGCCCATAGCGCACCTCGATGCCGCCACCTTACCAGAGCCGCAGGTTAGTAGCGGAGCGCCACCAGAGAGAGGGACTGTAAACTTTCGTGCTGCAGGCTTCCCACCAGAGACAGGAAACCACACTGAAGGGGAGGAGAGTGTCCGCCCTTTTTATTCTGCAGGTTTCCTGTCTCGTGGGGGCGGATCCTCCTCTCTCCGGTGGTGCTGTCATGGGCGACAGGAAAAAAGTACACTATGTCACAGATAAAGTTTTTATGCACACACGTTACACTGCAGATGAGGCACTGGTAATGTCACCGTCAGAAGCGGACACCGTCTATTGAAAAAGTACACTGTATGTCACTGATAAATTTTTTCAGCGCACACATTACACTGCAGATGTTGGGCAACTAATGTCACTGTCCGCAGTGGACACGGTCTAAGGAAAAAAAGGACACTGGATGTCACAGATATTTTTGGGATGCGCACACTTTACACAGGAGATGTGGCGCACATACTTTAACTGTCCACAGCAGCCTATTAGACACAATTTAGAGCAGGTTGCGCTAAAAAAAATATTGCTGCTGCCACACACAATAGTCCTTTTGGGTCTCTGAAAAAGTCCAATATCACTCCCTACACTGTCCGTCCTTTCCTATGCACAGCTCTCCCTGACTAGGACTGAGCCAAACACGCGCCGATGACGCATTCCGGACAGCCAATCACTGTAATGCCAGTAACCAACGTGGCTACGGCATTAGAGTGAGAACAGTAGTTACCCACACGTTTATTGGCTGCGTACCAGCCAAGAAACGTGCGGGGAGGAGACTCGAGCATTGTGCTCGAGCACATGCGGTATTTGGCTGAATACTGCCATGTGCCGATAATAGCAATGCTCGAGCCGAACTGGTGTTCGGCCAAGCATGCTCGCTCAACACTAGTCTATACGTTTTTTCCTGTTTACAAATCTATCCGCTTGACATACAGCGAGATGTGAACAGCCCCTACCTGTGGCCCCCAGCAGTAAAGATGTCCGGTTCTTGAACTAATCGTTCTTTTGAATCAATTCCTTTCACTCAACTGGAGTCGATTAATCTGACTGAGCTGATCTGTTTGAAGCAGCTCAGTCTGTGATGTAGCAGAGACTCTAGCAGGTCTTGTGTAACATGATCCTAGAGTGAAGGCCCCCCCAAACCTGCAACCATTTTAAAGGAGTTCTGCAGTTAGGCTACGTTCACACGACGACATTTGTCGCGTGACTTTTCGGGAACCACTACACTGCAACATTTGTAGCGCGACATTGATGTCACATTAATGTCGCGTGACAATTTTTATAATGGGAGTCTATGGTGGTGTCACACGTGCAACATGCGACTGCGAAACAACAGTCGCCAAAAATCCATCCCGGATGTTTTTTTTCCGACTGTCGTGTCGCATGTTGCAATGCGACACCATAGACTCCCATTATAAAAATTGTCGCGTGACAATAGTGCGACTTTTTGTCGCGCGACAATTGTAGTCGTGTGAACGTAGCCTTATTCTATCCAGAAGATAGCTCATCAGCATCTGATCGGCTGTTTGTGCATCAGCCGATCAGCTGTTTGTGAAGCAGCGGCACTGGCGCCACGGCCTTCTCGCCGTTTTCCGCAGGCCCAGTGATGTCACGACTAGTATCACTGGTCTTGGAGCAGCTAAGCTCTTTTCACTCGAATGAAGCTTAGCTATGCCCAGGCCAGTGATACTAGTCGTGGCGTCACTGGGCCTGCGGTAAACAGCGAGAAGGCTGCGGCGCTACTGCCAGTGCTGCTACCTTCTCAAACAGCTGACCGGCGGGGTCCCGGGTGTCGGACCGATCAGATGCTGATGATCTATACGGAGGATAGATTATCAGTTTAAAATTACTGTAGAACCCCTTTAAATATATTAATTACCCTTCCAGTCCTGAGTTTTCCCCACCCCCTGGATGCTTGTTTTTTTTCAGCTCCTCAGCTTCGGTTCACTTGCTTGTCAGCCGACTCAGCCAGTGAATCGAAGATTCCATTCATTAATCGGTTCTATTAAATGAACTGATTCAAATGAACCGAACTACCCAGCAGTCTCTGAGGTAAAACGCGCGCCTATCCTCCGTTTTCTAGCGTCTGCTGATACGGAGGACACTTTAGTGGACGGGTTCCCCTTCCTCCCGCCATGCTCCGCTTGGGGGCGCGGGGTTCAGCTCCTCTCCCCTTCACTTGTTTTGCGCGGTGTGAACTTCGCTGACCTCGCCTTATGCCTTATAAGGGAAAGCCCACCAAGTCTACCCGCCAATCAGCAGAGAGAAAGATTCGATTGACAGCCACGGGAGCCAATGAAACGGCGAGCCTGAGGAGCAGCTGTTGTTCCAGAGGCAGGAAGATGTGGGCGCTGGGCAGTGGTCGGGCACTGCGGGTGTCAGGTAACTGGTACTGCTGCTTATATACCCCATGGTCTATCCTATGCTTTCTATGCCCCTGTTGTGACGCTTCTGTGCCTGGGTATTTTACATGGCAGTACTCTGTGTGTTACATAAGTGTCGCCCCTCTTAAGGCGAGGCTAGTGCAACCGCGGGACTACAAGGCTCAGCATAACCTCAGCCATGAGTGCTGTAGGTAGCAGCAGCTCTCACTGTTGTATGCAGCTTCCATGCCGTTGCTTTATGAGCCATCTATGGCACTGCCACTAGTTATGTGCAGGGTGCCCATGTCAGGTAGTACTACCAGGCTACAGTTTCTGTACCAAGATGGATCGGGGAGTCCAGCGCGGAAGCGCTCGCACAGTAGTGACCGGGGAGCGGTAAGTTATCAATTCTTTACATTTGTGACAAAGGGCATTCAGTGACAACCCCTTTAAGACGTAGATCGTAATGTGAAATCGCACGTAATATACGTATCGGGAGCATTCACACGACTGTATGTATTTTGAGGTCCGCATCCGTATGTCCAGTCCGCAAAGGATACAACATGTTCTATACTTTGCAGCAAACTGCGGACCACAGACCCATTGAAGTCAACGGACACCTCACGGACAGCATCCGTAGTTTGCAGATCCGCGGACCCCAAAATAAACACGGCGGTGGGAATGCTCCCTTATACTCTGTTTTTCTCTATTGGGTTCTATAGGAACCTCATATGATGATATGCTGTTACTTTCACGGTATTCAGATCCGGAATTAAACTGATCTGTTTTGATTTTGCACATCAGGATGCATCCATTCCGTTAGGACGCGGTTGTGTGCCATCAGAACGATAAAAAACAAATGGATCTGTCACTACATACATTAAAAGTCAATAGGTGACGGATCCCTTTTTTAGGCTCCTAAAAAAGCAAAAACGTATCAGTCACCATTGACTTACATTGTTTTCAGTGACAGATCTGTTTTTATGACCGGACACAAAACCGCAGCTTGCAGGGTCACAAAACGGAATACTGCCGAAACCGAAGACCTCCTGATGCATCCTGAACGGATCTCTTTTTATTCAAAATGCATGAGGTCCAAATGGAAATGTTTTTTTCTGTTCTTGAGATCCTCTACCGGATCTCAATACCGGAAAACAACAACGCAAGTGTTAAATTCGCCTTGTGTGATATTTATGTGATGTTTGTTTGTTTTTTAGCTTCAAAACCAATACTTTATAATCCAATCACAATGAAAGTAAAAAATAACCCCGAAAAAAAAGAACACATTCCCCGACTCTTCCAGCTGACATTCCTCGCCGGTGCATTGTAATGACACGTACTTGCTCGCTGGCAGTTTTGCTGCCTTTATGTGCTTTTTGCTTTGCTTTAGGCTACTTTTACACTTGCGCTGAAGGATTCTGTCAGGCAGTTCCATCAACAGAGCTGCCCGACGGATCCGTTAAAATGTTTGAAAATGGATTTCATTTGCAAACGGATCCGTTTGCAGATCCGTTTGACAATTGTATTGAAATAACAGATCCGTCTTTCCGTTGTCATCCGTAAAAACGCATCCGTTATTTATTATTTTACCATTTTTAAAGGTCTGCGCATGTGCAGAGTGGCGGAACGGATCCGTTAATGCGTCAATTTTCAATGACTGATCCGCCCTTGAAACATTTCAATGGAAATTAATGGTGGATCTGTCATTCCGTTAAGTGTTTCCGCTTTTTTGGACGGAGATAAAAATACAACATGCTGTGCTTTTATCTGCGTCCAAAAAACGTGAAAGGACTGAACTGAAGACAAACTGATGGAAACTGAACGGATTGCTTTCCATTCAGAATGCATTAGGATAAAACTGATCCGTTTTTTTCCGTTATTGGGCCCCGAGGACGGAACTCAATGACGGAAAAGAATAACGCTAGTGTGAAAGTACCCTTACTTGTGCTTTGTTTTATTGTGATGCAGACATTTCTTTCTAGAACAGTTTATGTATGAAACTTGTAATAAATATGCAGTTCAGTTCTGGGCACCAGAAAAGATTCCCTGCAGCTGGAAAACAGGAACTAAACTGATAAGGGGCATGGAGGGCTTCAAAGGCAATGTTACACTCCGGGGACATTTTTTTATGATCGCATTTTATTCATTTTGGGCTAAAAATCTTTTATTTTTTTTTAAATTGGGTCTTTATTAAAAACGTTCAGCCATTTCGAAGATGTGATGGTTAAAAAAAATCAGTCTGTTTGCAAGCTGTCAGTTTGTTTTCTTTGAATCCCCTCAGCTGACTGCTCATGTAGGACTCCAGTCTCCTGAACCTATAAACACTTATTTAAGGCTTTGTCTTATCTCATAAACACCTCATTATAGCTCAATTCTTATGAAACCGATAAGAGCCCTACATGAGCAGTCAACTGAGGGGATTCAAAGAAAACAAATTAACACTTGCAGACAGACTGATTTATTTTTTAACCCTTGTATCTCAGAAACAGCTGGACGTTTTTAAAAAAGCCACAATGGAAAAAATTAGTTTTAGCCTGAAATGAGTAAAGTGCAATCATGAAAAAATGCCCCCAAAGGTGCACTTGTCGGGTAGATTATCGGGAACAAATGTCGAACGCTCACTCCTAATAATTGACCCTTGAAAAGTTGCCGCAGATCACCCCATATACATTGGGTGAATGTATGTTTGCTGCAGAGTGGACACCTCCGTCATCGTTTTTGGGCAGCTGGTGATGCTGCATAAACAGGGGTCCGCTGCCCAGAAACGATGAATGTGTATGAGGACAAGCGATCGCAGCAGCCATCCTCATCCCCGTACAGCAGACGTGGAAGTGCAGCCACTGACGAGCAGGAAGGAACGCTTCACTCCCGATAATTGTCTGCTCGCTGGGCACGTGTAAATGGGCCTTTAGTTATGAGGAAAGACAAAGAGATACATTTATTTAGACTTGAGAAGAGACGTCTAAGGGGGGGGGGGGGTCGTGATTAACCTACACAAATATATAAATGGGCCATACAAAAACTGTTCCATGTGAGATCCCCTCAAAAGACAAGGGGGCACTGCCTCCGACTGGAGAAGAAAAGTCTCCAGAAGCGTCAGGGCTTCTTCACTGTGGAATAGACAACCTCCGGACGTGGAGGGTTTTAAAAAGGGTTTAGATGAATTCTTAAAGGGGATTTTATATTTTACTACTATGGCCTTTTTTACATGCGGTAATGCCCATGATGTTATTTTTATTTTTATTTTGGGGAAAGGGGGCGTTACCGCTGACATTAGCCGCGGGTGTCTGCTCTATGAAACAGCAGGCACCCAGTAGCTAGGGCGCTCCCTCCCCTCCGGATCGGGCGCCGTTTTTAAAGACTCGACCATGTGACATACTAGTACGTCACATGTCAGGAAGGGGTTAATGCTTATAAAAAATGTGTAGAAGCCGGGTTCTCACTCCCCTATTATAAAAGTCGCATCCCCACCCATCTCTTGTGGGAACTGGATGTATCTATGTCTTTTTTTTTTTTTTTTTTTTTTACAATTATCATGTCATTTATCCCGCACTATCAACACCATAAAAAAAAAAAACGATGCCAGGACGATGCTGTTTTTTGCTTATTCCCACAAAGAATGGGGTAAAAAGCAATCAAAAAGTCATATGTACCTGAAAATGATACTAATGAAAACTACAAGTTGTCCCACAAAAGTGAGGCCCTCAGACGGCTCTGTAGAGAGAAAAATGAAAAAAGTATGGGATGCAGTGACGCAAAAACATAAAAAAGCAGTAAAACTTTCAAATAAAATTCAAATGTACTTGGTATCGCTGTAATTATACTGACCCAGATAGTACAATTATTTTATTTATGCGGCAAAGTGAATGTTGCAAAATTAAAAAGACAATGGTGGTGGTCCTGCTCCCCCCCAGAAAGGTTTGTGTATCTCAAAATGGCGCCACTAAAAACTACAACTTGTCCTACAATAAAAGCAAGCCCTCATTCAGCTAAATTAACTGAAAAATGTAAAAAAACGTTGGCGCTTTTGAAATGCTTGGTCACCAAGGTCCAAAACTGCTGGTCCCTAAGTAGTTTTAAAAAGCTTCTTGCATGGAATAGTTCTGTGGGAAGTGCTCCAGGTGGAGACCCCAAGAACAAAGGGGTTATGGTGGTCTTCCGAGTGTGGCGTCCTTGGAGACCTCCAAAAAGATGTGATGGGGGATGACGCCCAACAGAGCACCAAAGCCCTTCATTCTAGCATTGGGGGGGGTCTACGCACCTGACCTCTCACGTTTCTGGTCTTTGAATTTCCACATGACCTTACAGTTTTGCGCTGGGCTTTGTGGATCATCAGATGCTGGATTAATGATACTTTTCTGTAGGATAGGAGAAGGGTAAATGGACATGACCTTTTTGATTGTGTTTTTTATTTTATTTTTAATAATAAAACATTTTGTATTATTTCAGTCATAAAAAAGTTCTGCCAAGGAACAGGCTTCTCCTCTCAGGCAGCAGTGGAATGTCTTTCTCCTCTCTTCCAAACTGCACAAGAAACTCCACAGCCCATACCAACCAAAGTCACAGGGACCATCCCGAAATGGATCAGAGGGAGCCTGCTGAGAAATGGGCCCGGCCAGTTTGAATTCGGCAATGACAAGTAAGACATTGCATGTTTAGCTATGTATGAATGAGCAGTCACGTGATGTGCTTTACATGAAGCACGTTTGCTTCTTGAGCCAGCTTCCAGCCTAATGAGTGTCTGTCACCACGATTTTGGACTATAATCTGCAGTATTAGGGTACATTCACACAAATGTAAGCCGTCCGTGTCCTTGCTGCAGACCGCAAATTGAAGTCCACAACGCACTGGCACTGGCCGTGTGAATCCTGTATTGTGGCATGGACTCATTCAAAACCCATACAACCCATGGTGCACGATCTGCAATACACTACAAAACAGGTCACGTCCTATCTTTTGCGGTGGGTAGGCAGGGACTAACAAGTCCACAGAAGCGCTTCTGTGGGCCTCCGGCCCATGCATCTGCTCTGCACCGCATTCAAGTCAATGGGTCCGAATCGGTGGTACGGCATTCACGCGGCCGGTGCCTGTATATTTCAGAACCACTATATGGGCACAGACAGCCTACAGTCGTGTGAATAGACCCTTACACAAGTAGTGCCCGGTAGCCATGGAGAGCCCGGTACGTCACCGGATCTAATAAAAAAAAAACAAAAAAAAAAAAAAAACCTTCCGCAGGGCAAAAGAGAGCATCAGAGCATATCATGCTCCAATGCTCCTATCAGGGGGGCTGCCTGGGTAAAAACAGGGGTATATGTCCAGGCTCAGCACTGAACCCGGACAACCCACTTCAGCAAATGACATTTATCATATAGAGAAAGGTAATACAAGGCACCTACTAATGTATTGTGATTATCCATGTTGCTTCCTTTACTGGCTTGATCCATTTTTCCATCACATTATACACTGCTCGTTTCCATGGTTACGACCACCCTGCAATCCATCAGTGGTGGTCGTGCTTGCACACTATAGTAGAAAGCACTGGCTTCTCTGGTGGCCGGAACAATAGGAGCACACATAGGCCGGCGCTTTTGTCCTATAGTGTGCAAGTACCGCCAGCGACGCTGGATTGCAGGATGGTCGTAACCATGGAAAAATGAGTCTATGGATAATAATAATACATCAGTAAGTGCCTTGTATTCACGTTCGCTACATGATAAAGGCCATTTGCTGAAATGAGACAACCCCTTTAACCGTCCGCACTCCTGCTGTGAGTCCGGCCTCTCCAATGCCAGCGTTAAAAATATCAACAGAAAACTTGTTTAAAGTGAGTGAGTTTTATGTCTCGTTTTTCTGCATTTTTGCAATGCTTTTTTTTTTTTTTGGCTGAAAAACACAGTCTCCAGGTGTTGGCTGAACGTCTGAGAGTTATGAAGCGCAGTAGGTTACTGCTTGTTCTCTTGTGTTTCAGATACTACCATTGGTTCGATGGAATGGCCCTGATGCACAACTTCAAGATTGAGAATGGCTCTGTCACCTACATGAGCAAGTTCCTTCAAAGTGAATCCTACACCGAGAATAAGAGAGCAAATCGAATTGTCGTCTCAGAGTTTGGTACCTTGGCAATGCCAGACCCCTGCCAATCTATGTATGATCGATTCATGTCTAAATTCAAATTGAGTAGGTTCAGTATTTTTCTCTATTGCAGAAAACTTAACTGTGTTTTTTTTAGGACGAGAATATGCATGGAAACAACAACGACTCTGTGATTTGCCGTAAAACTGAGACGTTATGGTGTTTCCTTATTGGAAAAGAAGTTGCAAGAAACGGAGTGACCATCCGATTAATCTGATCGAGATTTGCACCACGTTGCCTGCTACTTTCTCTGCCAAAAGTAAACATCGAGGTCTCCCATGTGCTGTATTAAGGCCCCTTTCACATCAGCGTTTTTGCTTTCCGTCCTAGAGTTCCTCCGTCCTCGGGGCTCTAGGATGGAAAGATACTGATCAGGTTTATCCTAATGCATTCTGAATGGAGAGAAATCCGTTCAGGATGCATCAGGATGTCTTCCGTTCAGTCTTCCGTTCGCATCGCCGGATCCGACGTTTAGCTTTAAAGAATGGTAACCATGGCAGCCAGGATGCTACTAAAGTTCCAGCTGCCATGGAAAAGCAGCGGGGAGTCGGTAGAGAAGCTATTTACCTTCCGTGCGGGGCCGGGACGCTCCCCGTTGACGTCACTGCGTCGCATGGTTCACATAGCTATGCTATGTGAGCAATGTGTCGTATGGATCATACTGCGCATTGCTCACATAGCATAGCTATGTGATCCATGCGACGCAGGGACCCGGTGACGTAATCGAGGAGCGCCCCGGCCACTGCACGGAATGCAAGTAGCTTCTCCCCCGGCTCCCCGCTTCTTTTTATGGCAGCCGGGACTTTAGTAGCGTCCTGGCTGCCATGGTAACCTGAAAGCATATTGAAGACTGATCAGTGTTCAATATGCTTTCAGTTGTCTTGCGTTGTGACAGATCTGGCGGGCATTTCCGGCGACGGAAGTTTACGCCGGATCCTCACAACGCAAATGTGAAAGAGGCCTACGGCCAAGAGGTTTCTAAGTTGTAGGAAGCTTCAGGTCACTGCGGAGTCCTGACCTAAGTGTTCATCAGGGCGGCTTGGCCATAGACCCTATAGGGAAATTTCCCACTGGGCTGATGCTGTGTAGGGCCACTCAAGCCCTCCTCGCCAGCCAGGTACATAAAGATCTGATTCTTTCCACGTAAGTAGGCCAGCAGCTGCAAGTGCCCTCCTGAGTTCAACGTCCTCAGGACAGTAATACAGATGAATACTATAGCGCAGGTGGCAGTATTTTGTGCTGCACTGTGGTATTTGGTTCAGCTGGGGCTGTGTATCGCTCTGCACTATGGTATTGCTAGCCCAGTCTACATATGTTTCCCCGACTTCTGTCAATTTGGACCTGCCTGCACATGGGGCTACTTTTAGTTCCCAGTCCGCCCTTGGTGTTCATACATACTGTACATGCTACAGATATGTGCAACAGAGTATCGCACATACTACACATCAGCGGATGGGTATTGTGCAGCATTATTACTCTATTTCCATATTGTCACAAGAACTTCAAAGCTAAATATTGTCTGCACAGCATTTGTGCCTACAATTAAAGGGGCTTTCTGGGAGTTCAGAACTGATGGATGGAGGTCCGACTCCCAGCAACTTCCACGATCAGCTCTCCCAAGGCCAGTGACCTCATATTCATCACTTACATGGCCTATTCATGGCTCCGTCCAATTGAAGTGACTGGGCCTAGGTGGAAATACCAATCACAGGTGCTTGTATATGTATAATACTCTGCTTGGTTTGCTGTGAGGAGGCTGCAGCATTCACTGGATCGCCACAGTCTCTGGGTGTTGTACCTTCCATGATCTGATACTGCTGACCTCCTGATGATGGGCCGTCAATATCTAACTTCCAGAAACCCCTAAAAGAGGGCAGTGCCACGATTAACATGTCTGTTTGTGCGTTGTTGCACAGTGTGCTGTCCACATTTTTTGCAGCCCCGTTGAAGTGAATAGGTCCACACCCGATCCACAAAAAAATGTCAGATGTGGACCAAAAATACGGTTGTGTGCATGAGGCTAAACGTCTATGTTCAGTTCCCCAATCTACATAGTTTGTAAGCATTTACGCTAGGTTCATATTAGCATTAAGAAATCCTGTTCAGGCATAAATGCCAGCAGTTGGCCAGATGAAAGAATGCTGCATGCAGAGGTATTTATGCTGGAAAGTGGCCGGATCTCCATGGGATCCTATTGAAGTCAATGGAGATCTGGCAGTTCCCAGCATTATCCAGCTATGTCGGATTCTGCTGTTCCTCTGCCTGATTTCATATTGCTACTTTGAACGTAGTCTTACTGGGATATGTATATTGACAGAATAAACATCTCATCCTTTTAGGCCTCATGCACTTGACCGTATTTTGCGGACCGTATACTGGCAGTTTTTTTCAGTTCAGTATACTGAACCATTCACTTCAATGGGTCTGCAAAAAATACTGAAGTGTCTCCGTATGCCTTCCGTTTCCGTTTTTCCGTTCCATTTCATTCAAGTCAATGGGTCCGCAAAAAAAACGGAAAGCATACGGAAAAGCATCAGTGTGTCTTCCGTATCCGTTCCGTTTTTGCTGAACAATCTATTGAAAATTTTAAGACCAGCCCAATTTTAATTATGGAATTACTATATACTGTATATGCCATACGGAACAACTGAACCGAAATGGAAACTAAAAATGGAACCACTGATCAGTTATAAACGGACCGCAAAACACTGAAAAAGCCATACGGTCGTGTGCAAGAGGTCTTAAGCAGAATCTGAGAGGTAAAATCATATCTGCTTTTGACCCCTATAAAATGAAGACAAACGCACATTGATCTTGAGTAGATAGGGTTTCAAGGATCCGTTGTCTCCTTTGATTTTGTGATAAGGAATTTTCTGCAAGACATCAACACTAAGAACAATATTTCCATATGGCTGGGGTAGTTGTTGGAGTTTTTCAAAAGGGAATATTTTTTTAAAGATTCTCCCATGATGAAGCAAGTTGTGTTTTTTTTTTTTTGTTTTTTTTTGCCCGTAAGCCGCACTTTTTATGACCTGGTAGCTTTTTATTAGAATTTACCTGTAGTGATCGCACCTTTATCCAGCTGAATGTAATTTTCATACTGATGGACATTTCTTGGTTATGACTGACATGTCATTCAGAGTTTCTTTTCTTCAGGGCTCATGCACATGACCGTGTGCTGCGGACTGCAAATTGCTGTCCGCAAAGCACAGGTACCGACCGCAGGGCCGCCGCATGCGGATCGCAGACCCATTAACTTGAATGGGGTCCGCGATCTGCATCCGATGGTACGCATTACAAAAAAGTTGTGCATTCACTACTTTTTTGCGGTGCGGAGTCACCAACAGAAAACCTACGGAAGCACTCAGTGCCTCCGTTCCGCACCGCATCTCCCGGATTGCGGACCCATTTAAGTGAGTGGGTCCGCATCCATCATACGGGGTGCAAACGGCCGGTGCCCGTGTATTACGGGCCGCAGTACGGCCACGGCTGTGTGCATGAGTCCCCAGTCTGAGCACTGAAATCTGAATCTCATTCTTCCTTTTTTGTTCTTCAGCTTCAACCGACAACTGCAGTGTGAACTATGTCCTGTATAAAGGTGACTATTATGTCAGCACTGAAACCAATTTTATGCGCAGAGTGGCACCTGAGACCCTGGATACCCTGGAAAAGGTAATCCTCAGTGCAAGTGTATGATGACTTGTAAGTAGAGATGAGCGAATTTTAAAAAAAGTTCGGCGTTCGGGTTGTGGTAAGTCGCGCATCCCGTTATGGATTCCACTATCGCGGCATATGGAATCCATAAGGGGCAGCTTCCACAAACCCGAACTGTTGAACAGCCGAAGGACCTGGGGTGACGTCACCGTCATGTGATCAGTGCAGGGGGCGTGGCTCAGCACGGGATCAAATCCAGTGCTGAGCCACGCCCCCTGCACTGATCACATGACGGTGACGTCCGCAGCACGGCAGTGCACGGCCGGAGATCGCCGGACTAAAAGTCCTGCATGTCCGGCGATCTTTGCCGTGCTGCGCCGTAGCTCCGCCCCCCCCGCCCCATTATAGTCAATGGGGACGGAGCGGCAGCATGGCAGTGCACGGGCACTTGTGGCAGGACGGATCAGGATCCGATGCCTGCCGGAAGTGTAAAAGTACCCTTACCATCCTTCTATGGGCGGAGTGTTTGTGCCACTACAGGATACGGTACATCCTATTACTTTACTTCCACAGGTGGAGTAGCTACTCTACTGTACCTCGGGATACCATGTATCTGGTCGCATTAATCTCTATCCTGAAAGGCTAGCAATTGCTCTACCATAGGTGGCTTTCCATCCTGGCACCTTACCCCCTTTCCTACAGGTGGCGTAATTGCACTACTATTAGATACCCTACATCCAGTCGCATTACCCTCCTTTCAACAAGGGGATTTATTTCACTACCGTTGGATATAGGACATCCCCCCCCCCCCCTTCTCTAGGTGGTGTAATAGCACTAACATTGTCTACTGCGACTTCTCCCTCACTACTTCTTTGTTGCATTACCTCCTCCTTCGACAGGTGGACTATTTACAAGAGATGGTACCTACTATTGCCTTTACCACTCAACAGGTGACATATGGACACTGGATACTGTGACTACTTTTGCACTATCCCTTTAGTCAAGTAGTCCCTTTGTGTCGGTGTTGAGAGCCTCCCTGGTGACCTCTGCCTTCCCAGGGTGGGACCCCACCACATAATTTTCCTTGTGACTGTCCCTGTGAGGCACTATGTTAGTCGTTGTCATTGACATCTTCAACAGGTGGAGCATCTGCACATGTTGCCAGCTCCATGGAGTCTCAACCCTGACATTGCGTGTGGTAGCTGCTACGCACTCCCTCTTCTGTAGGGGAGACTTTCCGCCGGTTCTAGGTGTTAGACTTGTCTCTATTTTCTTTCCCACTGGTAGAATTTTTTTCTCATGTTCTGCTAGGCAATAGGTGCTGTGGCTCCCACAGATTTAGTGTTTTTGCTGGCTCTGAGAAGTCCAATCACTCCCGATGGCACTGATCAACTGCATTTCTTCCCTCATCAGTTCAGTTATTTGCAGTAACTTGGGATGTTGCAGCTGATGGTGCAGCTCACTTCGGGTCTGTACTGGTTTCTTTAGCTGGTATAACCTACTCGTTTCTATGCCCTCGTCTACCGCATTGTTCCCTTCACAGGTGGGGCATTGGCGCTACCAATTGATCCTGGGACAGCATCGACATAGCCTGTCTGAGAAGATTGAGTAATCGCATACGCGGTTCCCATATGTGAGTCGTCTGCATTGCTCCCCGCACAAGACGGAGTGGTGGTACTGTAATTTTTTACTGTTAATGGTTTATCCATTCCTAAGGAGCAACACCCTATCAACATCTTGTAGCTTCAGGCGATTCTTAAAGCTCCCAGACACCGCACTCGGCTGTTTATAGGCTGCCCAGCCTGGATTCAATCCGACATTGCGACTGTAGTGACCTACCTAAATGAACAAAGAGCAACTCGCAGCCAAGCCACAATGGAAGACATGGCAAAGATCTTCAAGGGGGCGGAGAAGGCAATTCCAGCTCTGTCAGCAGTCCCAGGAGTGGACAACTGGATAGAGAACCTGAGTAGGGAACACATGGACCCCAGAAAATTGTCCCTCCTTCCTGACGTTTTCGACGACATCTGCAACAGATGGGGGACACCGGACATCGACCCGATGGCATCCAGGTTGAACAACAAGGTGTGACACTTAGTCGCCCAATCCCAGACCATCGAGCAGTAGCGACTGCCGCCCTGGTGGCTCAGCTAGCAGGCAAGGTCCAATGGCCACTACCCTCCAGGGAAGATCTCCTCTCCCAAAGTCTGTTCTTCCACCCTCATTCAGACATGCTTCGTTTGACTGAGTGGTGGTTGAAACCACTATCTTCAGGGATCACAGTTTTTCGGACCGCTGATCTAAACAGAGATAGGAAGCCGACTTTCTCCAAGATATTGATATTTGGCATGGGGTTTTTCTTTTGTGGGTTGGAGAGTAACCAACTTTGTCCTTTAGTTTCCTCATTCCTCATATTCTCACCTTTTGCCTTGATCTTTGGTCTGCCCTAAGCTCATTTAAAGGCCAGTTATCATCCCTTTCCATTTCTTTCAACGCCCTTTGGCAGTACGTACATCTACCCAGGGAGTTGCACAACTATTACCATACCGTTACCCTACCCCTCCTTGTGACCTCACTTTAGTTCTGGACGCTCTCCCTCGGGGAGATTCCTCTCCGCCTTCTCTATTGGTAAGTCATCTTCTAGTGGCCATCACATCCATACGACGAGTGTTTGAGCTCGTGGCGCTCTCAAATAGATCACCCTCTGCAACAGGACAAGGACCAATTCCCTCCTTTCTGCCAAAGGTATTCTCATTCCATCTAAACGAGGAGTATGCCCATCTTGATGCACCCAAAGATCTTATTTGCCTTTGCTGCGACTGCCTGACACTAGTTGTAACAGTTAAATGGTTTCCCAAGACTAAATGGTATCAGGAGTCTTAGAAGCCAGGCAATACCCCTGTGGAATTCTAGGAAGAGGGTATGCAAATCAGCTCCTAGCATGCTCTGTGTAAGGTGCCTGCTCAACCTTTGTTTAACCTGCTTGATTGTGATTTGAGGCCCTTTTATTGGAGTCAAGGGCGACATTTGAGGTTCCAATAATGTGTTGGGTTATACTTCTGCATAATATTTTGTCTAAAGTCCATCCAAATGTTTTCCTTGTAATTTTTACTGTGTACAGGTTGATTGGACAAAGTTTATTGCGGTGAATAGTGCCACAGCTCACCCTCATTATGACCCTGATGGGACTGTGTACAATATGGGAAATTCATTTGGAAAAGAGGGTAAGCAATCCAGATTATTTTTTTATTTTTTTTTCATGGTGGATTCTGAGATACAGGAATAAGGGCTCTTTCACACTAGCGTTTTTGTTTTCCGGCATAGAGATCCGTCGTCGTGTCTCTATGCCGGAAAAATCCTGATCAGGATTATCCTAATGCATTCTGAATGGAGAGAAATCCGTTCAGGATGCATCAGGATGTCTTCAGTTCAGGACCGGAACGTTTTTTGGCCGGAGAAAATACCGCAGCATGCTGCGCTTTTTGCTCCGGCCAAAAATCCTGAACACTTGCTGCAAGGCCGGATCCGGAATTAATGCCCATTGAAAAGCATTAATCTGGATCCGGCCTTAAGCTAAACGTCGTTTCGGCGCATCGCCGGATACGACGTTTAGCTTTTTCTGAATGGTAACCATGGCAGCCAGGACGCTAAAGTCCCGGCTGCCATGAAAAAGTGTAGTGGGGAGCAGTATACTTACAGTCCGTGCGTCTCCCGGGGCGCTCCAGAGTGACGTCAGGGTGCCCCACACGCATGGATAAAGTGATCCATGCGCATGTGGCGCTCTGACGTCATTCTGGAGCGCCCCGGGAGCTGCACGGACTGTAAGTATACCGCTCCCCACTACTACTATGGCAACCAGGACTTGAATAGCGTCCTGGCTGCCATAGTAACCTGAAAGCATTTCAAAGACTGATCAGGATCCTGATCAGTCTTCTAATGCTTTCAGGCGACTTGCGTTCTGCCGGATCCTCAGATTGCAAGTGTGAAAGAGGCCTAAATAGGCTGACATGATTGCTAAATGAATAATAGGTGATTTTACTGAATAATATAACAGTGTACAGTAGTGATAAAAGGTGTGTGTATAGAGATAGAGAGAGAGATAGAGATAGAGATAGAGATTGCATAAGGTAGCAAACATACAAAATAAAGAAATAGTATGTTGAGCGCTGTGTGTCGCTCACTAATACATCTAGTATGTGGCCTTGAAACCAAACTGAACTTTAGAAGTGGTAGAAACAAAGCATAGCTTTTCCATACAGTCTTTCACATTACACAGTTATAAACATGTCTCGGAGGCTCAACAGCATGTGATGGAAAACATTATGCTGATTTAGTCCCTTTATGTTTTTAACTGGCCTTCTACTAGTAACCCCTTCAGGACCCTGCCATTTTTCTCCATCTTAAGGACCAGGCCATTTTTTGCAAATCTGACAAATCTTCAGATCTTTTACTTATCCAAGCTATTCTGAGATTGTTTTCTTGTCACATATTGTACTTCTTAACAGTGGTAGATTTTAGTCAAAATATTTCATTTTATTTTATTTAAAAAAAATCCCAAATTTACCAAAAATTTGGTAAAATTTGCCATTTTCAAAATTTCAATTTCTCTGCTTTTAAAACAGATAGTGATGCCTCCTAAAATAGTTATTACTTTACATTTCCCATATGTCTACTTCATGTGTGGATCATTTTGTAAATGACATTTTCTTTTTTTGGGGACGTTAGAAGGCTTAGTAGTTTAGAAGCAAATTTAGAAGAAAATTTCCAAAACCCACTTTTTGAGGACCAGTTCAGGTCTAAAGTCACTTTGTAAAGGCTCGTTCACATCACCGTTTGTTTCTCCTTTCCGTTCTCCGGCTCCTTAAAGGAGCCGGAGAACGGAAAGGACGGATTCTGCAGATAACTGACACCTAACTGAGCGTAACGGAACCTAAAGACCCCATAGACTATAATGGGGTCTGTTAGGTGTCCGCTCAGAACATGATTTTTGAGCTGAGACGAAAGTCCTGCATGCGGTATTTTCGTCTCCACTCAAAAATCATGTTCTGAGCGGACACGGAACGGACCCGATTATAGTCTATGGGGGCTTTAGGTTCTGTTACGCTCAGTTAGGTGTCAGTTATCTGCAGAATCCGTCCTTTCCGTTCTCCGGCTCCTTAAAGAAACTGGAGAACGGAAAGGAGAAACTGTGATGTGAACGAGCCCTAAGGCTTACATAATAGAAACCACCCATAAATGACCCCATTTTAGAAACGACACCCTTCAAGGTGTTCCAAACTGATTTTACAAACTTTCTTAACCCTTTAGGTGTTCCATAAGAAGTAAAGGCAAATGTAGATGAAATTTCAGAATTTCACTTTTTTGGCAGATTTTCCATTTTAATCCATTTATTTTTTTTTTCCGCTAACAAAGCAAGGCCAAACAAAACTCAATATTTATTACCCTTATTACCTGATTCTGTAGTTCAGAAACATCCCATATGTGTTCGTAATTTGCTGTACGGGCACAATGCAGTGCGCAGAAGGAAAGGAACGCCATGTGGTTTTTGGAAGGCAGATTTCACTGGGATAATTTTAAGTTGCCATGTCACATTTGAAGACCCCCTGATTCACCCCTAGAGTAGAAACTCCCAAAAAAAGACCCCATTTTGGAAACTACGGGATAAGGTGGCAGTTTTGTTGGTACTATTTAAAGGCACATATAATTTTTTAGCACCGTTTTTATTTTTTGTTATTTATAATGTTCATCTGATAGGTTAGATCATGTGGTATTTTTATAGAGCAGGTTGTTACGGACACGACAATACCAAATATGACTACTTATTTTATTTTTTCAGTTTTACATAATAAAGCATTTTTGAAAAAAATGATTTTTTTAGTGTCTCCATATTCTGAAAGCCATAGTTTTTTTTTTTTTTTTTTTTTTTTTCCCTTGGGCGATTGTCTTAGGTAGGGGCTCAATTTTTGAGGTGACAGTTAGATTGGTCCTATTTTGCACTATTAGTGATGTAAGGTGACAAAAAAAAGTAGCTTTTTTTTAGTGTTCATCTGAGGGGTATTTTTTTTAGAGCAGGTTGTTACGGACGTGGCGATACATAATATGTCTACTTTTATCATTTTCATTTAACTTTATTTTGGGAAAAGGACCTTTTTTTTTTTTGTTTGTTTTGTTTTTTACTTGAAACCTAATATTTTTTTGTAAAACTTTATTTTTTTTAGCTTCTTTTTTCACTTTATTTTTTGTCCCACTCTGGGACTTCAACTTTTGAGGGTCCGATCCCCTTTACAATACTTCTGTATTGTAATGCATTGGCTGTAAGTGTACATGTACGGCGCTGGTCCTTAAGTCGCGTCCACCAGCACCTTACATGTACGGTGCGGGTCCTTAAGGGGTAAAGAAATATAAGCTTTACTAAGGGTTAGGGCTGCACGATATGGGAATTTAGTTTTATTGCGATTAGGGCCCTAAAAATTGCGATAACGATATGCGATGCGATATTTTAGAGTATTGGGCTAGAGGTCTATCTGCTTGGATTTTCAAGGTAAAATCTCACACAGGTAACTGATAATGTGAAATGTAGTTATGCCTAACTCAAGAACTGAAATGCACAGTGTTTTTCAAAATAAAATACATATTTGCATTACTGCAAAAGTACAAAATACAAAACTTGCCATTTTCTTAATAGCGCTGTTCAGAACAGATGAATAAAATAGATAGAAGAACATGTGTTCATTAAAATAACGACCTTTCACCAGCCCCTCCTCCCTCCCCGCACTGTAACTGATGTATCGCTGGCCGCGCTGTGCAGCATAGCGGCCGGAGATACAGTATTAGTGTCACGTAGAAAGTCAACCATCGCTTTATAAGACGCACTGCCACCCCCCCCACTTTTGGGGGGGGAAAGTGTGTCTTATAAAGCGAAAAATACGGTAATACATTTGCAGCATTTTTGGGTCAGCAAATTGCGATATGGCGATTAATTGCGATTGCTTTCGCGATATATTGTGCAGGCCTACTAAGGGTAGATAGACTATTTGGGGTCTGACCACTGGAGCCCTTTTATATTTTTTGCAGTTACAGCACCATACTCATCCAGGCCCAGCATCTGATATTGTAACAAAGCCCTACTCACTTCCATAGAGCTAAGCTACACACTTCATGAATACTTTGTTTTAGGTTAAACTATGAAGGGACTGCTTTGGTATGCTATGTGCCATCCTCGTAATCAGGGCTACACTACGACATGTGTCGCGCGACAATAAGTCACACGACACATAGGGCACAACTACACTGCTACATGTGTCGCACGACATTGATGTCTCACCAATGTCGCGCGACAATTATTATAATAATGGTCTATGGTGTTGCATTGCCGTAGTCACATCATGTCACATGTTGCAGTGCGACACCATAGCCTATCATTATAAAATGTGTTGAGACAAAATGTCGCGCGACACATATCGTCGTGTAGCCCTAGCATTAAAGGGGCAGGGTGCTGTGGAAGTCACTGTTAAGGGGTCAGGGGCCACTATTAAAGGGGCAACTGCTGTGGAGGTCACTGTTAAGGCAGCAGGGTACTGTGAGGTCACTGTTAAGTGAACGGGATACTGTGGCGGTCACTGTTAAAGGAATGGTGGAGGTCACAGATAAGGAGACAGTCCCCTATGTTAAGGGGCGGTGTGCTGTAAAGGTCACCGTTAAGGGGGCGGGCACCTGAAGAGGTTACTGTCAAGAGAGTGGGGTGCTCTGCAACTCACTGTTAAAGGGGCGGGCTGCTGTGTAGGTCAAAGTTAAGGGGATGGGCTGCTGTGGAGGTCTCATTTTAAGGTGATGGGGCACTGTGGGGGGGGGAGGGGTCAGTGTTAAGGGGTGGGGGACTGTGGAGTTCACTGTTAAAGGGGCGGGGTGCTGTAGAGGTCACTGTAATGGGGGATACTGTTGATGTCTTTTAACGACACACAAAGACATTAAATAAAATAGATGAAATATACCTGTGCAAAGCCGGATCCCTCTGCTAGTATATATAGTGCCTTGAAAATGTATTCACACCCCTTAAACTTTTTCACGTTACATTTTACAAGTATGTGGGTGTATTTTATTTGGATGTTAAGGGATAAATCAACACAAAGTAGCAAGTATGTATGAAGTGAAAGGAAAATGATACTTGGATTTCAAAATATTTAATAAAAGAAAAATCTGGAAAGTGTGGCATGCATTTGTATTCGGCCCCCTGTACTCTGATCCCGCTATATAAAATCCATTGTGACCAGTTGTCTTCAGAAGTCACCTAATAGAGCCCACCTGTGTGTAATTTACTATCAGTACAACTCCAGCTGTTCTGTGAAGGCCTCAGAGGTTTGTTAGTGAACATTAGTGGGCAGAGGGATCCGGCAAGCAGTTTTGTCGGCAGAACTGCCTGCCAGATCCGGCAATCTGTGTTGAAACGGACAGCATTTGTAGACGGGTCCGGATGCAGATCCGTCTCACAAATACATTGCAAGAATGGATCCTTCTCTGCGGTTGTCATCCGTTATGTATTTTTTTTTTTTTTTACCCCACATTTTTAAAGGTCTGCGCATGTGCAGACCAGAAGGACTGTTCCGTCAGTGCGGTATTTTTAATACATTTACATTCCTATGGAAATTAATGTCGGATCCGGCATTACGGCAAGTGTCCCTGAATTTTGGACGTAGACAAAACCGCAGCATCCTGCGGTATTCTCTCCGTCCAAAACGCCGTACAGTAACTGAACTGAAGACATCCTGATGCATCCTGAACGGATTTCTATCCATTTAGAATGCATTAGGATAAAACTGAATCGTTTTTTTTCTGGTATTGAGCCCCAACGACGGAACTCAATGGCGGAAAAGAAAAACGCTAGTGTGAAAGTACCCTTGGTCTCATCTGACCAGAGCACCTTCTTAAACATGTGGTGTGTGTGTGTTTTTTTTATTTTTTATCAGGCCGTTGTTTTTTTTGTTGTTTTTTTAACTCACAGTACAAAACATATAAAGCAATAAACCCCTCCCTCCCTTTCTCTCCCTCCCCTGTGCAGTGTCCTAAGTTCCCTCAGTAAGTTCTATACTTGATTCCTATTAACAGATATCCACTCCATCCTCAGCTGCTTCATCCAATAATCATGTATGGGCATTTCTACTTCTCTGATCCTGGCAGAGTATTCCCATGGTATCTACCAACCATGATCTTGTCAAGATCTGGTTTAGCCTCCCAGGACTTACTATCCAAATCTCCCATTGTTTCTGGAATTTAAGTGCTCCTCTTTTCAGGTAGATTCCCCTTTCTAACCGAACCAGATGGTTCACAGCCCCCATCAGTTCTTGCTTTTTTGGACCAATTGATTAAATCCAATATTTTGCAACCAGTTTCCTCTGAACAATACAGAGTTTTCACTATCCCCAACCTACACCTCCCATTACTGCTAGATCCTGAATGTGGCCCAGAACACCAACCACTGGGTTCCTAGGAACTGCAATATTGTACACGGTATCTACCATATTGAACACTTCCGACCAGTAGGTACCCAATTCTCTGCAGGACCACATCATATGTATAAGAGCTGCCTCCGCCTCTGTACAGTTCTTCCACATGTTTACTGTGTCCCCTATATGGCTTATTGCAAACTGCAAAGGGGACTTCTTATGGCTTGCTTTCAAAATTGGCTTTCTTCTTGCCACTCTTCCATAAAGGCCAGGGTGCGCATCTCCCTGAAGATACCATTCCCACCAGGAAACATGGTGGTGGCAGCATCATGCTGTGGGGATATATTTCTTCAGCAGGGACAGGGAAGCTGGTCAGAGTTGATGGGAAGATGGATGGAGCTTAATACAAGGCAATCCTGAAGGAAAACCTGAGGCCGTAAAAGACTTAAGACTTGAGTCCAGGCCTAAATCCCATTGACAATCTGTGGCAAGACTGGAAAATTGTTGTTCACAGATGCTCTCCATCCAATCTGTCAGAGCTTAAGCTATTTTGTAAAGGGAATAGGGGAACATTTCAGCCTCTAAATGTGCAAAGCTGGTTCAGACATACGGTAGCCCAAAAGACTTGTAGCTGTAATTTTAAGTGAAGGTTGTCCTACAAAGTATTGACTAAGGGGGGCTGAATACATATTATTATTTTTTCTTATTTTTTTTTTGTTAACTCCCCCGCCGAGCAGAACCTGTAAAGGAAAGTATACTTATCTGCTTCTCAGTTCCAGCACTCTGGGCTCCAGATTTCTTTCACTGCACCTCTGGTCCCTACATGTAAACCACCTGCGTGGATGGTGTCACTTGTGCACCGATGACTGGCCTCAGCAATGACTTGTCGCCAAAAGACATGTCACTGTTGGGTCACGTGCCATTTGGAAGCTGTCAGCGCTGAGAACATTGGTGCACATGACCCCGTCCTTGCAGGAAGTTTACATGCTGGGACTGGAAGTGCAGAGAAGACCGTCTGGGTCCTACAACCAGAAGCGAGTGGCAAGGAGAGGATGGGTATAATTCCCTTCATAGTTCTGCGGGGGGCGGGGCGGGTCATTATGAGGGAATCGTTAGGTGTTTGATCCATTTCGATACCTAACCTGCTCTAATAACAAGAGTTTGGTATTAAATGTCACCATGAAATCTCTGTAAAGAAATGATTTTCCCTCAACGTTTGTTTCTGCACAGGAACTCGTTATAACATTATTAGGGTTCCACCTCAGAAGTCAAGCGCAGGGGAGACTCTAGAAGGAGCTCAAGTTGTTTGTTCCATCGAACCAGCGGAGAAAATAAAACTTGCTTACTATCACAGCTTTGGTAAGAAAGTCCATCACAAACGCATACAGTGCTAGAATGTGAACAGAGTACTCTACTAAAGGATACGTTTTGTTGGTGATTTAAATGGTGTTTATAACTTTTTATGCTGATAACTTATCCTCAGTATATGATCGGTGGGGGACCAACACCTGGAACCCCTGCCGATCAGCTGTTTGAGAAGCTCCTCGCAGCTTACTCTAGGCCAGTGATGTAACGTGTCGCAGGCACAGCTCATTCCCATTCAAATGAATAAGGCTAATCTGCAAGACCAAGCAGCCACTATGCAATGTACGGAGCAGTGCTTGGTAAGCTGTGAGGAGGCAGCGGTGATCAGCTGATCGGTGTGGGTTACGGGTGTCGGACCCCTGCCAATTCGATACCGATGACATAACCAGAACAGATTGATATCTTTGATAACTTTGAGTCTAGTGGGTGGTCACTACTCAGTGATTGACAGCTATCTCTGTATACATTGTCATACAGGAAAGACCTTGAATCACTGATTAGGACCACGCACTAGACTCCTAGGCATAAACAGAGCATCAATTTATACGGGTTGTCTGAGATTTTCATATTAATGGCCTTTCCTCAGGATAGTTCATCAGTATCTGATCGACGGGGGTCCGACTCCCTGCACCCCCTTTTATTAGCTGTCTGAAGAGGTTACGGCACTCCGTAGAGCACCTTATCCTAGACCACTGACGTCACGTTCATCAGCCACATGGCCTAGGTGCAGCTCAGATCCATTCAAGTGATAGTTTACCATTGAACATGAAAATTGACATTTTAAAATGGGCTCTACATCTTAATGTACTCTAGGGGGCAGTGTTGTGCACCTGCAGAAAATCTGATCGAGGCAGCTATTCTCTGCACATCACCTGTCCACAGTGGAGTTCAGTTCTGAGCATTAAAGTCAACTACAATATTTGGTACAATGTGTGTTTTTTTCCCATCATTCTCAGTAAGTCCTTGCATCTTTTGTGCATGCTACCAAAGTAAATGATACTATGCATTTTGCTCATTTAGAAGTTGATAAGAACAGTATCCAAACAATGTATTTTTACTTGAATATGGATACGTCTGATTTTTTTTAAATATAATCTCCCACCTCTGTAGCCTGTCCATTTTCTTTTCTTCGTAGGCATGAGTGAGAATTACGTGGTGTTTGTGGAACAACCTGTGAAGATAAACTTATTGAAGCTATTTCTCTGTAGGATACAAGGAAAGGCATTATTGAACAGTATAAGCTGGGACCCTGAGCTCAACACTGTATTCCATGTCATTAATAAACACACCGGAAAGGTATGTCCTGCACCCAGAGCCCTTCCATCTAAAGATTAGGACACCACGAAGTGTAAAACATTAAAGTACAAAAATTGTAATATATTACATTAAAAATGGGCCCCCAAAGTGTGTTTCCCCTTTTGATATTTTTTTTTTTGTTAGACGTATTCTCGACCAATAAGCAGATAACAGGGTGCTTCAGTTGGGATCCCTGATGATCAACTATAGTATGCTGGGAAATCTGGCAGCAAAACTGTAAAGAGGTTGTCTGGGATTTTTAATATTGACCTCTCTAAGAATAGCTCATAAATGCCGTATCTAACCGGAAGGGGTCTGACTCCCAGCGCCCCCACCGATCATCTGTTTGAAGAGGCCAGAAGTCAGGCTCTTTCCTTGGCCAGTGATATTACGTTTATAAGTCTCATGGCCAAAGCACATCTCAGTCCCATTCAAGTAAAAGGGCCTGGACTGCAATACCAGGTACAGCCGCTATACAGTGCTGTGCTTGGTATGCCATGAGGAGGGTGCAGCACTCACAGGAGCGCTGCAGCCTCCTCAAGCAACTGGTCGGCGGGGGTGCTGGGAGTCTGACCCCCACCAATCGGATATTGACAACCTGTCCTCAGAATAGGTAATCTGTATTAAACAGTAAGACCCCTTTAAAAGCGTTTTTTGACCTTTACTGGTGAATTGTTGGAGACCCAAAACGAGAGTGTTCTACGATGAGGATGCTCTGTGATTGAAGAGCAAAGGTCTATATACAGTTCTTGCACTGGGCCCTCAGACCTCTGGCTGCATTACAGCTTAGTTAAGCAGTCCTCAAGGGTGTAACTACGTGACTGCTGTGGGACCCAGTAATGTTGCGCTGTTTAAGGAGCTTTCTACATGCGGGCCAGTTCTGTTTCTGGAAAAGATGAGGGATTTAATGCTGTAGGGCAAGAAGGCAACTGTGTGTCCAGGTGAAGAGGAGGGTAGCGGCAGTGGACAATGGTATGAAAGGCAACAAATGTAGAGAGATAAGTCTCATACACATGACTTATTATGGATCTGTGCCAGTTCCAGTGCTACAGGTAATGCTATTCTGTAGAAGTTCACTTTTTTTGCTTGCAGTACTCCCGCAGATGAATCAGATCTTTTATTTACTGTATTGTTTCTTTACAGAGCTCGTATAGTTGTAGCTACAACCCTCATGTGTTTTTTATTGTCTTGTTTAGAAACATTCTGCGACTTTCCACACTAAGGCTTTTGCGACATTTCATCAGATCAATGCCTTTGAGGATCAGGGCTGCATTGTTCTAGACCTCTGTTGCATGGATGATGGAGGAGCTCTGGACCTTTTTAATCTGCCGAATCTGCGCAAATCTGGAAAGGAATTGAATGAGGTAAAGCTAGAGCAAATTGACACTTGGTACAGTGCAGTCTAACCATACAGGATACTATGGCGAGAAAGCAGTTATTTGTGGTCATATTCAGAGCTGTGGCGTTTCATTCCTGGGTCAGTCAGTAGAAATGTACCAACTCCAGCTTCAAAATAGATATATTAAACCCTTTCCTATAAACCTAAATGCCCTGTAACGGTCAGTGATTTTGGAGCCACTGTGTCAACCTGACACTGGTGCGGTGAACCGAGGAAGGCAAAACCATAATCGTGGACAGGCTGAGTTCAGGGCAGGCGAAGATCGGGCAAATCATTAAAACAAGTCTGAGGTCAGGGCAAGCCACAATGGCTTAATATTGTAATCGGGTCAGGAGGGACAGCAGAAGATCAAAGTCGAGTCAGGAAACGGGTAGAGATCAGTACTTGGGCAGATAAACAGAACAGCACATATTTGCAGGGAACTAGCAAGCTAGACAACCTGCTGCTCAGGCATCTGTTCCTAAAGAAAGGTGCCTTAACTTGGTGCATTGGTCTAACAGTGTGCTGGCCTCTTAAGAGCCGGGAAGCGTGTGTGTCCTACGGGACAGAGGAAAAGGCCTGGCAGCGGCCTCCAACAGGGGACACGGAACTCCCGAAAAAGTAGTGGGGATGGCCCTCCGCCATGACATGCCCTTAGTACATTTCCATATTAACCCTATGGTTATAACCCTAGAACTGCACAATATTATAAAATGATGCACATTACAAAAGGGTTGTCATGTGCATCATTTTATAATATTGTGCAGTTGTAGGGTTATATAATTATCTGTATCCCATGTCTCTAATCCAGGAAGTTTCCTTTCAATCAAATTTTCATCCTGCTGATACTGCTCCTTACATGTCCGAGTCTACAAAGTTCAGCTGTATTCTTTACTTGCCTGAGCAATGATTTCTCTCCCTGGTGCTTGCTCGGACATGTTTTCCTGTCCCTGAGCTGTACTTCTCTTATTGCAAATGCTCATCTGTGTCCTGGGACTTGTTTTTGCTCCAGTGACTTAAATGGAGCCCATAGAAATCAATATATAAAGTTGTAACCGGTTCACAGGACCTCAGCAGAAAAAAAATCAGCTACAGGAAGAACGATAGTAGGAGAATCTTACCTAATTTCCTGTCCCACTGCACATATATTCCAAGTCCTCATCCAATGGCTTCAGCATCAGCTAATGCATAGCAAGAGGCAATATAAGTCATTGCTGTGTAGCCTGCTGTACATCTGCTAGAAGAAAAGAAGTCCCAACAATCTTTCTTGATTAGTTCTCAATAGGGCATATCCGTTGTGGGACTGCTACTGTCTCCCCTGCACCCTCTGGCAGAGCCATAATCCTGCTGTTTGGCTTCAATGTCTCTATCTCCAGTGTTGTTGCCTCTTTTGGGTACAGCTACACCTTTAGATTTCTTGATGCAGTTTTGGAAGTTATAACCAGGATTGAATTTGAAAAGCGAGAAGTTGTATGTTACGTTATAACTTTCTCTCCTATTACGATCCACTCCATCGGGAAATAGAGAAGAGCTAATCGAGTTTCATTAACTAGAGTTCTTCACCGATGAGGGGCTGAAAACTCTTCCCCTGCTGCTTGACAAGGATAGACCTCTCAGCCGGCCCTGACAATCTTGCACATGGGCCGCTGTTCCCAAGTAACATCGCGAGAGGCTCTGCCTCCAGAGTGGCGACTGTGCATGCGCCCCTTGGGTGGTTGGAGTCAAAGTGTGCAAAAATAGAGGCGTCAAAGTTGGTTTCACTTATGAACAACACAGCTCAGGTCATTCTTGGTAAAATGAGAAAGCGGAGTAGCATTTTATGTGAGAAAGCTAGACCCCTCTCACTGTGGCAGATATGGAAAATAAAATGATGGTGCGCATGGAGCTACTAGCAATATCCTACAACACATATACAGTTGCAAGAAAAAGTATGTGAACCCTTTGTAATGATATGGATTTCTGCACAAATTGGTCTTAAAATGTGATCGGATCTTCATCTAAGTCACAACAGTAGACAATCACAGTCTGCTTAAACTAATAACACACAAAGAACTAAATGTTACCATGTTTTTATTGAACACACCATGTAAACATTCACAGTGCTGGTAGGGGTCATTCACATTAGGGTCTGATCTGAGGTCTTATTAACATTAGGGGTCTCATTGGGGGTGTTAGCTGAGGTCTGATTAACATTGGTGGTCTGACCAGAGGTCTAATAAAAAATATTTTTTTCTTATTGTCCTCTAAAACCTAGGTGCGTCTTATTGGCCGGTGTGTCTTATAGGGCGAAAAATACGGTATTTTAATTTTGGTGAAAGGGGGTTTGATTTATTTTATTTTTTTAATTATTATTATTATTATTATTATTATTTATTTTTTACACTTTTTAATAGTTCCCGTAGGGAACTTGAACATGCAATAATTAGATTACTTCTCTCATAGACCCCAACTCTTGAACTGAGTCTGAGAATTTCACTGTGTACCTATGGAGCCCTGCCACAGTCTTTATAGGAACACAGATGTGGCAGCCTCAGATCATTCAGGAGGACCGAGGCTGCCACACACACTATCCGGCTTCTCCCAATCCCCGCATGCTCCTGGTTTTTGAGTTCCCAGAATTTATGGTCAAATGTGACATCTGAGGGGTTAGATTTGTGCCATCTACGTTACTGTCAGTCACATACATTAGCCCCTAGTCTCTGCTGTTTAAAACAGCAGGCACCCTGTGGCTATGGCACCCACTTGCAAGCAAAGCAGGCACCATATTTAAATACCCGACCCCCGGCATAAATTTATCGGGAAGTTGTGTATCTCCATTTACGAGAGCTGAAGGAACAATTAATGTGATAATTTACTCTCTGGAAGGAGCACCTCTATCATCGAGCATCAGAATCCCTGTATGGATTCTACAAATACATGAGCTGAACTAACTTTTCTAAACTGCCCACAGAATAGGCGGACAGTGTTTAAAAGGTGGGCATCTGAACCCCTGGGATCCTTGCCGTTCATCAGAATAAAGGGACCAGCACTCATATGGAGTAATGGACTCAGCTGCAGTAAAAGGCACATCGGTCTATGTGGACAGCCACTATTTAGGTCCCACGCAAGGTAGAACAAAATCAGCACTGCTGTACCAGGTTGGCCCAATAGCACAGCTATCATACCTATGTATCCCGTGATGGTGTGCTCTTGCAGCAATCACCATACACTATAAGGCTTAAATATTCCAATAGAATTTTAGACATCACATGCATAATGTCCTCATGATTGCAAAACAATGGAGGACATTTATTAGGACGTCGCCGCACAAAAAGAAGGCCAGGATGAGGCGTGAAAAGGCCATTGCTTCGTCTGTTCTCACTATTCCAGTTATGTTGTAATTTATTTTCAATAAAAGATGACTTGTTAGGTAGAAGTGTTTTGGACGTAACATTTTTCTGTCTTGTAGTTTCGCAAACAGGTAGCAAAGTCTTACCCACGTAGATTTGTCCTCCCTCTGGACAGCGGCATTAAGGATGTGGCCACCCAGCCTTTAAGCTACTCAAGTGCTACCGCCGCTATGAAAGGCGATGGGAAGGTAGGTAACTTGTCCAATATGCTTTACTAATATAAAATGTACTTTCTGTTAAAGTTTGTTTTGTCTCATTTTAAATAATGGATATTAAAAGATACTAAAACAATAAAATAAAGTACATTATTTATTTATTTATTTTTAATTGCATCAAAACAAATATGGATAAACACGAGAAGATTTATTTAGGCTCTATTCACATTACCATTGTGGGTTCCAGTCCTAAAAAAGCCATAGCATTCTGCTGGATCCGTCCTGGGATGGATACCACCAGAACCTGACAGACCCCATCTGGAATTTGCATGCAGCACTATTTCCCATGTCAAATATGACAGAATCTGCAATGAAGCCTCTGACGCAGATGTGAACAGAGACTAAATTTGGTGGGAAGTAAAAGTGGGGCAGTTGTCCATCACTTATACAGAAGAGAAAACAGCACTACTCACTGGATGTATTCAAGAAAAATTCTGTCCCAATGGTGCCTGTGCCAGCGGTGTTAGGTCAAAGCCCAACGGGACCCCAGCAATCCGTGAAAGAGAATAATTACCGCAGCGCTCTCTGTCTCCAGTCATGTACGATTTATTCACTAACTGTGTGACGTTTTGACTTCACAGAGTGGATATCAACTCAAGCATATGAGTTATAACCGTTAAGAGTTATAACTTGCTGTTATAACTCATATGCTTGATAAAGACCCTGTGAAGTCGAAACGTCGCACAGTTGGTGAATAAATCGTACATGATTGGAGACAGAGAGCGCTGCGGTAATTATTCTCTTTCACGCAGTTGTCCATAAGCCACCAGTCAGCCTCTGAAAAACTAAAGCTGGGATCTGACTGGTGTCAGCTGCTTCACTTTTCCTTTGCACCATTTATACCTTTTCAGTGCCCATGTTTCTTCCCATTATCTATGGCATCGTAAATGAAATGAACAGAACTGCTTCTGTGTAAAATCATTTGATACATGTTTGATGTAAACAGGGAAAGTGTCTTCTCCCTTTTTCCTAAAGCCAGTGTCGTTTTTGGCGCTGAGGGCCCTTTCACACTAGCGTTTTCAGGATCCGGCATAGAGTTCTGTCGTCGGGGCTCTATGCCAGAAGAATACTGATCAGGATTATCCCCATGCATTCTGAATGGAGAGAAATCCATTCAGTATGCATCAGGATGTCTTCAGTTCAGTCACTGAACGTTTTTTGGACGGAGAAAATACCGCAGCATGCTGCAGTATTATCTCCGTCCTGGGATCCGTCCTCTGGCACAATCTGCCACAATAGAAAACGGATCCGTCCTCCATTGACTTTCAATGGAGTTTATGACAGATCCGCCTTGGCAATGCTAAAAAATAGTTAAATTTAATACAAGCGGATCTGTTCAAACGGATGCATGCGGTTGTATTATCTGTAACTGAAGCGTTTCTTTCCGGCTTAGAGCCCCGATGACGGAACTCTATGCCGGATCTTCCAAACGCAAGTGTGAAAGGGCCCTGAGAAGGGAATACATTGAGATATTACTTGGTGAATGCTGCTAGTTCTTTACTTTTTCATGGGTTCTGATTGCCTGATGTAAGTTATTGTGGTTTCTTTTAGATATGGTGCACATACGAAAACCTCTATGACCACACTCTGGGCTCCAGTGGATTTGAATTCCCCCAGATTAATTATGCAAAATATAACGCAAAAAAATACAGATACTTCTACGGCTGTGGCTTCCAGGATATTATAGGGGATTCTTTAGTTAAAATGGATGTGGAGACAAAGCAAGCAAAGGTAAAAAAGAGACAAATGTACAGTACCACAGGGACAGCCATTCATTTTGCAATCTGAAGATACAAGCCCTGTGAGGACTGTATTGAAATGGGTGAAATCCGCACCAGATATTCAGTAAAATAACATAATAATAATAATTATTATTATTATTATATCCGTCATGTATGCCTTATTTGTGCCAGACGTTACATGGGGCATCTTTCCTTGGCCTATTTCCATCTCCCTTTAATATCTTATGTAGGTGGTTTTCTGCACATACATAGACCGGACAACACTGAAGAAAACCACTAACCACTAATCATTAATAAATACATACAACCTTTATTAGTTATTTCATTAACATCATTGCACTAAAAATACTCAAGAAGGTTCATCATGATAATATATGGATCACAAACGTAACAGCCATGGCGGGTCACCAAACGCTGAGGACTGCAATACCTGAGGAGTATGTAGGTATGCAAATCACCCAACATTAAGAAGTCGCATGCGACTAACATGGGTTGTGATGCCGATAGGTACATCCGTCCCTATAATGTCATATCATTGATGTGAAATTGAAGATAGGGCAGCACTACCTTAGTCCACAATCAGACAGTTCTTTTGTGGCGGTGCCTGTGGTGTCGGATCCTGGTCTGTGGATCCCCGCAGTAAGTTCCAGAGCAATAGATGAAGACCACGGCACTCTTCTTGAAAGCTGTGAAATTTATTAGCCCAGCATGCAACGTTTTCGACAATCAGTCTTTTTCAAGCATTTTTGCTTGAAAAAGACTGATTGTCAACGTCGCATGCTGGGCTAATAAATTTCACAGCTTTAAGAAGAGTGCCGTGGTCTTCATCTATTGCTCTGGAATACTATTGATGTGTCCATAGACAGTGCTACACAATAATTCCACATTCATGAGCTGCAAAAGAATAGAAACAGAATACAAAGGATCATAGGCACTGCGGGTTGTATCCTGTTTTTGTTCCTTTGTATTCTGTTTCTATTCTTTTGCAGCTCATGAATGTGGAATTATTGTGTAGCACTGTCTATGGACACATCAATGATATGACATTATAGGGACGGATGTACCCATCGGCATCACAACCCATGTTAGTCGCATGCGACTTCTTAATGTTGGGTGATTTGCATACCTACATACTCCTCAGGTATTGCAGTCCTCAGCGTTTGGTGACCCGCCATGGCTGTTACGTTTGTGATCCATATATTATCATGATGAACCTTCTTGAGTATTTTTAGTGCAATGATGTTAATGAAATAACTAATAAAGGTTGTATGTATTCATTAATGATTAGTGGTTTTCTTCAGTGTTAGGATTTACTGCCACACGCTGGCTTTATGTCTATTTGTATATCGGTTTGATTATTGGTGTACTAACATGCACAGACCAGCTAGCAACTCCCAGTGATCACAGAGATAATGTTTTCATCATCACTTTTACGCTGCACTCAAGCAATTATTAACTTTTTTTGCTATTGAATATTGTAGATATGGAAGGAGGATGGGTATTTTCCTTCAGAGCCGATATTTGTGCCTTATCCCGATATTGTTGGGGAGGATGATGGCGTCATCCTTTCAGCCGTTATTACTCCAGATCAGGTATGAGACCGATATTCTCTGACATTAACAATACAACAAGTTCATTATAGGGCTCAATTTGATCAAATGTAAAGCCAGTAGTGTGTCCAGACTGCAAGGTGTGAACGATGTGTGAACCAGAGCTAATAGTTTTAGCACTGCTTTCTATTGGCCTACCGATAGTACGTAGTCACAAATGGACAGTACCTTTTAAAATGCAAGGTTCATTGGTGATCATCTGTAGTACTACACAATACCTATACTGATGAATGACTGACCATGTAATTCTTGGCCACGCCAAGTCCACCAAAGCTGGACACGCTGTTCCAGGCATTCTAGCTGCTTGATGCATTCATATTTCTTTCTCCACACTTCATTAAATGTTTGCTTTTCTTTCTCTCTCTCCACCCTGGTCTTACCTCAGGCGTGAAGAGAAGAAAGTTGCCTGTTGGGTAATACTTTTGCCAAGGTGGCCGTATAACACCTGTGGAGTCTCCTACAGTGGTTTTATTAATTAGACTCGGATCAGTGCATGAGACACCTTGGGCTCTATACAGAGGGGAATTGGCTGTAATCTTTGTCATTTATCATGTTCACGTTTTTTTCTTTTACATTTTCTTTTTACTCTGGGCAGTGTAGAAATAAAAATGTCCTCTTGGTTCCAGGATACTGTTAAATGTATAAGATCTGTTAGCTGTTAATGAATCTTGTGGGGGTTTGCATGTCAATTGAGGCTGTCTCATTCTGACCAGGACATGGGGCGGTGGCTACACACATTGGGGTACTTTCACACTTGCGGCATGGCTATCCGGCAGGCTGTTCTGGTGGGTGAACAGCCTGCCGGATCCGCCATGCCGCAAGTTCCTGTGTGCTGCCGCTCTGTCCCCATTGACTATAATGGGTTGGGGGCGGAGCTACGGCACAGCACGGCAGTGATCGCCGGACTAAAATGTCGGACCTGTAGTACTTTTAGTCCGGCGATCTCCGGCCGTGCACTACAGTGCAGCGCGGTAGCTCCGCCCCCGCCCCATTATAGTCAATGGGGACGGAGCGGCAGCACACGGGTACTTGCGGCATTGCGGATCCGGCAGGCTGTTCACCCGCCAGAACAGCCTGCCGGATAGCCATGCCGCAACTGTGAAAGTACGCTTAGATAGAAGTAGGTTAAAGATTGAACATTCGTCTGGCGAACAATCGTCTCACCAATGCAGCCATTACAGTTCTTTGAAACTGGCCGTATATGTTCAGTGAAACTGGGAGAAGGGCAAACAATCGTTCTGGGACCATTCTTTGACAAAAAGATTTTTCTTGGGCCAAGGATTATCAGGAAAAAAAAAAATTCTAATACAGCTGACTTTTTTTCAGACCTTATCTGTCATTGGCCAATTGCTGTTAGCATAGGAACTGCAGTTCATGACCAGTTTTTATACAAAAATAAAAAAGACGGAAAGTGTATGTGGAAGGTGTAATTCAGATTGATGTAAGAAATGAATGCACTCCTTAATTGTAACAATTTTTAATAATATCAAAAAAGGCCACAAAAAACACATACCCAGCCTCACAGTACCAGACAGCTTGATAAGAACACTGTTTCTGTGTCTGGGTGCTGAGACATCAACTGATCTGTACAACGAAGGGGTAGAAATGCTCTGCTGAGCTATGTGCCCCTTCTGCTTCTGTCGCCATATATGAACTCTTCATAGAGCCATGTACTGCCCATACATAGCTAACCTTGCTTCTTCAAGACGAGGAGAACACTTCTGACCAATGCCAAGGTGCACAGGGCTCAATAAGCATTTCTGCTGCTTCCTTCCATCGAGCCAGTTGGTTTGCAGCACCTGGATCCCCACCAATCAAAACTAGAAATGTCTTGGACACATACACTTTATATGCTTTAAAGGCGTCTCCTGGAACCTAAACAATAATGGATTGTCCTCACGATAGGCCATCAATGTTTGATGGGTGAGGTGATGACCCCTAGTACACCACCTTGTCAGTAAAGCTTTCTGTACTGTCTGCACGGCCTCCTCACACTGTGCAGGCGCTAGTGTCTCTTGCACTGTGGTTTTCAATGGAGGGGGCTGGTGGAGTTGGGGTTACATGTGCCTCCATCAGTGGACATATTAAGATTGAGAGCATTGTGCATAAGGCCTTAGTGACAATGGGGCAACACTTCTAATGAGGAGATCGGTGCTGAACTCATAATAGGTTTATAATGGTCAATTGCATTTATGGATATTAGTTAAAATACTGTCCGTATCAAACAGGCCACCCCAATTCCCTGGACAGTTATGCTCATTTACAGCCCAGGACACATCTTCGGTGCCTCCCATTTGTCCTTGTTTAATACTTCTTTGGCTAGTGTGGGTGGTGATATGTTCATGATGTTATAAGCTGGGGCGGGTAACTAAAATTCTGTCCTTTTTTTATTTTAGAATAAAAATATCTTCCTTCTAATTTTGGACGCCAAAGATTTTACCGAACTTGCCCGAGCTGAAGTGCCTGTAGAGATTCCATATGGGTTTCATGGTGTCTTTGTGCCTCAAAGGACCTAGATATAGGATTAAGCGATATTGAAGAATGCCTTACACCGGACAATACTCTGATCACTGCAGCCATTCGTTCTAAAAACTGTGAATAAATATATAAAAGGGTGCTATTGTAATCATACAGACTGTAATCCATGTGTCCCACAGATTGACAGCTCCTCAGGACTAGGCTAGTTTCATTTTTATTTATTATTTTTTTTTGTGATTTTTTTTTTTTTGCATTTAAAAAAAGGAACACCACCTACAGATATTGCCTGTTAGTCTATGGAAATTATGAAAAGCAGTATAAACGTGGGTTTCTTGTTTTTGATTTGTTTTTTTTTCTAGTGGTGTTTTTACTTGCAATGTGTATTTTTTTATTTTTGTGTGTGTCCATGACATTTTATTAAAATTGCAGCATGTTTTGACTATGGCATTTTTCCTGGAGTTTTAATGTAATTAGTACGGTATTAATTGGATTTTAAAAAATGCATCTGTCCTGTTGTGTTTTTATTTATTTTTTACTATGACTTTTTTGAGAGATCTGAAGAAGTGCCATCAGAGGGGGTACATGTTTTCCGGTTGAAAAATAAATGGCATGCAGAAAAAGCTACAAAAAGTGCGTGTACTTAAAGGGAACCTGTCATCAACTTTATGGTGACCTCACTGAGGGCAGCATAAAATACTAGGGATGTCCCGATACCAGTATCGGTACCGGGACCGATACCGGCATTTTCACGAGTACTTGTACTCGTGAAAATGCCGCCGATACCGGAAGTTCCGGTCCGGCAGCTCCTATACACTATTGAAGTAAATCTAACCTCTATTAATGTGGCCGGAATTACTTAATATTAGTGCGCAGTCTCCCTCAGGTCAGGCGCTCAGTCCCTCCATGCTCCTCCTGCCCCGCCTGCCTTCTTCATTCATAAAAGTGGGCGGAGCGGGCAGGCGGGACATGAGGCGCATGGAGGAACTGAGAGCTCAAGCTGCCCGATTCCTCCAAGCACCTCACGTCCCTCCTGCGTGCTCCGCCCACTTTATGAATGTAGGAGGCAGGTGGGGCAGGAGGAGCATGGAGGGACTGAGCGCCTAACCTGAGGAGACTGCGCATCAATAGTTAGTCATTCCGGCCACATTAATAGAGGTTATTAGTCATTAGTGTATAGGAGCTGCGGGGCCGGTGTATGAAAGAGTCAAGCTACACCGGCCCCTGCGAGTGTAAACTGCCCCCCCACACACTATGATGGCACTTATGGGGGTCTGTGGATGACACTAATGGGGGATCTGTGGATGACACTTATATAGCATAATATGCTATATATGTGTCATCCACATAGCCCCCATTACAGTGTCATCCAGAGATCCCCCATTACAGTGTCATCCAGAGATCCCCCATTACAGTGTCATCCAGAGATCCCCCATTACAGTGTCATCCACAGATCCCCCCCCATAACAGTGACATCCACAGATCCCCCCATAACAGTGACATCCACAGATTTCCCCCCCCCCCCCATAACAGTGACATCCACAGATCCCCAATTACAGTGACATCCACAGATAACCCCATAACAGTGTCACCCACAGATCCCCCATAACAGTGACATCCACAGATAACCCCATAACAGATCCCCCTGGTGGCACATTGGTTGGAAAACAGTATTATATTCCCATTTATTAACACTTGTACAAAGGAAAAGAAAAGCCGTTGTCCATAGCAACCAAATTCCAGCTTTAATTTTTTTCATTGCTATCAGCAACTGCGCCGCTGTTTTTTCTAGGTATTGGCGAGTACTTAAATAAAAGTATCGGTACTCGTACTCGGTCTTAAAAAAATGGTATCGGGACATCCCTATAAATACCATATTTTTCGCTTTATAAGATGCACTTTTCCCCCCCAAAAGTGGGGGGGAAATGGCAGTGTGTCTTCTAAAACGATAGTTGACTTTTTTTTAACAAGGCTGACACTGATATATCGCCGGTAATACATCAGCTACAGTGCGGGGAGGAGGGAGGGAGGAGGGGCTGGAGGCAACTCACAGCGGGGCCCGGTGCAGTCACTGTATTACACCGGGACCTGCGCACAGAAGTCTCTCTCTCTCTGTATGTAAAGTCTTTCTTTAACCCTGAATCAATCGCTCTCCTTTGGATAAACTAGCCTAATCGCCTGCATCAGTACTCACTATGAATGCAGCATGCGGTCCGGCCCGCGCATGACTTCACTCAGTCACGCGCCTCCCATTTCATTATAGAAGCAGGAGCACGACTGAGTGACGTCAGTCACGCGCCGACTGGACTGCACGCTGCATTCATAGTGAGTACTGATGAAGGCGATTAGGCTAGTTTATCCAAAGGAGAGCGATTGATTCAGGGTTAAAGACTGACTTTACATACAAAGAATAAAGTACTGTGATGCTGTGACACATAGGGCCATGAGGGGGACCAGAATAGGGACCAGAATAAGATGCTATATGTGTGTCATCCACAGATTACCCCCCCCCCCACCCACCCATAACAGTGCATCATCCACAGATCCCCCCCCCCCATAACAGTGCGTCATCCACAGATCCCCCATAACAATGTTATCCCCAGACCACCATTAGTTCAAAGTCCACCAATAGCACACCTTTTGGTTCAAAATATTTGTGTCTTCAGCAGGAAGGGATGAAGGACCTTCAGTGACGTCACTGGATCACATGGTCCAATCACCTGCTGGAAACTGGTGATTGGACCATGTGACCCAGTGACGTCACTGAAGGTCCTTCATCCCCCTCCTGCTGAAGACGGAACAGAACACCGGCAGCTACGCGATCGAACGGAAGAGGTGAGTTTATTTTTTTGTATTATTTTTAACCCTCTATTGCCCTTTTTACTTTGCATTCTCTATTGAGAATGCTATTATTTTCCTTTATAACTATGTTATAAGGAAAAATAATAAAGATTGGGTCCCCATCCTGATCGTCTCTTAGCAACTATGCGGGAAAATTGCACTGCATCCGCACTTGTTTGCGGATGCTTGCGATGTTCCCGCAGCCCCATTCGCTTCTATGGGGCCTGCGTTGCTTGGAAAACGCAGAATATAGAACATGCTGCCATTTTCACACAACGCAAAAGTGATGCGGGAAAATCACCAATCATGTACACAGCCCCATAGAAATGAATGGGTCTGGATTCAGTGCGGGTGCAATGCGTTCACCTCACGCATTGCACCCGCGCGGAAATCACGCCCGTATGAATGGGACCTTAGTGTTACAGTACAGTTTGTCCAACAGACAGTTGCCAGGGACCTCCAAAGGAACAGGCAGTAGCAAAAATGTTATAAGGGTTGGTGGTAGCCGCAGCAACAGGCCAGAGCTGCTATTGTCACCCAGCGGTCATATTTTGATGACCAATCCCGCTGGCCTTGAATGGTCCTTGAACTTGGTCTTCAACATCATCTCAACTGACATCAGACACACAGAGCCAGGAGTCGGTGGGTTCCTCTGACACTCACTTCACAAGTTTAGATACAAGATATACGTCCACTAGAAATATAACAATATCCACAGCCTGACTGGACGTTAAAAATAGGAAAAAATAATAAATACTTTATTCAGGATAATTTAGGGTGCAACAACGTGATATAAAAGACACCAGGACCCCCATGTATGAAGAGGGATGTGTATTAGAACCATCCATACATGTGTGTGTGGGGGGGGCGTGGCCTAGCGACATGTGGGCGGACGCGGCTGTGAGAGCTCCCGGCCAGTCATCCTGCTGATCCTCCTGCATCCCCGCGATATCGCCGCGTTACCACCACCAGCGGCTGTGCCGACTTGCCCTGGGACGCAACGGCACCTGAGGGACCAATATGAAGCGCCACACAAAGAAGGGAGGTGAGGGGAAGGAGAGCGGGCCTGCAGTGCGCGGTCGGCAAGATGGTGGATGCGCGGGAACCAGAGCCGCAGAGGTGGTTGCGCGGCTGGAACGATTTGCCAGGGTGGACCCTTCCTGTGCCCCGCTCCCCACCGCTACTGACACTTCTCCTGGGAGTGAAGACTCCACTCCATGGGTGTACTCCCCCCTCACTGAGCCCTCCACTGGCTCCTCACATGTAGTGGATAAAGAACAGCAAGCTGTGGCTGTAGAAGCTTCCTGCGTCCCTGCTGAATCACTGTCTTCTTTGTCTGCACAAGAGGAACCCACTCTTGCAGATGTGTACCGGGCTGTGAAAAACTGCAGTACCACCTTAATCTCTCTGACTTCCCAAATGGGCAGCCTGAGTGAGAATGTGTCTTTCCTCAGGCATGACATGCAAAAAGTGTCTGAAAGAGTCAAGGCTGTGGAAAACCGCGTTAGCGATCTGGAGGATGTGGTTTCTCCCTTGAAAAAAGCTATGGGGGTCCTTACCTGTGATGTGTCTTACCTGCTTAATAAAGCGGACGATCTGGAAAACAGACTTAAACGAAACAATCTGAGACTTATTGGCGTCCCTGAAAAATCTGAAGGCACAAACGCTGTGGGGTTTCTGGAAAAATGGCTAATGGAGAAATTTGGGCCAGACCTGTTATCTCCTGTGTTTGCCATAGAGCCGGCGCACAGAGTACCATTCAAACCTCCTCCACCAGGGGGCCCTCCAAGAACCCTTCTTAAACTACTGCATTTCCAAGACCGTGACGCTATACTAAGAAAAGCAAGAACGCACGAGGATCTCCTGATAGATGGCAGCAGAGTACTGATTTTTCCGGATTTCTCGGCAGAGGTGCAGAAGAGGAGAGCGAAGTACCTGGAGGTGAACGTCGGCTAAGAGAGAAACAACTGATGTACTCTATGCTATATCCAGCCAAGCTGAGGGTTGTCTCCGGAGGCAGAGTCCATATATTTGACACTCCTGCTGCAGCGGATCATTGGCTGGAATCTACACATCTGCCGGCGGTCCCTGAGGAGTCTGCGGGCTGTGTCCATTTGGTTGGGGTCGCCTGAGAGGGACTATTTGCTGTTCGTTGCCCTATCGTCTGGAAGGATGAGTATACTGTGCACTAGTGATGTCGCGAACATAAAATTTTCCATTCGCGAACACAAACTTCCGCAAATGTTCGCGAACGGGCGAACTGCCATAGACTTCAATTGGCAGGCGAATTTTAAAACCCACAGGGACTCTTTCTGGCCACAATAGTGATGGGAAAGTTGTTTCAAGGGGTCTAACACCTGGACTGTGGCATGCCGGAGGGGGATCTATGGCAAAACTCCCATGGAAAATGACGTAGTGGACGCAGAGTTGGGTTTTAATCCATAAAGGGCATAAATCAACTAACATTCCTAAATTGTTTGGAATAACATGCTTTAAAACATCCAGTGTGTGTATACGATCAGGTATGATGTATCGATCAGGTAGTCTAAGGGTTACGCCCACTTTACAGACATTGACAGACCAAAATCCCCTTTTAATGCACCGCAAACAGTTCATTTGCACAACCGCAAACTCCCCATTTGCACAAGGTTGGATACCAAGCTAGCCACGTCCCGGTGATGTCATTGAAGGTTTCTTCCTCCACCCAGCCACGTACAACACAGAGGGTCTCCAAAAGGTGAATTGAATAGATTTTTTCGAATGGGGAGATGGTTAAAAAAACGCTGTCTCCCTCCCCTTTGTTTTTATCCACGGTCACTGCGTCTGCGCCGTGCAATTTACTGTCACACCCGATATGAGTGGTATTTTCTGTAGTACTATTCTCATCAGTTTAATCCCTCTAACGTCCCCAATCTGGGGGCCATTTATTGAATAGATTTTTCGAACGGGGAGATGGTTAAAAAAACGCTGGCTCCCTCCACTCTGTTTTAATCCACGGTCACTGCGTCTGCGCCGTGCAATTTACTGTCACACCCGATATAAGTGGTATTTTCTGTAGTACTATTCTCATCAGTTTAATCCCTGTTACGTCCCATATCAGGGATTGCCTTTTGTGAAAAAATTTTTAGGCCGTGTGCCTCCGACTGCCTTCACAGTGACAGACCAAACTCTCATACACCAAACTGAATTGATTTCAGGAACCGGGAGATGGAAAAAGCAGCTTGGTCGGTCCTCATACTCCCAAATTGGGGCACTGCGCGTGCACAGAGCAATGTGCTGTGACACCCTATATGAGTGGTGTCTTAACTAGTACTATTCCTATAAGTTTAATCCCTGTTACGTACCCTATCCGGTCAAATTGATTAACCATTGTCGAATTAGCGAACCATTACGACATCATGAAATAATTTAGTTCTGAGCTCTGTACTTGCTTTGTATTGGAATTTATGGGGATTTTTTTAATTGTCTGCATCATTTCTAATAAACTATTAAGAGACTTTAGTATGATTTTTTATTTTATGTATTAAAAACCCATACAACATATAAAAAAAAAAGGTAAATTAATGTTTTTTCTATAAAATATTATCCAGCCGTCCGATCGCTTTTGGTCTGACCATAATGAAGCAACGGCCTTATCATCTGGGGTGTGGCAACATTGCCAACACACTCATAGAGGTGATGATTGCTTCATTGTGATACGCAATCCCCTTCACCACAACAAGGTAACGATCACGAAGGGGAATTGACACTTGTATGTGCCTTTTTTTTTTTTGTTTGTTTTTGCAGCCACAGTGCTGCACCATAGGACAGAAAAATTAGGCATGTACACATGCCTGAAAAATAATGGCATTGTTGCAGCCGCTATTGTAGCAGCAGCCCGGAAAAATTGATGTTTTCCAGGCAGAAAAGTGACTAAAACATTGCGGCTTGAACCCTAGTTGGTGGTGAAGAATTCACGAAAGTCATCCGGTATGCAGACATTAAATACAGCAGCGTGGGGACCATTTTGAGGCCAAGGCATGTAATCAGGCCTTTTGTTAGTCAAACGTATCCCCCACTGTCAGTCCTTTCGGGATCAATGCCTCATTTATCTTTATGAAGGTGAGGTAATCAACACTTTTTTGACCGAGGTGACTTCTCTTGTCAGTGACAATGCCTCCTGCTGCACTGAAGGTCCTTTCTGACAGGACACTAGAAGCAGGGCAGGCCAGAAGTTCTACCGCAAACTGGGATAGCTCAGGCCACAGATCAAGTCTGCACACCCAGTAGTGAAGGGGTTCATTGCTCCTCAGAGTGTCGATATCTGCTGTTAAGGCGAGGTAGTCTGCTACCTGTCGGTCGAGTCGTTCTCTAAGGCTGGATCCCGAAGGGCTGTGGCGATGAGTAGGACTGAAAAAGCTCTGCATGTCCTCCATCAACAACACATCTGTAAATTGTCCAGTCCTTGCCGCCGTGGTAGGAGGAGGATTATACTCACCTCTTCCCCTGTTATATTACCGTTGTGCTGTGACATCCCCCTTATAAGCTGTGTAAAGCATATTTTTTTGTTTGTTTTTGAACTGCTGCATCCTTTCCGACTTTCGGTAATTTGGTAACATTTCTGCCACTTTCTGCTTATACCGGGGGTCTAGTAGCGTGGCCACCCAGTACAGGTCGTTCTCCTTCATCCTTTTTATACGAGGGTCCCTCAACAGACATGACAGCATGAAAGACCCCATTTGAACAAGGTTGGATGCAGAGCTACTCATTTCCCGTTCCTCGTCCTCACTGATGTCATTGACGGTCTGTTCTTCCCCCCAGCCACGTACAACACCATGGATACCAGATAGGTGACAACAACGAGCACCCTGGGGTGCCTGCTGTGGTTGGTCTTCCTCCTCCTCAAAGCCGCCACATTCCTCCTCTGACTCCTCTTCCTCATACTCCTCTTCCAGCGTTGCCACAGGTCCGGCAAGTGATGATGACAAGGCTGTTTCTGGTGGTGATGGTGACCACAACTCTTCCTCTTCACACTCATCTACAGCCTGATCCAGCACTCTTCGCAGGGCACGCTCCAGGAAGAAAACAAATGGGATGAGGTCGCTGATGGTGCCTTCGGTGCGACTGACTAGGTTTGTCACCTCCTCAAAAGGACGCATGAGCCTACAGGCATTGCGCATGAGTGTCCAGTAACGTGGCAAAAAGATTCCCAGCTCTGCAGAGGCTGTCCTAGCATCCCGGTCATACAAATACTCGTTGACGGCTTTTTCTTGTTGGAGCAGGCGGTCGAACATTAGGAGTGTTGAATTCCAACGTGTCGGGCTGTCGCATATCAAGCGCCTCACTGGCATGTTGTTTCGCCGCTGAATATCGGAAAAGTGCGCCATGGCCGTGTAGGAACGCCTGAAATGGCCACACACCTTCCTGGCCTGCTTGAGGACGTCCTGTAAGCCTGGGTACTTAGACACAAAACGTTGTACGATGAGATTCAACACATGTGCCATGCACGGCACATGTGACAACTTGCCCAAATTTAATGCCGCCAACAGATTGCTTCCATTGTCACACACCACTTTGCCGATCTCCAGTTGGTGCGGGGTCAGCCACTGATCCACCTGTGCGTTCAGGGCAGACAGGAGTGCTGGTCCTGTGTGGCTCTCTGCTTTCAGGCAAGTCAACCCCAAGACAGCGTGACACTGTCGTATCCGGGATGTGGAATAACCCCTGGGGAGCTGAGGGGATTCAGTTGATGTGCAGCCAGACGCCGCAGCAGAAGAGGACTCAGCCGAGGAGGATATCGAAGAGGATGGAGTAGGAGTAGAGGAGGTGGCAGTAGGTCTGCCTGCAAGTCGTGGTGGTGTCACCAACTCCGCTGCGGAGCCACGCATTCCATGCTTGTCAGCCGTCAGCAGGTTGACCCAATGCGCAGTGTACGTGATATACCTGCCCTGACCGTGCTTTGCAGACCAGGTATCAGTGGTCAGATGGACCCTTGCCCCAACACTGTATGCCAGAGATGCCATGACTTCCTTTTCAATGACATGGTAGAGGTTTGGGATTGCCTTTTTTGAAAAAAATTTTCGTCCGGGTACCTTCCACTGTGGTGTCCCAATAGCGACAAACTTTTTGAAGGCCTCAGACTCTACCAGCTGGTATAGTAAAAGCTGGCTGGCTAAGAGTTCCGTCAAGCCAGCTGTCAGTCGCCGGGCAAGAGGGTGATTCTGTGACATTGGCTTTTTACGCTCAAACATGTCCTTGACAGACACCTGACTGTGGGCAGATGAGCAGGAACTGCTGAAGGTGAGAGATGGAGTGGCGGGTGGTTGAGAGGGGGCAGGGAGGACAGCAGTGGTTGACGTTGGTGAAGATGCTGGACCAGGAGGAGCATGGTGGCTTTAAGTTTGTGTGCTGCTTGTACTCATGTGTTGATCCCATAGGCGTTTGTCATGTGAGATCATGTGCCTTCACAAAGCAGTTGTACCGAGGTGGGTGTTGGACTTCCCACGACTCAGTTTCTTTTGGCACAGGTTGCAAATGGCATTGCTGTTATCAGAGGCAGACACACACAAAAAATGCCACACTGCTGAGCTTTGCAATGACGGCATTCTGGTGGTGGCAACAGCATGCGTAGACTGGCGTGTTGTCTGGCCTACCCCAGGTGCCGATACATGCTGTCTGACTGTGCCACTAACTCCTTGCGACGACCTCCCCCTGCTTCCAACTCGTCTCCTCATTCTCTCTGTCTCCCCTTCTGAACTTTCCCCCTCTTCTTTTCTTCGAGCAGGCACCCACGTGGCATCCGTGGACACATCGTCATCATCAACCGCTTCACTTGTATCTGACACCTCAGCAAAGGAAGCAGCAGCGGGTACAACATCATCATCATCATCATCACACTGTACGTCCATGTGTGTAATCCTGCCTGACTGAGACATATCCCTGTAATCTACATCATCACTAATTGCATCTAACTGTAAATAACTCCTCTGACGGATCAAATGAAGCGGCTGTGGTGGTAGTGGTGGTGGTGGCGGCGGACGGGTGCGTGGTAACTTGAGAGCAGGTGACCGAAGCTGAGCTGGAGGAGGATGGTGCGTCAAGGTTCTTAGCGGAAGCTGTTGAAGATTGGGTGTCCTGTCTAAGCCAGTCAACTATGTCCTCAGAATTTTTCGGGTTCAGGGTACGTGGCCTCTGAATACTAGGCATTATTTCAGGGACAGTGGAAATCACAGCACCACGACCACGACGGCCCCTGCGGGGTGGCCTGCCTCTGCCTGTCATTTTTTTTTAGATAAGTGGTACTACGCGTGCTAGGTACTGTGCCACCCGGTATCAGTGGTGGACACTGGCACTGGGCACACTACAGTCTGTGGAAGTGGGCCTGACACACACTGGCAGCAGGCAAGCAACTGAAATTAGACTAATGTGTAAAAATGAAATGCCTTATTTATCGGCAAGCTACTGTGCCACCCAGTATCAGTGGTTGGCACTGGCAGTGGGCACACTACAGTCAGTGGAAGTGGGCCTGACACACACTGGCAGCAGGCAAGCAACTGAAATTAGACTTCGTAAAAATTAAATGCCTTATTTATCGGCAAGCTACTGTGCCACCCGGTATCAGTGGTTGGCACTGGCAGTGGGCACACTACAGTCTGTGGAAATAGGCCTGACACACACTGGCAGCAGGCAAGCAACTGAAATTAGACTGCGTAAAAATTAAATGCCTTATTTATCAGCAAGCTACTGTGCCACCCGGTATCAGTGGTTGGCACTGGCAGTGGGCACACTACAGTCAGTGGAAGTGGGCCTGACACACACTGGCAGCAGGCAAGCAACTGAAATTAGACTAAAGTGTAAAAATTAAATGCCTTATTTATCGGCAAGCTACTGTGCCACCTGGTATCAGTGGTTGGCACTGGCAGTAGGCACACTACAGTCAGTGGAAGTGGGCCTGACACACACTGGCAGCAGGCAAGCAACTGAAATTAGACTAAAGTGTAAAAATTAAATGCCTTATTTAACGGCAAGCTACTGTGCCACCCGGTATCAGTGGTTGGCACTGGCAGTGGGCACACTACAGTCAGTGGAAGTGGGCATGACACACACTGGCAGCAGGCAAGCAACTGAAATTAGACTGCATAAAAATTAAATGCCTTATTTATCGGCAAGCTACTGTGCCACCCGGTATCAGTGGTTGGCACTGGCAGTGGGCACACTACAGTCAGTGGAAGTGGGCCTGACACACACTGGCAGCAGGCAAGCAACTGAAATTAGACTAAAGTGTAAAAATTAAATGCCTTATTTATCGGCAAGCTACTGTGCCACCCGGTATCAGTGGTTGGCACTGGCAGTGGGCACACTACAGTCTGTGGAAGTGGGCCTGACACACACTGGCAGCAGGCAAGCAACTGAAATTAGACTAAAGTGTAAAAATTAAACGCCTTATTTATCGGCAAGCTACTGTGCCACCCGGTATCAGTGGTTGGCACTGGCAGTGGGCACACTACAGTCAGTGGAAGTGGGCCTGACACACACTGGCAGCAGGCAAGCAACTGAAATTAGACTAAAGTGTAAAAATTAAATGCCTTATTTATCGGCAAGCTACTGTGCCACCCGGTATCAGTGGTTGGCACTGACAGTAGGCACACTACAGTCAGTGGAAGTGGGCCTGACACACACTGGCAGCAGGCAAGCAACTGAAATTAGACTAAAGTGTAAAAATTAAATGCCTTATTTATCGGCAAGCTACTGTGCCACCCGGTATCAGTGGTTGGCACTGGCAGTGGGCACACTACACTCAGTGGAAGTGGGCCTGACACACTGGCAGCAGGCAAGCAACTGAAATTAGACTAAAGTGTAAAAATTAAATGTCTTATTTATCGGCAAGCTACTGTGCCACCCGGAATCAGTGGTTGGCACTGGCAGTGGGCACACTACAGTCAGTGGAAATAGGCCTGACACACACTGGCAGCAGGCAAGCAACTGAAATTAGACTGCGTAAAAATTAAATGCCTTATTTATCAGCAAGCTACTGTGCCACCCGGTATCAGTGGTTGGCACTGGCAGTGGGCACACTACAGTCAGTGGAAGTGGGCCTGACACACACTGGCAGCAGGCAAGCAACTGAAATTAGACTAAAGTGTAAAAATTAAATGCCTTATTTATCGGCAAGCTACTGTGCCACCTGGTATCAGTGGTTGGCACTGGCAGTAGGCACACTACAGTCAGTGGAAGTGGGCCTGACACACACTGGCAGCAGGCAAGCAACTGAAATTAGACTAAAGTGTAAAAATTAAATGCCTTATTTAACGGCAAGCTACTGTGCCACCCGGTATCAGTGGTTGGCACTGGCAGTGGGCACACTACAGTCAGTGGAAGTGGGCATGACACACACTGGCAGCAGGCAAGCAACTGAAATTAGACTGCGTGAAAATTAAATGCCTTATTTATCGGCAAGCTACTGTGCCACCCGGTATCAGTGGTTGGCACTGGCAGTGGGCACACTACAGTCAGTGGAAGTGGGCCTGACACACACTGGCAGCAGGCAAGCAACTGAAATTAGACTAAAGTGTAAAAATTAAATGCCTTATTTATCGGCAAGCTACTGTGCCACCCGGTATCAGTGGTTGGCACTGGCAGTGGGCACACTACAGTCAGTGGAAGTGGGCCTGACACACACTGGCAGCAGGCAAGCAACTGAAATTAGACTAAAGTGTAAAAATTAAACGCCTTATTTATCGGCAAGCTACTGTGCCACCCGGTATCAGTGGTTGGCACTGGCAGTGGGCACACTACAGTCAGTGGAAGTGGGCCTGACACACACTGGCAGCAGGCAAGCAACTGAAATTAGACTAAAGTGTAAAAATTAAATGCCTTATTTATCGGCAAGCTACTGTGCCACCCGGTATCAGTGGTTGGCACTGGCAGTAGGCACACTACAGTCAGTGGAAGTGGGCCTGACACACACTGGCAGCAGGCAAGCAACTGAAATTAGACTAAAGTGTAAAAATTAAATGCCTTATTTATCGGCAAGCTACTGTGCCACCCGGTATCAGTGGTTGGCACTGGCAGTGGGCACACTACACTCAGTGGAAGTGGGCCTGACACACACTGGCAGCAGGCAAGCAACTGAAATTAGACTAAAGTGTAAAAATTAAATGTCTTATTTATCGGCAAGCTACTGTGCCACCCGGTATCAGTGGTTGGCACTGGCAGTGGGCACACTACAGTCAGTGGAAGTGGGCCTGACACACACTGGCAGCAGGCAAGCAACTGAAATTAGACTGCGTAAAAATTAAATGCCTTATTTATCGGCAAGCTACTGTGCCACCCGGTATCAGTGGTTGGCACTGGCAGTGGGCACACTACAGTCAGTGGAAGTGGGCCTGACACACACTGGCAGCAGGCAAGCAACTGAAATTAGACTAAAGTGTAAAAATGAAATGCCTTATTTATCGGCAAGCTACTGTGCCACCCGGTATCAGTGGTTGGCACTGGCAGTGGGCACACTACACTCAGTGGAAGTGGGCCTGACACACACTGGCAGCAGGCAAGCAACTGAAATTAGACTAAAGTGTAAAAATTAAATGTCTTATTTATCGGCAAGCTACTGTGCCACCCGGTATCAGTGGTTGGCACTGGCAGTGGGCACACTACAGTCAGTGGAAGTGGGCCTGACACACACTGGCAGCAGGCAAGCAACTGAAATTAGACTGCGTAAAAATTAAATGCCTTATTTATCGGCAAGCTACTGTGCCACCCGGTATCAGTGGTTGGCACTGGCAGTGGGCACACTACAGTCAGTGGAAGTAGGCCTGACACACACTAGTAGCAGGCAAGCAACTGAAATTACACTAAAGTGTAAAAATTAAATGCCTTTTTTTGATGCAAAGTCCTGTGCCACACGGGATGACAGGGGTGGGCACTGGCAGTGGGCACACTACAGTCAGTGGAAGTCGGCCTGACACACACTAGCAGCAGGCAAGCAACTGAAATTACACTAAAGTGTAAAAATTAAATGCCTTTTTTTGATGCAAAGTCCTTTGCCACACGGGATGACAGGGGTGGGCACTGGCAGTGGGCACACTACAGTCAGTGGAAGTGGGCCTGACACACACTGGCAGCAGGCAAACAACTGAAATTACACTAAAGTGTAAAAATTAAATGCCTTTTTGATGCAAAGTCCTGTGCCACACGGGATGACAGGGGTGGGCACTGGCAGTGGGCACACTACAGTCAGTGGAAGTCGGCCTGACACACACTAGCAGCAGGCAAGCAGCTGAAATTACACTAAAGTGTAAAAATTAAATGCCTTTTTTAATGAAAAGTCCTGTGCCAGCCGGTATGAGTGGTGGGCACTGGCAGTGGGCACACTACAGTCAGTGGAAGTGGGCCTGACACACACTGGCAGCAGGCAAGCAACTGAAATTAGACTAAAGTGTAAAAATTAAATGCCTTATTTATCGGCAAGCTACTGTGCCACCCGGTATCAGTGGTTGGCACTGGCAGTGGGCACACTACAGTCAGTGGAAGTCGGCCTGACACACACTAGCAGCAGGCAAGCACCTGAAATTACACTAAAGTGTAAAAATTAAATGCCTTTTTTTGATGCAAAGTCCTGTGCCACACGGGATGACAGGGGCGAGCACTGGCAGTGGGCACACTACAGTCAGTGGAAGTCAGCCTGACACACACTAGTAGCAGGCAAGCAACTGAAATTACACTAAAGTGTAAAAATTAAATGCCTTTTTTGATGCAAAGTCCTGTGCCACATGGGATGACAGGGGTGGGCACTGGCAGTGGGCACACTACAGTCAGTGGAAGTCGGCCTGACACACACTAGCAGCAGGCAAGCAACTGAAATTACACTAAAGTGTAAAAATTAAATGCCTTTTTTGATGCAAAGTCCTGTGCCACACGGGATGACAGGGGTGGGCACTGGCAGTGGGCACACTACAGTCAGTGGAAGTGGGCCTGACACACACTGGCAGCAGGCAAACAACTGAAATTACACTAAAGTGTAAAAATTAAATGCCTTTTTTGATGCAAAGTCCTGTGCCACACGGGATGACAGGGGTGGGCACTGGCAGTGGGCACACTACAGTCAGTGGAAGTCGGCCTGACACACACTAGCAGCAGGCAAGCAACTGAAATTACACTAAAGTGTAAAAATTAAATGCCTTTTTAATGAAAAGTCCTGTGCCAGCCGGTATGAGTGGTGGGCACTGGCAGTGGGCACACTACAGTCAGTGGAAGTGGGCCTGACACACACTGGCAGCAGGCAAGCAACTGAAATTAGACTAAAGTGTAAAAATTAAATGCCTTATTTATCGGCAAGCTACTGTGCCACCCGGTATCAGTGGTTGGCACTGGCAGTGGGCACACTACAGTCAGTGGAAGTCGGCCTGACACACACTAGCAGCAGGCAAGCAACTGAAATTACACTAAAGTGTAAAAATTAAATGCCTTTTTTGATGCAAAGTCCTGTGCCACACGGGATGACAGGGGTGGGCACTGGCAGTGGGCACACTACAGTCAGTGGAAGTAGGCCTGACACACACTAGTAGCAGGCAAGCAACTGAAATTACACTAAAGTGTAAAAATTAAATGCCTTTTTTGATGCAAAGTCCTGTGCCACACGGGATGACAGGGGTGGGCACTGGCAGTGGGCACACTACAGTCAGTGGAAGTCGGCCTGACACACACTAGCAGCAGGCAAGCAACTGAAATTACACTAAAGTGTAAAAATTAAATGCCTTTTTTGATGCAAAGTCCCATGCCACACGGGATGACAGGGGTGGGCACTGGCAGTGGGCACACTACAGTCAGTGGAAGTGGGCCTGACACACACTGGCAGCAGGCAAACAACTGAAATTACACTAAAGTGTAAAAATTAAATGCCTTTTTTGATGCAAAGTCCTGTGCCACACGGGATGACAGGGGTGGGCACTGGCAGTGGGCACACTACAGTCAGTGGAAGTCGGCCTGACACACACTAGCAGCAGGCAAGCAACTGAAATTACACTAAAGTGTAAAAATTAAATGCCTTTTTAATGAAAAGTCCTGTGCCAGCCGGTATGAGTGGTGGGCACTGGCAGTGGGCACACTACAGTCAGTGGAAGTGGGCCTGACACACACTGGCAGCAGGCAAGCAACTGAAATTAGACTAAAGTGTAAAAATTAAATGCCTTATTTATCGGCAAGCTACTGTGCCACCCGGTATCAGTGGTTGGCACTGGCAGTGGGCACACTACAGTCAGTGGAAGTCGGCCTGACACACACTAGCAGCAGGCAAGCAACTGAAATTACACTAAAGTGTAAAAATTAAATGCCTTTTTTTGATGCAAAGTCCTGTGCCACACGGGATGACAGGGGTGGGCACTGGCAGTGGGCACACTACAGTCAGTGGAAGTAGGCCTGACACACACTAGTAGCAGGCAAGCAACTGAAATTACACTAAAGTGTAAAAATTAAATGCCTTTTTTTGATGCAAAGTCCTGTGCCACACGGGATGACAGGGGTGGGCACTGGCAGTGGGCACACTACAGTCAGTGGAAGTGTAGTGTACGGGAGTTGTACTGCCCGTCACTACGGAAGGGTCACTTGGCTGCTGTCGCTCCTCTCATTTAGGAGGAGGCTGGTAAAGGTCCTATTTGTACCATGCAATGTAAATCAATGTAATTTATGGTATTTGATTCCGCTGTTACTGTGAAATGTGCTATGTGCAGGCCGGCTAGGGATGTAATTCCAGCTCTAGTCACTAGAGGGAGCTAGGTTGCCCTAGTCTATATAAGGCCCAGTCAGGGGAAGGGAAGGCAGTCTAGAGTATGCCTTAGACAAGTGCAGGCCATGTGCCTGTGAAGGCCAAACCCAGGCCTTATGGCCTGTGAGGAATCCACCCTAGGAAGATGGTGCCCTAGGAGAAGGAGTGCAGACCCTGGAGTCTGTGAAGGCCACATGTCTCAGGCCTAGGCGAGTTCAGCAGAAGTCAACCTGAGGCAATCCCTAGAGCAAGAGGTACTAAATGTCAAGAGGAGGTACATTATAAACTGGAGATTCAAGGATATAAGCCAGAAGTAGGGCATTGGGGCCTTGAAGCATCAATTCCAGTCAGGACGAGTCAGGAAGAAAGTAAGGTTCACCTGCAATTCCAAGTCCTGTATTATCACCCTCTGTTTTACCTTGCTGGATGTAAGACCACTGCAATTGTGATTGTCTGCAAAAGGAACTGTTGGAAAGACTGCTTATTGTATCATCACTGTTTTCAGTAAAGTTGGAATTCTGTTTTCAAGTTACAAGTCTGCACCTCTGTTATTCCTACTATAAATACGGTGTGCCACCGTTTACTGGCACTGGCGTCACGACACCTCAGGGACCCAGCCATAGGCACGTTAAACTACAACACCAAGGGCACCTCACATTCCACCTGGCTGTGTCCCGCAAGAACCCAGAGAGTGCCCCAGAGGAACAGCGTGCCGGCCTCTCCATCACTGGCATTCCCCAGGTTAGTTCCATACATTGCCCTGACTTGGGGATGCTACATTTTGGCGTCACGAACAGGATACGCACGTTTTACGGACTGTGAGCAAAAACGTGAACTTTGTGCCTTAACCAGTTTGCCAAGTGACAAAACGCCTGTTTATTTGAAGTGAACTTTGTGGACTGAAAAATATACAAAAAGTGTCCCAAAAACTTCTAAAAAGCGCTGTGCAGTGTTGCGCTATCAAGAGGAAGAAAATCGCCACTTCAAAGTGCATTTTTGTGGACTTTTATGCTGTTTTACTACCACTGCTTGCTGTCATTGAATTGATGCATCATGGCGTCCAAGATGACCGCGGCGCCATTGGACTTCTTCTTGCGCCATCACTGTCCTGCAGTGGCGCGAAAATTTGGCGCCAAAACCCTCCAAGAAGGAGGAGGAGACGACCTGGAGGTAACGCCTTCCCTTGAGGATTATAATATGGACACCGCCTACCCTATACTGGAATACCTAGGGGCGTGCAAGAATCGACGGGGTGGAGCCTGCTGGAACAGTGGCTCACCCTGCTACGGGGTTTCCTACCTGAATCGGAGGGATCCGGAGCCGTAGTTGGTGCAATGGAGGCGACCCCAGGAGCAACTAAGGAGCGCCCTGCGCCCCAGCGTATACTCCCAGCGACATGGCCCAGACCTGTCCATGGCCACAAGCCGAGCCCTGCCGCTTTCACCCGCAGAGAGAAGGCTTTCTCCCGCTGAACCTCGCGTGGTCGGCCCTGATGGCCGAGATCCGAGTGGCGGCAACTTTAAAAACCACCACGCAGAAGTACTTCGAGGAAGTTACCAAGCGGATCTATGAAGATTCCAGGGACAGCAAACCCCAGCTCGAACGCCGCACCGGAGTGGTACTGGAGTTTGATAAGGTCAGAGGATTTGGCTTCATCCAAGAAACCGGCACCAACCGGGACTACTACGTGAATCGCCGGTCCGTCAGCGCAGCTATCTCCCGGGCGACTGCATAATCTAGCGGTCGGAGAGAAAGTGGAATTCACTCCCGCAGAGGGCCTGCGAGGCCCATATGCCACTGCGGTGACCCGTCCCGGACCGGTACCGGAGGACTGGGAAGAAGCAGAAGATCCGGTGGAGGCAGAGGACCCGCCGGGACCCATCCGGAATACGTACCAGGAGAAGAGTTCCTTTCTCGGCCCGAACATTTTCTGGCAGCCGACGATCCTGGACAAGCCTCCCAGTCCTTACCCCTCTCCAGAGCTGCCGCGACGAGAGAAGACAGCCGCTGATTGGGCGCGGATGGCCCAGTTCAGTGAAGCCATGGATGACCTGCGGAAGAACCGCCAGGATAGAACCTCATCTGAGCCTGCTGCAAGTGTGCCGGAATCCAGCAGTGAGATCTCCGCCCTGGAGGAGCGGATCGCTTCCTTACAGGCTTACCTGGATGGCCTGCGGCAAGTGGCAGATTCTAAGAAGACAGCGCAGCAGTCCAGCGGTGGTGAGTTACCTGTGACCCCTGTACCACCCGAACCCGTAGTCCAAGGTCCTACCGCTAACGCTGAGCCACCCAAGGTCCGTGTAACAGCGGATAAATTGACTTATGCCAGGAGCCGAGTCCGCCGTGACGGGAGCGTTATGTCCCGGCCAGAGGAAGTGTCTACCCCAGCGCCGGCCCGTGTCCCGAGACCAGCAGCTCCTGTGTGTCCGCAACCCAGCGGGCCAATGAGGTGGGTAGGCCCAATACCGGTGATGTTTCCAGCCCATTCTTTGTGGTGGGCACCCTCCAAGTGGCCCTGGTGCATGGCCCAGACTACCAGCAGCACAGGGCTGCACTACCTCCGACCTGTTTTCAGTAAAGTTGGAATTCTGTTTTCAAGTTACAAGTCTGCACCTCTGTTATTCCTACTATAAATACGGTGTGCCACCGTTTACTGGCACTGGCGTCCACGACACCTCAGGGACCCAGCCATAGGCACGTTAAACTACAACACCAAGGGCACCTCACATTCCACCTGGCTGTGTCCCGCAAGAACCCAGAGAGTGCCCCAGAGGAACAGCGTGCCGGCCTCTCCATCACTGGCATTCCCAGGTTAGTTCCATACATTGCCCTGACTTGGGGATGCTACATTTTGGCGTCACGAACAGGATACGCACGTTTTACGGACTGTGAGCAAAAACGTGAACTTTGTGCCTTAACCAGTTTGCCAAGTGACAAAACGCCTGTTTATTTGAAGTGAACTTTGTGGACTGAAAAATATACAAAAAGTGTCCCAAAAACTTCTAAAAAGCGCTGTGCAGTGTTGCGCTATCAAGAGGAAGAAAATCGCCACTTCAAAGTGCATTTTTGTGGACTTTTATGCTGTTTTACTACCACTGCTTGCTGTCATTGAATTGATGCATTATGGCGTCCAAGATGGCCGCCGGCGCCATTGGACTTCTTCTTGCGCCATCACTGTCTGCAGTGGCGCGAAAATTTGGCGCCAAAACCCTCCAAGAAGGAGGAGGAGACGACCTGGAGGTAACGCCTTCCCTTGAGGATTATAATATGGACACCGCCTACCCTATACTGGAATACTTAAGGGGGCGTGCAAGAATCGACGGGGTGGAGCCTGCTGGAACAGTGGCTCACCCTGCTACGGGGTTTCCTACCTGAATCGGAGGGATCCGGAGCCGTAGTTGGTGCAATGGAGGCGACCCCAGGAGCAACTAAGGAGCGCCCTGCGCCCCCAGCGTATACTCCCAGCGACATGGCCCAGACCTGTCCATGGCCACAAGCCGAGCCCTGCCGTTTTCACCCGCAGAGAGAAGGCTTTCTCCCGCGGAACCCCGCGTGGTCGGCCCTGATGGCCGAGATCCGAGTGGCGGCAACTTTAAAAACCACCACGCAGAAGTACTTCGAGGAAGTTACCAAGCGGATCTATGAAGATTCCAGGGACAGCAAACCCCAGCTCGAACGCCGCACCGGAGTGGTACTGGAGTTTGATAAGGTCAGAGGATTTGGCTTCATCCAAGAAACCGGCACCAACCGGGACTACTACGTGAATCGCCGGTCCGTCAAGCGCAGCTATCTCCCGGGGCGACTGCATAATCTAGCGGTCGGAGAGAAAGTGGAATTCACTCCCGCAGAGGGCCTGCGAGGCCCATATGCCACTGCGGTGACCCGTCCCGGACCGGTACCGGAGGACTGGGAAGAAGCAGAAGATCCGGTGGAGGCAGAGGACCCGCCGGGACCCATCCGGAATACGTACCAGGAGAAGAGTTCCTTTCTCGGCCCGAACATTTTCTGGCAGCCGACGATCCTGGACAAGCCTCCCAGTCCTTACCCCTCTCCAGAGCTGCCGCGACGAGAGAAGACAGCCGCTGATTGGGCGCGGATGGCCCAGTTCAGTGAAGCCATGGATGACCTGCGGAAGAACCGCCAGGATAGAACCTCATCTGAGCCTGCTGCAAGTGTGCCGGAATCCAGCAGTGAGATCTCCGCCCTGGAGGAGCGGATCGCTTCCTTACAGGCTTACCTGGATGGCCTGCGGCAAGTGGCAGATTCTAAGAAGACAGCGCGGCAGTCCAGCGGTGGTGAGTTACCTGTGACCCCTGTACCACCCGAACCCGTAGTCCAAGGTCCTACCGCTAACGCTGAGCCACCCAAGGTCCGTGTAACAGCGGATAAATTGACTTATGCCAGGAGCCGAGTCCGCCGTGACGGGAGCGTTATGTCCCGGCCAGAGGAAGTGTCTACCCCAGCGCCGGCCCGTGTCCCGAGACCAGCAGCTCCTGTGTGTCCGCAACCCAGCGGGCCAATGAGGTGGGTAGGCCCAATACCGGTGATGTTTCCAGCCCATTCTTTGTGGTGGGCACCCCTCCAAGTGGCCCTGGTGCATGGCCCAGACTACCAGCAGCACAGGGCTGCACTACCTCCGACGAACGGGGCTCATTTGACACCTACCTGTGAGCAGGCCTGCTAGGCCATTTTTGCTCATCCTCACAGGGACATCATACATGTTGCAGGAACTGTTCCTTTAAGTTTGCCAGGCTGGTGGAGCTTGCTGCCAGTTCCCCACGGCCGGTGGCATGTTTGACAAATAAGTTGCCACTGTGGAACCACTGCTCCCAGCCTGCCTCTTTCTGTTCCGGGACATCCTGCCTGCTGCTAACATTGTGGCGTCAAGTACTTTAATAACTCCAAGTTGTGTTTTTATTTGCACCTTATCCCTTTTTAACCCCCATTTCAGGTTGAAAAGGGTTCTTTATGTCAGCACTTTAAATATACGCAGGACTTGCCAGGAAGATGTTACCCTGGTATTGTCAGAGTCCTGTATTGTCATTTTATGTATGTGCTGCTGACCGTATTTATTGCTTTAAACATATTTTATCCAAGTCTATGTGCCCAGAGATGGACTCCTGTGTGCGAGTCTCTGTGATATGCTTTATGGACTCACTCATTGTCATGGACTATCCTGGTATTCCCTAACATCCGCTGTGCCAGGTCAGCGCCCCAGTTCCACTCTTTATCCTGAAGAAAGAGAGCGACGCCCTTGTCACCGCACTTCTCCGTCAGTCAGCTGGACCTGATGACAATTGTCGATGCAGATAGAATTGAGTACTGATATGTATGTATTCTTGCATGTTTTTCTTTTGTCTCTTTCAGGTGGAAATTCCAGTAGGGCGGTACCCTGGTAGAGTACGAGGGCGTACTCAGCTTAAAGCAGCGGGGTATGTAGTGTACGGGAGTTGTACTGCCCGTCACTACGGAAGGGTCACTTGGCTGCTGTCGCTCCTCTCATTTAGGAGGAGGCTGGTAAAGGTCCTATTTGTACCATGCAATGTAAATCAATGTAATTTATGGTATTTGATTCCCCTGTTACTGTGAAATGTGCTATGTGCAGGCCGGCTAGGGATGTAATTCCAGCTCTAGTCACTAGAGGGAGCTAGGTTGCCCTAGTCTATATAAGGCCCAGTCAGGGAAGGGAAGGCAGTCTAGAGTATGCCTTAGACAAGTGCAGGCCATGTGCCTGTGAAGGCCAAACCCAGGCCTTATGGCCTGTGAGGAATCCACCCTAGGAAGATGGTGCCCTAGGAGAAGGAGTGCAGACCCTGGAGTCTGTGAAGGCCACATGTCTCAGGCCTAGGCGAGTTCAGCAGAAGTCAACCTGGAGGCAATCCCTAGAGCAAGAGGTACTAAATGTCAAGAGGAGGTACATTATAAACTGGAGATTCAAGGATATAAGCCAGAAGTAGGGCATTGGGGCCTTGAAGCATCAATTCCAGTCAGGACGAGTCAGGAAGAAAGTAAGGTTCACCTGCAATTCCAAGTCCTGTATTATCACCCTCTGTTTTACCTTGCTGGATGTAAGACCACTGCAATTGTGATTGTCTGCAAAAAGGAACTGTTGGAAAGACTGCTTATTGTATCATCACTGTTTTCAGTAAAGTTGGAATTCTGTTTTCAAGTTACAAGTCTGCACCTCTGTTATTCCTACTATAAATACGGTGTGCCACCGTTTACTGGCACTGGCGTCACGACACCTCAGGGACCCAGCCATAGGCACGTTAAACTACAACACCAAGGGCACCTCACATTCCACCTGGCTGTGTCCCGCAAGAACCCAGAGAGTGCCCCAGAGGAACAGCGTGCCGGCCTCTCCATCACTGGCATTCCCCAGGTTAGTTCCATACATTGCCCTGACTTGGGGATGCTACAGAAGTGGGCCTGACACACACTGGCAGCAGGCAAGCAACTGAAATTACACTAAAGTGTAAAAATTAAATGCCTTTTTTTGATGCAAAGTCCTGTGCCACACGGGATGACAGGGGTGGGCACTGGCAGTGGGCACACTACAGTCAGTGGAAGTCGGCCTGACACACACTAGCAGCAGGCAAGCAACTGAAATTACACTAAAGTGTAAAAATGAAATGCCTTTTTTAATGCAAAGTCCTGTGCCAGCCGGTATGAGTGGTGGGCACTGGCAGTGGGCACACTACAGTCAGTGGAAGTCAGCCTGACACACACTGGCAGGCAACTAACCTTAGATTAAAGTGTAAAAATGAAATGCCTTTTTTTGATGCAAAGTCCTGTGCCACATGAGATGACAGGGGTGGGCACTGGCAGTGGGCACACTACAGTCTGTGGGCCTGCAACTCCTCACACATAGGCAGGCCAGGCAACTGCAATATGTATATGGAGAGAAAAAAAGCAGACTAATTTTGCAGCCCTAAAAAGGGCTTTTTGGGGTGCTGTGACGCTGTCCTTACAGCAGAGATCAGATGAGTCTTTCTGGACTGGAGTGGACACTGAATTCACTAGCCTAGCTATCGATTTCCCTATTAAATCAGCAGCAACTACACTCTCCCTCCTCTCACTAAGACTGCAAATTCCGAATGAATCTAAAATGGATGCTGTTCAGGAGATGGGAGGGTCTGGGAGGGAGGGTATGCTGCTGATTGGCTGGAATGTGTCTGCTGACTGTGAGGTACAGGGTCAAAGTTTGCTCAATGATGATGTATAGGGGGCGGACCGAACATCGCATGTGTTCGCCCGTTGCGGCGAACGCGAACAAGCTATGTTCTTTGGGAACCGTTCGCCGGCGGACAGTTCGGGCCATCTCTACTGTGGACTTGGGGCCTTTACAAGTAACATAGGGCAGAGACGTTTCCTGTTAATATGTTTAGCCTAGCCTCAGGATCTGAGGTATTGGGGGCTGTTTGAGTCTGCTCTGAGGTGAGGGGATGCATATGTAAGGCAAATGTTCTACTGTGGCCGGGAGGCAATGGCTTTTTATAAGTATTATACTCGTACGTATTTGCTGGAACTTACGAAAAGAGTTCTTCTACTCACATTGCTTAGGGGGGCTGGGTATTTAGTAGACGTATTGTTCTGATCCCCGTGTTTCTAGGGGTATGTGTTTATGCTGTTCTGTATTTTCTGTTAATTTTGGGGAATCGCACCAGTACATGTATGCAGTAGCGCTCAGTGCCATACGGGATGATGTGAAGATCCGATGCCTTGCTTTTTTGCCGCTTTATAATGGGGGTTAATGTACTTGCTTGGAATGTGAGGGGACTGGGGGATGCTTCCAAACGGTATGCAGTGTTCAATTCAATGCGGCAGTTTCTACCCTCCATTTTTTGCCTTTCTGAAACTCATTCGACCACTCTGTGTATGCCAGTAACCCTAGAGTTGTCAGTGTATTAGTGCACAAGCAGATCCCATTTAGCTGTATTGAATCTAAAGTTGATAAATACGGTAGATTCATATGCCTAAAATGTGTGATATATCAAGTAACTTTGCTGCTGATTGCGGTATATATTCCCCCTCCATACTCAGAAGAGGTCTTGCGGTGTGTACTGTCCTTGATTGGGGCGTCACCGGATACTACTGCACTTATAATAGGGGACTTCAATATGGTCCCTGACTATAACCTGGATAAACATGGGAACGACTGTACCACTGGGAGGCCTAAACCTTCTAGTATGGCTAAGCTCTTAGTGGAAACAGGGCTGGGGGATATTTGGAGAGTGCAGAACCCTGATGTCAGACACTTTTCCTGCTACTCGAGTTCACATAACTCGTTGTCACGCATAGACCTGGCACTAGGTACGCACTCTGATGGAGCGAGTACTGCGGGCTTAATATTTACCTAGAAGCCTCTCCGACCACTCCCCTATTCATGTAGAATTAAATCTAGATCCTTATGCTGTCAAATCCAGAACTCTCTGGAAACTTCATCCGTTTTGGATTACGTTGCTGGAACAGGATGGGGGAGTGCTTGTTGATATGCAGGAATTTATGTCTCTGAATGTTGGCTCTGCGTCTCCAGGCGTAGTCTGGGACCCTTTCAAAGCTTTTGTTAGGGGGACCTATATTAAACACATACAGTGACAGAAGTAAAAAAATAGGGATTTGTTACAGGTTATGCAATCTAGGGTCACCACCACTGAATGTGCTTATGTAGAAAACCCGACGCCGGATAATCAGACGGAGTGGGTTGAGGCACAGCGGACGTATAAAGAGCTCCAACTTGAAAATGCGGACCGCAAACGATTCTTTTGGAAGCAAAAGTACTTTGAGGAAGGGGAGAGTGTAGGCCACATGCTAGCCACTGTCGTCAGGGCCTAAACAGGAGCCCCTTATGTGGGATGTATACAGTCAACAACGGGCGATGTTGTCTCGGATAGCCAGAACATTCTTAATGTATTCAGCCAATATTACAAATCCCTATATTCTTCCAGACTACAACGCAGTGACAGTGAGATTAAAACCTTTCTTTCTTCTCTGAGTCTATCAGCTTTAACGGTAGAGCAGAGGGAGGGTTTGGAGGCTCCTATTAGTGTGGAGGAACTTATGGATGCAGTCCAGGGGCTCCCCAATGAGAAAGCGCCTGGGGTAGATGGGTTACCAGGGGAATTTCTGAAGATGTATGCCAACTTTGTGATACCGCCTTTATTGACGGTGTTTGAGCAGGCCAATTTGGCGGGCGCTTTACCAGATTCTATGTGTGAAGCTACCACAGTGGTGATACCCAAACCAGGGAAAGATCCCAAAAACCCAGACTCCTATAGACCCATTTCTCTCCTGTGCACCGATGTGAAGATCTTGGCTAAGGTCCTAGCAAAAAGACTGAGTGGAGTTATACTCAACCTGATCCACCAGCATCAGGCTGGGTTTATGCCAGGAAAATCGACTGCCATAAATATTAGGAGACTGCAGCTTAACTTACAGATGTCTAAAAATAGGACGGGACAGAGGGCGATTCTTTCACTCGACGCTGCAAAAGCTTTCGACGGCGTTGAGTGGAAGTTTCTGTGGGAGGTGATGGTGACAATGGGCTTTGGCCCTAACTTTCTGTCCTGGGTCAAGCTGCTATATGGTAGGCCGCGGGCACGGGTGCGAGATAATGAGCAGCTTATCAGATCTATTTGCCCTGGAAAGAGGCACGCGACAGGGCTGTCCTTTGTCGCCGTTACTGTTCACTATGGACTAAGGATTTATAGTACTTTTAAATATCTGGGGATAACAGTCTCTTATAAAGTGCAGGAGTATATTCCATTGAACTTACTTCCGTTACTGGACAGGAGTGTGCAAAAAGTGAACAGCTGGTGCAAGCTACCACTGTCCCTCATCGGAAGAGCGAACCTGGTAAAATGGTTCTCATGCCTCAGTTCCTCTATGTGTTACACAATAGTCCGATTTGGATACCCATGAAGTATTTCTACAAAATCCAAGGTTTGTTTTGATCACTAATTTGGAACCAAAAATCCCCTAGAATTCGATTAGAAACGCTACAGAGAAATAAAGATAATGGGGGACTTGCAGTACCCAACCCTTGGCTATATTATCTGGCTTCACAGGCACAACAGTTCCACTCTTGGGGTGTTGATGGTAGAAATAACCCTGTTGGTGCCCTCGTGTCCTACCTCCTAGGAGGTATGCCGCCTTCGTATATCTTGGAACTGAGTTCCGACACCTGCCCGCCAGACGTTATTCCCAGTGTAGCGCTGTTCCGTAAGGTATGGTGCAAGATAAAGGAAATTACAAAAGCGTCCGGATGCACTAGGGTTACCCCATTATGGGCACACAACGCACTGCCAGAGGTGCAAAAATTGTCTGGATTCCAGAATTGGAGGGATAAGGGAATACTTTGGTTGGCACAGCTATATACGAATGGGGTTTTTAAGAGTTTTGATCAATTGAAAGCAGAGTTTGATTTAACCAACTCCAATTTTTATCAGTACCTCCAACTCCGACATGCTTTGTCGGAGTAGGGCAAGGTAATGGATATCGCGATAAAGATTTCGCTAATTGCTGATCAGATCAGAAAAGGTGGAGAAACCAGAGGGGTAATATCAGTATTTTATAGGATTTTGCTTTAGTTTTATCAAGACTACTTCCCGTTAACAGTTAAAGAAAAATGGAGCGCAGACTTGGGATCCCTATCCGATTCCCAGTGGGCAGAGGTGTTGGAGAGGGGCCCCACGCTATCACTCTGTGAACCACAGATATTATCGCACCTATATTTGGTGCGTAGGGTTTATTGAACACCGTGGTTTCTTCATAAAATAGGCCTCCGGGACACGTCTCAATGTCCAAAGTGTGCAGTACCAGATGCACATATTATGCACATGTTCTGGGAGTGTGTAGCGTTGGGGCCCTTCTGGACTGATGTTCTGGATATTATCTATGAAGCGTACAACATTAGACTTCCAACTGATCTATCAGTCTGTCTATTGGGCCTTCTGAGTGAGGATTCGATAGAGGGTATGACCATTGGTATTAGTAGGCTACTGTATAATGCCAGAAAGATGATAGCCAGGTATTGGATTAGTGTGGATGTACCTACCAAACAAGAATTTATTGCTCGTCTGAATGTGCTTGTTGAATTGGAAAGAGGGATCTATTTTAAAAGGGGTGCTATTAAAAAGTTTGATTCTATTTGGGATCCGTGGATGCAAAGGCCAGGTATACCTTCTAGACGACTTCTTCTTGCTAATGTGAGGAGGAATCTGCTGGGGTAACATGGTAAAGGCTTGTAGGATCACAGTGACGGCTGCGGTCCCGTGTATGGTGGCACTGAGTGTTGCAACAAGTAGAAGCGAGGTCAACTATGTGTACACTGGTGCAACTTGGGGGGTGGGAGGGAGGGGAGATGTTTTGATACTTTGTATGTACATGATGTTTCCTGGTTTATTCCTCAGATGGACTGGATTCCGATCTTACTTTTTTGGACATGTACATTCATACTGTTGTTTGTTTATTTGTAAGATTGTTCTTTCTTGAATAATGAAAATAAAAAATGATCTGATTTTAAAAAAAATCCATACATTTGGGGGGCCTGGAAAATGAACTCCTGGTGGACTGGTGTAATAACGTCCGTCCAGCCCGATATGGTGGATCGCTGAGAGTTGTCACAGCAAATGCACCTACCTTGCTAGCGGGGTGTATTAGAGATGTAATCACAGTGAGTACAGTTTCGGTTACCACTCACTGGTATATACCACCTCGCTAGACCAATCACTCGGGCTATACACAAGGTGGCTCCTTGTTCGAGCAGCTAGCAATGCAGAGTACTGGGGATCTAGTTTAAGTCAGCACATGGGCTCCAGACTACATCTAACTTCCCTAGCCGCATACACCGCCCCTTAGGCTGGGGGCTGCCATACATCAAGTGTGTCACTCAACGTGTTTCTACAAGGGGGGAATTGGCCCCAAGTATCATCAGGAGTATCAGATTTGATGTATATAACTGTAGAGGATTCAAAACTCTGACCGCCCGCACAGATGTGTGCCAAGCATCCGGCGCTGTGATGGCTAACACCCCGCCCACCAAGGAGAGACGCTGCTGTGCTGGGCGAATAGAGAGAGGGGACGCATCCTGGCCACACCTCCTGTACCCGCCCTACGGGCTGGTAATGCTAAGATCCTTGATAGAAGCGCATCAGCGCCGTAATAACCGGAGGAACCTGCTTGCGGCTGTTCACACGGTAGGTGAGGTACATAAAAGCATAAGCCGCATACATGTGGGACATCAGGGACAAGGACAGGAACTCAGAGCTACCATCCAATAATTCAGAAGCTGCCTTACATGCAGGATGCTGCCCAGTACAAAGGCAGAATCATGTATTGGCACAGCACGAGTACTGTGCCTAATAAATAGCACCGGTGCAGAAATTGTGTCACTCCTACAGAGAGGACATATGGGTCAGGGGCCATCTTCAGGGTCACTGACCATGACTCTCAAAATATTGCCAGTTGTGCCTCAGTTCTGACCTAATTATAGGGAGAGACAGGACATCAGAGGCTTTATCTCCTGAAAAACAGCAGCCGACAGGATTAATGATATGGACCGTGCCTATGGAGGACAGAACTGGTATGGAGAGGAGAACAGGATCAAGATTAAATAAAACAAGCAAATGAGATATTCTCATTCAAGCCGTGTGGGTTGACCGTATTCAGTTTAAAGGTCCAGAATGCTTCTTTATGTAGGAGAGCCATGTCTACATCACCACCACGGATCGAAGGTGTGATGCGTTCTATCCCTTGAACACTCAGTACATTTGTATTGCCACCATGATTGTCACATATATGCCGTGCCACAGATGTATCTCGGCCATTTTTTACATCCAACAGGTGTTCCCCTATACGACGTCTGAGTTCCCTTCAGGTTTTACCTACATATTGTGCGCCACATATTGTGGTCAATAAGTATATGACGCATATGGTGGTACATCTAATTAAGGCCCGAATTGAGAATCTCTCCCCTGTTCCATGATTCAGGAAGAATGGACCTCTCCTGATATGGGGGCATATGATGCATGAGCCACATGGAAAGGTCCCGGTGAATGTACTTCTCAGCCAGGTATCCGTTGTCGGGGACACAAACAGGCTGTGGACCAGACGATCACGTAGGTTCGAGCTTCGTCTGCACGTGACAGGTGGTCTCTCTGATATCAAATTGCCAATGTCAGGGTCGGACTGAAGAATTGGCCAATGCTTCTGAAGAATTTTGCGTACCTGTTTATATGCCTTATCATATGTCGCGATAATTCTCGGATATTCATCCCCCTGACTTTTAGCCTTAGGGATCAGCAGTTGTTGTCGGTTCGTGCTCAGGGAATGATGGTATGCCTCACGTAGGACCCCTTGCGGATAGCCTCGATCAGTGAATCGGTGGCGTAAGTCAGCAGCCGCTGACTTGAAGCCACCTATCCCAGAACAGTTCCTTCTGGCCCTCAGGTACTGTCCCTTAGGGATACCTTTTTTGAGGGCCAGGGGGTGTCCACTATCCCACCGCAGCAAGCTGTTAGTCGCCGTCGGTTTTCTAAACAGGGTTGTAACGATTTTTCGATCGGTCCCCACTGTAATGGTCAAGTCCAGAAAGGTAATGACCCGGTCATTAATCTCTGAGGTAAAGAACAGACCCAACTGATTCACATTTAGTCTGCTCACAAACTCCTTAAAGTTCTCTTTTGTGTCTCTCCATAACAGAAACACGTCATCTATAAGGCGGATCCACATTAATATCGATGACGTGTACTGTTCAAGGGTCTCTCCAAAGACCACTTCTCTCTCCCACCAGCCCAGGTAGAGGTTTTCATAAGTTGGGGCACAAGGACTGCCCATAGCAACCCCCCTGAGCGGGTGGAAGATTCTACGGTCAAAATAAAACACATTGTGTGTCAGTGTGAAATGGAGGAGTGTCATGACAAACTCATTATGTCTTTTACAGTGTTCTCCTCTCTGTTGTAGGAAGGCCCTGATAGCCTGGCATCCAGTGTCATGGGGAATGGAGCTATATAGTGCTTCCACATCTAGGCTAGCCAGCCATACATCCCCATCACATTGGATGCCGTCCAGCTATTGTAGTACCTCCATCGTGTCGCGTACATATGACGGCAGTTCCAAAACGAATGGGCGCAGTATCGTATCGATATATGTACTAATATTCGCCGTCAGGCTGCCGATACCTGACACGATGGGTCTCCCTTTCATAGGTGTACACTGCTTATGTAACTTGGGTAAGCTATAAAATACCGCAAGTGTAGGAGACTCAATTCAATTCAGTAGGAAATTCAATTCAGTACGGCTGATGAGTCTGTCATCGACAGCCTCTTGGAGGATGGTGGCTAGTTGGGCCCTAAATTCTAACGTGGGGGCTGACCTAAGGCGACCATAGGTCAATTTGTCCTCTAAAATCCTGAGGCACATGTCGCGATACTCCCCCTGATCCATGAGTACGATATTGCCCCCCTTGTCGGAGGGCTTAATTACAATACTCATAAGAACCTGTATAGCCTCCCTCTCCTGGGGGTCCAGATTGTCAGCCCCAAAGAACTGTCCCTCCAATGACCGCAGGTCCTGGGAGACCACTGTGAGAAATGTATCAATTGGCGTGGTGTCATTGATGGGGGGGTGGAGCCTGGAGGGGCACCTTAGATTTGTAAACTGTCCATCCCCAGCCCTCCTACTTCCCTCCTCATACATATCTGCCAATATCTGCACATCTCCCAACTCCTCCATTCGGATGCCCAACTCTTGGCACTTACGCCTGTCATGTGTCATAAAGAATTTTTTCCATTAAAGCTTACGTGTGTACAAGTTTAAGTCTTTGACCCATGAGAACAGATTAAATTTTTGTGATGAGACATATGAAAGGCCTTTTTTAAGAAGTTCCATTTCTGCATGAGTGAGAGCCCTCTGTGATAAATTAACAACACGTGATTCGTCTATCTTGCTGTTTAGGTGGGCTTCTTGGGGCGGAGTAGGTATTCGGTCACTGGGGGGGGTATCTAAAAAACCACTCCTGACACCTCTCCCCGGTCGCCCCCTTGACCTCCCACCTCGTATTCGATTAGAGCCCCTATTATTATTACTTCTCACTCTTGATGTTGTCAGGCCCTGGTCAATGTCAGTGTCGCCCTCTGAAGACGATGGTTCAGTGTCTTCTTCAGAGGCGACCTGTGATTTTGGTCTGAACTCGAAAATCCTGCCTTCCTTGAAGTCTTTCAGGTCCCTATTAAATTGGAAGTGTTTCCTTTCCTTAATCTGACTCGTGAATCTTTCAATATTCTACTGTAAAAAGGACTCTTTCCTGACAAAGTCACTATGTTCGCTAAACTTCTTCGTCCGTTCAATGCACTCTTTCAGTTCTGTCTCACTCCTGATAATTGACGCTCTTCCTCCAGGAGCAATCGCATCAGGCGGAGAGAGCCCTCAACTGATTCACGTTCCCACTTGACTAAAAATTCTGTGGAACGTACACGTGCGGATAGGAGCATGGGGTTTCGTAGCCCCCTTGGCACAATATTGTTCTTAATATATGTGTCTAATGTCTGTACCTCCCACCAGCACCGTATATGATCCTTGTACACCTTAATCAGATTTTTAAAGGATGCAGTAATAGACACATGTGCTGTATTGATTGGTAGCTCCTTTTCCAAAAACACCTCCCTGGGGTCACCCAGCCAGCTAGCAGAGCTAAAGTCACCTGCCAAAAAGCCTGCCATTCCTCAATGACACTAAATATAATCAACCACTTCACAAGTTTAGATACAAGATATACGTCCACTATAAATATAACAATATTCACAGCCTGACTGGACGTTAAAAATAGTAAAAAATAATAAATACTTTATTCAGGATAATTTAGGGTGCAACAACGTGATATAAAAGACGTCAGGCCCAGGACCCCCATGTATGAAGAGGGATGTGTATTAGAACCATCCATATATGTGGGGGCCTGGAAAATGCCCCTGGTGGACTGGAGTAATAACGTCAGTCCAGCCCGATATGGTGGATCGCTGAGAGTTGTCACAGCAAATGCACCTACTTTGCTAGCGGGGTCTATAAGAGATGATCTGACACCAAACTTAGTTGTCATGGCCTAGGAACAAGTTCTGTGCCCTCACCTGCGTCTTTCCTTTGCTGTTCCTTAGCTGCTCAGGGCAAGTAATGCATGCTGCTGGCTCTGCTCCGCTTTTCAGCAAGGACGAGCTTATTGCGGACAGTCAGCAGCTACTGGCCAGCCTAGAATTGGAGGAGATGTCCACTGATTCCTCCTGTAGATGTGCAAGTGGCGACGATTATAGTCGAGTGAAAACAGGTGTTGCGAGCTGTTAGGGACGCAGCCATGAGACTGGTGAGGATGACATAAGTGACGAGCAGACAGTAGTCAATGAAGATGTAACCGATCACACATGGTGAAGAGGGGGTTTCATCATCATCATTGGGGGTGAGGGTGGCAGCAATGATACACTCTCGCAGAAGGCCGGGATATGGCTGACTTAACGTGGTTCATAACGAATTATCCCATTATACCTGTTCTTATATGTTGAAGGATAGCACCTTGTGATGCAATAAACCTGATATCTCTAAGCACAATACAAAAGATAAGTAACTAGGGCTATAGTGTGCATGTGAATTATAGCTGTTGATTCCCACCTTGCCAATATTTTTGAATATATCCCCGAATGGAGGAGCTGCCACATTTAGAAATTTATGATGCATCGTCACTGCTGTTCTGTCTAAACACCATGCCTCGTGCTATCACACGGTCACATGACCTGCTAAAGTCACATGGGTTTTAAGGATCCACGGAATGTAGCAGCAGGGTAATATCAACATCCCATGCACTGTGGTAATAAAGATTAGTAATATAATACAATAATAATAATAACTAACCCTAATGATAGTGTTTAGGGTGAGGCTCATGGTCACTTTGAAATTGAGGCTTTGAATGTCATATGACCCTGTAACGTCAGAAGGTCCTTATGTCGCATGGAGTTTAGACAGTACTGTATGACAAAGGGAGATGCCTCCCCCTCCCAAATGTGTTGGCACGTCAAAGGTCATGTGGGTAAAATGAGCTAGACGGTTAGAAAACAGGGGAAAGAGGAGGATGTCAGAACCAGTGAACTTACCGAAAATGACTAAACTTGAGATGACGTCACTGCTCTTGTGTTCAGACATTAAGGGCACCTTTACTAATGGAAACTAATTAGTAAGTGGTTTACTTTAATTTTATAAGGGCAATGTGTTTTTTGTGCCTCTGGACAATCCCTTTAAACATGAATATGCAGCGCAATCAATATTAGCCTCAGCACTGACTTCTGTAGTTATATGAATAGTAAAATGCTGCAGTTACCAGTGAATTTTCAGCAAACGTCATTTGTTATAAGTTAGGTATTTTCACACATTGCGGTTTTTGTCATCTTTTTTCTAAAATGGGAACAGAACTATTGCATTTTGCCATGATTACAGAAAAATCACTTTAAAATCTGCAAAATATGAATAGACTGGGAGCTGGCAGAAGTACTTGGATGGTGAGTGTACCTCTGAAATTGAAAACACGATCTTTCCCTAATACTGTGTCCTTTAGAGGCTCCTCAAGATGCCTCACTCCAGTAGGTGTAGAGACACAATCAGCACTTGCTGTACTTACGCCCATGAGAACAAATCATAAACATTGTACTGTATTTATACTTTAATGTTGTCTTGTACTTTTTGTGTTCTACATTTTTTTTCTGTGCGTAAATATTAAAATTCCTAGCATTTACTGTCGGGGTAGCAAGCATATTTCCGTTAAATGTTAGGAAAACTTCAGTGACCATCCAAACCGCTGCTAGTATGCCCAAAACCTGCTACCAGCCTTTTGGTTGGTATGAAACTAAGGCTACTCTTAGGTGTTCACCAGATCCTGCAGCAAGGTACGATGGAGTTGGCTGCTAATGACCCAGGATACATCTGTGGATCCAGACAACAGATTACTGGTGCAAGCACACTAGTAGGGTCAAAAACCAGGAGAGGCAAACACAGTGATTGCAGCAAACAAATGGATATCCAGGAACATGCCAGAGTCAATGCCAGGAGAGTCGATGAGAGTCGAATCAGTAGCAGAGGATAATCCAAAAACAAGCTATAGGTCAAAACCAGAGAAAGCAATAGTATTCACACAGCATAGAGCCTAGACAACCAAAATACCAGGCACTAATGATTGAGAACAGCTGATTTAAATACCCCACCTTGGTCTATGATTGGACACAGAGAATGAATTCTGATTGGCTCGGTTTCCAGTCAAACCGTTCATTCTGCCCAGGTCCAGCAGCAAGGGATTGACTCAGCACAGCAATACAAGGAGAGCTCCTGACAGTACCCCCTTCTAAGAGGGACTACTGGACCCTTATACTTAGAAATTGGTTTGAGTGAAAACCTTCTATGAAAGGATTCGACCAGACGATCCACATGTATAGATCAAGCTAGTACACAGGAATGCTCTTCCGGACCATAACCCTTCCAATGTGCAAGTTATTGAAGGGCAACCCCTACATTTAGGAGAGTCAATAATGGTTTGTATTTAATACGCTAATTCTCCCTACACCTAGACAGGTGGAGGAGGCCCCTTAGGTGGAGTCACAGGCGAAATATAGTTCTTGAGGAGTAATTAGTGGAAAATATCATGAATTTTAAATGAAGATGGCAGACATACATCTAAAAGAATTGGATTAATAATTTCTACAGTATGATAGTGGCCAATGTATTTAGGACCCAACTTATTTGATGGAATTTTGAGATGTAAATATTTTGTGGACAGTTTTACTTTCTCTCCCACAGAAAACAAAGGATCAGCAGAAAGCTTTTCTTTTGAAAAAAATCAGCTTTTTTCAGGTTCGTTTGACCCTAGGCCCAAACTCTGCACAGTTTATTAGCATCAATCTCCACCCCCGGGTTTTCGGTATCCGAAGCAGAGAATGAACCCAAACCAAGGATGAAAATGGAGAAGAATCGAGAGACACATGATGATGATGATTATTTATGTCAAATTCAGCTAACTACAGGTAATTAACCCATTTAGATCAGTCGTCAGTGATGTAACATCTAACATACTGGTCTAGGGTGTGATTAAACCGTTCATTCTGCCCATTAGTCTTTGGATGGAAAGTAGAAGAAAAGAACAACTGAACATGGAGCTTGTTACAAAAAGCCCTCAAAAACCAGGAAACAAATTGCACCCCTTTATCGGAAACAATTTTCTCAGGAATACAAATGTACAATGTGTTTAATGAATAAAGTTAAGCAGTTTTACCAGTGGAATAAAATGACACACCCTACTAAAATGGTCCTCCACCACCCAGATTGCGGTGACAACCCCTACCAGCGGCAAAATAAAACCCATAGAAAGATGAGTCTATGGTCTGTGAGGTATAGATAATGGACATAGTTAACCACTAGACGCACACAGGGAAACTGTACAGGCACACACATTACAGGCAGAGACACCAGACTCAACATCTCCAGATAAAATTGGCCACCAATAATGAAGAGGGATTCGTCTTTTAGTGCCCCTGATACTAGTATGTCCACACAAAATAGAATCATGTAGTTCTTTCAACAACCTAAGTCTGAACTGAAGAGGTACAAATAGCTTCCCAGTAGGCAAGGATTTGGGGGATAACTGTTGACAACTTCTAATTTCATCATCTAAATCAGGAACAATTACACAAATCACAATATTGTTATGTAAAATTGGTTCTAGATCAGTGTCAGGAAGCTGAGATGAGCAAAAACTTTGAGATAAGGCATCTGCCTTAATATTCTGGGCCCCAGGTCTATAAGTCACAACAAAATTGAATCTGGCAAAAAACAAGGCCCACCTACAGTAGCTCGTCTAGGGTTAAAGGGGTTATCCGAGATATATTAAGTTAATCCAAACTTCTTTATCGATATATATAAACCATTTTTGTAATTGACTTACTTTAAAAATAATGCACCGTTTACATTCTGCACAATGTTGACATTGCCGTGCAGACAGATTCCACAGCGTTCAGGCTTTGGAAGCCCGCCCCTTCTTGGTCTCTGCTCAATTAGCGCGACTCTGGTAAGGATCGCGCATGCGCGATCCTTACCAGAGCCGTGCTGAATGAAGACACAGAGGCAGAAGGGGCGGGCTTTCAAAGCCTGAACGCTGTGGAATCGGTCAGCACGGCTCTGGTAAGGATCGCGCATGCGCGATCCTTACCAGAGCCGTGCTGAATGAAGATGGAGAATCAAGCAGGGTGACGTCAGTGCACAAATGTCAACATTGTGCAGAATGTAAACGGTGCATTATTTTTAAAGTAAGTCAATTACAAAAATGTTTTATATATATCGATAAAGAAGTTTGGATTAACCTAATATATCTCGGATAACCCCTTTAAGTCTCTTTGCTGACTAAAGAGACATCTAATTTTTATGATCAGTCAAGACAGTAGCCTGTTGTCTAGCCCCCTCCAAAAAATGTTGCCACTCCTCAAAAACCCACTAAATATCCAATAATTCTCTATTGCCAATGTCATCATTCATTTCAGCATGGGAGAAAAATAAGCACACAGAAGCAGATTGCTCAGAGAATAAGACCCCTGTGATAACACAGCTCCCACTCCTACCTCAGAGGCATCAACTTCCACAATAAAAGTACCTTAAAAGTCTGGCTGAATCAAAATTGGGGCCTACATAAAAGCACACTTCAAGGTTTCAAAGCCTAAAATGGCCTCCTGACTCCAATTTTGGAGATCCTCCCCTTTGTTAGTGAGATCAGTCAAAGGTTTTGAAACAGAAGAGAAATTACAGAATTTATCTTTTTGACTACTCTCTGTCTGTTGCTTTTGTACTGTGCTATCTGCCTGGTTCTGAACCATATTCATATGACTATACCTTTGTGTTGTTGTTTTTTTCTATCTCTATCTTTGTCTGTCTCTGCACCTTAGTAGCATAGGGACCGTCGACCAGTTGTGCTACTAGGGGTTGAACTGCAAGTAGGTAGGGAAAGCAGGCTGGGTTTTAGTTCAGGGCTCATTGTCCGTGTCTGTCCCTATCTACACTTTGTGTGCGTGTTTTTTTTTTTAACTTTTTAAAAGTTTTTTTTTTTAACCTAAACTTTATTAACAACATGATAACATCCAAAACATAACAATAGCAAAGACAGGTGCACTCTGCCGTAATACTAATCCCTCACACTGATGGTAAAATGGAAAGGTTAGTTCAACATATCCTACTAGGAGGACATGTCTTAAGGTCAGGCACCACGCCAAGGTCTCTCAAGTAGCCCGAGGCCCTACCACTCACCTACCTGTGCCGCATGGGCGATACAAGGGGCCAGTGGGCAAATTATGAGAGCATAAGGCCTGACTCACAAACAACTTACCAGTAACCTCCAGTATGTAGCCATGCTTGCAATGGGAGGTGGGATGTGCCTGTGAGCCCCACCTGTGACTGGCTGATATGGCCCAGAGCCTAACAGGGGCACCTAAATGTAGCCTGTAGATGAAAAACAGGCACATTTAAATTGGAGTTTATACACCTCCAAACACAAGAATATACAAACCATTAGAAAATGTGGTGGTAAACAGGCAGGATATGCTCAAACCCATATGCAGTTATGCATGTATATAGGGGAGCATATCCTGCACTTATAATCCGTTGCTGGTGGCAATCAACAGCAAAAGAATGCATGCAATGGAAGTTGCCAGCAACAGACTACAAGTACAACAATAACCATCCTACATAAGGTAACAATTATGTGGATGTGGAGAACAATCAAAAACTTAACAATAGACAAAGACGGGTGCACTCTACGGTAATACTAAACCCTCACACTAATGTTAAAATTGAGAGGTTAGTTCGACATATCCTACTAGGAGGACATGTCTTAAGCTTGGGCACCACGCCAAGGTCTCTCAAGTAGCCCGACACCCTACCACTCACCTACCTGTGCCGTATGGGCGATTCCAGGGGCCAGTGGCCAATTATGGGAGCATAGGAGGTGTATAAACTCCAATTTAAATGTGCCTGTTTTTCATCTACAGGCTACATTTAGGTGCACCTGTTAGGCCCTGGGCCATATCAGCCAATCTCGGGTGGGGCTCACAGGCACCTCCCATTGCAAGCATGGCTACATGCTGGAGGTTACTAGTAAGCTGTTTGTGAGTCAGGCCTTATGCTCCCATAATTTGCCCACTGGCCCCTGGTATCGCCTATACGGCACAGGTAGGTGAGTGGTAGGGCCTCGGGCTACTTGAGAGACCTTGGCGCGGTGCCCGAGCTTAAGACATGTCCTCCTAGTAGGATATGTTGAACTAACCTCTCAATTTTAACATCAGTGTGAGGGTTTAGTATTGCTGCAGAGTGCACCTGTCTTTGCTATTGTTAAGTTTTTGATTGTTCTCCACATCCACATAATTGTTACCTTAAGTAGGATGGTTATTGTGGTACTTGTAGTCCGATGTTGGCAACTTCCATTGCATGCATTTTTTTGCTGTTGATTGCCATCAGAAACGGACTACAAGTGCAGGATATGCAGTTGCAGTTGCAGGAATATTGGAAATCAGTCCGTAAAAGGGTATATTTCTTTCTATGGTGAAATGTAATTGCTAAAATAGCAATTCCATAAATCTAGTGTTCCAGTTGTTGCAGGCCTTGTTTAATTCTGTCCGTAAAAGGGTATATTTCTTTCTGTGGTGAAATTTAATAGCTTAAATAGCAATTCCATAAATCTAGTGTTCAAGTTGTTGCAGGCCTAGTTTAAATCTGACCGTAAAAGGGTATATTTCTGTCTGTGGTGAAATATAAATTGCTAAAATAGCAATTCCATAAATCTAGTGTTCCAGCAGTTGCAGGCCTATTTGAAATCTGTCCGTAAAAGTATACCTTTCATCCAGGGCCTAAATACTAGACCTACAATAGATATTCCCCAAAATCAGTGGTTACTGCTTGGTGAACCGCAACAATGAGGAAAACATCTAGTAAGGGACGCGGTCGTGGTGGTGTCAGTGGACCCTCTGGTGCTGGGAGAGGACGTGGCCATTCTGGAACAGCCACACGTCCTAGTGAACCAACTACCTCAGGTTCCAGTACCCGCCAGAATTTACAGCGATATTTGGTGGGGCCCAATGCCGTTCTAAGGATGGTAAGGCCTGAGCAGGTACAGGCGCTAATCAATTGGGTGGCTGACAGTGGATCCAGCACATTCACAACATTATCTCTCACCCAGTCTTCTGCAGAAAGTGCCCAGATGGCGCCCGAAACCCAAGCCCATCAGTCTGTCACATCACCCCGATGCATATCAGGGAAACTGTCTGAGCCTCAAGTTATGCAGCAGTCTCTTCTTCTGTTTGAAGACTCTGCTGGCAGGGTTTCCCAAGGGAATCCACCTAGCCCTTCCCCAGCGGTGGAAGACATAGCATGCACTGACGCACAACCACTGATGTTTCCTGATAATGAGGACATGGGAATACCACCTCATCAGCGTCAGCAAGTCTCTGATAATGACGAAACACAGGTGCCAACTGCCGCGTCTTACTGCAGTGTGCAGACTGAACAGGAGGAGGTCAGGGAGGAAGACTGGGTGGAGGATGATGAGTTCATAGACCCCACATGGAATAAAGGTCGTGCCGCTGACTTTCATAGTTCAGAGGAAGGGGCAGTGGTGAGACCGAGCCAACAGCAAATCAAAAGAGGGAGCAGGGGGCAAAAGCAGAACAGCCGCCACCAAGAGAGTTTGCCTGCTATTGGCCAGCGCCACCAGGGACCCAACACCCCAAAGGTAGCTTTAAGGAGTTCCCTGGCATGGCACTTCTTCAAACAATGTGCTGACGAAAAGACCCGAGTGGTTTGCACGCTGTGCTATCAGAGCCTGAAGCGAGGCATTAACGTTCTGAACCTTGACCAGGCATCTACATGCAAAGCATGAACTGCAGTGGAGTAAACACCTAAAAACAAGGAACTCACACAGGCTCCTGCTGCTCCGTCTTCTGCTGCTGCCTTGGCATCTTCCTCCGCCTCAGGAGGAATGTTGCCACCTGCCGCCCACCAAACAGAGGATGTGCCACCGACACCACCACCTGCGTCACCAAGCATCTCCACCATGTCACACGGCAGCGTTCAGCTCTCCATCTCACAAACCTTGGAGAGAAAGCGCAAATTCCCACCTAACCACCCTCGAGCCCTGGGCCTGAATGCCAGCATTTCTAAACTACTGGCCTTTGAAATGCTGTAATTCAGGCTGGTAGACACAGACAGCTTCAAACAGCTGATGGCCATGGCTGTCCCATAGTATGTTGTTCCCAGCCGCCACTACTTCTCCAAGACAGCCGTGCCTTCCCTGCACAACCAAGTATCCGATAAAATTCAAGTGTGCACTGCGCAACGCCATCTGTGGCAAGGTCCACCTAACCACAGATACGTGGACCAGTAAGCAAGGCCAGGGACGCTATATCTGCCTAACTGCACACTGAGTAAATGTAGTGGCGGCTGGGCCCCAGGCAGAAAGTTCCTTGGCGCACGTCCTTTAGCCGTCAAGGATCGCAGGGCATCATTCTTTGCCTCCTGTAGCCTCCTCCTCCTACTCGGCTTCCTCCTCTGCTTCCACCAGCTCATCCAGTCAGCCACACACCTTCACCACCAACTTCAGCACAGCCCAGGGTAAACGTCACTCCATAATAAAGGCAAGACAGCACCACTTACTTCGCATATCGCTGAAACATATATCCAGTTGTGGCGGTGCAGGCAGTGCACTGTCCCAACCTTCTGACCCCCTTTTCAGTTCAAACGGACAATACGATCCACCGCAGCACTCAAGTTAATAGCAAAAATCTTCTTTTATTAGCATCAAAGTGTAGCAGCAACGTTTCAACCTTTCGGTCTTTGTCAACCTCAATTACATACAACATTGTGAACTTAATATACCTCCCCCTTGTTTCTAACAGGTTAAAATAGTCCCCGCCTTCCTTTGGTTTACATGTCAGTATATTTACTTATAACAGTAATTTTACAGCAGTCAAACATATATTCCATCTTTTCACAGAATCTCCCTTAAGTTATTAATTACCTAATCCATCTATGATCCAGTTCTTCTCATGTATCATGTGTAACGGAGTCCGCGTCCTCCTTGGAGAACTGCGCATGCGCCAGTCCTTTATCGCACTCACTCTAGCTGTCAGCTGACCCGGGGCGCGTGACATCATTCTAACCGCGCCTCCCATGGTCACATGACCGCAACTATCTCCATACACTTCCGCCCTCAATGTGCGCCAGTCCGTTCACACACTGTAGCCATTTCAAACATTGTCCATAGTTTATGGTTTGGAACATGCGTGCATTCCACTCCTCTTAGAATGTCATTAACTTGTGGTTCTTCAACCGTATTCCATTCTTACCAAGGTCAAATACTGAGGGTATCTAACATCATTCTTCCCCTCCTACCTTAATCACATGACTCCTAATCTCCCAATAATCATAGGCCATGGATGTATCACATGTTCCCCGTTGTCATAGGGATGGGTAGCCACAAAATAAACATAGGTGCATAACAGTGGCGCCATATAGGTATATGGGAGATGTGTGTCAATTGTACAACAAGACAGCAGGTATGCATGCATCACAGTTTCACATCTAGACTAATCAGTCAGTCGACATGAGGCGGGGTCAATACCGTGTACCAGATCCTTAATAACACAAGGTCTGTTCCTTATTCATGGTGGACCCACATCCAACACATTCACTTACTGGCAGGCGGGGTCTGTGACAGTATGTGTGACCACCACTTATCACATAAACCCCGCGTACCAACCATCCAAACATGGCGAAGGGGGTGACGGTGAACCCGCCACCACTGTCGCCAAAACCTCACATCCACGGTCCAACCTTCTGCAGTTAAACGGTTTACCCTGGCCTAGCACTAGATGTCCAAAGGATTAACAAACTCCACTCAAACAACGCACCCATTTATGCATAACCTGACTTTTAAAGCACCCCATCTCCCAGAAGCTATACGGACCCCACTGTTCATCTGAGGGGTTCATTTGGCCCATTCCGTTAATCGTGTTCCCAATCTGTATTCTGCTGTATCACATATGTTTCACTTCCCATAAATCCTTCAAGAGAAGAAAAGAGAAGATGCACAGTTATAGCTGACTTGCAGTAAACTTGGAATTAAGGATTCAATAAAACACGGCCCTTATTGGCCGGGCAACATCACTTCATAGTATCACACATATACACAGGTAATGTACTAAAAGAAGGGGCTTAATGAAAAATCCCTATTCATGCCTCTTGGCTCTAAGGTGTCCAATTCATGGATCCATCTGAGTTCTTTCTGCTTCAATTTCCTTTCCCTATCTCCTCCTCTTCTCGATAGGGGCACACTGTCAATAATTCTATTTCTCAATTGGGAGACATTATGGCGGGTATTCCAAAAGTGTTCTGGGACCGGTAGCTCAATCTCTGCTGTATAATCAGGGTTTTGTCTCTTGGTATACAGTTTACGGATGGTGGACTTATGCTGACTTATTCTATTCTTGCAAACCTGTGTGGTCTCCCCCACATAGAGGAGACCACAGGGGCACTGCAGAAGATAGACCAGATTGAGTACAGACTTGTATGTCATGTTAACTGATAGAAACAACATGTTACAATTCAATAGTGCGCATCCAAGGAGAATGTTGGAATCTCTGCCATACAGCCAATTCCTGAGGGTACGAAGAGTAGTGTCAAATGAGATAAAGGTAGATGATAGAATGGAAAAAATGGGACAGAAATTTAGAGCTAGGGGATACCCCAAGGGTTTGGTCTAGAGACATGAAGAGAGAGCAAGGCAGTGTGAGAGATTGACACTATTGGAACAGAAGAGTAAGGATAAGGGTAAAAAGATGGAGAGAATTCCGTTTGTAACCACTTATTCATCGGAGAGTAAAGAGCTAGTAAAGATCTTGAGAAGTAATTGGCATATTTTGAGTGAATCATTCCCCAATGTCAAGGAACTACAGTCTCCCCCATTGTTGTCATATAGGAGACTTAGAAATCTAGGAGACCAGTTAACTTGTGCCGATATAGTATCAGGGCACAGACGAGAAGGGAGAAAGGGATGTCATGCCTGCCTGGGATGTAATTCCTGCGGGAGCTTGATTAAGGGAGACACTTTTTCACATCCTAGGACAGGGAGACGGTATAGAATCCATGGATTCTATACATGTCTATCAGATTATGTGGTCTATCTCCTGCAGTGCCCCTGTGGTCTCCTCTATGTGGGGGAGACCACACAGGTTTGCAAGAATAGAATAAGTCAGCATAAGTCCACCATCCGTAAACTGTATACCAAGAGACAAAACCCTGATTATACAGCAGAGATTGAGCTACCGGTCCCAGAACACTTTTGGAATGCCCGCCATAATGTCTCCCAATTGAGAAATAGAATTATTGACAGTGTGCCCCTATCGAGAAGAGGAGGAGATAGGGAAAGGAAATTGAAGCAGAAAGAACTCAGATGGATCCATGAATTGGACACCTTAGAGCCAAGAGGCATGAATAGGGATTTTTCATTAAGCCCCTTCTTTTAGTACATTACCTGTGTATATGTGTGATACTATGAAGTGATGTTGCCCGGCCAATAAGGGCCGTGTTTTATTGAATCCTTAATTCCAAGTTTACTGCAAGTCAGCTATAACTGTGCATCTTCTCTTTTCTTCTCTTGAAGGATTTATGGGAAGTGAAACATATGTGATACAGCAGAATACAGATTGGGAACACGATTAACGGAATGGGCCAAATGAACCCCTCAGGTGAACAGTGGGGTCCGTATAGCTTCTGGGAGATGGGGTGCTTTAAAAGTCAGGTTATGCATAAATGGGTGCGTTGTTTGAGTGGAGTTTGTTAATCCTTTGGACATCTAGTGCTAGGCCAGGGTAAACCGTTTAACTGCAGAAGGTTGGACCGTGGATGTGAGGTTTTGGCGACGGTGGTGGCGGGTTCACCGTCACCCCCTTCGCCATGTTTGGATGGTTGGTACGCGGGGTTTATGTGATAAGTGGTGGTCACACATACTGTCACAGACCCCGCCTGCCAGTAAGTGAATGTGTTGGATGTGGGTCCACCACGAATAAGGAACAGACCTTGTGTTATTAAGGATCTGGTACACGGTATTGACCCCGCCTCATGTTAATGTCGACTGACTGATTAGTCCAGATGTCAAACTGTGTTGCATGCATACCTGCTGTCTTGTTGTGCAATTGACACACATCTCCCATATACCTATATGGCGCCACTGTTATGCACCTATGTTTATTTTGTGGCTACCCATCCCTATGACAACGGGGAACATGTGATACATCCATGGCCTATGATTATTGGGAGATTAGGAGTCATGTGATCAAGGTAGGAGGGGAAGAATGATGTTAGATACCCTCAGTATTTGACCTTGGTAAGAATGGAATACGGTTGAAGAACCACGAGTTAATGACATTCTAAGAGGAGTGGAATGCACGCATGTTCCAAACCATAAACTATGGACAATGTTTGAAATGGCTACAGTGTGTGAACGGACTGGCACACATTGAGGGCGGAAGTGTATGGAGATAGTTGCGGTCATGTGACCATGGGAGGCGCGGTTAGAATGATGTCACGCGCCCCGGGTCAGCTGACAGCTAGAGTGAGCGCGATGAAGGACTGGCGCATGCGCAGTTCTCCAAGGAGGACGCGGACTCCGTTACACATGATACATGAGAAGAACTGAATCATAGATGGATTAGGTAATTAATAACTTAAGGGAGATTCTGTGAAAAGATGGAATATATGTTTGACTGCTGTAAAATTACTGTTATAAGTAAATATACTGACATGTAAACCAAAGGAAGGCGGGGACTATTTTAACCTGTTAGAAACAAGGGGGAGGTATATTAAGTTCACGATGTTGTATGTAATTGAGGTTGACAAAGACCGAAAGGTTGAAACGTTGCTGCTACACTTTGGTGCTAATAAAAGAAGATTTTTGCTATTAACTTGAGTGCTCCAGGGTAAACGTCAGCAGGCCATTCTGAACCTCATATGTTTGGGGGACAGGCCCCACACTGCGCAGGAGTTGTGGCGGGGTATTGAACAACAGACCGATGAGTGGTTTCTGCCGGTGCTGCTGCATAAACTGCGGGCCGTCTGTGCGCGCTTCCGGCGTTCACATCCTGCCGCTGCTCGCCTGTCTGCGTTACAGCGTAACTTCGGCCTTCCCGCTCACTGCCTCATATGCCACGTGCTCACCAGGTGGAACTCCACCTTGCATATGCTGGAGAGACTGTGCGAGCAGAAACAGGCCATAGTGGAGTTTCAGCTGCAGCACGCACGCGTCAGTCGCACTGCGGAACAGCACTACTTCACCACCAATGATTGGTCCTCCATGCGAGACCTGTGTGCCCTGTTGCGCTGTTTCGAGTACTCCACCAACATGGCCAGTGGCGATGACATCGTTATTGGCGTTACAATACTACTTCTATGTCTCCTTGAGAAAACGCTTAGGGAGATGATGGAAGAGGAGGTGGCCCAGGAGGATGAGGGGTCATTTTTAGCACTTTCAGGCCAGTCTGTTAGAAGTGGCTCAGCAGAGGTCAGGTACAAATGTGGCCAGCCAGGGCCCAATACTGGAGGATGTGGAGGAGGATGAGGATGAAGCAGGTTCACAGCGGGGTGGCACCCGACACAGCTCAGGCCCATCACTGGTGCGTGGCTGGGGGAATACGGAGGACGATGACGATACGCCTCCCACAGAGGACAGCTTGTCCTTACCTCTGGGGAGCCTGGCACACATGAGCGACTACATGCTGCAGTGCCTGCGCAACGACAGCAGAATTGCCCACATTTTAACGTGTGCGGACTACTGGGTTGCCACCCTGCTGGATCCCTGATACAAAGACAATGTGCCCACCTTACTTCCTGCACTGGAGCGTGATAGGAAGATGCGCGAGTACAATAGCACGCTGGTAGACGCGCTCCTGAGAGCATTCCCAAATGTCACAGGGGAACAGGTGGAAGCCCAAGGCGAAGGCAGAGGAGGAGCAGGAGGGCAGGGTTAGCATGGCAGAAATGTGGAAAAGTTTTGTCTCCACGCCACAGCTAACTGCACCACCCCCTGATACGGAACGTGTTAGGGTACTTTTACACTTGCGGCAGGACGGATGCGGCAGGCTGAATAGCCTGCCGGATCCGTCCTGCCGCAAGTGTAACAGTACCCTTAGCAGGAGGCAGAATTTCACTAACATGGTTGAACAGTACGTCTGCACACCCCTCCACGTACTGACTGATGGTTCGGCCCCATTCAACTTCTGGGTCTCCAAATTGTCCACATGGCCAGAGTTAGCACTTTATGCCTTGGAGGTGCTGGCCTGCCCGGCGGCCAGCGTTTTGTCTGAACGTGTATTCAGCACGGCAGGGGGCGTCATTACTGACAAACGCAGCCGCCTGTCCACAGCCAACGTGGACAAGCTGACGTTCATAAAAATGAACCAGGCATGAATCCCACAGGACCTGTTCCTTCCTTGTGCAGAATAGACATTTATAACTGCCTCCCCCTCAACCATGTATTCTTGTACTCCGGGGCACTTCTTTATTGAATCCTAATTTTTTTTAACTTTACCATGATCTTGCAGTGCAACCCAAAGTTGAATGAACCTCTCCTCAATCTGGACGCCGGGGCCTAAATAACTGAAAGTGGCCTGTTACAATGGTGGGTGACATGAAGGCTGAACCTCTGCCATGCGACCTCTCTCCTCTGGGTGACTTCAATGGGGTTCGGGTTCGGGTCGAGTTCGGTTCCCGAACCCGAACATTTTCGGGAAGTTTGGCCGAACTTCTCGAACCCGAACATCCAGGTGTTCGCTCAACTCTAATTGTGACATAAGGCTCTGCATCTGTTTTTTGTACAAATGGAATAGCTCAGACATCTGCACTTTCCCATGCAGTTAAATCGACAGACAGGAGCACAAACCAGACGTGTGTCTAAAACAACAGTCCAGAGAACCATACTGCTTTATGGGGCTCAAGTAGGTGAATGGTCACTGCACCTATGCTAATGAAGTTGCATCAGCAGAAAATGCTTTAGTTTTCGCGGCAGTATCTGAATTGGACCTCCGCTGATTGGCAAGTCAGGTAAAAAACATCAGAGAACACCCTGCAACCATTGCTCGAAGAACAAAAGCTGGTGGTGGCATTATTATGGTCTGGGGAATGTTTTCCTGGCATTCTCTGGGCCTGATCATCCATGTGGAAGGCACTCTCAACAGATTTGAGTATAAATCCATCTTTGCAGATCACGTACATCCATACATGCCGATTGTCTTCCCTGGGGCGAATGGGATCTTCCAGCAAGGAAATGGTGCATGCCACATGGCTAGAATTGTCCAACATTGGTTTGAAGAGCATGACTAAGACTTCCAAGTACTACCCTGGCCCCCTATTTCCCCAGTCCCAATTGAACATCTGTGGGACCATCTCGATCGTTGTGTTCGCTCTATGGATCCTCCCCCACGCACCCTCCAGCAGCTGTGGGATGCACTGCAGTCAGCATGGCTCCAGATGCCTCTGACAACCTACCAGGACCTTATTGAGTCACTCCCAGCCCATCTAGCTGCTGTCTGTGCTGCACACAACGGTTACTTTGGATATTAGCTGTTGGTCATAATAATCTGACTCGACTGTGTATACAAATTTATTGAAATCCTTATAGCGCTTTAGGTCCAATGGCAAAAACGTATTCCCTATCCACAGGTTAGGGGATAAGTGTCTGATCGGTGGGAGTCTGATCACTGGGGCTCCTATCGATCACAAGAGTGGGGGCCTGTGTTCCCTGTCTGGAGCAGCAGAGATACAACGCCATTCATCTCTATTTGATTGCTCTACATAGCCAAACACTTGCGCTCCACTATCTTCAGCAGTCCCATAGAATTGAATGGAGCATCGGACACATATGCGTGTCTGCCACTCCATTCATACAGGGAACGTGGGCCCTTTTTCTTGGGGCTCCATCAGTCAGACCATGTCATTTCAGGTCCTTATCCCCTATCCTGTGTGTTGACAACCCCTTTTATGGTTAAAGTAAAATTGAATAGATTTTAGATAATTACTTTATTGTCATGCATATGAAGCCTCTTTATCAGGCAGTAAAATGTGGTAAAAAAAGGGATTCACTACATACAAAATAGACATCATACAAAGGTGGAACATATCACTTTATTATGCATAAGTAACACAAGTTCCCACCACTGTTGACAGGATTTGCTGAGATTTAAAGGAGTTGTCAAGCCATTTAAAAAAATAAAAAACAAAATAAAAGCCACTTAAAGTAATAAAGAAGTAAAACCTTACCGATCCCCAGTTACTCCTGTTTTAAAGCTTCCGGGATCCCTGCCGGTCTCTGCATTTCTTTCCCCTTTTCAACTAATGACTGGCTGTAGTGGTGACTAACACCCTCAGCATTGCAGCAAGTGATTTGATGCAGAGGTCTGTGTAAGATGACGGTAGAAAATAGAGAGACTGACAAGGGACCCGGAAAGACCTGTTACTGAAGCATTGGGGGATCAGTAAGGTCAGTATTAGAGATGAGCGAATAATTGAAAAGTTAGATTTGGCTGATTCGCCGAATTTTACAAAAATTTGCTTTGATTACTTTGTCACGAAGTGCATTTTTTTTGTAAGTAGCGGGTGCAATGACAGGGAGCTGCGATAGCGCCGCCTCTGTCATTGCACCCCTCAGATTGAGTGTAAAAACAGTGTAACATTAGCAATAAAAAAAAAAAGTAACCAAACTTACCGCTTCCATTTGCTCACGATGGGCCGGTCGCTTCCATCTTGCTTGAAGATCTGGAGCGAAATCTCCCATGGGGTGAGATTACGTCATCACGCCAGCCGGTGTGGTGACGTCATACGTCACCATGCACAGGACTTTGGCCGAGATTTTCAATCAAGATGGAGGCTGGCGGCCCATCGCGAGTAAATGGAGGAGGTAAGTATGATTTTTTTTGTTTTTTACACTATTTTTAGGTTAAATTGATTTGCTGATACGAAGCACGAGGAAATTTGGCTTTGAGGAGAATCAAATTCGCTTCGTGGGATTCTATTTGCTCATCTCTAGTAAGTATGATTTTTTATTTTAAAGCATTTTAAGCATTTTTTTTTATTTAAGTTGACAGGTAACCCCTTTAATATAGATAAGGGCAACCCAACTGTATATGCTGCTGAAAACATGAATGTTGAATTTTGTCATGACTGATCCTCTACCTCTCGTAGTATCTAAGTGGTGTTGAGTTCTCTGCATCTTCATACGGCAATAAACATGAATGCTCAGCCACCAAATTTCTTTCAGTTAGCAGTCCAGGTAGGTCCAACCCTTAGTACTAAATCATAGTAAATAGTTTCTGTTTGTTGGACTTACAATCTAAACGTTTCAGGTCTCTGGATGTGTCTGAAAGTAGTTGAGGGAACTGAAGTTGAGGCCCATGCGTAGTAGAGGCCCCTATGCAATTGCCCATTTGTCTTTCCTAAAATCCCTAGGGCTAGTGATATCCATGTACTTTGCTTTGTGCTACTGAACAGGTATCTCTTTGTAGAACTGATGGTGGTGTGTGTATTCCAGGAGTATAGGCCCAGATTAACAGTAATCAGGTGTCAACCAGTGCAACATGGAGGCCAATTGACACTGGGAATAAGTTCTGGAGCACTCAGAACGTGATGGACTAATGCCCCCATCTAGTCTTATGTTTGTATTTTCATAGGTAAGATTTAGCATTTCACGATTATTGTGTACAAGTTTTTTTACGTTAATATTTTCAACCTACAAGTTCTTGAACATACAAAGAGCCAGAACTGCGGCCACGATTAGAAAAGTGTTGTATGTTAAATTGTTCTTCCCATTGGCATATTGATTGCATAGGTCTCCAGTACAACAAGAGCTGTGTTTGGATGCCAGCCACACGTTGTAGTTTCCCGAGGTACATTCATTGCTTTGTGCGCATCTCTTAGTGATCTTCAGATTGTTAACTGACCAGAAAAAAAAAGACTTTATTACAACAAATACCGGCATTAGTCATCATCATGAATTTTAACTAAACAAATCTTAATTATTGAATAGTGAATATTTATTAACCATTTTCTGTTGTATCTTACTTGTTTTTTACTCCTTGTCTTCCAGGAGCTATTTATTTTTCCATTCACGCAGCCATACGTAACATAGTAACATAGTTTATAAGGCCGAAAAAAGACATCTGTCCATCCAGTTCGGCCTGTTATCCTGCAGGTGGATCCAGAGGAAGGCAAAAAAAACTTGAGAGGTAGAAGCCAATTTTCCCCACTTAAGGTGAAAAAAATTCCTTCCCGACTCCAATCAGGCAATCAAAATAACTCCCTGGATCAATGACCCATCTCTAGTAACTATAGCCTGTAATATTATTACACTCCAGAAATACATCCAGTCCCCTCTTGAACTCGTTTAGTGAACTCACCATCACCACCTCCTCAGGCAGAGAGTTCCATAGTCTCACTGCTCTCACCATAAAGAACCCTCTTCTATGTTTGTGTACAAACCTTCTTTCCTCTAGATGCAGAGGATGTCCCCTCGTCACAGTCCTGGGGATAAATAGATGATGGTAGAGATCTCTGTACTGACCCCTGATATATTTATACATAGTTATTAGATCTACCCTCAGTAGTCTTTTTTCTAAAGTGAATAACCCTAATTTTGATAATCTTTCAGGGTACTGTAGTCCCCCCATTCCAGTTATTGCCCTCCTCTGAACCCTCTCCAGCTCTGCTATGTCTGCCTTGTTCACAGTACTCCATATGTGGTCTGACTAGTGATTTGTAAAGTGGTAGGACTATGTTCTCATCACGGGCGTCTATGCCCTTTTTGATGCAAACCATTATCTTATTGGCCTTGGCAGCAGCTGCCTGACACTAGTTTTTACAGCTTAGTTTGCTGTTCACTAAAATCCCTAAAGTCCTTTTCCATGTCTGTGTTACCCAGTGTTTTACCATTTAGTATGTATGGGTGACTTGCATTATTCCTTTATTATAAGACAGAGTTCAGACTAAGCAAATATGTATCTACACTCACAAGTACATAGCCATAAGGCAAACAAGGTTGGTTAAAAGATGGCGGCACAATACATCATAAACTGATAGCAAAAAATATGAAAAGGGGCTCATTCCAAAAAAATGAAATGAAGGAAGCTCTTAGTGCACATTTTTGATCAAAAGTATGTCGGGCCCAAGTACCACGTCACGGTGGCTTTCGCACAAGGGTCCATTATTCCTTCCCATGTGCATAACCTTACATTTGTCAGTCTTAAACCTCATCTGCCACTTATCTGCCCAAGCCTCCAATCTATCCAGATCCATCTGTAGCAGTATACTGTCCTCTTCCGTGTTAATTACTTTACACAGTTTAGTGTCATGTGCAGAAATTGATATTTTACTATGCAAGCCTTCTACAAGATCATTAATAAATATATTGAAGAGAATAGGGCCCAATACTGACCCCTGAGGTACCCCACTATTGACAGTGACCCAATCTGAGTGTGTACCGTTAATAACCACCCTCTGTTTTCTGTTACTCAGCCAGTTACTTACCCACATACAGACATTTTCTCCCAGTCTGAGCATCCTAATTTTATATACTAACCTTTTATGAATTACAGTGTTAAATGCTTTGGAGAAGTCCAGATATACGACATCCATTGATTCGCCACTGTCAAGTCTAGAACTTACCTAGAAGCTGATTAAATTAGTTTGACATGACCGATCCCTCATGAAGCCATGCTGATATGGCATTATTTGATTATTTTCATTAATGTACTCCAAGATAGCATATCTTTCAGAAACCCTTCAAACAGTTTACCCACGGCAGATGTTAAACTTACCAGCCTATAGTTTCCAGGCTCTGTTTTTGGACTCTTTTTGAATATTGGCACCACATTTGCTATGAGCTATAGTTCCAGTTAGTTAGGCCTATGGCTTCTCTTAGTTGGCTAAATGTAGCTTCTTTGAAATTTGGTATTTTTGTTCCTCCCTGTAGAAATGCTCTTTTGAATGACAATTGGAAGGTTATTACTTTATGGTCACTATTTCCCAGGTGTCCCCCAACCTGCACATCAGTTGTTCTGTCGGGTCTATTGGTTAATACTAAGTCCAGTACGGCCGTCCCTCTAGTCAGGTCCTGAACCAGTTGGGAAAGGTAATTGTCTTTGGTTATCGCCAAGAACCTGTTTCCTTTATGAGATGTACAGCTTTCAGTTTCCCAATCTATATCTGGGTAGTTGAAGTCCCCCATAATAACGACCTCATTATGATTTGCCGCCGCGTCTATCTCGTTTAGTAATAGATTTTCTGTGAACTCTGGTATATTAGGTGGTTTATAGTAAACTCCTATTAGTATTTTATTATTGTTTTTGCCTCCATGTATTTCTACCCACAGTGACTCCACATGTTCATGTCGCTCACTTATATCTTCTCGGACTGTGGGATTTAGACAGGACTTCACATAGAGGCAGACCCCTCCCCCTCTCCGGTTTTGGCGATCCTTTCTAAACAGACTGTAACCGCCCGTGTCTCTAAGCCGGAAAGAAACACTTCAGTTACAGATAATACAACTGCATGCATCCGTTTCAACAGATCCGCTTGTATTAACTTTAACTACTTTTTTAACATTGTCAAGACGGATCCGTCATGAACTCCATTGAAAGTCAATCGAGGATGGATCCGTTTTCTATTGTGAATGTGCCAGAGAAAACGGATCCGTTTTGCTCCGCATCCCAGGACGGAAAGAAAACCGCAGCATGCTACGGCATTTTCTCAGTCCAAAAAATGTTCAAAAAATGTTCACATACTGAACGGAAGACATCCTGATGCATCCTGACCGGATTTCTCTCCATTCAGAACGCTACTGTGAAAGTACCCTAAGGTTTAGAAATTGCAGGCTTATTTGTATTTTTCATTGATAACATTTTTGTGCGTGTATTATTTTTTGATCACTTTTTATTACATTTGTTTGGGAGTTGAAGCAACCCAAAAATGGCAGTTGTGATATTTTTTCCTATTCATCACCTTATGGGATAAATACTAATACTTTTGTATTTTAATGGTTTGGGCATTTTTGCACATGGCGTTAGTGTTAGTGCTTATATTTATTTGTAAAATGAGGAAAGGGGTGAGTTGAATTTTTTATTTTTTTTGTTTTTGTTTTTTTACTTTTAAAAAGTTTTTTCATACTTATTTTTATCCCCCTAGGGGACTTTAATAATGCAATTATCTGATTATTTCTATCATAGACTGATTAAAGTCTAAAGGATAATTAATGCATTTCTATTACCATTGAGTGTAAGGGATAATCAATGCATTCCTATAGTAGGGCTTGATAGGAACTTTGTTATGGCAGGCCTTGGAGCCTTTAGAATGCTCTGTCAGTAAAGGAGCACTCAGATGCTGGGCATTTTCTCTGATTAGGGACTTTGCTACTGAGTGTCTGAGTGGCTGCGTAAAATAGCAGGTACCCAGTGGCTATGGTGCCCACTCAGCGGGTGCCATCTTTAAAGACCCAACATATACCGTATAGGTACGTCGGATGTTGGGAACGGGTTAATATATTTTCATATATTTTATTGATATATTTTAAAATTAATTCATGATTTTAAAGGGGTTTCCAGGCACCCCCCAAAATTGCTGGAAGCCTGAAATAAAAAAAAGGAGCATTACTCGGCTGCTCAATCCTATGCCATTCAAGTGCCGCTACTCTGATGCTCCCTTGTTTTTGCTGCTGAAGCGGTGAGGTTTACGACATATGACCACTTCTACAAATCACTGGCTGTGATCTGAGGCCTGAGGTCGACCATAACAATTATGTAGAGCAGATGATGATGTAATTGCCGCAGCGCCAGAAACATAGATTGCTGGGACCACCTAAACGACAGGGGACTCAGCAGGTGAGTAGGATCACTTTCACATAGTCAGTATTTGATCACTATTTTTCATCAGTATTTGTAATCCAAAACCAATAATGATTCCAAAACACAGAAGAGGAGGCAATTTTTTTTATTGTACTTTTTCTCTGTGGGACCCAATCCTGGTTTTTACTTACAGGTACCAATGCAAAATACTGACTGTGTGAAAGTGGCCCAAAACTTTTTTTTATTTTTATTTGACAACATTCATGGCCTACAGCAGAATTTATGGGGGTCCCAGAAAACCCCTGTAGGACCTCTGCTTGCTGTCTTTGGATAGAACATTTGTTGTTTAAAACATGAGGTTGAAACAAGATGTAAATCTGTCCATCCACTTTAAATAACCGTTGTCCAAATGCTCTTTGGGCCAACACCTATTCCTTCTGACTCTCCCATATACATGCATTTTTTCAGTGGGGAGCTGGCTTATAAGATACCCCACTGCTGCTGGCAATGGCTTATCTTTCATGCAAACATCAGCCAGCAGGAGAGTAAGGACACCCCCATTAACATTATATAGTTGGCTGATTGGTAGATCTGGACAACCTTTGTCTATAGATTAGAGATGAGCAAATTTCTCCCCAAACCAAATATACTCCAATCATCCTGAAAAGTGGTATTTAATAATCTCTAGTCTCCCAGAACACATTGTTTCTGAAAAGATTCAGAGAAAAAAAAATAGAGTTTTAGAAAAACAAGAGGTATGATACTCCATTGGAAATAAGACATAACAGGCAAGCCAGGACTCCTTCCAAAAGGACAAGAGCAATGAGTATCTCAAGAGAAAATTACCCTGGTTAGCTAAGTGGCCTTGGGAGCACTCTTTGGAGTGCTGTTATTAGGGAGACCAACAAATATGCATGAGGTGTATTGTAGTCCACCCAACCCTGCTCTGTCTTGCTGGGAAACATATATGCAAATTTTAGTGTCTCACATCTGCTGGTATCAGGCTTTTTGATCTTTTCATTTTGGAAGGAAAACTAATTTGCATATAAGTGGGTTTCTGAGAAAGATATTCAAATTAGCTTTCCTTCCCAAAAGAAAAGAACATTAAGCCTATCGGATGCTAGTAGATGTAAGATATTAAAATTGGCATATATGTGTCCCAAAAAGGACTACAATACAATAAATCTTACACGAGGTCACAGAAGATGCAAGTTACACCACTAATAAGATGTACTAATGATGCAGACAATCAAGTACAAGTATATGTACTTACTTAACTTCTCTACTTGTGTAAAGCAATAGCTGGAGGAATCGCAGATCACTTTGGGTTGCTGGTTGCATTCAGTGTTGTTTTTCATGTCGGTACATGAATAGCACTGCAAAGAATTCACTAGGATAATAACAAGATATATAAAAGGTTAGTTGGGTTAATTTGTGTGGCTGCCAACATTGGAAAAAAGATTTCAACTTTCTCACAGCTGCTGAAGTCAAGTCACAATACAGGCATATTGCACTTTTTCCTGCACTTTTAAAAACATAAAGGCAATAGACAACTATAAAAGGAAAATAAATCATATGTTAGGGGTCACTATTTCTGTCTGCAATTGTTAATACACATAAATGCACAAACAATCAACACCTCATGTATAAGTAATATCAATATAAGCTTTATTTATAACGCAACAATGTAAAAAAGTAAAAACTTCATGAACAATGGCTGCAAGTAGTTACCCAAAGAGAACACAAGGGGGTGCAGAGATATCAGATCATTATAATCGATCAAATACTCGAAACAGCTATGTATTAAAAGGACAAAGCCTATTAAATAGATAAATAACCTCCAGTAGGGGTTAGTTGTAGGTACAATTATATATAATACAACACATCAATTCAAAGAAGAGATAAATAGATTACTGACCAATATGTCTGCGCCCTCCTCTATTCAATAGACTTTGTCCTGTTTCGAGTTTATGATCAATTATAACGACCTGTTATCTCATCGCCCTTTTGTGTTCTCTTTGGGTAACTACTTGCAGACATTGTTGATGAAGTTTTTACTTTTTTACATTTTTGCGTTATAAATAAAGCTTATATTGATATTACTTATACATGAGGTGTTGTTTTTTTGTGCATTTTGGTGTAAATAAGGTAGACTGCGCACCTTTGTGGACATTTTGGTGCAGGTAGCCAGCTAGTTTTGGTGTGTTTTTTTTTTAGCAATCTTTATTGCTTCATTCATTTCAGACTCCGTGTTATACAATTTGGAAACCTGCATCTAGTTTAAGACTTTGGACATTGCAAATTTCAATTTTGTTCCGGCTGAACATTGGCTATAATGAGAAGAAGAAGCATGATAAACTAAAAGAAGTAATGAACAGGAAATAGCGTTTGAAACTAACATTGAAAACTGTAGTGAAGTCCTCCAAATGGGGCTGATAGGTGGGTGGATATTAGAATAAAAGGAAGGGAGGGAGGGAACCACCCCTCATGCGTGGGCAATAAGTCAAAGTGATAAACTCAGTAATAGAGGAAACTGGTAGACAGGGATTAGACATACGAGGGAGGAAGGGGTGGCGGCACAGCTCTCTAGATTTCTCTGAAGTCAGGAGATGTGTATTGCATGATTAACGAGAACTAACTTCAATCTTAGGCTCCATTCACACGTCCGCAATTCTGTTCCGCATTTTGCGGAATGGAATTGTGAACCCATTAATTTCAATAGGGACAGACGATGTCCCGCCCGGGTCCGAAATTGCGGATCCGCACTTCCGGGTCCGCAATTGCGTTCCCGAAAAAAATAGAACATGTCCTTTTCTTGTCCGCAATTGTCCTATTCTTGTCCACAATTGCATTTTCTATATAGTGTCGGCGATGTGCAGTCCACAAATTGTGGAATGCACATCGCCGATGTCCGTGTTTTGTGGATCCGCGCGTGATCCGCGCGTGAATGAAGCCTTAGGGGATTACCATGCTACTGTAAAAACTTGGTGTTCTGAACCCCCACGGATTGACTATTCCCTTTCCCACCAGCAGCACAAATCACTGCTCTCCATTTGAAGACATGTATGCTCGTGCCCCCCTAAAACTAGGTTTGCCATTCTGTGAGAGATAAAAATTGTTTTCAACTTTATAGGACTGTTTTCTACTCACTGTGGTCTTGGATTTTATGACAGTACTGTAACTTATTATTATGATGAATTATTATCATTACAGTAACATTTTACCATGAGCATGTTGTTTTGGATAGTTCATGGAGTTTTACTACAGGATCCACAGAATAAATGTTTGATGAATGGGGGTCTGCCTGATAGGAGCCGCAGAGTTCACTGAACTCGTCAGTACCAAAGACGTGAATTGAGTAGTGGTCACGCACGCACACCACTACTGTAGTACACATTTGCATGTCCTCGTTCTCATGAACTCAGAGAGTCTCAGTGGCCAGAACCCCAACATTCATACACTTATCCCCTTTCCTGTGGATAGGGGAAAAGTGTTATTAGTGGTATAAACCTGTTAATGTGGACAATAAAGACTATAATTTGTAAATGTAGCTGTTTTATAGACATTAAAGGAGTCATTTGGCCAATAAAATGTTTTAGAAAAGGCTCAGAATGCTATTAAAAAAAATCATTGTCACCTCACCAGTCCCCTGACGCTTCTGTTCTTCTGCTTCCAATGTGAATCCAGTGATTGGCTGAGCAGTCATATCCTACTAGGAAGTAGGAGCTGTTGGGGAACCCAGGAATCGGTGAAGTGACAGTGATTTTTTATTTTTTTTTACAGATTCTGGGGGGTTTCCTTAACATTTTTTAGCAGCTGCTCAATACAATTAATGCAAATGTGATATTTTTGGATTATTTTGAAATACTGGTAATTTTAACTAAAGTTAACTAACGTTAAAACTGGAATTTGTGATAAATTTAGGAATGTGATACGTGAATATAATAGAGACTAAATATATAAAGTGATGCCCATTGTTTTCAGTAATAGCCATTCATAACTTTTGATAATTTCCACCTGAAATTGCAAAATACATGGCGTATCCCGGTATCATACAAAACCTACCTTCCAGGATGCTCCATAGTGCAGAGACTGATACTAGTGCTGCGGTGAGGATATTCATTGTGATGAGTGTTGTGGAATGATGTAGCTTCTGTTCATAAATCCAGTCTTGGAAATTGATTCTTGGAAGAACTGGTCTTTTTATAAGGCTGTAGAGTGAAACCGCCCATAAACAAGGTGGAGTATGGCAATATTCCATTATAAGAACTTGTTTAAGGGTTTCTAATTTATGCTTAATCCAGTTTCAAACCGGTTCTCTCCTACATCATAAACATGTCAGTAATCTTAACCATTTATACGACTTATCGGTGTTACTCAGTAATCATCAGCTTATTCCCACAAATAAAATATTATTCATAGAGTAGCTGAAGATCAAAACCATCTCTGCAAACATCTAAGAGGACAATACTGTATGTATGAGTATATACACTGATCAGAAACCTTAACTATTGACCGGGGAAGTGAAAACCATTGATTATCTTATTACATTGACAGCTGTCAAATGCCAGGATAGATTAGGCTGGAAGTGATTTTTGAACTTAATTTTTGAACTTAATGAGTTGGAACCGGGAAAAATTGGCAAGCAGGAAGATTTGAGCGGCTTTGACAAGGGTCAAATTGCAATGGGTAGTTACGTCAGAGCTTCAGAAAGGGCAGGGCACAACCCAAGATATGCCTGTCTACTTTACCTGTTTATTGCAGTTGAATAGGTCAGAACATCTCCAAATTGGTGGGTCTTGTTGGGTGTTCACAATATGCTTTGGCTAGTACCTACCAAGCATGGTCCAAGGAAGGACAACAGATGAAATTATTTATGCACATGGGGAGTGATAGTTAGCTCATCTGGTCTGATCGCACAGGAGAGCTAATGGATCACAAATGGCTGAATAAATTAATGCTGGCTATGATGGAAAGGGATCAGAACAAAATGTGCATTTCAGTTTTAGGCATAGCTTTAGACTAACCCCTGTTTACTTCAGTGGACACGTGACCACAGAACTGGACTATGGAGCAATGGAAGAAGATGGCCTGCTCTAACAAATCAAGTCTTTTACATAATGTGAATAGCCGGGTACATGTATACTGCTTGCCTGGGAGAAAAGATGGTGCCTAGAAGAGAAGAAAACAAATCGATAGAGGCTATGTGACTCTACTGTCAATGTTTTGGTGGAATACCTTCAGTCCTGCCATTCATGTGGATGTTACTTTGACATACTTTGAGCCCATTCATGGCAACAGTATATCTTAATGGAAGAGGCCTCCTTCTGCAATAACCATCACACTGAAATAATCATTCAGTAATGTTTTATTCAAACCATGAAACACTGCTAAATATTTTTATGTGTGTATTATAAGGAATAATGTACCTCACTATAAATTATAAAGAATTTTGGAACCAAATTGCAGTTCCGTGACCTGTATAACTATGCTCTACGGTCTTATACTGTAATATACTCACAAAATCCTTGGTGGAATCTCTTTTTCTTGTCCTTTACAGTCTATAGTCTATATTAGAACATGTAGAGTTGAGCAAGTACTTAATAACAATTTACTAGGTCAATTATAGTTGCTTTCCTTTTGTCAGAGGGTGTGGGAAAAAAATATGGGTGTGAAGAGTTGTGAAAAGGAGTAACCTTCAATTACCGAGTCTCCATTAATCTTAGTAATATAGCTTCAGGGTTGTAGGGATATGTATGCAATAACTACAGGTGAAACTCAAAAAATTCGAATATCGTGCAAAAGTCCATTTATTTCAGTAATGCAAATTAAAAGGAATTGCATTAATGCAGCTTAAAATTAGAATTTTGTGAAAGGGTTCAATATTCTAGGCCCAAAGTATGACACTCTAGTCAGCTAATTAATCCATACCCCCTGAGCAAAGGGTACCTGAGATTGTGACTTTGGGGTTTCATGAGCTGTAAGCCATAATCATCCAAATTATAACAAATAAAGACTGGAAATATCTTACTTTGCATGTAATGAATCTATCTCATATATTAGTTTCACCTTTTAAGTTGCATTACTGAATTAAATGAACTTTGCACGATATTCTAATTTTACGAGTTTCACCTGTATATACAAGAATAACAGCTAGGATTCATTGTACCATATTTTAATACAGTTGTATCGGTATATATTGTGAATACCTGAAACACACTGGAAAAGTCTTGTTTGCTCTGGACAACCTCTTTCCACAGTGCGCTTTCATCCTTGTGATTGGAGAAGCCACTGTAAAGGTACCCAATTGAGATGAGAAAAGTCCCATAGGATGAATCAAAATGGTGGCCACCATTTTATAAAAGACAAAGAAGAAGTGTCACATGTCCCTAGGTGGTGGCCTAGTGGGCTTCCCCATAATACCTTACATGTATCACTCCCTCTAGCACAGCCAGCCATGAGGGTGTGAGGAGTCACTAATGTTAGTTACATTACACTGCTGCATTAAAATACAAGTGAAATGAAACGCATTACACAGCTGCATTAAAATACCAATGAAATTGAATGCATTATATTGCTACACTAAGGGTACTTTCACACTAGCGTTTTTATTTTCCGGCATTGAGTTCCATCTTCGGGGCTCAATACCGGAAAAAAAGCTTTAGGTTTCACCTTATGCATTCTGAATGGAGAGAAATCCGTTCAGGATGCATCTGGATGTCTTCAGTTCAGTCACTGTACGGCGTTTTGGACAGAGATAATACCGCAGCATTCTGGGGTTTTATCTCCGTCCAAAATGGCGGAACACTTGCCGTAAGGCCGTATCCGGCATTAATTCCCATAGGAATGTATTAGTGCCGGATCCGGCATTAAAAATACCGCATTGCCGGATCCGTGAAAAAAATACATAACGGATCAGTTTCTCCGGATGACAAACGGAGAGACTTATCCGTTCTTGCAATGCATTTGTGAGATGGATCTCCCTGTGGGAGCATTACACACAGGCAAAGCTGAATGCATAATGCGTGGGAAACTACTATGAGAGTTTTTTGTCATAATATAGTTACAGTAACTTAACATGGAGCTCTATAGCTCAGTGGTTAAGCTTCTTGCCTTTAATGTAGATGGTTGTGTGTTCAAATCCCCAGAGAAGCATTTCATAATAGAGGCTAAGTAAAAATTAATTTCTCAGTTTGTCCCCAACAGTGAAAAGTTTGATTTTATAGAAAAAAAGAGCAAAATGTAAAATATTATCAAATAACACCCGTATTAATCCACGCCAATTTTTTTTAACTTTAACCAGTATTTTTTGTTGGGAAAGGTGGCAACTAGAGATAAGCGAATTTAATATTTTGAAATTCGTTCACACTTTGTTTGGTGGTAAAAGGTGAATTATGTTATGGATTCCCTTACCACGGACCATAACGCAATTCTATGACGGAATGCCTTTAAAGGTTATACATTCCGTCATTAAATTGCGATATGGTCTGTGGTAATGGAATCCATAACGCAATTCACCTTTTACCACCTACGAAATGTGAGAGAATTTCATAAGCGGAAATTCGCCCATATCTAGTGGCAACCCTAGCAGCACCCCCGCTGAGGCCCACTATAGGCCTACTCTCTGCAGCAAGCACAGCCTCTGTAAGCCTCATCAGTAGAGATGGGCGAACTTTAAAAAATAGTTCGGCGTTCGGGTTGTGGTAATCGCCGCATCCCGTTATGGATTCCATTACCGCGGACTATCCCGGCATATGGAATCCATAAGGGGCGGCTTCCACGAACCCGAACTTTGAAAAAGCCAAAAGGACCTGGGGTGATGTCACCGTCATGTGATCGGTGCAGGGGGCGTGGCTCAGCACTGGATTTGATTCACTTGAATAGGTCCACAATCCGGGAGATGCGGTGCGGAACGGAGGCACGGATTGGAAGCCCACAGAAGTACTACGGAGGCCCTCCGCACCGCAAAAAAGTAGTGCATGCACTACTTTTTTGCAGTGCAGACAGTCGGATGTGGAACGCGAACCGTATTCAGCGGCCCCGCGGTCGGTGACTGTGCATTGCGGAATGCAATTTGCTGTCCGCAGCACGTGCCCAACCGACACCGTTTATTGTACATGAGGCCTTAGTCTGCATTAAGGAGAACCTGTCAGTCAAAATGCAGTGCACTTTGCAGGATACATCTTATAGAGCAGGAGGACCACAGCATAGTAAAGGGTATGAATACTTATGTCTATATTTGTAAACATTTTTAAAATTATGGTTTCATTTTTTTACTAAGAAGGATTGAGTGCAGGAAGATAGGGGTAGGATTGAGCGACTGGAACTAGCAGAATTTCCTTTTGCTTCTTGGTAATGACTAAATTTTCCCTGAAATAGGGGAAAAAAAATCATACTAAACTCATCCATTTGCACACGAAGAGGCCACCGCTGTCATCTTGATGGAAGATCCCAGGTGAAATGAAATCTCGTACACAGTGACGTATGATGTCACCATCAAGATGGTCATGGCGGCCTCTACGCGATCAAGTGTATAAGGTGAGTATTTTCCCCCACCAGATTAACCCCTGAAAGCCCTCAATGTTCATCTCAGATGCCGCAATCAGCAATGAACGCGGCATCTGAGGAGCTTAATTGCCATTCCCCGTCATTTCGCCCGTTAAGTATAAAGAAATGCGCTTCGTGGCAAAGTCATTCGGCACAAAGAGGATTTATTTGTAAAAGTAGTAAAAAGCAGCCCAATCAAAGTTTTGGTAAGTTCGCTCATCACAAGATGTGGTAAATGGAATTTTTAAATTTTATTTTGGCACATGGCTGCAACGTAACAAAATGAGAAAAAAGTGAATGGGTTTGAAGAGTTTCCTAATGCACTGTAATGCAATCACTCAAGTCGCAGTTTGTTTTGAAAAGTTATCCGAAATGATAAGTACACTTTTTTCATACCCCTTCCAGTGGGGTGCCTTCTTTTTTTTTCTAAGACAAGGCAACAAAACCCCATGTGCTATGGAAGATACTAAAGATAGTGTTCCTGATAATGACTTGTGTAAGAACAGTCAGTGCTAGGATTGCCAAGAAGAGGAGATTCGGGTGGGGGGACCCCATGAATAGCTGTGTCGGTGGTGGTAGTAGTGGCACTTGTAGCCACTGTGGTGATTGTAGGGGCAGTGGTAACGACAGTAGTTTTTTGGATAAATACAAAGTTGAAAATCAGGAGGGGGCAAAGGGCCCACAATGACACCCCCACTACTTATAAAAGTGACGTGGAGGGTGAGAATGTTGACTGTGTGTTTGATAGGACCTGGGAGCCAGATTGGGGCGCTGAAAGGAAAGTAACATCAGAGGAGGAGGGTAGAGGCAGCAGAAGCAATAAAGAGCAGAGGCAACGTTTGTCCAGAACCTCCTAAATATTGCCAGGGCCAGATCTCCTTCTCTTGTAGTAATTTGGGATACTGATGATGGCGCTGATATTGTGGGCGCAGGCACAAAACGTGCTAGACCTAGGGCAAGCTCAGCTGCTCTGTGCTAGTATTTCCCTTATGGTGGATTTTCTCCACAGTGCCGGTGGACAAAAGCACAGATTTGTGCAAGATCTGCAGGATGAAAATAAGCCATAGGCATTCAAACACAAACATATGCACCATGGCTCTATTGCAGCACATGAAGCGGCATCAATAGACCCACTGGGAAAATAGAACTGGCCAGTAGAGATGAGCGAACTTTAAAAAAAAGTTCGGCGTTCGGGTTGTGGTAATCGCCGCATCCCGTTATGGATTCCACTACCGCGGACTATCCCGGCATATGGAATCCATAAGGGGCGGCTTCCACGAACCCGAACTGTTGAACAGCCGAAGGACCTGGGGTGATGTCACCGTCATGTGATCAGTGCAGGGGGCGTGGCTCAGCACTGGATTTGAAAATTTATGTAGTACCCTCTGCACCCAGCTTGCTGCAGCTTTTGTCTGATAGCTGCATGTCTCCACTAACCTGACATACATCAGCAAAGAGATATGCACGTCCTATATCACCCGATAACCCGAGGAGAACCCAAGCATTAAACCAGGCATCCCCTGCTCTGAAGGGGGAAGGGTGCCTGGTTTATAGGAAAAGTTCAGAAATTTATGGAAACACCACCGAAATAGTTTAGGAACAGCATGGGGAGAATGTCTGAATGCATCTTGGACTCCCATGGCGCTGCTGGGAATGATGTTGTCCGAGTAGTACGCCACTTACAGACTGACATTCATACGCACAAAACCAAAGATAAATTCGAGTTTAGAGGCAAAATTGTTAGGAAACATTCTTTCCTGTATATAAAGTGCAAGTTCTGGCAAACATTTTGTTGGTTTTCAGAACTGGGGCCATGATTAAGAGGGACTGCATCCGTATTGCGCCACTAGAACTGAAATTCTTGGAGCGGCACAAGACGAACCACAGCAAAAGCATTTGCCAAGAATGTTTTTGTTAATCAACAACGAAAGTTGGAGGTTCAAAGACAATCCGGCAGGCAATCCGGCGGCGTTATTCCCATTACCCACTAAGCAGCTTCCGGGAAACCAGTCTTTGGTAAGGTTGCAAAGCTGAAACTTAAACTAATTGACCGAAGGGCACCACCAGGAGTGAAGCCTGTGGCTTAATTTGACTCCACACGGGAAACCTCACCCGGCCCGGACACAGAAAGGATTGACAGATTGATAGGTCTTTCTCGATTCTGTGGGTGGTGGTGCATGGCCATTCCGAGTGGATAGTGAGGGCCTGCTGGTGAGGGCCTACTGTTGAGCTGACCCTGTAAAACATTATATTCGAGGGCCTGCAAATGAGCTGACCCTGAAAAACATTGTAGGTGAGGGTTTGCTTGTGAGCTGACCCTGTAAAACATTATATTCGAGGGCCTGGAGATGAGCTGACCCTGTAAAACATTATATTCGAGGGCCTGCAGGTGAGCTGACCCTGTAAAACATTATATTCGAGGGCCTGCAGGTGAGCTGACCCTCAAAAAGGGTATTATATGCGACGATTAAGCATGTTGATATGATGGAAGAGGAGGAAAATGAGAAAAGGAAGATTCAACCATATACCCATTTTTGTGGTGCAAGGAGTGCATGGGAATACAGTATATTGTGTACATTATAAACAACACATTTAAAGTTCCTTTATGTTCATCAGCTCAGTTTTCTTCTGGTGGAGTCGAGAAGTCAGGGGCAATCCAGGCCTTGTTAATTTTTATAAGAGTCAACCTGTCAGCATTTTTAGTTGACAGGCGGATACGACTATCTGTTATAAACGCCACCAGCAACACTAAATACCTGCTCAAACAAAACGCTGGCGGCAGGGCAGGCCAGCACCTCCAAGGCGTGGAGTGCCAGTTCATGGCACATGTCCAGCTTGGACACCTAGTAGTTGTAAGGCACCGAGGGATCATTGAGGACGCTGACACGGTCTGCTACGTACTCCTTCACCATCTTCTAAAAATGTTTCCTCCTTGTGACAGTAGGCTGCGCATCAGGGTGAGGGTGCTGTCATGAAACTGTCCCAGGCTTTGGCGACTCTTACCCAGCCTCTGTTGGAATTGCTGTGTGTTCCCCTTGTCTCCCCTCCTTGGTTGCCCAAGGAGCTACAGACTCTGCCACCGGCGTTGTCAGATGGAAATTTTTGGAGAAATTTTTCAACAAGGACCTTCTGGTATTGCACCGTTTTGCTCGTCCTCTCCATCAGAGGAATGAGAGATGAGAAGTTCTCTTTGTGGCGGGGGTCGAGAAGGGTGAACACCCAGTAATCCGTGTTGTCTAAAATGCGTATAACGCGTGGATCGTGGGAAAGGCAGCCTAACATGAAGTCAGCCATGTGTGCCAGACTACCAACAGTTAAGATTTTGATGTCATCCGGAGGATGACTCTCAATCTCCACATCCTCTTCCTCTACTTCTGCCCACCCTCGCTAAACCAGTGGAATTAAACTTCCATGGGTACTACCCTCTGTAGCAGAGGCAACCGTCTCCTGCTCCTCCTCCTCCTCTTCATTGTCCAATTCACGCTGAGAAGACAAACTAAGGGTGGTCTGGCTATCACCCTATGTAATGTCTTTTTCCCCCATTTCCACCTCTTCCACATGCAAAGCATCGGCCTTAATTGTGAGCAGCGAGTGTTTGAGTAGACACAGAAGTGGGATGGTTACGCTGATAATAGCGTTATCGCCGCTCACCATCTGTGGGGATTTGTCAAAGTTTCTTAAAACCTCACTGAGGTCAGACATCGATGCCCACTCCTCATTTGTGAATAGCAGAAGCTGACTGGAAAGGCGATGACCATGTTGCAGCTGGTATTCCACTACTTCCCTCTGCTGCTCACAAAGCCTGGCCAACATGTGGAACGGGGAGTTCCAGAGCATGCTCACGTCGCACAACAGCCGGTGAGCTGGCAATTTCAAACACTGCTGCAGCGTTGACAGACTGGCTAAAGCTGACGATGACTTGCGGAAATGTGCACACACACGGCGCACATTCGCCAGTAGCTCAGGCAAATTGGGGTAGGTTTTGAGAAACCACTAAGTTAAAGATGTGGGCTAGGCATGGGATGTGTGTAAGCTTGCCGAGCTTCAAAGCCGCCACGAAGTTACGGCCATTATCGGACACAACCATGCCTGGTTGTAGGTTGAGTTGCGAGAGCCACAGCTCAGGCTGGTCTCTTATCCCCTGCCATAGCTCTGCGGTGGTGTGCTGTTTGTCCCCTAAGTATATCAGCTTCAGCACGGCCTGTTGATGCTTCCCCACTACAGTGCTACACTACTTCCAGCTACCGGCTGATGGCTGACTGGTGCTGCACACGGATAATTCGGAGGTGGAAGTGGAGGCAGGGGTTGGAGCCACTAACGTAGATGCTGACGGAAACCCTGATCGACGTAGGGCCCGCAATCCTCGGCGATGGTAGCACCTGTGCCATTTCAGGGTACAACTCGCTCCCGGCTTCAACAACGTTCACCCAGTATGCTGTCAGAGAAATGTAGTATCCCTGGCCGAAAGCACTGCCCATGTGTCCATGGTTAAGTGGACCTTCCCAGTAACTGCGTTGGTCAGGGCACGTGTGATATTTCGGGACTCATGTTGGTATAAGGCGGGCACGGCACACCTTGAAAAATAGTGACGGCTGGGGACTGCGTAACGCGGGATGGCCGCCGACATCAGGCTGCGGAAGGCCTCAGTGTCCACAAGCCTAAATGGCAACATTCCCAGGGCCAGTAATTTGGAAAGCTGCACATTTAGTGCTATGGCCTGTGGGTGCGTGGCTGGGTATTTGTGCTTGCGTTCAAATGCCTGGGGTAAGGACATTTGGCTGCTGCGCTGGGAAGTGGATGTGGTCGCTGATAGTGCTTGCGAAGGTCCAGGTGCAGGGCGGGAGGCATCCGGGCCTGCGCCTTCGATAGGGGATTAGCCAGCAGCACGTAACCTAGGGGAAGAGGAGGCAGTGGTGTGACCCGCCAACACAGATTGTGGACTCAGGTGTTCGTCCCACTTATTAGGGTGCTTGGATGCCATGTGGCGGATCATGCTGGTGGTGGAGAGGTTGCTAGTGTTCACTGCCCGATCCCCTGAAGATGGCAAGTCTCTTGGCGAAACATGTCGGAGGGGCAGTGCTCAATTGGTTTTAGATAAAACTGGTGGAATCCATGTGGTTAGATGACAGTAGGAATATGTACCATAGATATAATTGAGCTAGTGTGGGATGTGGTGACGCACGACCTGCCTACACACAGCAAGGTAGAGAGACATATATACTAGCAAATCGGAAGTCTGTCTAATACCACAATTGGAATCTATGCTTCATTTTAATCAGAAAAAGGGCACATACAAAAAGGGCAAAATACCCATTAAAAGTTATGTTTTATAGGTATCGGGATAAGTGTCAAGAGTAGGCATTTAACTGGGACTGGGAATTCCTAAAATGTTCACTCCCCGGCTCATTTTGGTACGGCACAGGTTGCAAACTAATATTCTTTTGTCGTCCGCACTTTCCTCAAAAAAGCACCACACTGTCAAATACCTACCCCTTGGCAAGGGAAATTTCCGCAAGGGGGTGCTCCGTGGAACAATTGCGGGCCTGTTTGGTGTGGCCCGCCTTCTTCTTTTTGACATCCGACTGCCTCTTCCAGCCTGTTGCGGTGCTGCAGATCCCTCCCCCTCTGTACTGCTGTCCTCGCTTGGCTTTCCACCTTCCTAGGTTGGGTCAGTGACCTCTTCGTCCACCAACTCCTCTTCCACTTCCTCACTCTGGTCATCCTCCTGACTTGTTGACCTAACAACAACCTCAGTTATTGACAACTGTTTCTCATCCTCATCATCCACCTCGTGAAACACTAATTGCCGTTCCCCACTGTCATCTTCTTGTGACTGTGGATGCTCAAGAGTTTGGAAATCAGGGCACAAGATCTTATGTCCCTCTTTAAGTGTGCTTGGCGAGGGGACCAAATGAAGCAATGGCGATGAAAAGAGGTCCTCGAATATCCGAGTGTGGGATCACTTGTTTGGCCAGACTCTCCATGGTGGGAGAAAGGAGGATCAGGGTGAGGATTGTATTGACCAGACTCCTGGCTACTGAGACTGGACTTGGTTGAAGACAGGGTGGTGCTTAACCGACTGGAAGCATTATCTGCTGCAACCCAACCGAGCACCTGGTCGCACTGGTCTGACTTCAAGAGTGGAGTCCTGCGCTGCCCTGCAAACTGGGACATGAAGCTAGGTATAGTGGATGATTGTTTTTGCTCTGGCAGCAGGCACAGTTTCTACGCGCCCAGGACCACGGCCTCTGCATGCACCATGAGCGTAACGGCCACTTCCCCATCCCTTACTGCTCGCCTTCTTCATTTTAAAAGTTATATATGCTTGAAAGTATCTCACACGTACAGTAGCATAGGATTTGGAAATGTATGCGCAAAAAAAATTTAAAAAGGTATTTGGGATGAGGAAGCGTTATACAGGACAGGTACCACAGGTAATGTCACTGTTCGCAGCATCTACTGATAAATTGTTTAAACGCACACCGTACACTTTAGATATGGGCCTGGTATTGTCATTCTCTGAAGCGGACACCGTCTATTGAAAAAGTACACTGTATGTCACAGATACATTTTTTCAGTGCACACTTTACACTGTAGATATGGCGCAGGTAATGTCACTGTCCACAGCGGACACCGTCTATGGAAAACGTACACTGGATGTCACTGATATTTTTTGGATGTGCACACTTTACACAGGAGATGTGGCACGGATAATTTAACTGTCCGCAGCGGACACCGTCTACGGAAAAAGTACACTGGATGTCACTGATATTTTAGGGATGCGCACACTTTACACAGGAGATGTGGCGGAATAATTTAACTGTCCCCAGCGGCCTATAACACGGTATTTAGCGCAGGATGCGCTAAAAATATATATTGCTGCTGTCACACACAATATGCCTTAAAAGGACTTTTGGGTCTCTGAAACATTTTTGTGCAAAAATAACTTCAATTAGACTCCCTACACTGTCTGTCCCTTCCTATGCTCAGCTCTCCCTGACTAATACTGAGCCGAGCACGTGTCATCGGTGCTTTATAGCACCCTATGACACGTTCCGGCCAGCCAATCACTGTAATGCCAGCAGCCAACATGGCTACTTGCATTACAGTGAGGGCAATACTTACCTGCACCTTTATTGGCTGCTTAGCAGCCGCGAAACGTGCGGGAAGGAGACTTGAGCATTGCGCTCAAGCACATGTGGTACTCGGCAGAGTACCGCCATGTGCCGAGCATAGCAATGCTCGAGCCAAACTGGTATTCAGCCGAGCATGCTCGCTCAACACTAATCATGACCCAATGGAATTTTTGGTCAACCAGGATGAACTGGCCCAGTTTGCCGTCAGTGTCCTGTCTTGTCTAGCCTACAGTGTACTGTAGTGTAATTGTCCTCCACACGCTAAATTTGTAGAAAAGAGTCAGCCATGGACCCCTGAGTATTTCCACACGCTTCTGGCTAATGCCACTGAGAACATCTGCCATTACTGACAGTAGGAAGTGGCAATTTATCACCTGCCTAATGGTGCCACAGCCACTGTCTGCCTGTTCCTCATATTCCATACGGCACTGCTGATTCTGCAGCTACAACTACCCCTGCTGCCACTACTAGCCCTTCCTTGTCGTTCATGTCTCTTCTACTGGCCCTGCAGAGCTGCATATCTCCTGACATGTCCATTATGTTCCATACTGTACAGCTGCTATTACTGAGCCTACACGGGTGCACATCACCTGACTTGTTCACCATGTTTCATACTGTGCTGCTGCCACTACTATTACCCCTACACAGCTATACCTCTTCTGCCTTGTCCATTAGGTTCCATAACATGCTGCTGCTGCTGCTGGGAACCCTACCCTGCGAAAAACCAAAAATCACCCTAAGCGGTACAGAGATGGGTGAATAATGTCAACCAACACCTCCAATATATCATAAATCTATTCCAGTGGTGGACTAGGCATTAAAATCTAAATTTTATTAGTTCATTAAAATACACCAATTAAACAGTGAGACACCAATACGTGAAGGTGCAACAGTGGCGGCCTTGTCTCTATATTGGCTATATACTCGCCATTATGCCAGCACTGATATGCACCACTAATACCATAATATACAAAATTCAAGTAAAAAGGTTCAATCTCACCCCTTTTCTTGTTGATATCAAAATGAGCGCGGTCCTGTGCCCAATTCAATGGATCTCTCGTATATTCATATAGACAAAAAAGGCAGCTTCGTGTATGATAGTGGCAGTGGCTCCTGTACGGCCCTGGTCTTCAACCTCCCTAAAAACTAGGCGAAGAGGGTGCCCTGTATTAGCCTTGCCTATAGACACGGAACACCCGCCCCGACAGGGGCGACCCCGTACCGAACCTGTCCCTGCACGGGGCCTAAAATTCCTCTGAACTGCCCCTAATATACAATCCCTACTCACCACGTTTCATCCCTTTTGGGACTCATCAGGGGATGTGCCACTTAGGGGGTTAAAAGCTGTAAGAAAAAAGGCAGATATATGCAACGCCATCAAAACTATTGGCTATAGGGGATCACTAAAACAAAGATACCAGTATATTACTTGTCTCCATATACTCACATAAGGTTCTGGTTTTCACTCTCCCTTATATCACCACCTGGGCAGTAGTCCTAGGCGGTACCAACGAATTCTGTGATGAAGGGAGGGTATGGTGTCCCTCACAACCTCCACACTAAACCGCAGTGTGTGCGGTCTCACTGCACAAAATGATCCAAGGCAGGGAAGGCGGCGATCCCGCCCAATCCCTGTTTAAATGGCCCCACTTTTGAGCGGATTGGTCGTGCTCATCCCTGCCCTTCCGGGCGCCGTGGCACGCACCTGGAACGCACGCCAGGCCGCGCCTCCTGGTCGGCCGGAAGCGCATGGGTCACATGATACGCAATGCCGTGTGGGGTCGGATGACGCTCTGAGGACGCATCTATCGCTGCTAAGCAGCAGCGGGACGCCGCTCATGCGCAGAGGTAGTCACCTCGGTGCTGGTCACTTCATAATCGAAACATAAAGGATTTATGGCCGTATTAACTCTACAAACCTCATAGTATATACAGGCGGGAACTATCCCTGTTAGTTTTGTTACCTCCTCTAGTAACTAATTGCATATAAGATATTACGCATATATTAGAGATGCAATATTTTTGCGATCATGCAGCGATCACAAATAGCCGTTCACCACACTTGGGAATTTAGATGTTTCAATTAGGCCTATGTTTAGACAACATTATAGAGGGTATAATTATGTAATCACATATCCCTTATTCATCTAAACCAACGCATATTGTAAAGATCTCAAGTAAAGTGCGTATTAGACCTCTGTTACGTGCTCAAATGATTTCAAATGAAGCAACCATAATTCTGTTGCTCATTGAGTCCCAGGGGGTGTACTGTCTTCAGATGAAAAATCCATCTACACTCCGCCTGTAGCAATTTTTCTGTCCCAGTCGCCTCTTAGGATTGTGGGTTTAACCACCTCTATACCAATGAAAGATAGACTACTCACTTTGCCTGCGTGTTTGACTTTTACATGGCGGGCCACGGGGGTATCCCGTGAATTCAATACATCACCCACATGTTCACCAATGCGCTTTTTAAACTCTCTTGTCGTTTTCCCTATATATTCAAGACCGCAGGAACAGTAGATTTTATAAATGACACCTCTCGTCTTGCAATTGATGAAGTCCTCTATTGTATACGTTTTTTGTGTATTATTGCTAGAAAAGGTTTTAGTTCGCACCATATACCTGCAATAAACACAATTCCCGCATTTAAAGTTCCCGCGTACGTCTCTAGAGAACCAGGTTTGGGTGGCCGGTGAGGTAACAAAATGGCTTTTAATCAGTCTATCACGAATGCTGCTTCCTTTCCTATAGGTGATATTCGGATAGGGAGCTATTGCATTGGCAATGTCAGCGTCCATTTTCAGGACATGCCAATGACGGGAAATTATCTTTTTTATCCCCCCTGGCGTGCGTTCCAGGTGCGTGCCACGGCGCCCGGAAGTGCAGGGATGAGCACGACCAATCCGCTCAAAAGTGGGGCCATTTAAACAGGGATTGGGCGGGATCGCCGCCTTCCTTGCCTTGGATTATTTTGTGCAGTGAGACCGCACACACTGCGGTTTAGTGTGGAGGTTGTGAGGGACACCATACCCTCCCTTCATCACAGAATTCGTTGGTACCGCCTAGGACTACTGCCCAGGTGGTGATATAAGGGAGAGTGAAAACCAGAACCTTATGTGAGTATATGGAGACAAGTAATATACTGGTATCTTTGTTTTAGTGATCCCCTATAGCCAATAGTTTTGATGGCGTAGCATATATCTGCCTTTTTTCTTACAGCTTTTAACCCCTAATTGGCACATCCCCTGATGAGTCCCAAAAGGGATGAAACGTGGCGCGTAGGGATTGTATACTAGGGGCAGTTCAGAGGAATTTTAGGCCCCGTGCAGGGACAGGTTCGGTACGGGGTCGCCCCTGTCGGGGCGGGTGCTCCGTGTCTATAGGCAAGGCTAATACAGGGCCCCCTCTTCGCCTAGTTTTTAGGGAGGTTGAAGACCAGGGCCGTACAGGAGCCACTGCCACTATCATACACGAAGTTGCCTTTTTTGTCTATATGAATATACGAGAGATCCATTGAATTGGGCACAGGACCGCGCTCATTTTGATATCAACAAGAAAAGGGGTGAGATTGAACCTTTTTACTTGAATTTTGTATATTATGGTATTAGTGGTGCATATCAGTGCTGGCATAATGGCGAGTATATAGCCAATATAGAGACAAGGCCGCCACTGTTGCACCTTCACGTATTGGTGTCTCACTGTTTAATTGGTGTATTTTAATGAACCCTACCCTGCACAGCATTCCAAACAAGACACTGTTCTAAAAAATTTTGATCATTTTTCTGACCGCATTTAAAACACCATTACTTTTTCACTATCCAGGACAATATATATTTTGCTTAAAGTAATACCAAACCTATTTCTACTTTCCATATAGGGATCCGTTTTTGACCACTGGTTGCTTCTGTTGTACCCAGTGTGTATAAACACTGGCAAACATCTGCCACCACCAAACAATGATTTTTTTAAATAATTTTTATTTATTTTTTGAAAATACACAAAAAAAAAAATATTTGCAGTGTGTTTGAAAAGAGACTGTTTGTTACCACTGGATATCATCTATTTACCCATAGCCATACATGTTGCTGTAACTTTGACATTATTAATGCTGCGTTGGTGAAAAAGAGCTTGAAAGGGTTTGGAGTCCCAGGAGTCCCCAGAGTGTTAGGCCTCATGCACACGACCGTAGCAGGTCTGTGCCTGTATTGAGGGCCTGCAATCCGGAAGATATGGTGCGGAGGCACAGAGCGGAAGGTCACGGAAGCACTACAGAGTATTTTTTTATGGTGTGGACAGATCGCGGACCCATTTAAGTTGAATGGTCTTCATCCATCTTCACGGCCACGCGGACTGTGTGCAAATGCGGTCCCCAATGCATGGCACGGTAGGCATATGTTCCTGTGCATATGCCCTTATACAGAACTTTTCAGGGCAATTGGATGACTTTCAAAACTAATTTCAGGAAATTTGTTAATCTCTAGTGAGCAGCCTATGCTTTGCCTTCCTTTCAGGACATTGTGTCATTTGTATAGAGTGCTCTGACATGTTTTTGAAGATGGAAATTACATATTGGTAGCTATCACAGACCTTATACTTGACCCTTAATGACCTGCACTAGGCATAACACAGGGTAAGTAAAAAAAACAAAAAAAAACAGCTTTTGGTACAGTGTACTTATCATTTCTGATAACTTTTCAAAACAAGCTGCTACTTCAGTGATAGCATTAGGCCTCTTTCACACGGGCGTCATGTTTGACGCGCGGATAAGAGGAGGGTGCGTTGCGGGAATATGCGCGTTTTTCCCGCGCAGGTGCAAACATTTGTAACTCGTTTTGCACGCGCGTGAGAAAAAACGCCATGTTTTGTACCCAACCCGAAGCCGGACTTCATCACTGAAGTCCGGTTTCGGGTCTTCTGGAGAATTGATTATTTTCCCTTATAACATGGTTATAAGCGGAAATAATAGCATTCTTAATAAAGAATGCTTAGTAAAATGAAGTGGAAGGGGTTAAAAATAATAAAAGTTAACTTACCTTAGCCACTTGATCGCGTAGTCGCGATCTCTCCTCTCTTTCCCTGCATCAGCTAAGATCTACAGGACCTGTGATGACGTCACATCACATGGTCCAATCACATGGTCCATCACCATAAGGGAAAATAATAGAGATCGGGTCCTGTTGCTAAGCAACCATGCAGGAAAATCGCAACGCATCCGCACTTGCTTGCGGATGCTTGCGATTTTCCTGCAGCCCCATTCACTTCTATGGGACCTGCGTTGCGTTAAAAACGCACAATATAGAGCATGCTGCGATTTTCACGCAACGCAGAAGTAATGCGTGAAAATCACCTCTCATGTGCACAGCCCCATAGAAATGAATGGGTCCGGATTCAGTGCGGGTGCAATGCGTCCTCCTCACGCATTGCACCCGCGTGGAAAACTCGCCCGTGTGAAAGGGGCCTTACAGTGCATTTGGAAAGTCTTCAAACCCATTCACTTTTTCTCATTTTGTTACGTTGCTGCCATGTGCTAAAATAAAATAACAAAATTATGTTTACCACATCTAATGATGAGTGAAGTTACCACGATTTTAATTTGCTGCTTTGTGCTAATTTTACAAAGAAATTTGCTTTGTGACTAATTACTTTACCATGACGTGCATTTCTATGTACTTAACGGGCGCAATGACGGGGAACGGCAATTGTGCCCCACCCATCATTAAACTCCTCAGATGCCGCGTTCATCGCTTAGGTCTGAGATGAACATTGAGGGCTTTCAAGGGTTAATCCGGTGGGAAAAAGAAAATCCTCACTTATCCACTTGATCGTGTAGAGGCCGCTGTGGCCATCTTGGTTGAAGAAACAGCGCGAAATGTCACGTGGTGACGTGAAAATGTCATTACGCCAGCCCCCGTAGTGACATTATACGTTACTGTGTGCAAGATTTTGCCCAGGATCTTCCATCAAGATGGCCGCGGTGGCCTCTTCGCGTGCAAATAGATGAGGTTAGTAGGATTTTTTTCCCCCATTTCAGGGAAAATTTAGTTGTTACCAAGAAGCACAAGGAAATTCTGCTACTTTGAGTCTCTCAATCCTACCCCTATCTTTCTGCACTTAATCCCTCTTAATTAAAAATGAAACCATCATTTTAAAAATGTTTGCAAATATAGACATAAGTATTCAGACCCCTTACTCCTGCTCTATATGATGTATCCTGCAAAGTGCACTGCATTTTGTAGTGACAGGTTCTCCTTAATGCAGACTAAATTAGATCCTGTTAGGCCGCTTTCAGACAAGCGAGTGTCACGCTCCGGACTTGCAGCGCAGCTCACATCTTTACCTCCCAGCACTGACGGGGTCGCATATCATTATATTGATTTATGATGCTATGTAACCCTTAGAAGTCTGCAATGTATTGGATAACACTGACAGCATTTATGCACAATACAATCCAAAACTGTAAGACCTCTTTCACACAGGCATCACGTTTGACTCCCGGATAAGAGGCAGGAGCGTTGCGGGAAAATGCGCGATTTTTCCGCACGTGTGCAGACTTTTGTAATGCGTTTTGCACACGCGTAGGAAAAATCGTCATGTTTGGTACCCAGACCGGAAGCCGGACTTCATCACTGAAGGATAGGCATTATTACAATGGATCCGCAAAAATAACGGAACGTCATCCGTTTTTTGGGCGGATCCGCAATTTGAGGACCGCAAAACACATACGGTCGTGTGCATGAGGCCTTAAACGTCTGCCTCCTCGCATACAACCCTGTTTAGTTCCCAAAAGAGCTGGCATGCCTGCAGTATTCGAATTTGATGTTGTTGCACTATTTTCTTGGCTTCCCATTTTTCAGCTAAGAGTTTGGCCATGTGCAGCGGATCAGCTCCATAATGCTCCATGTTGTGGTCTAATTTGGATCCTTTTCATAGGTGCAGAGTAGAAAAGTCTCACATCTTTTTTTTCCCAACCGATTTATCAATAAACTGTGATTTTTGGTAACACTCAGTTCACACTTTCGCATAAAACGCCACTTTCGCGCAAAAAAACGCACAACAGTACAGGAACCATGCATTCCAATGGAGGTGGTTCACACTTGCGCGTTTTAATGCGCGTTCGTAGGCGCCTAAAAACGTCCGACGCATAGGCAAGTATGTTCGCGTTAATTCGGGCGTTTATCCAGCGTTTGGTTCCAATAGACTTCAATGGGAAACGCGATAGGCGTGTTGTTCGGGCGTTTGTGCAGCGTAAAACGCGCCTATGGATGCGCGTTTTACAAAGTTTGCAACATGCTGAATCAGCCACCATGGAATGTCACACCTCTAAAGCACTCAGATTGGCCAAACTATATCATTGATCATTGGCCAACTATGCAGTCGATCACATAAACGCGCGTCAAACGCGCCTACACTATTTACCAAAACGCTTGAAAAAAACGCGCCTAAACGCCAGTCTTGAACGCACCAAAAACGCTAGGCTTCAAAACGCTCAGGTCTGAACCCAGTGTCAGTCTCACTCAAAATAGGCCACCTGTTCCAAATTAGACCTGTCTCAAATAGTGTCTTAAATGATAAATGTGCCCTTATTTCTCTATACCATTACCCTGGAGGAGTTTGTTGACTTGAAGCTTCTTTTCTTGTTTTTCATTTTGGTTCGTTATAGACCAGGAGCCATGTCTCAGCTTGCCAGTGACAATGATGAAACAATTTTCTGAGGCTCACACCTTTAATCCCACCCAGATAATGGTAAACCCGGGAGGGATGAAAGCCTATTATGATGTGTACACTTGCCAGCTATTTAGAATATTAATTGCACATAATACCTTGAGAAGGATGAGGTCATCACCAAGGTAACTTAAGGTTATATTCATATGCGGAATATTTCTTGCAGAAACTTTCATCTGAATGGGGCTCGCAAAATTCATTGGCTTGTCGCAGAAACAACAAGCCAATTCAGATGAATAGAACTGATTTTCCGTCGGAATATACTGTATAGAGTGTGTAAGCTGTCGGGAGGGACTGCAGTTTACAGTCCAGTGATTTATATATATATATACATACATATTCATGATAATTTTTAGTAGAGATGAGCGAAGTTAACAAAAATTCTATATGGCTGCTTCGCCTAATTTATCAAAGAAAATAGCTTTGTTACAAATGTTACTTTATTACTAATTCCATTGTATGTAGCGGGCCCAATGACGGGGAACGACGTTTGCGCCTCCCCCACTTCATTGAACCCCTCAGATGCCTTGTTCAATGCTGATCGCGGCATCTGACAGTAACATTGAGGCCTTCATCAGAGGTAAAATAAAAATACATATGCCATCCATTTGCTCCTGGAGAGACAGTCACGGTTGATTGAAGAAACCTTTCTCGCTGACATGATGATGTCATCACGCTGGCCAGGCTCTGTGACATCACCACTGATGACATCACCACACCCGGCCAGTGCACTCAACACAAATTTTTATCAATTGTTAATGTATATGGTGGTTTGTTCTTTTGTTTCCATGCTCATGTGTTACATTCTACAGTTCTCATATTTCGGCCTCATGCACATGACCATATGTGTTTTGCGGTCCACAAATTGCAGATCCGCAAAAAAAAAGATGATGCTCATATGGCATCCATTTTTTGGGCGGATCCGTTATTTTTGTGGATCCATTGTAATAATACCTATCCTTGGCCGCAAACTAGAAAAAAATAGGACATGCTCTATTATTTTTTGCGGGGCTACAGAACAGACATGGTGTGCTGTCCGCATTTTTTGCGGACCCATTGAAATGAATGGGTCCGCATCCTATCAGCAAAAAAACGGAACGGACAAGGAAACATAATACAGTCATCTGCATGAGGCCTAAGATGTATAGTACTTAATCATGACAATGTTTTTACTGTCGCTATTCTTGCACTTCATCTCTGAAACTCAATTTTTAGGTTTTATATATTTATGCATTATGTTTTGTATTCTGAACATGATCCCTCACCAGGAAGTAGGTGTGTGGGTATTTAAACTGCATTGGACTGTTAGTTGTGCCCCTGAAGAAGCACTATGTGAAACTTGAGTTGGGCTAATCATTTGTATTGGGGTATCACGGAAGGGAACGCTAAAATATGTACTTTATTTAATATACATTAAAAATAGGGAAGGGTCTGACACGTATAAGTCCCTCAAGTAACTTGACACAAAGACAAAACATCCAAAAAGTATATCCCAGGGACTTGAACAAATAGGTCCCGGGTCAGTAGGTCCCGTATGGATGGGGACACTGCTGTAAAATTGTGTCAGTGAGAGGGACACACTACTGCAGCGGTGATTAACCTCCCAATTATAGGAGGAATGGAGGATCGCCTCCAGTGATATAGCCACGTGCGGTGCCTTCACTGCTAGGTATAGGCAAGACAGAGGAAATTTGCTCTGTCTGCCTAGGACTATGACTATCACTCACTCCAGGGCCCCCAGGTTATTTGGGAGAGAACAAGTTGATTCCCTGGGTGAGCGTAGAGACCAGGTATGCTATGCGGACCCTCTATTGGCAGAGGGAGTGCACACAGATGTCTCTCTATAGCCGCATCATATTGCTTAGCTCAGAGGTCTGGCAGATGGGTGTAAATGCTCAACGCGTTTCTTCACATTCAAAGAGAATCATCAGGAGCCATTAAATCCCTGCCTATGATTAGAATACAGAGCTAATGCTGTCCCAACACGTGGTGACAGCGTCCGGCGCTTGTTCGGCCATGAAGCGGCGGCCGAGCGAGCCTGTATTTGAAGGTGTAACTCCTCCCAAGGGTGGAGAGGGGTATGTCTCAGCGGGCCAATCACAGGCGAGAGTGGGCAGAGCCACATCTGACATCTTGCCCGTGACGTGGAACACGCATACATCGAGATGCCCGTCCGATCGCAGGCATGTAAAGAGCAGGGTATATACCTTAAAAAAGGGGGGAAGACATTTATAGCAGGAATAGAGAGATGGGAGGACAGTACCAAGCATATACACGGATATCTATATCCTATGTAATCCATCCAGTTCTCACTTTATTAAGATGGAAATAAAGATTCTCCCAAAGGATACAAGGAGGATATCCATTTGCTGACTAATAGTTGGAGCAGAATGAGAAAATATGCCAGAATAGGACAGATGTAGGATGGAGGATCATGCCACAGGTATTGAATTAGGGACCCGGGTATTTAAAGTTGTGCTACCTAAAAATATGTCTCGATTTAGAGATCAGGCAGGCTGTATGTGGATCCATATGTAAGGATGGACTATCGCCCATGGGGATGAAGCATACTCAATCAATAAAGCTGACAAATGAAATATGATCGTTAAGACCCTGTGGTTGTACAGTGTCAAGCTTAAATGTCCACTGGGCTTCTTTCTGTAATAGAATTTGATCCAAGTTTCCACCGCGAGGGGAGGGACGGATCATTTCAATACCTTGAAAGCGCACTGCCATGGTATTCCCGGAATGACATGTATTAAAATGTCGTGCGACAGTAGTGTCCTTGTTATTCCGAATGTCATTTATATGTTCACCAATGCGGCGGCGGAATTCACGTAGAGTTTTGCCAACATACTGAGTACCGCAGGTACATGTCAGAAGGTATACCACCCCAGTGGATTTACAGTTAATAAAACTGCGGATGGAATATATCCTGTTGGTGGTAGTACTCTGAAAGGTGGAACCTGGACGGATGAAGTCGCAGGCAATACAAGTACCGCATCTGAACGTCCCTTTGGGGAGATTCCCCAACCATGTACGTTGGGACACAGTCTGAAAGAAACTATGGCAGAGATGGTCCTTCAGGTTGCGTCACCTCCGATAGCTTATGGCTGGATTGGCTCCCACTAGATGGCCCACATGGGGATCCATTTGTAGGATATACCAATGCTTCTGGAGAATTTCCCTAACAGGACCGTTGGCAGCATCAAACGATGCCACCAATCTTACTTGATTCTGAACGGGCTCTCTAACTTTGGGAGTGAGTAGAGATGACTGGGGACATGCCAGTGAATGTTCATATGCTGTAGAGAGAATCCTCTGTGGATACCCTCTCCTGGCAAATCTCTCGGAGAGATCCTTGGCTTTAAGTTGAAAGTCCGTGAGAGAAGAACAATTTCTACATACTCTCAGGAACTGTCCTTTAGGAATCCCCTGTCTCAGTGGGAAGGGATGGCAACTCTCCCAATGTAGGAGGGTATTGGTTGCCGTCTCCTTCCGAAAGAGTGTGGTTTGAATATAACCTTCAGAGGTCCTGGGGATAGTAAGATCGAGAAAGGTGATCTCTGTCGGATGGATGACAGATGTAAAGAACAAGCCATATCGATTGATGTTGAGGGCCGATACAAATTCTTGGAGTTCGACGCCTGTACCATGCCAGAAAATCAGGATATCGTCGATGAATCTGGCCCAGAATGTGACATGGCCTGCCCAAATACTCATCTCATCACCAAAGACCGTTTCTCTCTCCCACCAGCCCAGGTATAGGTTGGCATAGGACGGTGCACAAGGACTTCCCATGGCCACACCCCTGAGCTGGTGGAAGATATGACGGTCAAACAGGAAGATATTATGGTGTAATATGAATTCAAGTAACGTAATTACCAATTCATTGTGAGCATTGAATTCTCTCCCTTTTTCCCGAAGGAAGTAACCAATAGAATGGCCCTCAGTGTGGGGGATGGAACTATACAGTGCTTCCACGTCGAGGCTGGCCAGGAAGGTCCCCTCCTCGACGTGGAGCCCATCCATACGGTTGACAATATCCATAGTGTCCCTCACGTATGATGGGAGGGCCACCACGAACGGGCGTAGGATACAGTCCACATATCTACTGATCTGAGACGTGAGACTATTGGTGCCGGAGACAATAGGTCTCCCTTTTAGGGGGATGTGACCTTTGGGCAAGCTGTAAAAGCAGGCTAATTGTGGAAACTTGGGTAGTAGAACCTCGTGTTCGGACTTATTGATCAGGCGTGTCTGTAAAGCCTGATCTAGGATGTTTTTAAGAGTCTTCCAATATCCTTCCATGGGATTTGAAGGAAGAACTCTATAGCATTCTTTGTTATCCAAAATGTCCGAGCACATTTTGACATACTGCGTCTGCCCAAGTACCACAATATTGCCCCCTTTGTCCGCCGGCTTAATGACTATGGTGTCATCTGCAGCCAAGGTCAATAGTCCCTCTAGTTCTTGTTTGCTCAAGTTGTTAACACCTTTATATCTTCCATCAAACTTTGACAGGTCATCAATTACAGTACGCAAAAAAACGTCTAATGGGCCCACGTCATTGCTGGGTGGATTAAGATGGGAACGTTTCCGCAGGGAGGTAAAAGGTCCCTCATCTGGGTTCCTTTCATTCTCCTGTAGGAGTTCAGTGAGATTTCTAATATCCTCCAAATTGGCAGGATCAACCCCAAGAATCTCACTCTGACGTTTATCCTGTAGTGAAAAAAACTTTTTCCACTTTAGGTTCCGAATGAAAAGATACAAGTCCTTCACCCAGGTGAATAGATCAAACACATGGGTGGGAACAAAAGTAAGACCCTTTTTCAGGAGACCAATCTTGGATTCCGAGAGTGGTCTCGGGGACAAATTGATGATCTGGAGTTCATCAGACACTTGGGTTGAGGATAGGGGATTCGACTGGCACATATTTATTATTCTTTTCTGTCCCTCAACAGGTAGGTGGTTAGTGGCAGTAAAAAACTGCTGTTTCCTCTGGAACGGGACCCTCTGCCTCCTCTTGATCTACCCCTATATTGGCCTCTGGGGGGATTGGGAAATTGTGATCTGGGCCGGCTATTCACTCCACCCTCAGTGTCAGTGTCTCCCTCCGATGATGAGGGTTCTGTCTCGGCTTCAAGGGCCCTTGCAGGCTGTGCTTTATAATTGAACAATTTGCCCTCTCTAAAATCAGTAATGTCCCTAATATACTGAGCGTGTTTGCGTTCCTTGAGTTGGGCTGTATATTTCTGTACAGCTTGCTCCAGGCGCTGTTCTTTGATAGGAAACTCGGTATGGGAGGAGAATTTATTCACTGCCTCAATAAGTGTTTGAAGTTCGGCAGTACTTTGTTGAAATAATGTTTTCTCCTCCTCTACCAAAAGGGTCATAAACTTCAGGGACGATTCAATAGAAGTTGTATTGTTTTTTGATATGCGAATTGATGTCATTTATCTTGTGAGTATAATAAAATTTGTGTGTATTTGCATAATCTTCACTATGTGTTCGTGTTCGGCTTGAATTCTTCTGGGAAGGAGAAGCCGAGTGGAAGACTGAGCGGTGAAGTTGTATGGGAGAAATTACTAGTGGCAATCAACTGCAGGTCAGGAAGATCTCACTGCTGATACGTGGAGGATCATTCAAATAGGTAAAAGAGGCTGTGCTGCCAGGAAAATGTCTCTTTTTTCTCTCTCTTTTATCTTCCTCACAAACTTCTCTCCTCGGACTTCAAGGAAAATCTGGGTTTTCACCTGATTCGCAAGATGCAATAAAATCCTCCTTGGAATCTATAAGTACCTGCAGAGTGGTTGTCTGGTTGTCTTACGGTGACTCCTCGGCGCTGCAAGCTGCAATAGGTGACGTGGGTATCTGTCACTATCGAACGTTCAAATAGGTAAAAGAGGCTGCGCTGCCAGGAAAATGTCTCTTTTTTTCTCTCTTTTATCTTTCTCACAAACTTCTCTCCTCGGACATCAAGGAAAATCTGGGTTTTTACCTGATTCGCAAGATGCAACAAAATCCTCCTTGGAATCTATAAGTACCTGCAGAGTGCAAATAGAAACACCGTATGGTGAAGTTCTGCCACCGTGTTTGACAACCGCATGGAGATAATATACTCACAAAATTCCATTCACAGTGTGCGTATTCAATACCACTCGTGTCTCCGCACTTCCATAGGATTCAAAAACACCTTCTCCGATATTCTTTGATTTTCTGATAGATCCCTGTTTTCTCATAAACCAGAAAAAACGCGGAGGATAGTGAAGCACCCCAGGTGTGCGATTATAAAAGTTCATTTATTATACTCAAAAGATTAGAATATAACAGACATTCAAATCGGCCTGCACAGACGCCCAACCCGGGTTTCGCGACAACACTTCTTCAGGAGCTCTGATTGCAAAGCCGAAAACTGCTGGTCTTTTTCAAACCCTACCCCCCTCCTACCTCCAACCCTCCCCCCACCCCCAAACAAATTCTTAATCACCATAAAAGACAAATACAATGTATAAAATTCCATAAACTTACTAAAAATATATAACAGTTATTTCCCAAACAGCCCTGCGCATAAATTTATAAAACCTTCCTTTTTGCATTTATTCTGTTCATTTAGTTATACTGAAACTGCACCTACATCTCAGTGGATGTTCAGACCCGAGACAGGCATCTTCACCTCACCTCAGACTATACAAGAATTTACATCACATTCAACATAATACATCCAATTCCCTTCTCTTTTGTTGATTTTTGTTATATAATCTCCACCTTGAACTGACTTATCCACCAGTTCAGCTCCCTTAAATTTTAACCCTTTGGGCTCTTTCTGATAGCATAATTTATAGTGCAAATAAACACTATATGTCTCTAGACCTTTTTTGATATTATAAATGTGTTCTTGCACTCGGGTTTTTAAACTACGGGTGGTCGTCCCTATATACTGGAGGCCACACGGGCACTCCAGCATATAGATCACCCCGACACTATTACATGTGAGATGCCCTTTTACTTTTAGGTTTTGCTTTTTTCCTTTTACTTGTATAGTCTCCATCATTCTATGCTGGTCTTTTTGTTTGTTTCAGAATTTTCCAGTTTCTTTGGATCATATTTTTTATTATACCCAATTTTGTGTTGTATTGTGTAAAAAAAGTATTTCTAAAATCTTTCTTTGGTCCATCTTTTTCTTCTTTCTTATCCCTCTTATTACCTATCTCCATTTTGCACTTTTCCAGAAAAACCGCATCATATCCCTTCTCTAAAAACCTCTCTTTGATGACTTTGCTCTGTTCCCTATATTTTTCAAATTCTGTACAATCTTTATGTACTCGTTGGAACTGACTCTTCGGAACATTCTTTAGCCACACCTCATGATGGCAACTATCCAGCCCTATATATGTGTTCACATCGGTGGGGTCAAAAAATGTTTTTGTTTTCATCTGGCCCGCTTCCACATAGATTGTAAGATCTAGAAAGTCCACTGAGGTGTTATTCACACAACTTTTACAATACAATACAATTATTATGATTAATTTCTTTAAGGAAATCTTCTAAGCCTTCTTTGCTGCCTTCCCATATGAGCAGGCAGTCATCGATATACCGACGCCATACGGTCAAATTTCCTTTTTCAGTATTTTTCTCCAGGATGGGGTTAATTTTTTCTCTCTCCCACATAGTCATGAACAGATTGGTGAGGCTAGGGGTGGATTTTGCCCCATCACCACGCCAGACTGCTGCAAATAAAAATTGTCATTAACCACTTCAGCCCCCCTAGCTTAAACACCCTTAATGACCAGGCCACTTTTTACAATTCTGCACTACACTACTTTCACCGTTTATTGCTCCGTCATGCAACTTACCACCCAAATGAATTTTACCTCCTTTTCTTCTCACTAATAGAGCTTTCCTTTGTTGGTATTTCATTGCTGCTGACATTTTAACTTTTTTTGCTATTAATCAAAAATGAGCGAAATTTTTGCAAAAAAATGTCATTTTTCACTTTCTGTTGTAATTTTTTTTTAAAACTACATTTCTATATACATTTTTCTATAAATTTATTGTTCTACATGTCTTTTTGATAAAAAAAAAACAACAATTGTATATTTATTGGTTTGGGTAAAAGTTATAGCGTTTACAACTATGGTGCAAAAAAGTGAATTTCCGCATTTTGAAGCAGCTTTGACTTTCTGAGCACCTGTCATGTTTCTTCAGGTGCTAGAATGCCAGGATAGTATAAATAGCCCCCAAATGACACCATTTTAGAAAGAAGACACCCCAAAGTATTCGCGGAGGGGCATAGTGAGTTCATGTATCATTTAATTTTTTTTCACAAGTTAGCGGAAAATGACACTTTCTGCGGAAAAAAAAATAAAATAAAGTTTCCATTTCTGCTAACTTCTGGTAAAAAAATAAAAAAATCTCCCACGGACTCACTATGCCCCTCAGTGAATACCTTGGGGTGTCTACTTTCCGAAATGGGGTCATTTGTGGGGTGTGTTTACTGTTCTAGCATTTTGGGCTGGGCTAAATTGTGAGCATCCCTGTAAAAACTAAAGGTACTCGTTGGAATTTGGGCCACTTTGCACACCCAGGCTGCAAAAAAGTGTCACTCATGTGGTATCGCCGTACTCAGGAGAAGTAGGGCAATGTGTTTTGGGGTGTATTTTTACATTTCCCCATGTTGGGTGAGAGAAATATCTCTGTAAACTGACAACTTTGTATTAAAAAATTTAAAAAGTTGTCATTTACATAGATATTTCTCACACCCAGCATGGGTGTATGTAAAAATACACCCCAAAACACATTTCCCTACTTCTCCTGAGTACGGCGATACCACATGAGTGACACTTTTTTGCAGCCTGGGTGCGCAAAGTGGCCCAAATTCCAATGAGTACCTTTAGGATTTCACAGGGCATTTTTACGCATTTAGATTCCAGACTTCTTCTCACGCTTTAGAGACCCCTAAAATGCCAGGGCAGTATAAATACCCCACAAGTGACCCCATTATAAAAAGTTTCTCACACAAAGTAGGGGTATATATAAAAATACACCCCAAAACACATTGCCATACTTCTCCTGAGTACGGCGATACCACATGAGTGACACTTTTTTGCAGCCTGGGTGCGCAAAGGGGCCGAAATTCCAATGAGTACTTTTAGGATTTCACAGGGCATTTTTACGCATTTAGATTCCAGACTTCTTCTCACGCTTTAGAGACCCCTAAAATGCCAGGGCAGTATAAATACCCCACAAGTGACCCCATTATAAAAAGTTTTTCGAAAAAGTATGGGTATATATAAAAATACACCCCAAAACCCATTGCCCTACTTCTCCTGAGTACGGCGATACCACATGAGTGACACTTTTTTGCAGCCAAGATGCGCAAAGGGGCCCAAATTCCCATGAGTACCTTTAGGTTTTCACAGGGCATTTATGCATTTGGATTCTCACGCTTTAGGACCCCTAAAATGCCAGGGCAGTATAAATACCCCACATGTGAACCCATTTTGGAAAGAAGACACCCCAAGGTATTCCGTGAGGGGCATGGCGAGTTCAAAGAAAAAAATTTTTTTGGGCACAAGTTAGTGGAAATTGATATATATATATTTTTTTACAAAGTCTCATATTCCACTAACTTGTGACAAAAAATAAAATTTTACATGAACTCACCATACCCCTCACGGAATACCTTGGGGTGTCTTCTTTCTAAAATGGGGTCACATGTGGGGTGTTGTACTTCCCTGGTATTTGAGGGTCTCCGCAATCATTACACGTATGGCCAGCATTAGGAGTTTCTGCTAATCTCCTTATATTGAGCATACGGGTAATGAGATTTTTTTTTTCCGTTCAGCCTCTGGGCTGAAAAAATAAAATAAATGAACGGCACAGATTTTTTCATTCGCATCGATCAATGTGGATGAAAAAATCTATGCCAAGATCAGTGACTGCGGTGCGGTGGGCTGGGCGCTAACTACCTAACAAGTAGCTAACTAACTGGCGTTGATAAGGTACCCTTAGGCCCCATTCACACGTCCACAATTCTGTTTGCGGAACGGAATTGCGGACCCATTCATTTCTATGGGGACAGACTTTGTCCCGCTCGGATCCGGAATTGCGGATCCACACTTCCAGGTCTGCACTTCCGTTCTGCAAAAATTTAGAACATGTCCTATTCTTGTCCGCAATTGCGGACAAGAAAAGGCATATTCTATATAGTTCTGGCAATGTGCGGATCTGCAAAATGCGGAAAGCACATTGCCGGTGTCCGTGTTTTGCGGATCCGCGGATTTGTGGATCTGCAAAACACATATGGACATGTGAATGGAGCCTTACAGGGGGGTGATCAGTGACAGGGGGGTGATCAGGATGTCTATATGGGGTGATCAGGGGTTAACAAGGGGTTAATAAGTGGGGGGGGTAGTGTGGTGTTTGGTGCTACTTTACATAGCTACCTGGTCCTCTGGTGGTCGATCCCAGCAAATGGGACCACCAGAGGACCAGGTAGCAGGTATATCAGACGCTGTTAACAAAACAGCGTCTGATATACCTCCTTTATGCTTTTTATTTTGCATCTACAGCCTGCCAGCGATTGATCATCACTGGCAGGCTGTAGTATAACTGCTGAGCCACGATCTGCTGTGAAGCGCGCGCGTGTTCACAGCAAATCTCGCCTCTCGCGAGATGACGCGCTGCCGCGTCAAGGAGGAACAAGCCTGCCGCCTGGACGCATCCCTGCGTTAGGCGGTCGGCAGGCGGTTAAAAAGAAAATAGTTGTGGGATAGGCAGAAAGCCACACAATCAAGAATAAACTGTATTTGATGCCCTGTCATCTCTGGATCCCCATTTAGGGCTTCTTTCACGCATCTCATGCCTAAATCATTTGGAATGCAAGATTTCCTTAAAGAAATTAATCATAATAATTATAATCTAAAGTTTACAAGTTGTGTGAAACTTCTCTCCTCGAACGTTCAAATAGGTAAAAGAGGCTGCACTGCCAGGAAAAGGTCTCTTTTTTTTTCTCTCTTTTATCTTTCTCACAAACTTCTCTCCTCGGACATCAAGGAAAATCTGGGTTTTCACCTGATTCGCAAGATGCAAAAAAATCCTCCTTGGAATCTATAAGTACCTGCAGAGTGCAAATAGAAACACCGTATGGTGAAGTACTGCCACAGTGTTTGACAACCACATGGAGATAATATACTCACAAAATTCCATTCACAGTGTGCGTATTCAATACCACTCGTGTCTCCGCACTTCCATAGGATTCAAAAACACCTTCTCCGATATTCTTTGATTTTCTGATAGATCCCTGTTTTCTCATAAACCAGAAAAAACGTGGAGGATAGTGAAGCACTCAGGTGTGCGATTATAAAAGTTCATTTATTATACTCAAAAGATTAGAATATAACAGACATTCAAATTGGCCTGCACAGATGCCCAACCCGAGTTTCGCCACAACGGTTCTTCAGGAGCTCTGATTGCAAAGCCAAAAACTGCTGGTCTTTTTCAAACCCTACCCCCTCCTACCTCCAACCCTCCCCCCACCCCTAAACAAATTTTCAATCACCATAAAAGACAAATACAATGTATAAAAATTCCATAACCTTACTAAAAATATATAACAGTTATTTCCCAAACAGCCCTGCGCATAAATTTATAAAACCTTCCTTTTTGCATTTATTCTGTTCATTTAGTTATACTGAAACTGCACCTACATCTCAGTGGATGTTCAGACCCGAGACAGGCATCTTCACCTCACCTCAGACTATACAAGAATTGACATCACATTCAACATTAACCCTCAGTAAACACTTGCGCGTTTTACAGCACGTTCGAACGCGCTGTAAAACGCTCTATAGGAGAAAGCTCATGTTTCCCTATGGGCATGGTTCTCACCTGAGTGTTTTACAGCGCATTTGAACGCGCTGTAAAACGCCCTACGCTCAAAGAAGTTCTTGAGCTTCTTTGGGGCGTTTTGTCGCGCGTTTGCACCCATAGACTTCAATGGGAACGCGCATAAAATGCGCGTTTAACGCGCGTTAAAGTGTAGATATGCCTTTTTCAATTGGTCTCCAGAGTCACGAACGCGTGTATGACGCGCGTTTCCTATTTGCAAAAACGCGCTGTAAAACGCGCGACAAAAACTCGCGTAAAACACGCGTCTCAGAAACGCTCAGGTGTGAACCCAGGGTAACGCCTCTCCATTGGATAGTGTTCAGACAATACATCCAATTCACTTCTCTTTTGTTGATTTTTGTTATATAATCTCCACCTCAAACTGACTTATCCACCTGTTCAACTCCCATAAATTTTAACCCTTTGGGCTCTTTCCGATGGCATAATTTATAGTGCAAATAAACACTATGTGTCTCTAGACCTTTTTTGATATTATAAATGTGTTCTTGTGCTCGGGTTTTTAAACTACGGGTGGTCCTCCCTATATACTGGAGGCCACACGGGCACTCCAGCATATAGATCACCATTACATGTGAGAAGCCCTTTTACTTTTAGGGTTTCCTTTTTTCCTTTTACTAATAAAAGGAACTTTTTCTAAAATTATTTACTAATAATAATTATAATCTAAAGTTTACAAGTTGTGTGAATAACACCTCAGTGGACTTTCTAGATCTTACAATCTATGTGGAAGCGGGCCAGATGAAAACAAAAACATTTTTTAAACCCACCGATGTGAACACATATATAGGGCTGGATAGTTGCCATCATGAGGTGTGGCTAAATAATGTTCCGAAGAGTCAGTTCCAACGAGTATATAAAAATTGTACAGAAATTGAAAAATATAGGGAACAGAGCGAAGTCATCAAAGAGACGTTTTTAGAGAAGGGATATGATGCGGTTTTTCTGGAAAAGTGCAAAATGGAGATAGGTAATAAGAGGGATAGGAAAAAAGAAAAAAATGGACCAAAGAAAGATTTTTTATATACTTTTTCTACATAATACAACACAAAATTGGGTATAATAAAAAATATGATCCAAAGAAACCTGGAAAATTCTGAAACATGATCCGATCATAGGAAAAGAGATACCGAACAAAGCTTCCATTGTTTTTAAAAAGTTTGTCCAACAGCCTTGTGCAGAGTGGGATTTTTGCAACAAAAAAACAGCAGAAAAAGCCACAGAGAAGTGGCAGATTCACATGGTGCGGTTTCTGCGCACTTTGCAGGAACCGCAACCAAAAAGACCAGCATAGAATGATCGATACTATACAAGTAAAAGGAAAAAAGGAAACCCTAAAAGTAAAAGGGCATCTCACATGTAATAGTGTCGGGGTGATCTATATGCTGGAGTGCCCGTGTGGCCTCCAGTATATAGGGAGGACCACCCGTAGTTTAAAAACCCGAGTGCAAGAACACATTTATAATATCAAAAAAGGTCTAGAGACTAGAGATGAGCGAACACCTGGATGTTCGGGTTCGAAAAGTTCGGCCGAACTTCCCGAAAATGTCCGGGTTCGGGATTCGAACTCGAGCCGAACTTTGTCCCGAACCCGAACCCCATTGAAGTCAATGGGGACCCGAACTTTTAGGCACTAAAAAGGCTGTAAAATAGTCCAGGAAAGGGCTAGAGGGCTGCCAAAGGCAGCAAAACGTAGGTAAATCCCCTGCAAACAAATGTGGATAGGGAAATGAATTAAAATAAAATAAAATAAATAAAAATTAACCAATATCAATTGGAGAGAGGTCCCACAGCAAGGAATCCTGCGTCATATCACCCACCACTGGAGAAGGCCACTCTCATTTATTTCGGACCAGCACCCAGACAGAGGATACAGGTCCCACAGCAAGGAATCATGCGTCATATCAACCACCACCGGAGAAGGCCACTCTCATTTATTTTGGACCAGCACCCAGACAGAGGAGAGAGGTCCCACAGCAAGGAATCATGCGTCATATCAACCACCAACGGAGAAGGCCACTCTCATTTATTTTGGACCAGCACCCAGACAGAGGAGAGAGGTCCCACATCAAGGAATCATGCGTCATATCAACCACCACCGGAGAAGGCCACTCTCATTTATTTTGGACCAGCACCCAGACAGAGGAGAGAGGTCCCACATCAAGGAATCATGCGTCATATCAACCACCACCGGAGAAGGCCACTCTCATTTATTTTGGACCAGCACCCAGACAGAGGATACAGGTCCCACAGCAAGGAATCATGCGTCATATCAACCACCACCAGAGAAGGCCACTCTCATTTATTTTGGACCAGCACCCAGACAGAGGAGAGAGGTCCAACATCAAGGAATCATGCGTCATATCAACCACCACCGGAGAAGGCCACTCATTTATTTTGGACCAGCACCCAGACAGAGGAGAGAGGTCCCACAGCAAGGAATCATGCGTCATATCAACCACCACCGGAGAAGGCCACTCTCATTTATTTTGGACCAGCACCCAGACAGAGGATACAGGTCCCACAGCAAGGAATCATGCGTCATATCAACCACCAACGGAGAAGGCCACTCTCATTTATTTTGGACCAGCACCCAGACAGAGGATACAGGTCCCACAGCAAGGAATCATGCGTCATATCAACCACCAACGGAGAAGGCCACTCTCATTTATTTTGGACCAGCACCCAGACAGAGGAGAGAGGTCCCACATCAAGGAATCATGCGTCATATCAACCACCACCGGAGAAGGCCACTCTCATTTATTTTGGACCAGCACCCAGACAGAGGAGAGAGGTCCCACATCAAGGAATCATGCGTCATATCAACCACCAACGGAGAAGGCCACTCTCATTTATTTTGGACCAGCACCCAGACAGAGGATACAGGTCCCACAGCAAGGAATCATGCGTCATATCAACCACCACCGGAGAAGGCCACTCTCATTTATTTTGGACCAGCACCCAGACAGAGGAGAGAGGTCCCACATCAAGGAATCATGCGTCATATCAACCACCACCGGAGAAGGCCACTCATTTATTTTGGACCAGCACCCAGACAGAGGAGAGAGGTCCCACAGTAAGGAATCATGCGCCATATCAATCACCACCGGAGGAGGCCACTCTCATTTATTTTGGACCAGCACCCAGACAGAGGATACAGGTCCCACAGCAAGGAATCATGCGTCATATCAACCACCAACGGAGAAGGCCACTCATTTATTTTGGACCAGCACCCAGACAGAGGATACAGGTCCCACAGCAAGGAATCATGCGTCATATCAACCACCAACGGAGAAGGCCACTCTCATTTATTTTGGACCAGCACCCAGACAGAGGAGAGAGGTCCCACATCAAGGAATCATGCGTCATATCAACCACCACCGGAGAAGGCCACTCTCATTTATTTTGGACCAGCACCCAGACAGAGGAGAGAGGTCCCACATCAAGGAATCATGCGTCATATAAACCACCAACGGAGAAGGCCACTCTCAGTTATTTCAGACCAGCACCCAGACAGAGGAGAGGTTCATTCAACTTTGGGTTGCACCGCAAGATCAGGGTAAAGTTAAAAAAATGAGGATTCAATAAAGAAGTGCCCCGGAGTACAAGAATACATGGTTGATGGGGAGGCAGTTATAAATGTTTATTCTGCACAAGGGAGGCACAGGTCCTGTGGGATCCATGCCTGGATCATTTTTATGAACGTCAGCTTGTCCACGTTGGCTGTGGACAGGCGGCTGCGTTTGTCAGTAATGACGCCCCCTGCCGTGCTGAATACACGTTCAGACAAAACGCTGGCCGCCGGGCAGGCTAGCACCTCCAAGGCATAAAATGCTAACTCTGGCCACGTGGACAATTTGGAGACCCAGAAGTTGAATGGGGCCGAACCATCAGTCAGTACGTGGAGGGGTGTGCAGACGTACTGTTCAACCATGTTAGTGAAATGCTGCCTCCTGCTAACACGTTCCGTATCAGGTGGTTGTGCAGTTAGCTGTAGCGTGGAGACAAAACTTTTCCACATTTCTGCCATGCTAACCCTGCCCTCAGAAGAGCTGGCCGTGACACTGCTGCGTTGGCGACCTCTTGCTCCTCCTCTGCCTTCGCCTTGGGCTTCCACCTGTTCCCCTGTGACATTTGGGAATGCTCTCAGGAGCGCCTCTACCAGCGTGCGCTTGAACTCGTGCATCTTCCTATCACGCTCCAGTGCAGGAAGTAAGGTGGGCACATTGTCTTTGTACCGGGGATCCAGCAGGGTGGCAACCCAGTAGTCCACACACGTTAAAATGTGTGCAACTCTCCTGTCGTTGCGCAGGCACTGCAGCATGTAGTCGCTCATGTGTGCCAGGCTCCCCAGAGGTAAGTACAAGCTGTCCTGTGTGGGAGGCGTATCGTCATCGTCCTCCGTATCCCCCCAGCCACGCACCAGTGATGGGCCTGAGCTGTGTCGGGTGCCACCCCGCTGTGAACCTGCTTCATCCTCATCCTCCTCCACCTCCTCCTCATCCTCCTCGTCCTCCAGTAGTGGGCCCTGGCTGGCCACATTTGTACCTGGCCTCTGCTGTTGCAAAAAACCTCCCCTGAGCCACTTCTAACAGACTGGCCTGAAAGTGCTAAAAATGACCCCTCATCCTCCTCCTCCTCCTCCTCCTCCTGGGCCACCTCCTCTTCCATCATCGCCCTAAGCGTTTTCTCAAGGAGACATAGAAGTGGTATTGTAACGCTGATAACGGTGTCATCGCCACTGGCCATGTTGGTGGAGTACTCGAAACAGCGCAACAGGGCATACAGGTCTCGCATGGAGGCCCAATCATTGGTGGTGAAGTGGTGCTGTTCCACAGTGCGACTAACGCGTGCGTGCTGCAGCTGAAACTCCACTATGGCCTGCTGCTGCTCGCACAGTCTCTCCAGCATGTGCAAGGTGGAGTTCCACCTGGTGGGCACGTCGCATATGAGGCGGTGAGCGGGAAGGCCGAAGTTACGCTGTGGCGGTGGCCAGTATCAGGCGAACTCTCTTGGCGGCGGCTGTTCTGCTTTTGCCCCCTGCTCCCTCTTTTGCTACGCTGTTGGCTCGGTCTCACCACTGCCTCTTCCTCTGAACTATGAAAGTCAGTGGCACGACCTTCATTCCATGTGGGGTCTAGGACCTCATCGTCCCGTGCATCGTCTTCCACACAGTCTTCCTCCCTGACCTCCTGTTCGGTCTGCACACTGCAGAAAGACGCAGCAGTTGGCACCTGTGTTTCGTCATCATCAGAGACGTGCGGACTCCGATGAGGTGGTATTCCCATGTCCTCATCATCAGGAAACATCAGTGGTTGTGCATCAGTGCATTCTATGTCTTCCACCACTGGGGAAGGGCTAGGTGGATTTCCTTGGGAAACCATGCCAGCAGAGTCTTCAAACAGCATAAGAGACTGCTGCATAACTTGAGGCTCTGACAGTTTCCCTGATATGCATGGGGGTGATGTGACAGACTGATGGGCTTGGTTTTCAGGTGCCACCTGTGCGCTTTCTGCAGAAGACTGGGTGGGAGATAATGTTGTGAACATGCTGGATCCACTGTCGGCCACCCAATTGACTAGCGCCTGTATCTGCTCAGGCCTTACCATCCTTAGAACGGCATTGGGCCCCACAAATATCGCTGTAAATTCTGGCGGGTACTGGAACCTGAGGTAGTTGGTTCACTAGGACGTGTGGCTGTGGCAGAATGGCCACGTCCTCTCCCAGCACCAGAGGGTACACTAACACCACCACGACCGCGTCCGCGTCCCTTACTAGATGTTTTCCTCATTGTTACCGTTCACCAAGCACCACAACAAGGAATAAAATATTTGGCCCAATGTATTGATTTCAAATTTAGGCCTTTTTTTACAGGCACCTACCACTATCTGCCTATTTGTTTATGTAGCGTATTACACTAATCCAGGCACAGCAGTAACCACTGATTTAGGGGAATATCTCTTTTAGGGCAAGTATTTAGGCCCTGGATGAAAGGTATCCTTTTATGGACAGATTTACAATGGGCCTGCAACAGCTGGGACACCAGAGTCAGGGTATTGCTATTTTGCCAGATTAATTTCACCCCAGAACAAAATTTATGTTTTAGCGGACACTGTGAAACTTGGCCTGCAACAGCTGGGACACCAGATTCAGGGTATTGCTATTTTGGCAAGTGAATTACACCCCAGAACAAAATATATGTTTTGGCAGACACTATTCTATTTTGCCAGCCACAGCTGAAACCACTGATTTATGGTATTGCTATTTTGGCAAGTGAATTACACCCCAGAACAAAATATATGTTTTGGCGGACACTATTCTATTTTGCCAGCCACAGCTGAAACCACTGATTTATGGTATTGCTATTTTGGCAATTGAATTTCACCCCAGAACAAAATATGTTTTGGCGGACACTATGAATCCTGGCCTGCAACTGCTGGGACACCAGATTCTGGGTATTGCTATTTTGGCAAGTGAATTACACCCCAGAACAAAATATATGTTTTGACGACACTATTATATTTTGCCAGCCACAGCTGAAACCACTGATTTATGGTATTGCTATTTTGGCAATTGAATTTCACCCCAGAACAAAATATATGTTTTAGCGGACACTGTGAAACTTGGCCTGCAACAGCTGGGACACCAGATTCAGGGTATTGCTATTTTGGCAAGTGAATTACACCCCAGAACAAAATATATGTTTTGGCAGACACTATTCTATTTTGCCAGCCACAGCTGAAACCACTGATTTATGGTATTGCTATTTTGGCAAGTGAATTACACCCCAGAACAAAATATATGTTTTGGCGGACACTATTCTATTTTGCCAGCCACAGCTGAAACCACTGATTTATGGTATTGCTATTTTGGCAATTGAATTTCACCCCAGAACAAAATATATGTTTTGGCGGACACTATGAATCCTGGCCTGCAACTGCTGGGACACCAGATTCTGGGTATTGCTATTTTGGCAAGTGAATTACACCCCAGAACAAAATATATGCTTTGGCAGACACTATTCTATTTTGCCAGCCACAGCTGAAACCCCTGATTTATGGTATTGCTATTTTGGCAATTGAATTTCACCCCAGAACAAAATATATGTTTTGGCGGACACTATGAATCCTGGCATGCAACAGCTGGGCACCAGATTCAGGGTATTGCTATTTTGGCAAGTGAATTACACCCCAGAACAAAATATATGTTTTGGCAGACACTATTCTATTTTGCCAGCCACAGCTGAAACCACTGATTTATGGTATTGCTATTTTGGCAATTGAATTTAACCCCAGAAAATAATCTATCCTTTGCCAGACAGCAGACAGTATTATACTTGTCTAGCCAAAGCTGGAACACCAGATTTAGGGGATTGGTATTTGGGCAATTGTATTTAACCCCTTAATAAAATATAGAAATTTCTTTCCTGAGTTTCTAGGGGTGACAATTAGCACAGCCAAGCCCCTGATGTAGGATATAGCAAAAAAAAACTAGTATTGATGGATTGATGGACTTGGTGGCAGCTTCTTCTGGCGCACCACAAGTCACAAAATGGCCGCCGATCAACCCAGAAAATAAGTGACAGAAAAACGCTCTGTGCAGCCTAAAAACCAGCGAGCAAGTAACTAGCAGAAGTTCAATGATTCTCAGCTGTAAATCGATCCGTTCATTAGGTGCTGTTGCTGAGTTTATTCTGCCTAATCTCGCCCTGACAGAAGCTGCGTCCTCTCCCTACACTAATCAGAGCAGTGTGACGTGCGGCGCTACGTGACTCCAGCTTAAATAGAGGCTGGGTCACATGCTGCACTTGGCCAATCACAGCCATGCCATTAGTAGTCATGGCTGTGATGGGCTCTTAGGGCAAGAAGTAAAACGCTAGCTGATTGGCTGCTGTGCAGCCCTTCAGAAAGCGGGAAGTAATCGACGAACACCGATCCCGAACTTTTTTGAAAATGTCCGGGTTCGGGTCCGGGTCCCGGACACCCCAAAATTCGGTACGAACCCGAACGATGCTCGAACTGTTCGCTCAACACTACTAGAGACACATAGTGTTTATTTGCACTATAAATTATGCCATCAGAAAGAGCCCAAAGGGTTAAAATTTATGGGAGTTGAACAGGTGGATAAGTCAGTTCGAGGTGGAGATTATATAACAAAAATCAACAAAAGAGAAGTGAATTGGATGTATTGTCTGAACACTATCCAACCGAGAGGCCTTAATGTTGAATGTGATGTCAATTCTTGTATAGTCTGAGGTGAGGTGAAGATGCCTGTCTCGGGTCTGAACATCCACTGAGATGTAGGTGCAGTTTCAGTATAACTAAATGAACAGAATAAATGCAAAAAGGAAGGTTTTATAAATTTTTGTGCAGGGCTGTTTGGGAAATAACTGTTATATATTTTTAGTAAGTTTATGGAATTTTTATACATTGTATTTGTCTTTTATGGTGATTGAAAATTTATTTAGGGGTGCGGGGAGGGTTGGAGGTAGGAGGGGGGTAGGGTTTGAAAAAGACCAGCAGTTTTCGGCTTTGCAATCAGAGCTCCTGAAGAAGTGTTGTCGCGAAACCCAGGTTGGGCATCTGTGGAGGCCAATTTAAATGTCTGTTATATTCTAATCTTTTGAGTATAATAAATGAACTTTTATAATCGCACACCTGGGGTGCTTCACTATCCTCCGCGTTTTTTCTGGTTTATGAGAAAACAGGGATCTATCAGAAAATCAAAGAATATCGGAGAAGGTGTTTTTGAATCCTATGGAAGTGCGGAGACACGAGTGGTATTGAATACGCACACTGTGAATGGAATTTTGTGAGTATATTATCTCCATGCGGTTGTCAAACACTGTGGCAGTACTTCACCATACAGTGTTTCTATTTGCACTCTGCAGGTACTTATAGATTCCAAGGAGGATTTTGTTGCATCTTGCGAATCAGGTAAAAACCCAGATTTTCCTTGAAGTCCGAGGAGAGAAGTTTGTGAGAAAGATAAAAGAGAGAAAAAAAGAGACATTTTCCTGGCAGCGCAGCCTCTTTTACCTATTTGAACGTTCGATAGTGACAGATACCCACGTCACCTATTGCGGCTTGCAGCGCCGAGGAGTCACCATAAGACAACCAGAGACGTTTTTCTTTGTATATTTGATACGTGGAGGAAATGTTGCACATTTAGCACTTGCCTAACCTTACTGGTCTAGTGGTGAGCTGCATGGTTTACTTCTTAAATTTGCTTCTGCTTTTATGGTGGCAATTTCCTTTAACTCTTCATTGTTATGAGGAATGATCAGTGTAATTTCTTGCCATAAAAATTAACTTAATGAAATAAAAAAAACTATTTCCACTACATTTCAGCCCTGCCACAAAATTTTTTCAGTGAACCTGTTGTTCGCTTCAGAAAAATGTTACTCTGTCATGCTGATTGAAGTAGAAGAACAGACTGGTTGCTTTAGGCCTCTTGCACACGGGCGTCATGTTTGACGCCCGGATAAGATGCGGGTGCGTTGCGGGAATCGCCGCGATTTTTCCGCGCGTGTGCTAACGTTTGTAGTGCGTTGAGCACGCGCGTGAAAAAATCCGCATGCTTGGTACCCAGACCCGAAGTCAGACTTCATCACTGAAGTCTGGTTTCGGGATGAGTATTCTGTATGTGTAATTATTTTCCTTTATAACATAGTTATAAGGGAAAATAATCGCATTCTAATTACAGAATGCAATGTTCCCCGGGCTTGAAAGGGTTAAAAATAATAAAGAGTTAACTTACCTTCTCCCATTGTGCAGCGCAGAGCCCCAGAACGTCGTCTCTCTTGATAGTTTGGCTGCTTGAGGACCTGTGGTGACGTCACAGGGTCACATGGTCCAATCATAGAAGCATTTGAGTGGACCATGTGACCCATGTGATCCTGTGACATCACGGCAGGTCCTTCATCGAACATCTGTTGTTCGATGAAGGACCTGCCGTGATGTCACAGATCACATGGGTCACATGGTCCACTCAAATGCTTCTATGATTGGACCATGTGACCCTGTGACGTCACCACAGGTCCTCAAGCAGCCAAACTATCAAGAGAGACGGCGTTCTGGGCTCTGCCGTACAATGGAGAAGGTAAGTTAACTCTTTATTATTTCTAACCCTTTCAAGCCCGGGAACATTGCATTCTGTAATTAGAATGCGATTATTTTCCCTTATAACTATGTTATAAAGAAAATAATTACGATCGAGTCCCCATCCCGATCGTATCCTAGCAACCATGCGGGAAAATCGCAACGCATCCGCACATGATTGCGGATGCTTGCGATTTTCCGCATCCCCATTCACTTCTATGGGGCCTGCGTTAGTGAAAACCGCAGAATATAGAACATGCTGCGATTTTCACGCCTAGCGCAAAGTGATGCGTGAAAATCACCGCTCATGTGCACAGCCCCATAGAACTGAATGGGTCAGGATTCAGTGCGGGTGCAATGCGTCCTCCTCACGCATTGCACCCGCGCGGAAAACTCGCCCGTGTGAAAGGGGCCTTAAAGGGGGGGTGCTTGAAATTATTATCTTCTGTTAATTGTAATTAGGTTATCTCCAAGGAAACAAATGCAGTCATCATTGCTTTGAATCAGAAGTGCTTCACAGTCAAAGAGATTGCTGCTTGTAAGATTGCACCTAAATCAACCATTTATCGGATCATCAAGAACTTCAAGCAGAGAAGTTAAATTGCTGTCAATAAGGTTTCAGGGCATCCAAGTCCAAGAAGTTCCAAGGTTGTCTCCTAAAGAGCATTGAAGAGGTTGTCTCATCATAGACAATGGGTGCATATCGCTAGGATATGCTCCTATTGTCTTATATAGGTAACATAGTAACATAGTTTATAGGGCCGAAAAAAGACATCTGTCCATCCAGTTAAGCCTGTTATCCTAGAAGTGGATCCAGAGTAGGGCAAAAAAAAAAAAACCTTGTGAGGTATAAGCCAATTTTCCCCATTTAAGGGGAAAAAATTTCTTCCCGACTCCAATTCGGCAATCAGAATAACTCCCTGGATCAGTAACCCATCTCTAGTAGCTATATCCTGTAATATTACTACACTCCAGAAATACATCCAGGCCCCTCTTGAATACCTTTATTGTACTCACCATCACCACCTCCTCAGGCAGAGAGTTCCATAGTCTCACTGCTCTTATCGTAAAGAATTCTCTTCTATTTGTGTACAAACCTTCTTTCCTCCAGACACAGAGGATGTCCCCTTATCACAGTCAGTACTGGGGATAAATAGATGATGGGAGAGATCTTTGTACTGACCCCTGATATATTTATACATAGTTACTAGATCTCCCATCAGTTGTCTTTTTTCTAAAGTGAATAACCCTAATTTTGATAATCTTTCAGAGTACTGTAGTCCCCCCATTCCAGTTATTACTTTAGTTTCCCTCCTCTGAACCCTCTCCAGCTATGCTATGTCTGCCTTGTTCACAAGAGCCCAGAACTGTACACGCCATGTGTGGTCTGACTAGTGATTTGTAAAGTGGTAGGACTATGTTCTCATCACAGGCATCTATGCCCCTTTTGATGCAACCCATTATCTTATTGGCCTTGGCAGCAGCTGCCTGACACTGGTTTCTACAGCTTAGTTTGCTGTTCACTAAAATTCCTAGGTCCATTTCCATGTCAGTGTTACCCAGTGTTTTACCATTTAGTATGTACGGGTGACTTGCATTATTCCTTCCCATGTGCATAACCTTACATTTGTCAGTGTTAAACCTCATCTGCCACTTCTCTGCCCAAGCCTCCAATCTATCCTGATCCCTCTGTAGCAGTGTACTGTCCTCTTCCGTCTCAATAACTTTACACAGTTTAGTGTCATCTGTAAAAATTGATATTTTACTGTGCAAGCCTTCTACAAGATCATTAATAAATATATTGAAGAGAATAGTGCCCAATACTGACTCCTGAGGTATTCCACTGGTGACAGTGACCCAATCTGAGTGTTTACCGTTAATAACCACCCTCTGTTTTCTATCACTGAGCCAGTTACTTACCCACATACAGACATTTTCTCCAAGTCCAAGCATTCTCATTTTATATACTAACCTTTTATGCGGTACCATGTCAAATGCTTTGGAGAAGTCCAGCTATACGACATCCATTGATTCGCTGCTCTCAAGTCTAGAACTTACCTCTTCATAGAAACTGATTAAATTAGTTTGACATGACCGATCCTTCATGAAGCCATGCTGATATTGCGTTATTTGCTTATTTTCATTGATGTGCTCCAAGATAGCATCTCTTAGAAAACCTTCAAACAGTTTACCCACAACAGATGTTAAACTTACCTGCCTAATGTTTCTGGGCTCTGGTTTTGGACCCTTTTTGAATATTGGCACCACATTTGCTATGCGCCAATCCTGTGGAACACTCCCTGTCACTATAGAGTCTTTAAATATCAGAAATAAGTGTCTGGCTATGACATGACCTAATTCTGTTAGGATACAGGGGTGTATGCCATCTGGTCCTGGGGATTTGTCTATTTTAATCTTTTTAAGACGCTGCTGTACTTCTTCCTGGGTCGGACAGGGCACTTTTAATGGGGAATTTACTTTTACATTCTGCATTTCATCTGACAGTTTATTTACCTCAGTAAATACAGTGGAGAAAAAATATTTAATAGCTTTGCTTTCTCCTCATTGCTCTCTGCAACTCCCCCCTCATTACTCTGTAAATGGCCGACACCTTCAGATTTATACTTTTTACCATTTATATAATTGAAGAACATTTTAGGGTTAGTTTTGCTCTCTTTGTCAATGAATCTCCTGGTCTCTAGTTTGGCCCCTTTTTTTTCTTTTTTTACATATTCTATTTTTTTCCTTATAGTTTTTCAGTGCTTCCACACTACACTCCTGTTTTAGTGATTTAGATGCTTTCTTTTTGTCATTTATTGCTTTCTTTACAGTCCTATTTCTCCACATTGGATTCTTCTTGTTTCTTAACAAGGTAACATAAGGTATGTACTTCTCACAATTAGATTTTAGGATGCTTTTGAAAATATCCCATTTTGTGGCTGTATTTTTTTTTTGAGGACTTTGTCCCAGTTAGTTAAGCCTATGGCTTCTCTTAGTTGGCTAAATTTAGCTTTTTTGAAGTTTGGTATTTTTTTCCTCCCCGAGGAAGCACTCTTTTGAATGATAATTGGAAGGTTGTTACTTTATGGTCACTATTTCCTAGGTGTCCCCCAACCTGCACATCTGTTGTTCTGTCAGGTCTATTGGTTAATACTAAGTCCAGTATGGCTGTCCCTCTATTCGGGTCCTGAACCAGTTGGGAAAGGTAATTGTCTTTGTTTAATGCCAAGAAACTGTTTCCTTTATCATTTTTGGACCACTTGTTCAAAATAAGTCACTGCTTTTTTCAATACTACTTTTTTGTGTTAAACCAAGAATAAGCATCTTCCCCCAATAATGCATCATTCACATGTCAGTGTTTTGGTCAGTGATTTCCATCAGTGATTGTGAGCCAAAACCAGGAGTGTAAGCTACACAGAAATAAGATATAAGCAAGAAATCTGCACTTGTTCACTGTTTTTGCCCTGTACCTGGTTTCAGCTCATAGTCACTGATGAAAATCACTGACCAAAACACTGACGTGTGAATGAGGCATTAAAGAGATAATTTTTGGATTACTTAGGGCATATGCACATGGCCGTAGCCGGACTTACTGATCCTGCAATCAGATGCCGATGATCTGTCCAGAGGATAGATCTTCAGTAAGAAAAAGCTGCAGAACCCCTATAAGGCCTCCTGTACACGTCCGTTCGTTCCGTCTATTGTGAACGGCAATTTGCGGTCCCCAGTGAATGGGCACCATCCATGCGGCTGCCGCATCGGATATAGACCCATTAAACTTGAATGGGTCCGTAATCCGTCCACAACCCAAAAAAATAGATGGGTGTTGGGGGTTGCAATATGGGCCACGACCGGCTACGGCATGAGGTCTAAGGTTTAGCAAACTGGTTCTATCAGTTCAGGATTTATTCTGAATTTTTTGAGGAGAGAGCTCCATTATCGTCTGACAGCTAATTCAAAGAGGCACCTTCCAGCATTTTATAAACATATGTAGCAGAACTAGGAAAATAGCTAACCCAGCTTCACATTTACAACTAATTCTTTCAAGACAAAAAGCCTTTATCAGAGCAAAGAAGATAGGATTAGCTTTTCAAGTTGCAAGGCCTTGGGGTGAACCTGTGAGTGGGTACTATTTCTATTATAATGACCAGTTGATTATTCTTGTAGGTGTGGGGAGTTGCTCTGGTAGATAACGGTGCGGGTGCAGTACAGAGGCAAAACAAGGAGTCCAGTACGTGCAATAAACAGTGTTTTATTCACACTTGCACAAACAAAATGGTAAACAGTCTCTTGGTGTTCATTCACACGCAGTAAACAGAAAAAAGGCAAAACCAAAGAGTCCAAAACCAGGTTCAATCACCTGTGAGATGTTAGGTGCGCGTTCGCCCCTGGCGGTCGGCCCAGCCGTGGGATAATCCTCCTTCAGGCTTCCAGGTCGACTGCACGTCTCCTTGCTGGGTTTTTGCTTCCAGCCCAGAGAGCTCCACAGGACTAGCAGCAGCTCCAGGACAATCACAGCCCCAGACACAGCTGCTGGCTGTGTTTTATACCCAGCCCAAAACCAGGACTGGATCGTGGGAGCAGCCACCCACCCTACACTTTAGCTGCTCCCGGTAAGAGCCGGCCCGGATCGGCTTTGCAGCCATGCTATTTACAACTATGTCAGTAGCACTAGCTGCTGCTGACATCAACAAAATACGGCTCTTACCTCACCGAGGCTATGAACCTCGGTGACACATACCTGCCATCCACGACGGCACCCTGCACCTTACCACATACCCCCCTTTGTTCAACCCTGAGGGGTGGACACATGTGAGGCAGTGGACGCGGGAAAGGGCATCTGCATTACCCTGCAAGCGGCCTGCCCTATGTTCCACGGAGAACTTGAAGTTCTGCAGGGATAGGAACCACCTGGTGACCCGAGCATTCCTCTCCTTGGCCTGGCTCATCCACTTGAGAGGGGAATGGTCGGTCACCAGACAGAACCTCCTCCTAACAGGTAGTAGCGGAGAGATTCGAGTGCCCACTTGATAGCCAGGCACTCCCTCTCCACTATGCTATACCTGGTCTCGGCGGGACTGAGCTTACGGCTCAGGAAGACAACGGGATGTTCTTCCCGTTGACCTCCTGAGACAGTACAGCACCGAGGCCTACCTCCGAGGCGTCGGTCTGTACGACAAACTCCCTGTCGGGTGTCACCAAAACCGGGGACCCACACAGGGCCGACTTCAACGCGGAGAAAGCCTCCTCCGCCTTCTCACTCCAGCTAACCTTCCCAGACTTTCGCCCCTTCAACAGGTCTGTCAACGGCGCTGCTATTGTGGCAAAGTGGGGCACAAACCGCATGTAGTACCCTACAATTCCCAGGAAGGACTTTACCTGCCTGGTAGTGACTGGTCGGGGCCAGTTACGTATGGCCTCTACCTTAGTTACCTGCGGCTTGATGACTCCCGCCCAATAACATATCCCAGATATTTGGTCTCTTCCAACCCAATCGCACACTTCTTTGGATTGGCGGTTAGTCCAGCTTTCCTCAGGGCATCCACTACCGCCTGCACTTTGGGCAAATGGCTTTCCCAGTCGGTGCTGTGGATGATTACATCATCTAAGTAGGCCGAAGCGTACCGGCGGTGCGGTCGCAGCACAACGTCCATTAACCTTTGGAAGGTGGCGGGGCGCCATGCAGGCCAAAGGGTAACACCTTGTAATGATACAGGCCCTGCGGGTAACAAAGCGGTTTTTCCTTGGCCGCCTCCGTTAAGGGTACTTGCCAGTATCCTTTAGTGAGGTCTAGCACAGAAAAATAACGGGCTTGCCCTAAATTTTCAACAAGCTCGTCTACCCGGGGCATGGGATACGCATCAAACTTGGACACTTCATTTAACTTGCGAAAATCGTTGCAGAACCGCAACGTCCCATCCGGCTTGGGTATTAGGACTATGGGACTGGCCCACTCACTTTTCGACTCCTCAATGACATCAAGCTTCAACATTAATTGCACTTCCTCCGCGATGGCCCGTCGCCGAGCCTCGGGTACCCGGTATGGTTTTAACCGGATCTTGGCCTGAGGCTCAGTGACGATGTCATGTTGGATGAGAGACGTGCGGCCAGGGAGGTCCGAGAATACATCCGTGTTCCGACTGATGAACTCCTGACTTCCTGAACTTGTTTGGAAGACAGGCTGTCTGCAATTTTACCGTGGCTACCGCTCGCAGGCCTCGAACTGTGGGGCTGGACCCTTTTCCCCTAGAAGCCCTGGCCGGGGGCTGTGGTCGTCGGCCGTGTCCCTATCTTTCCACGGCTTTAGTAAATTCACGTGGTACACCTGCTCCGGCTTGCGCCGCCTGGCTGGTGTACTTTGTAATTTACTTCCCCTATCTTCTCGATCACCTCATAGGGGCCCTGCCACCTAGCTAGGAATTTGCTGTCAAGGGTGGGTACCAGAACCAAAACCCGATCTCCCGGATTGAAGCCCCGTACCCGAGCCTGACGATTGTACACCCTACTTTGGGCTTGTTGCGCTGCCTCCATATGCTCCCGGACCAGCGGCAACACCCTTTCCATCCGTTCCTGCATCTGGGTGACATACTCAATGACACTTTTGTGGGGGACAGGCTGTTGTTCCCACACTTCCTTGGCGATATCCAACAGGCCCCGAGGTGTCTGCCATAAAGCAGTTCGAAGGCGAGAACCCAGTAGAGGCCTGGGGCACCTCTCGCACTGCGAACATGAGATAGGGCAGAAGCAGATCCCAGTCCTTCCCATCTCTAGACACCACCCTTTTTAACATATTTTTTAAAGTTTGGTTAAACCTCTCGACAAGACCGTCCGTTTGCGGATGGTAAACGGACGTCCGTAACTGCTTTATACGCAACAATTTACACAGTTCCCTCATAACTTTGGACATAAAGGGGTCCCTTGGTCTGTCAGAACCTCTTTTGGCAGGCCCACACGGGAAAACATTTCCATTAACTCTTTGGCAATGAGCTTAGCTGAGGTATGTCGCAGAGGCACCGCCTCCCGGATACCGAGTGGCATAGTCGAGAACTACCAGAATGTGTTGGTGGCCCCTGGCAGACTTTGGTACAGGCCCAATTAGATCCATAGCGATTCGCTCAAACGGGACCTCAATAATTGGAAGAGGTACCAGAGGACTACGGAAATGTGGCTGGGGGCTATTTATCTGACAGGTGGGACAGGACTTACAATAAATTTCTACCTCCTTGAACACACTGGGCCAATAAAACCGCTGCAGTATGCGGTCCTGGGTTTTCTGCCACCCCAAGTGTCCCCCAAGAACATGTTGGTGGGCAAGCTCCATGACAAGCTTGCGGTGCGCTGTGGGCACCACCAATTGTTCAACAGGTTCACCCAGTTTGGTTCACCCGATATAACATTTCTTGGTGAACAACAAAGCGGGAAATATTAACTCAGCCCCTGGTTTCTGGGGTTTACCATCAATTTCCAGCACATTCTCCCAGGCCCTGGTTAGGGTTTGGTCCCGGTGTTAGGCGGTCCCAAAATTATCTCCGGAGACGTGGAGGTCTGCCAACTCAGGACCTGGTGGCAAGTCCTCCATGTCTCCCACCATTACACTCAGTGGGGGTGTCTCCCCTCTATCACAGAAGTGGTGGTCACCCCTACCGCAGGCCCTTCGGACTCGGGCTCCCAGGGCTCTGGCCTCCCACAGGAACCAGGCCACTCTGCTAGGGTTACCCCTGTCTCAGGGCTATTAGTCACTTTCACCTCAGGCCATAGTGACGGAAAACCAGGAAGTCTCTCCCAATTATTAGTTCATACGGTAGCTTGGCGGAGATCGCCACTTCACAAGTCCATGTGCCGGCCGCCGTGGACAGAGACATTACAGCCGTGGGATAGTCCTTTAAGTCTCCGTGTATGCACACCACCCCAACTTTCCGGCCCGTATACTGGGAGGGCTGTACCAGGGCAGCACTTACCAGGGTTACTAGGCTCCCTGAGTCCAGCAGCGCCACTGCAAGATTATCACCGACTTGCACCTGGCACAGATGACGATTGTCTATTGTCTCGGGGTGCCGGTCGCACACAGTCTCCGGGCATACATGGAAGCCCGGTACCCATAGTTGGTCTCCATGGGTTCTCCCCACTGTGGACAGTCGGCCCTCACATGGCCAGGCTCGTGACACCGCCAGCAGACTATCGGGGCCGGGTCTACAGGGGTACACCCGAGCAGGTTTCTCGGGTACCAGTCGTCGGGACTGGATGGGAGACCTCCGGGGTTTGACCGGCCCCCTCCCAACAACACCCCCTTTCAAGGTTTTTGTGGCCTCATAGCGCTCGACCAGGTCGACCATGTCCAGGGCATTAGTGGGTGATACCTGGCCGATCCAGTGCTGCAGGGGGTACGGCAAGGCCCTCCAGAAGATGTCAGCCAGCAGACGGTCCAGCATAGCAGCCGGACTTAGAACCTCAGGCTGCAGCCACTTTTGCAACCTGTGCAGCAACTCATAATACTGCGGCCTGGCGGGTTCAGCCGTATTAAAGTTCCACTGGTGGACCCGCTGAGCCCGGACTAACACGTTCACCCCCAGTCTTGCCAGGATCTCACCTTTCACGGTCGGGTAGTCAGCTGCTTGGTCATCTGGGAGGTCAAAAATACTTGCTGGGGTCCAGACGCCAGGAACGGAGCGGCGACCTCTGCCCACTGTTCTCGGGGTAATTTCTCCCTCACGGCCACCTTCTCGAACACCGCCAGATAGGTCTCCACATCATCCGAGGGGTCATCTTAGGGATCGCTGCACGGACAGCTTTCCGGGCATCGTGGACGTGGCGGGACGCTCCTGCAGCTTGCAATGCCATCACGTGCTGCAGCAGTAGCTGGTTGGTCTCCCGCTGCTGCACGTTAGCCTCTATGAGGGCTTTCACAGCCGCCTCCATTTTGTCAGGGACCACAGGCTGCAACTTTGCCGGCCGAATATAGGACATCCAGTCGTGCCCAGCAAAAACAAACTTCGGCGTTCACGCCAGCCTCACTGCGCATGCCCGCATCCGACACCAAATGTGGGGAGTTGCTCTGGTAGATAACGGTGCGGGTGCAGTACAGAGGCAAAACAAGGAGTCAGTACGTGCAATAAACAGTGTTTTATTCACACTTGCACAAACGAAATGGTAAACAGTCTCTTGGTGTTCATTCACACGCAGTAAACAGAAAAAGGCAAAACCAAAGAGTCCAAAACCAGGTTCAATCACCTGTGAGATGTTAGGTGCGCGTTCGCACCTGGCGGTCGGCCCAGCCGTGGGATAATCCTCCTTCAGGCTTCCAGGTCGACTGCACGTCTCCTTGCTGGGTTTTTGCTTCCAGCCCAGAGAGCTCCACAGGACTAGCAGCAGCTCCAGGACAATCACAGCCCCAGACACAGCTGCTGGCTGTGTTTTATACCCAGCCCAAAACCAGGACTGGATCGTGGGGAGCAGCCACCCACCCTACACTTTAGCTGCTCCCGGTAAGAGCCGGCCCGGATCGGCTTTGCAGCCATGCTATTTACAACTATGTCAGTAGCACTAGCTGCTGCTGACATCAACAAAATACGGCTCTTACCTCACCGAGGCTATGAACCTCGGTGACACATACCTGCCATCCACGACGGCACCCTGCACCTTACCACATAGGCTAGACAACGCTTTTCTTGATTTTCAGGGAAACTATATGTAAATTATCATGTCTAACATCTGCTGGCATCATATAGGCTTAGGAAAGCTAATTTGAATATCTTTCCGAGGAACCCAGAAGGGTATCACCTGGCCTACAATACTGTGCACACGTAATCCACATACTGTGCATATATGTTGTCAAAGAACAGATTAGTGTATTGGCGTCTTCTGCTTCCCCCCTCTCTCTCCAAATTTTTCAAAAACTTCAGCAAACTAAAATAAACTAAATTTTGACAGGTTTGCTTATCTCTAGTTTGAATTTATTTGTATCCAAATCAAATCTTCTGACTCATTTGTTAGTATCTGGTCTGAATAGAATTTCAAGAAATTTGCTTATCTCTGCTTCTTAGCATTTTTCCTACACTTAAAAAATACTTGAAGTGACGGTTACAGTTTAATTGATTAATATTACAATTTAACCAAGTAATATCCATCATGGGACAGTTTTTTTTGCAGCCCCTGGAAAATGTCATGATAAATGTCCGTGATAAATTACATACCATTCTCCGTGTGGTCCCAACATAATTCACTACTGAGTACTGTAGAACTCAAGACCCTGCTCTCAGTTGTCAATGGTAGATCTCCACTTCTCTGCCTACCCCTACTAGATACTGTTACCTTCACATATGGACTCCGCTATTGATAATGTTAATGCATTCTTTTTCGATAGAGAATGCATTCAACATCTTATTTTTTGTTTATCTATATTATAAAATTCAATGCCAATTTGTCTGTCATCATGTGTCTGGGACGGTTTTCATAAAGGTCTCAGCTCTCCAGGATGTACTGTTCTTGAGGCATTCCCAAAAAATACAATGGCACCATCACATGACTAGTATTTGCCAATAGAAACATGCTGCTCCTTCACTTATATCCTAACTGACATACACATAGTCACATGACTCTTATTAGCCAATAAAAGCTCTCAGGTTCTTCAGTCTTCACTTCACTGACATACACAGTTACACCAGGATTCCATAACAACTCAGCCCTTTTTCCCCCCCTGCTATAGGTCACAGTTAAGGGGGCAGGGTGCTGTGGAGGTCACTGTTAAGGAGGTGGGGCACTGTGAGGTCACTGTTAAGAGGGCAGGGAGCTGTTGAGGTTACTCTTAAGGGGGTGGAGCACTGTGGAGGTAACTGCTAAGGGGGTGGGGCATTGTGGAGGTCTCTGTTAAGGGGGTGGGTGCTGTAGAGGTCACTGTTAAGGGACAGGGCACTGTGGAGGTCACTGTTAAGGGGCAGGGCACTGTGGAGGTCACTATTAAGGTGGTGTGGCGCTGTGGAGGTCACTGTTATGGGGGACAGTTAAAAATAAATAAACTGTGTATGACTGCTGGGATATATAGGGATACTAGTGATTTCCCCATAAAAAACAAAAAAAACAAAAACAAAGGAATGAATTGGCCTCCTGGGAACCCTTGGAACAAACCCAATGAACACAAAAACAGACCAACACTTCATACTTGGGCAGCGCTGGGTACTTTTTCTAGTTTTATTTGATTTTTGAATTAGTAGATTCAATCCAGTCTCAATGTTTACAAGCTAAGGGTACTTTCATACTTGCGGCATGGCTATCCGGCAGGCTGTTCCGGCGGGGGAACAGCCCGTTGGATCCGCCATGCCACAAGGACCCGTGTGCTGCCGCTCCGTCCCCATCGACTATAATGGGGCCGGGGGCGGAGCTACGGCACAGCACGGCAGTGCACAGCAGTGATCGCCGGAGTAAAATGTCGAACCTGCAGTACCTTTAGTTTGGCGATCTCCGGCCGTGCACTGCCGTGCTCCACCGTAGCTCCGCCCCCCACCCCATTATAGTCAAAGGGGACGGAGCCGCATCACACGGGTACTTGCGGCATGGCGGATCCGGCGGGCTGTTCACCTGCCAGAACAGCCTGCTGGATAGCCATGCCGCAAGTGTGAAAGTACCCTAAAGCATGCAGACATTTTGCAGTATTTTCAAAAAATGGTGACTGAAGAAATTGGGCTTACTTTGGTTTATGAGCATGAATAAAATAGTGACCTTCATAATCAGCAACATCTATATTTGATTTATCAGCACGAAGGGTATACACAGCTTTTTCAATAATGTAACCAGCTTCTTTAAACGCCATCTCCAGGTCTTCCTTTTTTGAGCTCAGTAGACTAAAGCGCTTTTTACCAGCGTGATAATAAGTACCATTTAGTGTACCCAAGATTAAAATTTGACCTTCAGGCTTTAGCAAGTCCTTGAAATTTTTTAGAACATTACAGTATGACCTCACATCTTTACATGGGGTTTCAAGGCAGAGGCATACCAGGAGACAATCAGCGGGTGGCACAATAACAGGGTCATAAGGATTTCTTTTCAAAGCATCACATTTCAGGACTTGTTTCACCTTACTGCGGAGTTTCTCAGCCTTTTTCTCAGAATTCTCCCTTTAGACAGAAAAGAATAAAATAAATTTACTTATTTGCATGCTTATGAAATGATAGCAGATCTATCTTGACTGAATGAGTTGTCTCATGAAGACTACTTTCTACAGTATATGCCTTCATATTGCATATGGACTTCAAAAAGGAACCTCCTTGATGAGCCTGGATGTAGAGCCAATCAATAAGGTACGCCCATGTGGTCGGGTCTCTGTATGCAGTTTTGGAAGTCAGAAATTAAAAAAAAAAAAAATGAGGAGAATTTGTATCTGTTCTTCATTCGTTCCTTTTATGAGCCACTCCTTTTTTTGGCTTACAAAGCTGCAAGCAGAAACCTGACTATGAGGCAATACCGTGAGTTACTCCTGCTCTGGCAGGTTAAAGACACACTAGTAAATTATGTGGATAACCATTCATTTGAAAGGCCATCATGTAATACTATATTTTTCATGCCAAAATCAGCCATCTAAAGGGAATTATCTGGATATTGCAGGGGAAAAAAGTCAAACATTTATAATGCATGGGCAGGCAAGAGCATGGATAGCTTTTATAGAGCTACTGTATTTTTTAGGGGACGGACACGCGGTCAGGTTTCCTGATGCAGTTTTGTTAGCAAAAACCAGGAGTGAATTTAAAAAAAAACAAAAAAACAAAACCCAGAAGATGTTGTATCCATCGTGTATACTTTCTCTCCTTTCCTCAATTACTCCTGATTTTGGCTTCAAAAACTGCATGCAGAAACCTGACCATGTGGAATCCCCCTTATAGAGTAAGTCACGAGCAGTGGACCCTTCTCTATGACCTCCATATTTATATGGACAAGGGTTATCTTTATAAGACTTTATATTATAGAATTTTGACTTTTTTATCTTAGAATTCTGACTCACTGTTTTTGTTTGACCCATCAGAAGAATAGAAAAACACAAAAAAAATGAGCAAATGGTGTGAAATTTGAAAAAAAATGCCATTCCCCACCGTTTTATGGATTTTGTTTTTACGGCGTTCTCTATGCAATAAAACTGACCTCTTACTTTCATTCTCCGGGTCTGTATGATTACAGTGATACCTAATGTGTATAGTTTGTCTTGTGTTTTACTGAAAAAAAAGAAAACGTAAAAAATTTTTTTTTTCCTTTTCATCTCCATATTCTGACTCCTATACATTTTTTGTAGTTATGTGTATGGAACTGTTTAAGGGCTCATTTTTTGCAGGCCGATCTGTACCTTCTATTGATACCATTTTGGGGTATGTAAGACTTTTTGATAATGTCTTATTTAATGTTTTTGTGGAAGGTGAAGCCACCAAAAAACGACAAACCGGCCATTCGAATGTGACTACGGCATCTGAGCAGTATGGAAGCAGGAGCCTCGTGCTCCTGCTCCTGTAACATTGTTCCCCGGCTGAGATCGGGGAACCTTTTACACTATACTAATAGCCCGAAGACTTAAGCAGGCTTCGGAAGCTACAGTTGTGTTCAAAATTATTCAACCCCCAATGCTGTAAGGGGTTTTAGGGAATTTAGTGTACATTTGTAATTGTGTTCAGAATGAAATCTTACAAGGACTTTTCAAAGAACCAAATGCAACTAAAATGACATCAATTGTTTTTGTAATACAGTATTAAATGTTTTTTTTTGTGATTTCTTCATTGACACAATTATTCAACCCCTTAAAGATGACCACTCTTAAGAACAGAGGTTCATTCAAGTGTTTTCGATCAGGTATTGAGAACACCTGTGGATGTCAAGGAGCAGCAATCAAGCAGAATAAGCACCAATTAGGCAGATGTAAAATGACTGTGATACTCAGCTCCTTCTAGACTGGTGTGTTTACAGACATGGTGAAGTCAAGAGAATGGTCCAGGAAGACAAGAGAAGAGTTGATTTCTCTTCACAGGAAGGGCAATGGCTATAAGAACATTGCAAAGATGTTAAACATACCAAGAGACACCATAGGAAGTACCATTCGCAAATTCAAGACAAAGGGCACTGTTGAAACTCTACCTGGTCGTGGCAGAAAGAACATGCTGACTTTGACTGCTGTGCGCTACCTGAAGCGCAAACTGTTGAAAAGTCCCCGTGTGACTGCTGAGGAACTGAAAAAAGATTTGACAGATGCGGGTACTGAAGTTTCAGCTCAGACAATAAGGCGCACACTGCGTAATGAAGGCCTCCATGCCAGAACTCCCAGGCGCACCCCCTTGCTGTCTCCAAAGAATAAGAAGAGTCGACTGCAGTATGCCAAAAGTCATGTGGACAAACCACAAAAGTTTTGGGATAGTGTTCTGTGGACTGATGAAACAAAATTAGAACTGTTTGGGCCCATGGATCAACGCTATGTTTGGAGGAGGAAGAACAAGGCCTATGAAGAAAAGAACATCTTGCCTACTGTGAAGCATGGCGGGGGGTCAATCATGCTTTGGGGCTGTTTTGCTTCTACAGGTACAGGAAAGCTTCAGCGTGTGCAAGGTACCATGAATTCTCTTCAGTACCAGGAGATATTGGATGAAAATGTGATGCAGTCCGTCACAAACCTGAGGCTTGGGAGACGTTGGACCTTTCAACAGGACAATGATCCCAAGCATACCTCCAAGTCCACTAGAGCATGGTTGCAGATTAAAGGTTGGAACATTTTGAAGTGGCCATCACAGTCACCAGACTTAAATCCAATTGAGAACCTCTGGTGGGACTTAAAGAAAGCAGTTGCAGCGCTCAAGCCTAAGAATGTGACTGAACTGGAGGCTTTTGCCCATGAAGAATGGGCGAAGATACCCGTAGATCGCTGCAAGACACTTGTGTCAAGCTATGCTTCACGTTTAAAAGCTGTTATAACTGGAAAAGAATGTTGTACTAAGTACTAAGATTGAATGTCACTTGGGGGTTAAATAAAACTGATAATGATGTGAGCACAGAAAAGACATTTGCGGTTATTTCATTATAAATGTTATGTCAAATTTGTCTGACTTACAAGTGCCTCTTTGATTTAATTGTAAACAAGATGACTGAAATGATCAAAATCAATGTCAAACTGGCCAAAAGACTCAATTTCAGTGGGGGTTGAATAAGTTTAAACACAACTGTATTAGGGGAATATACCAATACAGGCCAATAGGCGGCAGCACTATTTTGTTATTTTAAAAATTACAGTTAGGTCTATATATATTTGGACAGAGACAACATTTTTCTAATTTTTGTTCTTTAAGTTACCACAATGCATTTTGAACAAAACAATTCAGATGCAGTTGAAGTTCAGACTTTCGGCTTTAATTTAGTGAGTTGAACAAAATGATTGCATAAAAATGTGAGGAACTAAATCATTTTTTAAAATTCAATACCTTCATTTCAGGGGCTCAAAAGTAATTGGGAACTTAAATAATTGTAAATAAAATGTGAATTTCTAATACTTGGTCGAGAACCCTTTGTTGGCAATGACTGCCTGAAGTCTTGAACTCATGGACATCACCAGACGCTGTGTTTCCTCCTTTTTATTGCTCGGCCAGGCTTTTACTGCAGCGATTTTCAGTTGTTTGTTTGTGGGCCTTTCTGTCTGAAGTTTAGTCTTTAACAAGTTAAATGCTCTATTGGCTTCAGATCAGGGGACTGACTTGGCCATTAAAGAATACTCCACTTCTTTTCTTTAATAAACTCCTGGGTTGCTTTGGCTTTATGTTTTGGGTCATTGTCCATCTGTAATATGAAACGCCGACGAATTAGTATGGCTGCATTTGACTGGATTTGAGCACACAGTATGTCTCTCAATTCATCCGGCTGCTTCTGTCCTGTGTCACATCATTAATAAACACTAGGGACCCAGTGCCACTGGCAGCCATGCATGCCCAAGCCATCACACTGCCTTCGCCATGTTTTAAAGATGATGGTGTATTCTTTGGATCATGAGCTGTACCATGCCTTCGCCATACTTTTTTCTTTCCATCACTCTGGTAGAGGTTGATCTTGGTTTCATCTGTCCAAAGAATGTTATTCCAGAAGTGTGCTGGTTTTTTAAGATGTTTTTTAGCAACCATTAGAAAACGTGGTGTGGTGTTTAACAAGCAGGATATGCTCAACCCATATGCAGTTGTGCATGTATATAGAGGAGCACATCCTGCACTTGTAGTCCGTTGCTAGGGGCAAGCAACAGCAAAAATTGCATACAATGGAAGATGCCAGCAACGGACTACAAGTACCACAATAACCATCCTACATACGATAGCGATAATGTGGATGTGGAGAACAATCAAAAACATAACCATAGCAAAGACAGGTGCACTCTGCAGCAATACTAAACCCTCACACTGATAAAATTGAGGGGTTAGTTCGACATATCCTACTAGGAGGACATGTCTTAAGCTCGGACACCACGGCAAGGTCCCTCAAGTAGCCCGAGGCCCTACCACTTAACCTACCTGTGCCGTATGGGCGATACCAGGAGCCGTTGGGTCACTGGTGAGCTGTCTGTGAGTCAGGCCTTATGCTCCCGTAATGCCCAACGGCTCCTGGTATCGCCCATACGGCACAGGTAGGTTGAGTGGTAGGGCCTCGGGCTACTTGAGGGACCTTGCCATGGTGTCCGAGCTTAAGACATGTCCTCCTAGTAGGATATGTCGAACTAACCCCTCAATTTTATCAGTGTGAAAGTTTAGTATTGCCGCAGAGTGCACCTGCCTTTGCTATGGTTATGTTTTTTTTTTTAGCAAAGTCCAATCTAGCCTTCTTATTCCTGAGGATTATGAGTGGCTTGCACCGTGCAGGGAACCCTCTGAATTTACTTTCATGCAGTCTTCTCTTTATGGTAGATTTGGATATTGATACGCCTATATCCCGGAGAGCGTTGTTCACTTGGTTGACTGTTGTGAAGGGGTTTCTCTTCACCATGGTAAATCTTCTGCGATCATCCACCACTGTTGTCTTCTGTGGGAGTCCAGGTCTTTTTGCATTTGTTGAGTTCACCAGTGCTTTCTTTCTTTCTCACGATGTACCAAACTGTAGATTTTGCCACTCCTAATTGTGTAGCAATTTCTCAAATGGGTTTTTTCTGTTTTTGCAGATGAAGGATGGCTTGTTTCACCTGCACGGAGAGCTCCTTTGACCGCATGTTTAGTTCTCGTCAAAATCTTCAAAATGCAAGCACCACACCTCAAATCAACTCCAGGCCTTTTATGTGCTTAATTGAGAATGAAATATAGAAGGAATTGTCCGTACCTGCCCATGAAACAGCCTTTGAGTCAATTGTCCAACTACTTTTGGTCCCTTTAAAAACAGGTGCCACATATAAAGGAGCTGAAACTCCTAAACCCTTCATCCACTTTTTATGTGGATACCCTCGAATGAAAGCTAAAAGTCTGGACTTTATGTCCATGTCCATTATATAACTATAACTTGAATATGTTTTAGTAAACAGGTAATAAAAATAAAATTACTAAGGTGTAGGCAACTTTCCTATTGGTTGCTAGGAACGTTGCTAAGTGCCGATATTTGCGATAAATTCGCAATTAGAATATTCGAGATCAACACTATTCACGAATACTAATATATAGAAGCAGATCGGCCAACACCACTCTTGTCAGTTCTATAATGGCTCGAATCCTACTTATCACAATCAACTACCTTATGTGTCACCCCCCCCCATTCCTCATAGAGTGTAAGCTCTTGTGAGCAGGGCCCTGACTTCTATTGTTTCAGTTGTATATGCAACTGCGTCGGAATATGGTGTCGCTATATAAATAAATGTTATTATTATTATATAGCACTATATTCAAAATATTAGCGAATTGTCGAAGTGGCAATATTCGTGACTAAAATTTGCGATTCGAGTATTCGCGCTCAACACTAGTTATCAATATTAGATTGGTGGGGGTCTCACTCCCCGATACCCCTGCCATTACGCTGTTTCAGGAAGCTGCCATTAGATAGTGGCTGTGCTTAGTATTGCAGCTCAGCCCCGATGAACGTGACAGCACATGGCCTAGGAAAAGACCTAAGAGCTCACAAAGTGCCATGGTCTCGTTATACAGCTGACTGTTGGGTGTCCAATTCCGGGCACCCCTGAAGATAGGCAATCAGTATCAAAATCTCATAAACTCCCTTTAAGCTAAAGATCTGTCTTCTCCTCAGGTTTCATGATGCAGCTCTGTATGATAAGATTGGTTTCTGCCCAGCACAAAACTCATGCATGCAGTAGATACACACAGATATGGTAAACTCATATTATTTAAAGGGGTTTTAACCACCAAAAATATTCTGCAGTTTTCAAACTAGCACCTAGATATGAATACTTTTGTAATTGCATGTAATGAAAAATTGAGCACAGCCAGTGAGTTATTCAGTAAAATGTATCTGTATAGCGCCACCTGCTGTTTTTTTTCTAATTTCTTTGACCTGCTCACTGAGATGGCCGCACATGCTCCGTTTCATCCTTCAACTGCCTCCTAAACAGTGATAGGCAGAGCTGAGACATGCCCTCTTAGTTGCAGCAGAGAAGACCCTCCCCTTGAGCTGTCAGCTTGATATAAATCTAGCAGAGCAATGAATGGGGAGATGTCTGGATCCATGTGAGGTACAGGGCTGGTTCTAACTTTGTTAGACAGAGATTGTTATCTAATATATTAAACTGAGTGTATGTGTGTATGTATGTATGTCCGCTAAAGGAATCCGCACCGTCGCATTTACATTCATGAAATTTGGCACACAAGTACATCAGGTGTCCGGGAAGGTTTTAGACCGGGTCTCAGCTCTCTGGCATGTACTGTTCCTGAGATATTCTCAAAAATGCATTAGCCAAAAGAAGCCTGGTCACATGACCCTTATCAGCCAATAGAAGTTCGCAGACCCTTAGTCTCTACATACACACAATTTTACACCAGGTTTCCATAACAACCCAGCCATTTTTCTTCACTGCTGTAGGTCAGCTTTAAAGGGGCAGGGCTCTGTGGATGTTAATGTTAAGGGAGCAAGCCGCTGTGGAGATCACTGTTAAAGGGGCGGTATACTGTAGATGTCACTGTTATAGTGGATAATGTCGATATCTTTTAACAACACACACAAACATTAAATGAAATAGATGAAATATATCCGTGCATAACCGGGTCCTTCTGCTAGTGTACTATATGATGTCTGATTTTCATTTTTTTTACATTAGTCATAACCCCTTTAAAGGGTTTCTGTCACCAGATTTGGGCATCATAAGCTGTCTGACATTAGCTATGTGCCAATGTCAGACCATCCTAATAATGTTAATCATATGCCCCTCTGACCTTTTTTAAGGCTAAAAAACGTCTTTATATTATATGCAAATTAGCCTCTAGGAGCAGGGAGGGCGTTGCTCCTGCTCCTAGAGGCTCCCTGTTCCCACCTGCGGCCACGCCCCTCTTCTTGTGATTGACAGGCCGGACAACTCAGCTCTCCTGCCTCTGGCACCATCTGCCTTCCAAAATCCCGTGCCTGCGCCGTCCGCTTGTGTATTCGGTGCAGGCGCAGTGAGCTGAAGACAGCAGGGCACAGCTATGGATCAGTAGTAATAGATCCGTTTTTTTAGGAGCCTACAAAAAAACGTATCTGTCACCAATTGACTTTCAATGTATTTAGAGATGAATCCGTTTTTTGGGGTTTGGTTTCACACTACCGCATCCTAACAACAGATTCATCCAGATTCATCAAATCTGTTTAATTCTGTGTAATAAACTTGACCCCGCACTCGATCCTCTGCCGTATCTCAATACCGGAATTAACAATACAAGTGTGAAAGTAGCCTAACTTGGTGTAAACTTGAGAAACACATCAGTACCTGTTTCCCTCCAGCTCACATACACCTTTGATGATGGGAGTCCAGTCAAAAGCATCTGGATCCTTGTTCAGCCATTTTTGGAATTCAGTGCGGTTTTGCTCGAGTAAATCTGAAACAATGATTTTATCAAACACTTCACAGGCTGAGAGGAGGTGATAAATGGAGGCTCCGGTGCCAAAATCAAGCAGGGTATCTCCTCTTACTCCACCTTGAAAGATAACATTTAAATATCAGGTTATAAGGTATATTATTAGGTGTCACAAAAATTACTGTCACAAGCTGGGTGGCATGGAAGCAACCTTAAAGGGAACCTGTCATCATCTTTGCTGAACTCACCGAGGGCAGCATAAAATAGTGACAAAAAAGCTGATTTCAGCAGTGTGTCACTCATGAGATAAAAGTAAGTGGTTGCTGAGAACCAGTATCATAATCATTGCAGCACAGGCCTTGAAAAGAGTTAAATCTACTTGAGAAAAGTTATGGTCATTCATAATCTTCTGCACTGTTGGCCATCTGCTTCCTAGAGAGAAAGAGAGAAAACTAGACAGAAGAAGACTGTCAGTCATCAGATGGGCAGGGGGAGAAGGAATTTATGAATAACCATGACTCTTCTCAGGTGGCCGTGACTCTTTTCCAGGCCCAGTCTGCAATGATTTCGATTTTGGTTCTCGGCAACCGCTTACTTTTAACTTTAAAATTACAGTCTTCTGAAATCAACTCACCAGTCTCTACTTTATGATACTGGGCCGACTTCTCTTTCGTAGGGACGGGCTGCATCTCAATGGGGAAGGGGCAGCTGTGTTGGGGAGAAAGATGGCAAGAAGGTTGGAGGAGTGTTTAAACTAGGGACTGGGGGGGAGGGTACTTACGTTATAGGGGGGGAAGATAGTGCAGATAGATACCGGGGGCAAGGTAGTGGGACTGGGGGAGGAATGGAAGGAGGGACTAAAACAGTTCAAAAGGAAAGGTGTAGGTTTAAAAATATACATAAACCTCTAACTGTATGTACACTAATGCCAGAAGCCTGACTAACAAAACTGGGGAACTAGAATTAGTGATGTGTGAGGAGGACTATGACATAGTGGGAATAACTAAGACTATGACTGGGCAATTAATGTAGAGGGTTACAGTCTGTTTAGATGAACATGTGGAGTCACTGTGGGTAGAGATACATGGAGGTAAAAACAATAATAAATTACTAATAGAAGTTTACTATAAACCACCTAATATACCAGAGTCCACGGAAAATCTATTACTAAATGAGATAGACAAGGCGGCAAACCATAATGAGGTCGTTATTATGGGGGACTTCAACTACCCAGATATAGATTGGGAAACTGAAAGCTGTACATCGCATAAAGGAGACAGGTTCTTGGCAATAACCAAAGACAATTACCTTTCCCAACTGGTTCAGGACTCGACTAGAGGGACGGCCATACTGGACTTAGTATTAACCAATAGACCTGACAGAACAACAGATGTGCAAATTGGGGGACACCTGGGAAATAGTGACCATAAAGTAATAACCTTCCAATTATCATTCAAAAGAGCATTTCTACAGGGAGGAACAAAAATATCAAACTTCAAAAAAGCTAAGTTTAGCAAACTAAGCGAGGCCATAGGCCTAACTAACTGGGACAAAGTCCTCAAGAACAAAAATACAGTCACAAAATGGGAGATCTTTAAAAGCATCCTAAATTCTCATTGTGAGAGGTACATACCGTATGGGAATAAAAGGTTAAGGAACAAAAAGAAACCAATGTGGATAAATAGAAATGTAAAGAAAGCAATAAATGACAAAAAGAAAGCATATAAATCACTAAAACAGGAGGGTAGCGAGGAAGCACTGAAAAACTATAAGGAAAAAAATAGAACATGTAAAAAACAAATAAAAGCGGCCAAACTAGAGACCGAGAGATTAATTGCCAAAGAGAGTAAAACTAACCCTAAAATTTTCTTCAATTATATACATGTTAAAAAGGATAAATCTGAAGGTGTCGGCCCTTTAACCACTTCAGCCCCCCTAGCTTAAACACCCTTAAGGACCAGGCACTTTTTACAATTCTGCACTACGCTACTTTCACCGTTTATTGCTCCGTCATGCAACTTACCACCCAAATGAATTTTACCTCCTTTTCTTCTCACTAATAGAGCTTTCATTTGGTGGTATTTTATTGCTGCTGACATTTTTGACATTTTTTTTACTATTAATCAAAAATGACCGAAATTTTTGCAAAAAAATTACATTTTTCACTTTCTGTTGTAATTTTTTTTTTTAAACTACATTTCTATATAAATTTTTCTATAAATTTATTGTTCTACATGTCTTTGATAAAAAAAAAATCCAATAGATGTATATTTATTGGTTTGGGTAAAAGTTATAGCGTTTACAAACTATGGTGCAAAAAAGTGAATTTCCGCATTTTGAAGCAGCTCTGACTTTCTGAGCACCTGTCATGTTTCTTCAGGTGCTAGAATGCCAGGTCAGTATAAATACCCCCCAAATGACACCATTTTAGAAAGAAAACACCCCAAAGTATTCGCAGAGGGGCATGGTGAGTTCATGTATCATTTAATTTTTTTTCACAAGTTAGCGGAAAATGACATTTTCTGAGGAAAAATAATAATAATAAAGTTTCCATTTCTGGTAACTTCTGGCAAAAAAAAAAAAAAAAAATCTCCCATGGACTCACTATGCCCCTCAGTGATTACCTTGGGGTGTCTACTTTCCGAAATGGGGTCATTTGTGGGGTGTGTTTACTGTTCTGGCATTTTGGGCGGGGCTAAATTGTGAGCATCCCTGTAAAACCAAAAGGTACTCGTTGGAATTTGGGCCCCTTTGCGCACCCAGGCTGCAAAAAAGTGTCACTCACGAAGTACGGCAATGTGTTTTGCGGTGTATTTTTACATATACCCTTGTTGGGTGAGATCTCTGTAAATTGACAACTTTGTATAAAAAGATTTAAAAAGTTGTCATTTACAGAGAAATTTCTCACACCCAGCATGGGTATATGTAAAAATACACCCCAAAACACATTGCCCTACTTCTCCTGAGTACGGCGATACCACATGTATGACACTTTTTTGCAGCCTGGGTGCGCAAAGGGGCCTAAATTCCAATGAGTACCTTTAGGATTTCACAGGGCAATTTTACGCATTTGGATTCCAGACTTCTTTTCACACTTTAGGGGCCCCAAAAATGCCAGGGCAGTATAAATACCCCACAAGGGACCCCATTTTAGAAAGAAGACACGCCAAGGTATTCCGTGAGGGGTATGGTGAGTTCATGTAAAATTTTATTTTTTGTCACAAGTTAGTCGAATAGTCAAAAATGAAAAAAAATTAAATATCAATTTCCGCTAACTTGTGGCCAAAAATTTTTTTCTTCTATGAACTCGCCATGCCCCTCACGGAATACCTTGGGGTATCTTCCTTCCAAAATGGGGTCACTTGTGGGGTATTTATACTGCCCTGGCATTTTAGGGGCCCTAAAGCGTGAGAATCCAAATGCGCAAAAATGCCCTGTGAAATCCAAAAGGTACTCATTGGATTTAGGGCCCCTTTGCGCATCTTGCCTGCAAAAAAGTGTCACTCATGTGGTATCGCCGTACTCAGGAGAAGTAGGGCAATGTGTTTTTGGGTGTATTTTTACATATACCCATGTTGGGTCAGAGAAATATCTCTGTAAATGACAACTTTTTAAATTGTTTTATACAAAGTTGTCAATTTACAGAGATATTTCTCTCATCCAGCATGGGTATATGTAAAAATACACCCCAAAACACATTGCCCTACTTCTCCTGAGTACGGCAATACCATACAGTATGTGTGACACTTTGTTTCAGCCAAGATGCGCAAAGGGGCCCAAATTCCAATGAGTACCTTTTAGGAGGGCATTTTTACGCATTTTTCTTCTCACGCTTTAGGGCCCCTAAAATGCCAGGGCAGTATAAATACCCCACATGTGACCCCATTTTGGAAAGAAGACACCCCAAGGTATTCCGTGAGGGGCATGGCGAGTTCATAGAAGGGTTTTTTTTTGGCACAAGTTAGCGGAAATTGATTTTTTATTGTTTTTACTCACAAAGTCTCCCTTTCCACTAACTTGTGACAAAAAGTTCAATTTTTCATGGACTAACTATGCCCCTCAGCGAATACCTTGGGGTGTCTTCTTTCCAAAATGGGGTCATTTTTGGGGTCTTTGTACTGTTCTGGCATTTTGGGCAGGGCTAAATTGTGAGCAGCCATGTAAAACCTAAAGGTACTCGTTGGAATTTGGGCCCCTTTGCGCACCCAGGCTGTAAAAAAGTGTCACTCATGTGGTATCGCCGTATTCAGGAGAAGTAGGGCAATGTGTTTTGGGGTGTATTTTTACATATACCCATGTTGGGCGAGAGAAATATCTCTGTAAATTGACAACTTTGTATAAATTTTTTTAAAAAAGTTGTCGTTTACAGCGATATTTCTCACACAAAGTATGGGTATATATAAAAATACCCCAAAACTCATTGCCCTACTTCTCCTGAGTACGGCGATACCACATGAGTGACAATTTTTTGCAGCCAAGATGCGCAAAGGGGCCCTAATTCCAATGAGTACATTCAGGATTTCAGAGGACATTTTTACGCATTTGGATTCTCACGCTTTAGAACCCCTAAAATGCCAGGGCAGTATAAATACCCCACATGTAACCCTATTTTGGAAAGAATACACCCCAAGGTATTCTGTGAGGGGCATGGCGAGTTCACAGAAAAAAAAAAATTTTGGCCCAAGTTAGCGGAAATTGATATATATATATATTTTTTTTTACAAAGTCTCATATTCCACTAACTTGTGACAAAAAATAAAATTTTACATGAACTCACCATACCCCTCACGGAATACCTTGGGCTGTCTTCTTTCTAAAATGGGGTCACATGTGAGGTGTTTGTACTCCTCTGGCATTTGAGGGTCTTCGCAATCATTACATGTATGGCCAGCATTAGGAGTTTCTGATATTTTCCTTATATTGAGCATATGGGTAATGAGATTTTTTTTTTCCGTCCAGCCTCTGGGCTGAAAGTAAAAATGAACGGCACAGATTTCTTAATTTACATCAATCAATGTGGATGAAAAAATCTCTGCCAAAATCAGTGACTGCGGTGCGGTGGGCTGGGCGCTAGCTACCTAACAAGTAGCTAACTAACTGGCGGTGATAAGGGACCCTTATGCCCCATTCACACGTCTGCAATTCTGTTTGCGGAATGGAATTGTGGACCCACTAATTTCTATGGGGACAGACTTTGTCCCGCTCGGATCCGGAATTGCGGATCCGCACGTCCGGGTCTGCACTTCCGTTCCACAAAAATATAGAACATGTCCTATTCTTGTCCGCAATTGCGGACAAGAAAAGGCATTTTCTATATAGTTCTGGCAATGTGCGGATCTGAAAAATGCAGAAAGCACATTGCCGTCGTCCGTGTTTTGCGGATCCGCGGATCCGTGGATCCGCAAAACACATATGGACATGTGAATGGAGCCTTACAGGGGGTGATCAGTGACAGGGGGGTGATCAGGGAGTCTATATGTGGTGATCAGGGGTTAACAGGGGGTTAATAAGTGACAGGGGGGGGCGGGTTGTGTGGTGCTTGGTGCTACTTTACATAGCTACCTGGTCCTCTGGTGGTCGATCCCAGCAAATGGGTCCACCAGAGGACCAGGTAGCAGGTATATCAGACGCTGTTAACAAAACAGCGTCTGATATATTTTTTTGATGCTTTGTATTTTGCATCTACAGCCTGCCAGCGATTGAGCATCGCTGGCAGGCTGCAGTACAACTGCCGAGGCGCGATCTGCTCGCGAGATGACGCGCCTCCGCGTCAAGGAGGAACAAGCCTGCCGCCGCCTGGAAGCAGCTCTGGCATCAAGAGTAATGAAGGGGGAGTTGCAGAGAGTGATGGGGAGAAAGCAAAGCTGTTGAATATTTTTTTCTCCAATGTATTCACTGAGGAAAATAAACTGTCAGATGAAATGCTGAATGTAAAAATAAATCCCCCATTAAAATTGTCCTGTCTGACCCAGGAAGAAGTACAACAGCGACTTAAAAAGAGTGAAATAGACAAATCGCCAGGACCGGATGGCATACACCCCTGTATCCTAAGGGAATTAAGTAATGTCATAGCCAAACCCTTAAGCGTGTATTTAAGCGCGTTTTTGCAAATAGGAAACGCGCGTTCGTACGCGCGTTCTTGTGATTGACTACTGTGGTGTCAATCACAAAATGCGCGACAAACGCCCCAAAAAAAGCTCAAGTACTTGTTTATGCGTCGGGCGTTTTACAGCGCGTTCAAACGCGCTGTAAAACGCTCAAGTGAGAACCAGGGCCATAGGAAAGCATTGGTTTTCATGTGTTGAGCGTTTTACAGCACGTTTGAACGCGCTGTAAAACGCTCAGGTGTGAACTTAGGGTTATTTCTGATATTTGCAGACTCTATACTGACAGGGAATGTCCCACAGGATTGGCGCATAGCAAATGTGGTGCCAATATTCAAAAAGGGTCCAAAAACATAGGCCGGTAAGTTTAACATCTGTTGTGGGGAAAATGTTTGCAGGTTTTCTGAGAGATGCTATCTTAGAGGATCTCAATGGAAATAAGCAAATAACGCCATATCAGCATGGCTTCATGAGGGATCGGTCATGCCAAATTAATTTAATCAGTTTCTATGAGGAGGTAAGTTCTAGACTTGACAGCGGTGAATCAATGGATGTCTGGACTTCTCCAAACCATTTGATACTGTACCTCATAAAAGGTTAGTATGTAAAATGAGGATGCTCGGACTGGGAGAAAATGTCTTTAAGTGGGTAAGTAACTGGCTGAGTGACAGAAAACAGAGGGTGGTTATTAACGGTACACACTGAGATTGGGCAACTGTCATTAGTGGGTTACCTCAGGGGTTAGTACTGGGCCCTATTCTCTTCAATATATTTATTAATGATCTTGTAGAAGGCTTGCATAGTAGAATATCAATTTTTGCAGATGACACTAAACTGTGTAAAGTAATTAACACTGAAGAGGACAATATACTGCTACAGAGGGATCTGGATAGATTGGAGGCTTGGGCAGAGAAGTGGCAGATGAGGTTTAACACTGACAAATGTAAAGTTATGCACATGGGAAGGAATAATGCAAGTCACCCGTACATACTAAATGGTAAATCACTCGGTAACACTGACATGGAAAAGGATCTAGGAATTTTAATAAACAGCAAACTAAGCTGCAAAAAACAGTGTCAGGCAGCTGCCGCCAAGGCCAATAAGATAATGGGTTGCATCAAAAGGGGCATAGACGCCCGTGATGAGAACATAGTCCTACCACTTTACAAATCGCTAGTCAGACCACACATGGAGTACTGTGTACAGTTCTGGGCTCCTTTGAACAAGGTGGACATAGCAGAGCTGGAGAGGGTTCAGAGGAGGGAAACTAAAGTAATAACTGGAATGGGGCAACTACAGTGCCTTGAAAGGTTATCAAAATTTGGGTTATTTACTTTAGAAAAAAGACGACTGAGGGGAGATCTAATAACGATGTATAAATATATCAGGGGTCAGTACAGAGATCTCTCCCATCATCTATTTATCCCCAGGACTGTCACTGGAACGAGGGGACATCCTCTGCGTCTGGAGGAAAGAAGGTTTGTACACAAACATAGAAAAGGGTTCTTTATGGTAAGAGCAGTGAGACTATGGAACGCTCTGCCTGAGGACGTGGTGATGGTGAGTATATAAAGGAATTCAAGAGGGGCTTGGATGTATTCCTGGAGTGTATTAATATTACAGGCTATAGCTACTAGAGATGGGTCGTTGATCGAGGGAGTAATTCTTTCCTCTGGATCAACTAGCAGGATGACAGGCCGAACTGGATGGACAGATGTCTTTTTTCGGCCTTATGTACTATGTTACTATGTTACTATGTTAGTATGGGCAGCATAACGTTGATGACAGGTTCCCTTTAAGACTGGGTATGAGCGGACCCTTGTATGTTCAGGTTTGACCAAACTTGACCCCGCACCCGAACCCCATTGAAGTCAATGGGACCTGTACTTTGGTGCTGTAAAATGGCTGTAAAAAAGTCAGAAAAGGCTAGAGGGCTGAAAAAGGACCCAAAATTTGAGTAAGAGCCTTACAATTGCCCTGCAAGCAAATTTGGATAGGGAATTGACTTAAAATAACATAGAATGCATAAAAATAAAATAATAATAATCTTGAACCAGGAGGCGGAGGTCCAAGTGGAGTAGGAAGTTGAGGAGGCTGTGGATGTGGCAGTGTTTGTTAATTCTGTGTTTGACCTATAGACATTTTTGGGTGCAGCCGGTATACTTCTCTACTCTGCCAATATCACAAATAATAATCTTGAACCAGGAGTTGGAGATCCCAGTGGAGAAGGAGGTGGATGTGGTGGTGTAGGCGGAAGAGGCAAGGGAGGAGGCAGCCAACACTGTTTTTGTGTTTTGTTTTTTATATTTTTAGATTATATTATATTTTTTATTTTATTTAGGGAGGCCCCAAAACATTGATAACTGGCAAAGTGCACTGGAATATAACAATGGCTGTGTGCGGCCAGTATACTTCTCTACTCTGCCCAAGGTATGGACAAGTCCTGTGGGATCCATGCCTGGTTTATTTTAATGAATGTGAGCTTTTCCACGTTGGCTGTGGACAGTACCTCGGAACTGAAGCCGAATTTGGTTTCAAGTTTTAAAGTGGTTTTTCTCTTTCTCTCCAGTGTTTGGGGGATGGACAGCTGACCGCTTCCATAGGACAGTGTGGAGATGCTCGTGACACTGCTGGTGGTGCTTTCACATTCTCTCTTTGTGGGGTGCCAGGTGGCCCTGTCACTCCAGAGGTGGAGGAAAAGGCCAAGAGAGCAGCAGAAGAGGAAGCAGGGGGAGCCCAAGATGTTTCGTTGTTTTTTGCACTACTCCACTGCAGCTTGTGCTTTACATTTAGATGCCTGGTCATGCTGGTGGTGCTTAGGTTTAGAACATTTATGCTTTGCTTCAGGCTCTGACTGCACATCGTGCAAACCACCCGCGTCTTGTCTTCAGCACATGCCTGAAGAACTGCTACCCCAGGGAACTCCTTGGAGCTGGATTTGGTGTGCTCTGTCCCCGGAGCGATGGGCAGTAGAAGGCATACTGGCTAGGGGCTAGCCACAGTGGTTTTGCACCCTGCTCCCTCTTGTGCTGGTGCTGCGTGACCACCACCTCTTCCTCTGAACTGCACACGTTACTCGGATGACCTTGATTCCATGTGGGGTCTAGGACCTCATCATCCTCCACATCATCTTCCACGCACTCCTCACCCCTGCCCTCCTTGCCGGTCTGCACACTGCAGAAAGCCCCAGCAGTAGACACCTGTGTTTCATCATTATCATCAGAGACGTGATGGGGTGCTCTTCCAATGTCCTCATCCTCAAACATAAGTAGTTGGGCATTAGTACATCAGTGCACTCAATCTCTTACACTTCTGGGGCAGGGCTAGGTGGATGGCCCATGGAACCCCCGCCAGCAGAGTCATCAAAAAGCATAAGTGACTGCTGCATGACTTTGGGCTCAGACTGCTTGGCTGATGTACAAGGTGTTGAGGTGGAAGACAGATGACCATGGGCCGCCGGTGCCAACTCTGTGCTTTCACCAGGGAACCAGGTAGAACATAATGTGCAGGAACTGGAGGCACTGTCAGCCATCTTATCTAATACCGCATCTAATTGTCCTGGCCTCACCATTCGTACAGCGGTATTCGGGCCTACAAAATGTCGCATAATGTCCTGTCGCCTGCATACACCAGAGGAAAGTGTTTCATTAGGGCGCGTAGCTGGCATAGATTGACAACATAATCTCCCTGCAGCAGGAGCTCCACCAACACCAGCAGCACCATGGCCATGTCCATTATTTGATGCTCTCCTCATTCTTTGAGGGCACCCACAAAATTAACAGGCTGATTAACTATACTATTGCAGTGTGATGGATGCAAAGGAGGTGTTTTGGAACCCCAAAAATGGGTTTATGTCACCCACAAAAATAACAGACTAATTAACTATTATATTTCAGTGTCACGGATGCAAAGGAGGTGTTTTGCACCCCAAAAAATAGGGTTATGTCACCCACAGAAATAACAGACTAACTATACTGTTACAGTGTAACTGATTCAAAGCAGGTGTTTTGAACCCCCAAAAATGGCTATAGGTCAATGACAGAATTGTTTTTCTGTGTCACGGATGCAAAGGAGGTGTATTGCACCCACCAAAAATGCCTATAGTTTACCGACAGACTTAACAGCCACTTTAAAAGCCTAACACTGTCCCTACACAAGTTAGAGCAGAATGGCGGCACACCATGTGATGCAGCATTTATGCAACCTGTCAACAAGCTTTATTATTTTTGCAGCAAAGTCCGTGTTCGGGTACCCAGACACCGTAATGTTCGGTTTTAGGTTGTTTGCCATAAGACTGCTGCAAAGATTCTCTTTACATACCCTACATTTCACCCCAGTTGCCACTCTCAACATCCTGTTTTCACCAATCATGAATTATATTAAAATATTTAATTGACAAGAACAATAAAGTAGTGGTCACATTCCCGATAGACGTCAACTCCTCATTGTGGCCTGTGTACTGCATGTTCTCATGACAATGTCACAAGTAGGGATGAGCGAATCAACTTCGGATAAAACATCAAAGTCGATTCGCATAAAATTTTGTTCTAATACTGTATGGAGCAGGAGCTTCGTACAGTATTAGAATGTGTTAGGTCCGATGAGCCGAAGTTATTGCTTCGCGAAGTCTTGTGAGACTTTGCGCAATAACATCATAAATAAATTTGTACTGTAAAAAACATTTCCCGAACTCGGGTTCAGTTTCAAGTTGTCTATTCTTTCCTTGTACAATGACCTCTGCACAAAAAATTGTGCAAGACGGGAAATATAAGCCTGGTCATGAGTGGAGTAAAAATAAGACTGTTTATGCTCCTTATTCAGGTTCCAAAAAATTTGTCCTACAACTTAAAATAGGCAGGCACACATGCTTCTAAAAAGGTGCAAAATCAGTTGGTAAATGAGACAGAAACAGGCTTTTTACGCATTAAGATGTCTGATGTGCTCCAATGTTTCCCTGGTCTGCTGTTTAGCTCTGTGGGCGGTGTGCCTTCTGTCTCCAGGAAAGCTGGGTGCTCGCCATCCTGACTAGAGTGTTTGTACTTCTGGCCTGACTCGTGTGGTCAGCCTGATTGTTTATCAATGTTGCATTCGTCTGTGATGTCTGATACGTCTTCGTTGTGTCCTCATGTGCCTGGGAACGCCATATTCTCTCTGATCTGCATGGGTTCCGGCTTATGCTTTGTTTCTGATTCGGTGTCTTTGGACTGCTCTTGTTTTCCTCTTTCATGTCTGTTTAGTATGCTTGGGTTCCGGCTGTGTGAACAGGTCCCTGCAGCTCTTACTGCAAGTGCTTGGACTTTGTCCCTCCAATTAGTCAGCATAGGGACTGTCGACCATTTGTGTTCTCGTCTTCCTGGGAACTCCATACTGTCTCTGATCTGCATGGGTTCCGGCTTATGCTTTGTTTCTGATTCGGTGTCTTTGGAATGCTCTTGTTTTCCTCTTTCATGTCTGTTTAGTATACGTGGGTTCCGGCTGTGTGAACAGGTCCCTGCAGCTCTTACTGCAAGTGCTTGGACTTTGTCCCTCCAATTAGTCAGCATAGGGACTTTCAACCAGTTGAGTGCTATTGTTTAGGACAGATCGTCCAAGTAGATAAGGACAGTGGATGGGTGGAGATTGGGTCTGCATTGTTCCCTACCCATATGTTTGATTCTGATCTTGTAACCATATTTAAATAAACCAGCCATTTGCCATCATTTGGGCAATCGATATTTTATCTATTGCATAACAATTGCTATCTTACTTAGGGAATGGCAGCAGACTTGACTCCACTCACCAGATTACATTTTATTATGTGTTAGGGTGGGTTCACACTAGCGTGAACATGGTTATAACGGAAAATAACGGAATGCCCAGACAGAATGCAAAACGGAAGCCTTTAAAAGGCATTCCGTTTGCTTTCCGTCATAATACAAGTCTATGGGAAAGCATAACGGATCCGTCTGGGTCCTGTTATGCAAGACGGAAAACAAAGTCCTGTCCACTGGACTTTGTTTTCCGTCTTGCATAACGTGACCCAGACGGATCCGTAATGCTTTCCCATAGACTTGTATTATGACGGAAAGCAAACGGAATGCCTTTTAAAGGCTTCCGTTTTGCATTCCGTCCTAATTGAAGTCTATGGGCAAAAGAACGGATCCGTCCATCCGTCTTATGGATTCTGTAACGGAAACCATAACGCTAATGTGAACCCACCCTTAGTTTGATTCTGTGCTGCTGATAGTGGATTAGCACAGCTCATACATGTTCCACATGTTCACTGAAAGACATCTACTTCTAAACTGGCTTATAATTCTACAGAGGCTGAGCCCTAAATGAATCCAGAACTATTTAAATAATCTCTTTTGTGTTATTAAGGGTGTTAGATGCCTACTGGATTCTTTGATAAACCTTTGGGGGTATGCTATACACTGCTATATTCTGGTTAGGGTGGGTTCCCACTAGCGTTATGGTTTTCGTTATGGCCTTCATAACATAACGGAATCCATAAGACGGAAGGACGGATCCGTTCTTTTGCCCATAGACTTCAATTAGGACGGAATGCAAAACGGAAGCCTTTAAATGGCATTCCGCTTGTTTTCCGTCATCCCCCAAAGGAGACGTCACCTGGGAGGCACTGGATGTGAGAGATATGTGCTGCTGTATATTCCTGTATGTTTGGTAGTGTTAATGCAGCAAGTAAAACAGATAAAATGTCTTTAGTGCTAGTGCGGGCAGGGAGGGGGCGGGGAGGCATCAACCTGGGCCATATGCATGGGGGTTGGGCCCCAGATCTTTTGAGACCCTAGAAACCCTCCTGCTTAAGCATACATCAAATAGAACAGTATAAAAAAATTTAATGATAGATTTTATGGATTGTTCTTTGTTTTTATTCCCTTCAGCTAGCAGGGCCCAGAGAAAATGGTCTTCCTATGTTTATTAGGCTTATTTCAGTATAGTAAATGACCACCATAATATGTAAGGCTGACATCCTTCCATCCAGTTCAGCGTGTTATACAGAGCAAGGCAAAAAAAAACTCTGTTGAAAAATGAAGCCATGAGAAATCTCAGCGCAAGCAGCTTACCCTAGTGGTGGTTACAGTGGTGGAAAACATATGACTGTGCTGAGTCCCCTTCTACAACAGGTCTAATCGCTGTCACGTTATCTGCCTCCACTGAACGTATGCTATGGATGCCAACAGGGGCGTAGCTAAAGGCTCATGATGAGCCCTGGGTAAGAGTCCAGCTTGTGCTCCCTTCCCTCAGTACTTTGTGGCCAGGGGCACAGAAACACATAACCTTCGTGCTGCCTGAGTCAAAAATTAAAACAGCAATCCCCCCTCCCCATGACAAATTCTTGACCTAAACCCTTCCCTCCAGCCAGACGTGTAACTTGACCAGCATGCACTTTCTATAATACCAGTGTTTTCTTATGCGGCACAAGAGTCTTTGGGCCCTATCAGGCTCCTGGGCCTGGTATCGACTGCCTGGGTCACTGTAACTAGTGGGGGGTCAGTATTGGGCCCTATTCTCTTCAATATATTTATTAATGATCTTGTAGAAGGCCTGCACAGTAAAATATCTATTTTTGCAGATGACACCAAACTGTGTAAAGTAATTAACACTGAAGAGGACAGTTTTCTGCTACAGAGGGATCTGGATAGATTGGAGGCTTGGGCAGAAAAATGGCAGATGAGGTTTAACACTGACAAATGTAAAGTTATGCACATGGGAAGGAATAATGCAAGTCATCCGTACATATTAAATGGTAAAACACTCGGTAACACTGACATGGAAAAGGATCTAGGAATATTAATAAACAGCAAATTAAGCTGCAAAAACCAGTGTCAGGCAGCTACTGCCAAGGCCAATAAGATAATGGGTTGCATCAAAAGGGGCATAGATGCCCGTGATGAGAACATAGTCTTACCACTTTATAAATCACTAGTCAGACCACACATGGAGTACTGTGTACAGTTCTGGGCTCCCGTGAACAAGACAGACATAGCAGAGCTGGAGAGGGTTCAGAGGAGGGCAACTAAAGTAATAACTGGAATGAGGGATCTACAGTACCCTGAAAGGTTATCAAAATTAGGGTTATTCACTTTAGAAAAAAGACGACTGAGGGGAGATCTAATAACTGTATAAATATATCAGGGGTCAGTACAGAGATCTGTCCCATCATCTATTTATCCCCAGGACAGTGACTGTGACAAGGGGAGATCCTCTGCGTCTGGAGGAAAGAAGGTTTGTACACAAACATAGAAAAGGATTCTTCACTGTAAGAGCAGTGAGACTATGGAACTCTCTGCCTGAGGAGGTGGTGATGGTAAGTACAATAAAGGAATTCAAGAGGGGACTGGATTTATTTTTGGAGTGTAATAATATTACAAGCTACAGCTACTAGAGAGGGGTCGTTGATCCAGGGAGTTATTCTGATTGCCTGATTGGAGTCGGGAAGGAATTTTTTTCCCCTTAAGTGGGGAAAATTGGCTTCTGCCTCACAGTTTTTTTTTGCCTTCCTCTGGATCAACTTGTAGGAAACAGGCCGAACTGGATGGACAAATGTCTTTTTTTATCTTATATATGTCTTATATACTATGTTACTATGCTACCTCTGCACCCCCTATAGCTACACCCCTGGATTCCAACATGGTTGTGCCCATGTAACACATAATGATGTACTGTATTTGATAGAGCTGTATTTCTGAATATTTCTAAAAAATTCTGCTTATCACATGGGTATGTGGGATGGAGACTAAATAGATAAGTGTGACATACAGCATGTTCCAGTTCATATACAATGTCAACATCTAAGAAGCAATGACTCTGCTCCACACAAGGACAAGATCCTCTCAATCCTCAGATAATGTCCATATAAAAATACACATGAATTGCTTATTGCATTTAAATCAGCATATCAGACATATCAGCCTCTGGATTTTCTCATAATTCAAGGTCTGTGAGGTGTGTCCTTATTAGATTATTCAGAGAACCATACTGATGTTGTAAGAAGTAGACTAACAAGTGTGGCCTCACCCCTGACATTTCAGGGTTTTTACCGTATCTATGGTGCGTTTTGTACATGTTCCAACTCATCTCACAAGGTACTGACAACAGTGAGTTTGAGGCACACTGCTGATGTTGGTTGTGTCTCGTCTGCTACCTAGAGAAATAAAGGGAGATGTTGAAACATTTCTTGCTGCTTACATTATCTTGGTAACAAGGAAGGAGCTGTGCAGTTCAATTAGTTGGTTTCCAAGCCTCAGCATGTACTCAAGTGGAAATGTACTTTGCGCTAAAGGTGTTGCCCAAGATTTTGATATTGCTGGCCTATCCTCAGGATAGGCCACCTACTGTATATCATATCGGTGGGAGTCTGACACTTCACCCCTCCGCTGGTAGGTGTAGTGCTGCCATCACTGAAGTGAATGGGAGCAGTACTGTAGTTACCAGCTACACTGCACAATGGACAGACCTTTGAGGTTCTGACACTGGAAGTTATTAGCAAATTGACAGGCATGAGAGATGTTGGAGCCCCAACAATTTAATATTGATGGCCATCAATATAAAAATCGTGGACAAGCCTTTAACCCAGCCTTACATTATTTTGGGATTTTTTTTAACACCTTAAGGACTAGACCATTTTTTGCAAATCTGACCAGTGTCACTTTATGTGCGAATAACTTTAAAACGCTTTTACTTATCCAGCCCATTCTGAGACAGTTTTTTCGTCACATATTGTACTTCATGACACTGGTAAAATGAAAAATACCAACTCAGTTTTATTTATAAAAAAAAATACCAAATTTGCCAAAATTTTGGAACCAATTAGCAAATTTCTAAGTTCAATTTCTCTACTTCTATAATGCATAGTAATACCTCCAAAAATAGTTATTAATTTACTTACCCCATATGTCTACTTCATGTCTGGATCATTTTGGAAATGCCATTTTATTTTTAGAGGACGTTACAAGGCTTAGAAGTTTAGAAGCAAATCTTGGAAATTTTCTGAAATTTTCAAAAACCAATTTTTTTAGGTACCAGTTCAGGTTTGAAGTCACTTTGTGAGGCTTAAATAATAGAAACCACCCAAAACTGACCCCATTTTAGAAACTACTCCCTTCAAGGTATTCAAAACTGATTTTACAAACATTGTTAACCCTTTAGGTGCTCCACAAGAGTTATTGGCAAATGGAGATGAGATTTCAGAATTTCATTTTTTTGCCAAATTTTCAATTTTAACCCATTTTTTCCACTAACAAACTAACAAAGCAAGGGCTAACAGCCAAACAAGACTGTATATTTATTGCCCTGACTCTGCCGTTTACAGAAACACCCTATATGTGGTCGTAAACTACTGTATGGCCACACGGCGGGGTGTAGAGGGAAAGGAGCGCCATGTGTTTTTTGGAAGGCTGATTTTTATGGACCGGTTTATTTACACCGTGTCCTGTTCTAGCCCCCCTGGTGCACCCCTACAGTAGAAACTCCCTAAAAGTGACCCCATTTTGCAAACTACACCCCTCAAGGTATTCAAAACTGATCTTACAAGCTATGTTAACCATTTAGGTGCTCCACAAGAGTTATTGGCAAATGCAGATGAAATTTCAGAATTTCATTTTTTTGCCAAATGTTCCATTTTAACCCATTTTTTCCATTAACAAAGCAAGGGTTAACAGCTAAACAAGATGGTTTCTTTATTGCCCTGACTCTGCTGTTTACAGAAACACCCTATATGTGGTCGTACACTACTGTACAACCACACGGCGGGGCATAGAGCGAAAGGAGCGCTGTGTGGTTTTTAGAAGGCTGATTTTTATGGACCGGTTTATTTACAAGGTATTCTGTTTCAAGCCCCCCTGATGCACCCCTGGAGTAGAAACTTCCTAACAGTGACCCCATTTTGGAAACTACACCCCTCAAGGTATTCAAAACTGATCTTACAAGCTATGTTAACCATTTAGGTGCTCCACAAGAGTTATTGGTAAATGGAGATGAAATTTCAGAATTTCATTTTTTTTGCCAAATTTTCCATTTTAACCCATTTTTTCCACTAACAATGCAAGGGTTAACAACCAAACAAGACAGGATCTAAGGATGGTGATTGGTGGGGTGTTATCACCCCACTGATCTCCATCCTATACTGGGTTATCGGGTCACCAGACACCCGAATAACCCGGAAACGCAGCAAACCGCAGGTTTGAATTGATCTGCGGTTTGCTGCGGTCGCCGATATGGGGGGATGGGGGGGGGGGGCACCAGAGTGCCTGTGATCTGTCCCAGTTCTTGTTGGTTACTGTAATTCGCTGGATAAGCAACTCATTAAAGGTAAAAAGGATTCACCAGTCAACAATCACTATAGCTGTAAACTAATGAAATAGCATAAAATTGTCCTGGCAAGGAGAAGAATGTTGGTGGCTGCAACAAATCCATCTTTTGCAGCCACCACCACACTTCTCCTTGTGAGTAGAATAACACTAGAGAGTGTCTTTAACACATTTTATGCTATTTCATTAGTTTACAGCTATAGTGATTAATTACTATAGGTTTATTACTAACAGCATCAAGCTGTAGGTTTAATACTGGAGTGTTAGTTGATACAGATCCAAATCTCTCACATCTAGCATTGTGCTGATCTGTTTTTATCAAGGTCATAGGCTCCATAGGCTCTGCTGACTGACTTGAGGATTTGAGGGACAAGAACCACCTTTCCAGTGATTGGGGTTCCTAGTGGTCAGACTCCGTACCGTATAACACTTATCACCTACCAGTCCAGGAGCTAGATAATAAATGCTTTGTACATTTAGAAACGAATAAGCAAAACACATTTTTCTTGACAAACTGAAAAATGACTGCAGTAAATTAAAAATCTCATAACTGAAGCTTTTAAATGAATTAAAATGACTGCATTAGTTACCTGTGGTGAAAGTTTCATGTAGATTTTGTGTTGCAAATTCGATCCATTCTCCAAAAAGGATTCCTTTTCCAGGAGTATAGGATGTCTGTAGGTAATCCCTGGCGTTAAAGTTATCAATGTAGTCTTGCTGAGAGGTATGGGGGGCGGCCATGATGTTCTCTTCTCAGGATTGTCCTCAGATTCTCTGCTAGATTTTTCAGAATTAGACCTGATTGTAAAATAACAATAACCCTTTACCAATAACATATAATTTATATTATAGCAATTAAATAGCCTACCACCAAAGAGTCTCCTTTGAAGCAACTCATTGCAGAGAGCACTTCACAGTCATGCCCCACCCTGGGCACTTGCAAGAGAAAAATTTGGCAGAATAAAGTTGCTTTCAGACTACTCCTGATAAAGGCTCCACAAATGGTATGTTTGTACTGCTCTACCCAGCATCTTCCCAATGTGAGTCGGCTATGTAGCACTGTCCCAACTGCTGACAGATTCCCTTTAAACCAGTACCTGGCCAGCTATTCTGATCATGTTGTCAGTGAGAGTATAAGACCCATACCAACTAATTTCACTGGATGATAAATTCTTATATGGAGTCTTTAACATATAGTACAAGAATATCAAGAAGTAAAAGACAATGATATAATATATACCCCCTGGCAGGCAGCATGGTATAGAGCGGGAGATGCTGAGCACATTGATATACAGTTTTGTGGGAAAAGATTCAGTAGAAATTGTATTTTATTAACACAATTCACACAAATGTTAGGACTCTGTGCCCGTGCAGTCCACAATGCATGGGCACCAGCTGTGTGAATTCCATATTGTTGTGTAGACACATTGACTCAATTGGTCTCCAATCCGCAAAATACGGCAAAAGATAGAGTGCTTCAGTGGGCTTCCGATTCGTGCCTCTGCTCCATAAAAGATATGACATTTCCAATCTTTTGCCAAAATGTTTGCGAATCGTGGACCCATTAAATTCAATGGTTCAGCATCCATACCAGGAAGTGCACGTCAGTATATTCCCACCAATTCATTATAGCTTTTTTGGCAGATTAATTATATACTGTATAGATTCTGTTTTACCAGAAAATTATTGTTTAAACCTATGTGAAAAATTGAAACCCATGAGAAATATTGAATATTACTTAGATTAAATCGTACATCTTCCAAAGCTGGACACATGCAATGCCATAATTCAGCATTTACCAAGTTGCAGTAGCAAACATGGTATCTAAATGGTTTATAGAGGTTTCGATTTCCCAATGTGCACCATAAAGGTTCCCTGCAATGTGATCACAGGGTCCTGATGGCAGCTAAGTCAACCGTAGGACTAATGGATGCAAAGAAGACCCTGTTGTTATACTGGCAGGCAAAATACAGAAGTATCATAATATATTTTACCAGTGATCAAAATATCAAAATCCAAATGGAGCTCCCTCCTTTCTGAGCCCTGCTGTGTCCGTAAACAGCATTATATGATCACATATGAGGCATTTCTGTACTCAGTAGACATTGTGCAACAGTGTGTGTGTGGGGTTCATTTCTTAGAGATTTCCACTGTACTTGTACCTCATGGGCACCCAAACCCATTCCACCAAAATTAGAGCTTCAAAGTGTCAAATGCCACTCCCTCTCTTCTGAGACCTGTAATTTGCCTATACAGCTGTTTATGACCACATATGGAGTTTTTTTTATACATGGGAAACATTATGTAACACATTTTTTTTCCTGCTAAGGTCCTATGCAAACAGCCTTATTTTTGTTCCATTGGAACAGTCACTTTTCTTTCCGGGTGTACGCCCTCCACAAATCACTTCAACCAGATTCCTTCCTGCTACCAACTTCTTATCCTTCAGTTTGAAATGGCTTGTACTCACAGATGGCCAAAACCATCTGTGCACTTCGTCCAAAAAAAAACAAAGACATAGCACAGATAGATAAACCCGGGGCTTCACGCAAAGACACTTTAATAACTTACATAAAACCACTCGAACAGCGCATGTAATATATAAAATAATTGCCCAACCTAGGTTTCGCTCTGCTTCTCCAGGGGCGTCACATACTTTATCCAACAATATGGGCAGTATTTAAATCTCGTCATGTTTTATGTCACTTCCGCACAATCCATTTTAAAATACTGTTTACAATTCATAAAACCACATCTATTTGTTTCAATTATATCACCATATTAAATTACACAAAAATAATTAGGCAAATTCTCATAATTCACTTATCCACGGATAATACTTTCTATATAACAATATTTTGTCCTATTTCACTCCTCCTTTTAGTTCCGATCTAAATTACCTTGAAATCTCTTCACCCTTTTCCCATCACGTGGAGACACCTTTCAAAATAGGTAACTATTGATATCTGCCAGTAACGCTATAGTTTCCCATAGATCTCCTAACTCATTAAGATATTAATTATACAACACTCAAATAGCAAAATATTAACTATTCCTGCATGCAAACCGCCTTGATATCCCACTCTATATTGAGACCTCTCGGTTGTAGTGTTTGCATCTTAAAATTCCATGGTGAAACAAGTCACATAATACTTTAAATAAATAAATAAATAAGAAGACACCCAAACATGTATTTGGATAAACAAGGCCGTGTTGCTTTATTTTGGGGCTACCCATAAAATTGCACCAATAAATATTGAATTAAATAATCCATAAAGAATAGATAACCATAAATAGATAATATTAACTTTATCAATAACCAATAAATCTTGAACAAAAGTCCACCCCGCATTAGCTGGGCAAAAAAATACCACAAGCCATGCCTCTAAGAGAGCATGTCCCCCCCTCCCCCCTAAAAAAAAAAAGCCACACGGCCACTTCTCAATTGCATTCTTGAGTCCCAAATTAAAAATATCCAAACCCATCTCTGACAAGTGCACATTGTCAGACCTGTATATGCCTGGGACAAAGCCTTCTAGATCAATGTGTCTGTAACTAAAACCCCCCTAAGACTGGCAAAAATTTTGACATGGCCCTGTTGATCTGCTTTATAATCCTATTGAAAACCAGATTATCTTTAGCAGAGCGTATCAATCTTAGGACGAACTCAGAGAAAACTACAGTTGCATCCGGAAATGTGCATGTCAACAGGGCCAAGTGTTTTTTCATTTCCCATATTAAATCTAAAGTTTTCATACTGCCTATGACTAGAGTTGAGCGGACACCTGGAAGTTCGGGTTTGCCGGGTTCGGTCGAACTTTGATGCAAAGTTTGGGTTCGGGAACCGAACTTGACCCCGAACCCCATTGAAGTCAATAGGGACCCGAACTTTGGGGCACTAAAATGGCTCTAAAAAAGTCATAGAAAGGGCTAGATGGCTGCAAAAGGAAGCAAAATGGGGATAAGTACAAGACAATTCCCCTGCAAACAAATGTGGATAGGGAAATGACTTAAAATAATAATAATCTTGAACTAGGAGGAGGTTCATATGGAGTAGGAAGTTGAGGAGGTGGTGGACGTGGAAGTGTAGGTGGAAGCGGTGGTGGAGGAGGTAGTCGACAACACTGTTTTGTTTCTGGTTTTGTTAGTTTTTTTTTTTTTGGGGGGGTAGACCCCAAAACATTGGTAAATATAGAAAAGAAAACAAAGAGAAAGTGCGTTGGAGTACAACAAAGGCTGGGTGAAGTATATACATGTGTATTCTGCATAAGGTACGGACAATTCCTGTGGGACCTAAGCCTGGTTCATTTTAATGAATGTGATCTTGTCCACATTGGCTGTGGACAGGCGGCTGCGCTTGTCTGTGATAACGCCCCCTGCTGGGCTAAACACACGTTCAGACAATACACTGGCTGCAGGGCAAGCCAGCACCTCCAAGGCATAAAGGGCAAGCTGAGGCCATGTGCCCAATTTGGAAACCCAGAAGCTGAATGGGGCAGACCCATCAGTCAGTACGTGTAGGCGTGTGCACAAATACTAATCCACCATGTTGCTGAAATGCTCCCTCCTGCTAAGACGTTCCATTTCAGGTGGTGGTGCTGGTTCTTGTGGCATGGTGACAAAGCTTTTTCACAGTTTGGCCATGCTAACCCTCCCTTCTGAGGTGCTGGCGGTGCCCCAGCTGCGTTGGCGACTTCTTTCTCCTCCTCTGCCTTTGCCTTGTGCTTCCACTGAGGCCCCGGTGTCAGGTGGGAATGCTACCAGCAGCGCGTCTACCAGCGTGCGCTTGTAAGGGGGAATATCGCCCAACAATCTAAATGCCGCCTAATTTACTGAATATATTTCCCAGTCAGGTTTGCAGTGCAGGGGTACTTTGAAAGAAAAAAGGGGTACAGATCACCCAACAATCTAAACGCCACTGAATTTACAGAATATATTTCCCTGTCAGGTATACAGTGCAGGGTACTTTGAAAGAAAAAAGGGGTACAGATCACCCAGCAATCTAAACGCCGCCGAATTTAGAGAATATATTTCCCTAGCAACCCTGCGTGAAAATCGCACCGCAATAGCACATGCTTGCGGATGCTTGCGATTTTCACGCAGACCCATTAATTTCTATGTACTAGTAAGAGCAGAGTGACATTCGGAGCCACGTGACTCCAGCTTCTATAGAGGCTGGGTCACATGCTGCACTTGGCGAATCACAGCCATGCCATTAGTAGGCTTGGCTGTGATGGCTTCTAAGGGCACACTAGTTAATCGCTTGTTGATTGACTGCCCTGCAGCCTTTCAACAAGCACCATTAAATCGACGAACATCAAACTTGAACCCGAACTTGTACTGAAAAGTTCAGGTTCGGGTCCGGGTACAAGAAATCCTAAAGTCCGGTACGAACCCGAACTTTACAGTTCGGGTTTACTCAACACTACTTTAATTTAAACTCCCCAGGTTCCTTCTTAGGAAATATGCCTAAGGGTCCATTCACACGTCCGTTGTTTTCCTATAATCCGAAAATAGGACCGTTTTTTGCGGATCCTATTTTCCAAGAATTCTTTCCGTTTGTAATCCGTTTTTTGCGGATCCGCAAAAAACGGATAGAAGAATAAAATTGCATTGCACAACAGACTGCAATTTTCGGATTAGAATAGGACATGTTTTATTTTTTTACGGACACTATGTACTGAGAAAATTATGCGGACAGCACTCTTTGTGCTGTCCGCATATTTTATAGACCCATTAAAAATCAATGGGTCTGAATTCTGTCCACAACTATTCCGTGACTAGTCCGAAAAATCGGGATCAGATGCGGAACTAAACAACGGACGTGTGAATGGACCCTAAAGGGGATAAGCGGAAATTCTCAACAGGTGGATAATCAAAGGGGTTTGCAATCCTACCAACTTCTAATTCTTTCTTAATTTTACTACGAAATACATCCGCATATCTCCCTACAGATTTTAATTTATCCACCAATGAACAACCAATACCCTTAAAAAACCTAGCGAAAAACCATCAATGGTTAAATTAGCTTTCACTTGGTCTGGATATCGCTTTAGCCATGGCAACATTTCTGCTAATTTCACTGTAGTCCAAGCTTTTTGCAAGCTGCTCCTTAATTGACAGCTGCTGAAAATTCGCTCCACTGGAAAAAACTTGAAAAAGGATGGGTGCCCCCACAAAAGGAACGCTCATGCTTATAGCGACAATTTGCTAATCACTTACAGGTATTCTCATTGAACGCAAAACAAACTCCCTTCCTGAAACCTTATGGGGAGGGAGATTGTAGGAGCGGAGCGGTTCTTTGCGGTAATATCAAATTGATCCATAGGCCGACATCCTTAACACCCCACTTCAAAGATGGATGAACTGCTAATTTTTGCCTAAATAATTAATTATATTGGAATCCTGCCACACCTCCAAACTTACGGTATGACTTCAATATAATGTCCAAAAGTTGGAATAAACTGCAACATTTTTCTGGAAGTTTTTCCCCAAATACAGCTGAATAAATGCAGAAAGCCTGCAGCCAGTAATTAAAAGAACGTGGCTGACTACGCTTTCTATCCTCATCTATCTTTTCATCCTTCTTGTCCGTGTGGACAATATGTTCCTTACTAGATGGTAATAATGAAAACTTTTCAATAAATTATAAACGCCATATACGTTCTTTAATGCTTGGTGTTAAATAAAAGCCTAGAGGCGATATATCACAAGATAACGCCTCTTTAACACAGGCTATGGAAACACCAATACCCTTATCCAGTACAGGAATAGTTTGACTCTGAATTGTCGCCTTGGGCTGATTAAGCCAGACCCCAGAAGGCGATTCAATATTCCCGTTCTGAATAAAATCAAAAAAGGGGAACATGAGCCAGAAACAAATTGATGATTGGAAAGTAAATTAGACATGGACTGAACATTGATTCTCTCACCACTAGATGGCGCCTCCTGACCAGAATCAGAGGAATGAAGATTCTTTGCCTCCAGCTTCAGAGGATCTTCACCCTGGACTTCAGGTAAGATTACTTTTGCTAAAGGCAAGCTACAGGAACCCAGGCTGCTGCTTGGAACATTGTAGATCCACTGTGGGTCTTTAAATGTGCTTGGCTCCCCACTCTGCTGCCCTCCTTGGATATAATCAGCGCTGCTTGTCACCGTTGTAAAGCTCCGCTGCCCTGCATCAACAGCTGCCTTTTCATTTTCCTGCTGGTGCCGCCTCTTCCTGTAAGTTGCTGGGGTCAGCGCTTCCTCCTCTGCTGATTTCCTGGATCCTGCCCTCCTTATTCTATCCTCAGAGGGTGGAGTATAGGTGTGCCGTGCAATGCGAGCTCTTTTGCTAGGCAGCGCCTCTAACTCCACCCCTGACAACCTGCTGCTCTCTGGCGCTGCTCCCCGTCGCTCCTCCGCCGGCTTTACCAGCTCCGGTTCCTTCGCCGATTCAGCCACAACTTCAGGCTGGGCAAGGGGGGGGGGGGGGGACGGACACAAAAACCACTGAGCAGCCAAAACATTAAAACCAGACACCAAACCACACATAATCATAGTGACTCTGTCCAGATTAGTCCCCATACATTATCCACACCTCACCCTTCTTTCATGTCTCCTCATCACATCTCCATTCCCACAGAGCTTCACCTTTATTCAGGTTCATGATTCCTGACAAGCAAAGTAGAGAGGATGATGAGGCAGCACTATGGCTCATTGTGGTGAAGTAACTTGTCCTGTGTGGTAAACACAGGTTTTGTGTATACTAATAGCACGGCGGCCATTTTATTTCTCCTAATGATTGCTCCCTAGACAAAACTAGCCATTCTAAGTATTGAAAGGTATTTGTGAATATATTTATTATATAATTATAATTAAATTATTTAAATATTATATTTATTTAAAAAAAATTTATTCCTGGTGAACCCCTTTAAGGGTTTTTATTTTGATATGTACAACTACAAACCACAGATTCGTCATACAAAAATATTCAGTTTTAGAGATAGACAAATACTTAGATTCTTTCATGAATGGAAATAGTAAGACAAGAGGTCCACTTATCAATTGAAAGAATGTTCCTAATAATTCAAAAGATGCAAGGTCACCCTATGAGCAACATATAAAGATCCTAGAATACTCATATTCCTATAGTATTTGTGTACAGGCTGTTAATTCCCCCCAGGCTATCGGGTTAAGGGAAAGATCATGCTTAATGGCGTTATGCAGCAATAGATCTGATTGGTGGGTGTCTGACACCTGGCACCTCCGCTGATCAGCTTTTTGAAGAGGAGACGGCACTCCGCTTCCTGTTCATTACACTGCACTTCTTCTTAGAAGTGCAGTGTAATGATGAATACTCACTCCATTCGCTTGAATAGTACATGAAATTACAGTACACCGCCGCGCCACAGGAGATGACTCGTAGTCTAGTGATGAGGAAGCAGCGCTCGCATGGAGCACTGCCTCCTCGCCAAATAGCTGATCAGGCTTTACAGGTTCCTTTGTGAATCTCAGTTTTCCTTCCTTTTCTCTCTGTATCAAAAAGTGCAGAGCGGTCCATTTATGATACGGTGATAGTGTGGACATGGCAGCAGCATGAGGAGACCACAGAGTGGCAAGGTGACATAGTGTGGAGATGGCAGCAGCAGCAGACTACCACAGAGTGGCAAGGTGACATAGCTTGGGGATGGCAGTAGCAGCAGCATCAGGAGGATACCACAGAGTGCCAAGGTGACATCGTGTGGAGATGGCAGCAGCATAAGGTGACCACAGAGTGGCAAGGTGACATAGTGTGGAGATGGGAGCATCATGAGGAGACTACAGAGTGGCAAGGTGACATAGTGTGGAGATGGCAGCAGCATGAGGAGACCACAGAGTGGCAAGGTGATATAGTCTGGAGGTGGTGGCAGGATAAGGAGGCCACAGAGTGGCAAGGTGACATAGTGTGAATATGGCAGCAGCAGCAACAGGAGGATACCACAGAGTGGAAAGGTGACAGTGTGGAGATGGCAGCAGCTTGAGGAGACCACAGAGTGGCAAGGTCACATAGTGTGGAGATGGCAGCAGCATGAGGAGACCACAGAGTGGCAAGGTCACATAGTGTGGAGATGGTAGTAGCAGTAACAGCAGCATTAGGAAGATACCACAGAGTGGCCAAGTGACATAATGTGGAGATGGCAGCAGCAGGAGGTTACCACAAGTTGCAAGGTGACATAGTGGGCAGCATCATGAGGGCAGCATCATGAGAAGACCACAGAGTGGCAAGGTGACATAGTGTGGAGATGGCAGCAGCATGAAGAGACCACAGAGTGGCAAGGTGATATAATGTGGAGATGGCAGCAGCTGCAGCAGGATATCACAGAGTAGCAATGTGACATAGTGTGTATATGGCAGCAGCATGAGGATACCACAGAGTGGCAAGGTGACATAATGTGGAGATGGCAGCAGCTGCAGGAGGATACAACAGAGTGCCAAGGTGACATAGTGTGGAGATGGCAGCAGCATGAGGAGACCACAGAGTGTCAAGGTGACATAGTGTGGAGATGGCAGTGGCAGCAGCAGCAGGATGATACCACAGAGTGGCAAGGTGACATAGTGTGGATATGGCAGCAGCGTGAGGAGACCACAAAGTGGCAAGATGACATAATGTGGAGATGGCAGGAGCAGCAATATACCACAGAGTGGCAAGGTGACATAGTGTGGATATGGCAGCAGCATGAGGAGACCACAGAGTGGCAAGGTGACATAGTGTGGAGATGGCAGCAGCATGAGGAGACCAAAGAGTGCCAAGGTTACATAGTGTGGAGATGGCAGCAGCAGGAGGATACCACAGAGTGCTAAGATGACATAGTGTGGAGATGGCAGCATCATGAGCAGACCACAGAGTGGCAGGGTAACATAGTGTGGAGATGGTAGCAGCATGAGGAGACCCCAGAGTGGTAAGGTGAAATAGTGTGGATATGGCAGCAGCATGAGGAGATCACAGGGTGGCAAGGTGACATCGTGTGGAGATGGCAGCAGCATGAGGATACCACAGAGTGGCAAAGTGACATAGTTTGGAGGTGGCGGCAGCATCAGGAGGCCACAGAGTGGCAAGGTGACTTAGTGTCAATATGGCAGCAGCAGGAGGATACCACAGTGTGGCAAGGTGACATAGCATGGAGGTGGCAGCAACATGAGGAGACTGCAGAGTAGCAAGGTGACATAGTGTGGAGATGGCAGCAGCATGAGGAGACCCCAGAGTGGCAAGGTGACATAGTGTGAATATGGCAGTAGCAGCAGCAGGAGATATTATGCAGAAAAAACGCTATGTGGCTCTTATAGGGGACAACAAAGTCAGTTAGCAGCAGTCCCACACAAGTCGGTGTGGATCCTAATCACCGTTTTTAGCAACACATAAAAGATAAAGGTGGTGGGGCCGCGCTTTCAATCCAGAGTCCACTTGCTGGGAACACAGCGCCGGATAATCACAGCAGTCCTCCAAGGCTACTTCTAATGTCTTGTACCGACCAACCAAACGCAGTTGCTCCAATATGTCCTTTCCCTTCAAAGCAAACGATCGGGCATAGTGTAGTACATCCAGCTGCTTATCATAAAGTGTGCCTCAATTCCCGCCAAAGAGCTAGTCGCCATTTGTGAACGTGACTTACCAGAGGTGCTCGGACTCAACGCGCGGTGCAAAGTGGAACGCGCCCACAGAGTAGGACAAAACCCGAATACGCACATGAGACCTGCTCTCTCACAGGACCATGGCGGGGGAGATAAATACCCATCTAAGAGCAACAGGCCGAGACAGGTCATTGTCAAAAACCTTGACTACTCGGATAAAGCCGCCATACTCCGGGCCTATAAACAAGGTGGCACCCCTATATCGATTAGAGGACACAGAGTCTTAATTTTTGGAGACTTTTCTGCCGAGGTGACAAGGAGGAGGAGAGCATTCGCACCGATCTGCACATCGCTTTTCAAAGAGCAAATCCGCTTCTCGTTATTGTATCCAGCCACTCTGAGGGTCCTTCATCCGGACGGAACGACGCTATTCTTCACAAACCCAAAAGAAGCGGGTCGGGTATTGTATCCCACAGAGCTACGAGATACTCACTTACCTGCCCTGACATTTTCTCCCGCGGCAGCTTCTTCACCACGGCCTGCAGAGGCCCCAGGGCCTGGCTGACCCACCGCGGCCTCCTATTGTGACACAGATAAGTACTTCGGCTTTTGGTAGCCATTAATGGTTGTTCTATATTACCGTTACTGACTGGTTGGCTTACAGAGGTCATCATTAGGCCTTAGAACAGTTCTGTTGAGACCGAATGGATGGTATAACAAGCAGTGCTGGAGGGAATAAGAAAGAACTTTACATCTGAACTTTTTTTCTCGGGCTTATTGCACTCAGGGTTAATGCATAGCGTCTTTTGCTCAGTCGAGGAGAAGGGTGGAAATCCATGTGGAAATGTGGACTGAGATGCTTAAATCGCAATATTTTAGCCTACACTGCTATTTCAGTTCTCTTTTCTTAATATGCTTGCAGTTTTTGTCAATTCTTCTTCTATAATGCTGCTGGATTTGCTCCATGTTGTTTGTCATCTGATGGAAAAAAGTGAAGTCAGGGGCGTATGCATGTTACTTAACTTGGAGCGAGCATGCCAGAGATATTGTTGTGTTCGGGCACGTTCGCTCCAAGGACTGTGGTTTTTGTTTAGGGGGTTCGGGTGGGGTTGGGAAAGAGGGAGAAGGTTTGTTCATAATGCTATCCTGACTCATGATGCTATAATACGAATCGCTAAGGAGAATTGCCCAGATGGCTGACTTCATCAAAATTATTACTTGGAATGTCAAAGGGCTGCGTTCACAATACAAGCGAATGATGGTGTTGCGACACCTAAAAAGGCTGGGGGCAGACTTAGCTCTACTTCAAGAAACTCATTTGACTGAAAATGATTTCTTTCGTATGAAACGCCTGTGGGTGGGGGAAGTATATGGGTCCTCGGCGGTAGGAAGCAAAGCAGGAGTCCTGACGCTGATAAAGAAAGGTTTCCCATACAAGGTTCTGGCTCATGATGAGGATGGTACGGGACGCTGCTCGCACATTCAGCTCACAACTTCGTCTGGTGACATAAGTGTATACAATGTCTACGGCTCAAATGATCAAGATGCTAACTTTTTTTCCTCCCTAGGTGTTCGTATATTGACTGACCCTGTAGACATGCGACTTGTCGAGGGAGACTTTAACGAGGTTGTAGATAAACGTGAAGACAGAGCTAGGGGCACCTCTTATGGGGACTCAGGCCCTATGGGCATCACGAGGCTTCACTCTCTACTGACGGACACAGGGATGAGGGACGTCTGGAGATTGTATAACCCTGAAGGTAGGGACTTTACTTTCTACTCACCATCTCACCAATCATGGTCACGCATTGATTATCTATTGACCTTTAGAGATGTCCCGAACTGTTCGACAGCGAACAGTTCGCTTTTGCCAGCGAACATTATGCTCGATTCGCCCTACATTCAGCTTACCTTTCTACCAAAGCCAGGCATAGTGAATTCAATTTAAAGCTGCAGTGTTAGAGCAGGGAGAGTATTAACTAGTGTCCTCTGTGCACCCCAACTCTCAAACCAAGAAAAGTCCTTTCTAAAAATGATATATCATTAATGATCATGTTCTATCACATTTAACTTAAACCACTCAGATCATGCCAAAAGCCAGGTATGTGCAGGCTGAATATCTATCCATAAGACAGGGTGTCAGCATACCTTACAATAACAATCATGAGTTTTCAAACATAAGTTCTCAATCCAAAAGGAGAAAAAAATTGCTTAGCATTGGTTGGCTATCTAGAGGGGCCTGGACCCTAGACCATTATCATTAGAGCGACAAAAATTGTAATTTTATATGCCAGCCTAACTCCTCTCTCACTGCCTAAGAGAGCTGCATAACATTTCCCAACATTTAAAACTCATTTGCATACACATGGCCAAGAAATGCTAATGAGCAATATAGCAGTATCTGCCTTGTTTGTAAACTGAAACACGATTTGCATGGCTTTCCTATAGTCCCATGTTATGCAAATGAGTTTATATGACAAAACAGAATAGAAAGATTATAAAGTTAGTCTTTGAACAATTGCAAAATAAAAAAAAAATATGCAGCCTTCCTAATCATTGAGATGAGAGCTAGGTGGCATATTAAAAAAATATTTTTTGTCACCCTAATGATAATCATCTATCCCCCTAGATACCTAACCCTAAACAGACAATTTTCCTTTTGGAAAAACTGGTTAAAACCCAGGCTGCCTTGCTAAGGTATGCTGATGATCTGTCTGTCTGTCTGATGGATTGTTGGCCTTGCATATACCTGGTGCTTGGTGGCCATAGGGGAGAACTGTTCTGTGTTGTTAATTGGATGTTTTATGTAATAATACAAACAACAATAATAATAATTTTGTCTTTGTCTGTTTTATAAAGGACAAAAATTAGGGCTTTGTTATCTATTGTACCATGTGTTTGATTATTACATCTTAAAGGGATACTGACTACCTGTTCCTGCTGTGCTGTCCACTTCCTGGTGGCGGGCTTAGTTTTGTTTGATTGAAGTGTATAATTCTGCTGTGCTGCGCATGCGCCTAGGAAGTTTATTCTTCACTAGGAATAAGTCACCATAGTGCATGCACATTCAGGACAGCACATGGTACAGACAGGAGAAAATGAGTCAAGCACGGTCAGCGGAATCCCTGACAGAGGAAAATTATGAATAAAAATGTTTTATAGACATTATGCAAAGACAGTGTTTGATGATAATAGCATAGTTTTTCTGAGATCAAGGATCCTAATACAGGAAAATATATATATATATATATATATATATTTCTATAAGGTAAAACAGCCTGTCCCTTTAAGGTGTAATACTCAATCAAACATACAGTAAGGTAGCTGATTAAAAAAACTAATCTTTGTATTTTATAAAACAGACAAACACAAAGACAGACTTACAGACATTTACCCTAGCCTGCCTATCATAAAATCTTATTATTATTGTTGTTTGTATTATTACATAAAACATTCAATGGTCAACACAGAACAGTTCTCCCCTATGGCCACCAAGCACCAGGTATATGCAGGACCAACAATCCATCAGACAGATCATCAGCATAACTTAGCAAGGCAGCCTGGGTTTTAACCAGTTTTTCCAAAAGGAAAATTGTCTGTTTAGTGTTAGGTATCTAGGGGGACCTGTGCACATAGATGATTATCATTAGGGTGACAACATTCTTTATTTTTTTTTAATATGCCACCTAGCTCTCATCTCAATGATTAGGAAGGCTGCATAGTTTTTTTTTGATTTTGCAATTGTTCAAAGACTAACTTTATAATCTTTCTATTCTGTTTTGTCATATAAACTCATTTGCATAACATGGGACTATGGGAAAGCCATGCAAATCGTGTTTCAGTTTACAAACAAGGCAGATACTGCTATATTGCTCATTAGCATTTCTTGGCCATGTGTATGCAAATGAGTTTTAAATGTTGGGAAATGTTATGCAGCTCTCTTAGGCAGTGAGAGAGGAATTAGGCTGGCATATAAAATTACAATTTTTGTCGCCCTAATGATAATGGTCTAGGGTCCAGGTCCCTCTAGATAGCCAACCAATGCTAAGCAATTTCTCTCTTTTTGGATTGAAACTTATGTTTGTTTGTCTAAATTGTTCAAACCTGTCATTGTAAGGTATGCTGACACCCTGTCTTATGGATAGATTGTCAGCCTGCACATACCTGGCTTTTGACATGGTGTAGAGTGATTTTTGTTTTCTTTACAAGTAATAAAAGTATGTTAAATATTTAAATTAGCATTTAAAAGTAGGTTAGAAAATAAAATGTTAGAGTAGATTTAGATGTCATAAAATAGGCTATTTTAAACTATTTAAAAATATTAGTTGAATTATGCCCTTTAGTTAGTCAACTTAAAACAACTTTTCTATCACTATTGTAGCTAGAAAGAGTCACTGTGGGTTTTAATATTCGCCTGCCAATAGAAGTCTATTGGGGTTCGCCCTGTTCGCCTGTTCGCGAACATTTGAGTAAGTTCGGGTTCGTTGTTCGCGACATCTCTATTGACCTCTGCTTCTCTGGTGGGACGTATTGGAGACCCACACATTGAACCATTGGTAATATCTGATCACGCACCAGTATCTCTCAAACTCCGTGCTGAGATCACTAGAGAAACAGACATGTGTGGCGTTTTCCGTCGGCCATGATGTCTGACGAAAACTTTAGAGAACTGTTGAGGGGATGGTGGCTAGAATACATCCAGGACAATTAGGGGGCATGTAGTGACCAAGTGTTATGGGATGCAGGGAAAGTAGTCCTTAGGGGGAAGATTATGGCTTACATAGGCGCTAAGAAGCGGACGGCAAGGATAAATCTCAAGACACTCAACGACTCCTTACGTGGGGCATATACTGCTTTTCGTGCAACCCCAAATCCAGACACACAGAATCGATGGCGTAATGCTAAGTCAGAGTATGAAAAGTGCCTACTAAAATGGGAAAAATTGTCTTACTCAAAGTGGGAGGCCCAGTTATTTAGAGACGGTAATAAGGCGGGTAGGTTGTTGGCCCGACTGTAGCCATCCCCAGACCACAATTTCAGCGTTGAAAGACTCACCGGGCAGGTTATGTACACATCCAAAAGAGATCAATGGTTTACTGCAAACTTTCTATACTCACCTTTATCGGCCAGATATTTGCCCCTCTGAACACCGTTCGTACTGGTTGGACCCCTCTAAATTACCAAAAATATCTGACACTGATAGGGAACTCCTTAACGTCCCAATCACCTCAAATGATGTTTCAATGGCTATAAAGCGCATGGCCTTGGGGAAGGCTCCTGGTCCTGATGGATACACGGGTGAATTTTATAAAATTCTGGCACCGGAGCTCTCCCTGAGGCTATCTAGCTTGTTTAATGGATATCTTCAGGGTTCTGATATTCCCCAGCAAACTAATATGGCCTACATTAAAGTGTTACCCAAACCTAACAGAGATCTTACTTTAGCATCATCATACCGCCCCATATCACTAATCAATGTGGACCTTAAACTATTAAAATATTGGCCGATAGGTTGGCAAGTATACTACTTAAAATAATATCACCGGCGCAAGTTGGATTTGTACAAGGTAGGTCGGCAGTCATTAACATACGTAAAGTATTGACTGTCTTAGATGAGATCAAGCTACGCCCAGCCGGCCATCCATCCCCGGCCATTGTGTCTATTCACGCTGAGAAAGCTTTCGACAATGTAGACTGGTTTTCGATTCCATTGGATTGGTAGGACCATTTCGGACATACCTTACATCCCTTTACACCTCCCCTCAGGCGAGAATTCACACCCCGGGCTTCCTATCAGCTCCCTTCGACCTTTATTTTTGAAGGGTCACAGCCAAGCTGGACAAATTGAGAATCTCACCGTTCCGTTACGGATCGCTCATACCTCTATAAAATACTTGGGGATACACATTGGGCGACGTCCGGAATCCATTTATCTGTTAAATTACCCTCCCCTCTTTAAGAAATTATTAGGAGAAATGGGCAGATGGAAATCACTACCATTGTCGATCAGCGGTAGATGCCACCTTTTGAAAATGATCACCATACCTAAACTTCTTTATTTAATGCAGACCATTCCTCTACTCATCAAGCACACTGACTTGAATGCTTTAGACTCTGCGTTTAATACCTTTATTTGGCGGGGGGAAAAAGTTAGGATAGTGATGAACAAACTTCAGTTACCCAAACATAAGGGTGGCCTCAATTTCCCTAACCTACGTTTGTACAATCTGGCTAGTCTTACACGTCATTGTATAGATTGGATATTTTATACTAGATTCTACTCTAATGTGTCATTAGAAGCCCGACTGGTTCACCCCTGGTCTTTAGATGCACTACTTCATTCCTGGTATGCAGCATTACCCCAGGAAGCGAGACACAGCCTGTTGATGACGGATACCATAGCTACATGGAAGGAGATATGTAAAATCTGCCATCACCCATTCGTGCTCTCCATATTTATGGGTCTGTGGGGACACCCAAAATTTCCAGTCGGTCTGGACTCGAGATACTTCATACAATGGAGGGACAGGGGTATAAAACGATTGGGGGATATGTGGCACACTTTAGAGGAACGTCTTTACTCCCTCCAAGAGTTCCAGGAAAAGTACAACCTGAGGCACCCACAACATGTATTTTCATTCATGCAACTTATGGCCTTTCTTAAAGAGAGGACGCCAGATTTTGCAGGATGCTCTGGAAATAGCCATCTGACCTCATTGTTGGGTGGGGGAGGTAGGAAGAAGTCCCTCTCTGAATTATATCAAGAGTTGAGAGAAATCAAACAAAAAGGTACCTCGGAAACTCTTTTCAGAGGATGGAATAAATATTTCCCTCAACTGAAAATGGAAGAAGAGTTACTTCAGGGATGGAACCATCTACAGAAATTAGTGTGGAATGAGATTTGGAGAGAAACCCAATTTCGTACGCTTCACAAAGCTATCTATGGTTTCCAATTTACCAGCAACAGTAATGATCAATCTAGGCTCAAAGGTTGCCCAAAATGTCACCTATCTGGCTCCGGATATGGTACACGGTATTTGGCTATGCCCAGACACTCAAAGATTCTGGTGTATGGTCAGATCTCATATTAAGCATTATTTGGGGGTTAAAATTCCACTTACACCAAAGTTTATTCTGTTCCATGCACCGTTGGTTGACAGACACTTTCCTCCAGTAGTACATATAGCCGTGTTGGCAGCAAAAAGGTGTATCTTTCAGGAATGGCTGCAGCCGCGCCTCCCGACTATGACTGAGGTGTTTTTACATCTAAGAAAATGTTTTGATATGGAGAGGGTAGAAGCAGAACAAATTAAAGGAAACAGGATACGTTGCTTCTTTAAGAGGTGGGAAACCTTTATTGCAGCAGCCTACTCAGGCGCGGAACTTGAAACTGTGATGAAACCATTCGTTTCATCTGAATGGTACCTAAAACGTAAAATTGCAGGTACTTTGGGGAAGCTCCTGATAGATTAGAGCCGAAATATTTTATGGAGCTTCTGAAGCATTGAGAGCAGGATAGCATATATAGTTGGGAGATGGGTGTTGAGGGAGGTGGGAGGGGGTTATTGACATGTTGTTATTTGTACTCTCTTATACCCATGTATGATGACTATTTCCTACCGGAATTATTGTACTTCTTCTATGGTATTATTCTGACTTTGTACCAAATTTATATATTTGATTTACACGCTGTACTCATGGGTCTGTACTTGCGTTTATATTATGAAAAATTATGTTTAAAAAAAAAAAAAAAAAGGTCAATCCACATTTTGGGTGGACAGCCAAGTTCTCCTTGGGGTAATTATGGTCCCGCCACACTAAACACCAGCTCTGATGCCACACTACTGGCCAGGTAGGACAGCTTTTCCAGGGCAAACTCTGATAGTTGCAGCCACAAAACCAGTTTGGCTACCCAGTCATCCAGCGGATCTTTAATGTGGGGTGGCAGAGTGCTGTCCAAGTATCCCACCACCTTCTGGTTCAGGTCCTGCTCCAGGTCTACCTGCTGCTGCTGCTGGTGAGTAGTTTCTTCACTATGCGGGTGAAGAAAGCTACTCAATAGCGGCTGTAGACTCAGGCTGCTGCTGATGGAGCTGGTACTGCTCCTGCCACCCCACCCCTCCCCAGCAGCCATGGCAGTGGAACTTGAGCGCAGAGGGCCCCCCAGTCAGATCTACAAGAGGATGGACGATGGCGCAGATATGCAGAAGCCAACTGACTACATAGAATGTCTCTGCAGTTGTTCAGTTTGTCTTCCCTCTCGGTTGGTGTAAAAAAGGCCCCCATTGTGGACCGGTAGCGAGGGTCCAACAAGGTGGAGAGCCAGAAGTCATCCCTCTGCTGAATGGTGACAATTCGGCTATCACTATGCAAGCAAATGTGAGAATGCATTGTGCCATTTGTGCAAGTGACTCAGAAGTACTCCCTGCCTCCATCTCCACTGCATACTGCCACGGTATCTCAGGGTCCTCTGTCTTTTCTTCCTCATCGCCCTGTAGCTCCTCTGGCTGCTCCTGCTCCTCCTGTCCTGTCAGATGAGTAGAAAAACCACCCATTTGGCTACATATCGCCTGTTCTCCAATGTACTCCTCCCCCTCCTCCTCCTCTTCTTCCAGTTCAGCCGATCACAGGGCTCATGTGGCCGTGATCTCGAAGTGCCACGTCTTCTGTCCTCTGACCAGCCATTGTTACCAGCATTTGTTCCAAGACATGAATCAGTGGAATGACGTTGTTCATTCCGTAGTCCTGGCGACTGACAAATAACGTGGCCTCTTCAAAGGGCCTGAGCAAACGGCAGGTGTCACAGATGAGCTGCCACTGGCTTACATTGAAGTTACACAGGGGAGTACTCCTATCCGCTTGCATCATTAAGAAATCGTGGATGGCCTTTCTCTGTTCGTATAGTCGGACCACCATATGGAGTGTGGAATTCCAACGGGTGGAAACGTCGCATATCAGCCTATGTTGGGGGATGCTGTTCTGCCGCTGCAGTTCAAGGAGGGTGTGCTCACTGCGTTGCGGTATACGAGTGGCTGAAGTGCATGCAAAGTTTCCTGGCCATTTTTAGGATGTCTTGCAGATGGGTGGAAGACTTCAGGAACTGCTTGACAACCAGATTGAAGACGTGTGCCATGCAGGGCTCATGGCTCAGCCTTCCTTGACGCAGTGCCGACACCATGTTCTTCCCGTTGTTAGCATGGTTCCGATTTTCAGTTGTCGCGGAGAAAGCCAGGATTCGATTTCTTGATGCATCACATGGAGCAGTTCCTCCAGTGTGGCTCCGTTCGCTAAGGCAAACCAGGTGCAGAACAGCGTGACACCGCCATGCCCTGCACATGTGGTATGCTGGAGGGGCACTGTGACTTGTCCCTGCAGTGGAGGCTGAGGACATGGTGGAGGATGAGGAGGCAGAGGAGGACATTGTTGCAGGACCAGATGCGTCACGACGTGGAGGAAGAAGCAGCATGACCTGGCCAAGTTGCTGGTGTGGCTGTGCAGAAACCACATTCACCCAGTGGGCCGTAAAGGACCTGTAATGTCCCTGACTGCAGTTACAGCTCCACACGTCGGGTCTGCCGTGCACTTTGGCAGGCACTGACAGACAGAAGGATTGGCCCAGCTTCTGTACTACATGTGTGTGCAGGGCTGGTACTGCCTTTTTGGCAAAGAAATGATGGCTTGGGACTCTCCACCTCGGCTCGGCACAAACCATCAGTTCTCTGAAAGGTGCAGAGTCTCTTGGCAATCGGTTCGGCTACCCCATAGCCCAGACATATGAAGAATACGGGAGATTGTTGTCACATGTACCACACAGCCAGTACTTGCCAGATATTCCTGCAGCTCCTTTAATGTTGCTGTAGGACTCTAGGTAGCCTCCCAGACCAGTTTTCTTCTTGTCTTTTCATCAATTTTGGAGGGACGTCCAGTTGTGGTAATGTCACTGTTGTGCCATATTTTCTACAATTGTTGATGACTGTCTTCACTGTGTTCCATGATAAATCTAATGCCTTGGAAATTCTTTTGTACCCTTCTCCTGACTGATACCTTTAACAATGAGATCCCTCTGAAGCTTTGGAAGCTCTCTGTGGACCATGGTTTTGCTGTGGGATGCGACTAAGAAAATTTCAGGAAAGACCAACTAGAGCAGCTGAACTTTATTTGGGGTTAATCAGAGGCACTGTAAATGATTGCAGGTGTATGCTGACTACTATTTAACATGATTTTGAATGTGATTGCTTAATTCTAAACACAGCTACATTCATAGTTATCAGAGGGTGTGCACACTTATGCAACCACATTATTTTAGTTTGTTTTTCAATTGAGTGGTACAGTTTATAGGTCACATTAAAGGTAGAAAAAGTTCTGAAATGATTTATCTTTGTCTCATTTTTTTACAACACAGAAACCTGACATTTTAACATTGGTGTGTAGACTTTTTATATCCACTGTATGCTGACGCAGGGCTGTGAGTATCTGATTTTCCCCTCAACACTACTTACTGGCTGACTGCTACCGCCGCTGCTTCTGTGAACTCGTGCACCACTCCTTTCCAGGCAGGTAGGCTTCTGCAAAGCAGGTGGTCTATCCCGTGCCTGTTTGGCTACCAACCTTCCACTGCTGCCACCCTGCTGACTCCGAGCCACGCTAGCTAATTGATGGCTCAGCTGCTGCCTGACGTGCAAGCTGCCACCCTCTTCTCCTGATGATGACGAAGCCCCTTCTTCATGCGGCTCCCAAGTGCAATCGGCTTCATCATCATCGAGTAGTGTTTGCACATCACTGATGTCCTCCTCAACAGTCTCTGAGTCAGGAGCCTGACCACTTCCAACACAAGCTCCCTTGTCACTCTCCTCATCACTACTTGCCCGTCTAGCGGAGGAAGCAGCGGATGTCTCCTCCACATCTTGGCTGAAAAGTGAAGCTCAGCGCACTGCATGTAGTATTTCTCATGGTGAGGGAACAGAAAAGGCCAGAGGCATGTTGAGGACAGGTAAGGGCACGGGGCCTGCTCCCGGGCCATGCCAACTAAAGGTTGTGTCTGATGAACCCACCGACTGTTGGCTGGGGGTGTCTGATGTCACTTGGAATGACGTGGCTGACCGAATTAACGAATCAAGAACTGCTTGGTTGCTGGTCAAGACACGACCGCTAGATGACAACGGGAGCTCAGGCCTCTCACTGCAACTCCTGCTGCCACGCCCCCTTACTCTGCTGTGACCTCTGCTTGCACCAGAAACATTCAGGCCTCTGCCACTCCTCTGTGCATGGCCTGGCACTTCTCTGCCTTACATATTTGTAGCTGAACTAAACAAATTAACCTCTTAAGGACGAAGGGCGTACATGTACGCCCTTCGTCTGCACTTTAAAGATGGCGCATGAGCTGCGGGTAAACGCTTGATTCATCAAGCTGACACCTGCAGCTCATGTCCGTGACCGGCAGCGATGCCGATCGCGGACATTTAACCCCTCAGATGCCGTGGTCAATCCTGACCACGGCATCTGATCGCGCAAAAACTGAAAGTTTCACTTTCGGTTTGTGCTCCGGCTCCCCTGATGGCCACAAGGGGGAGCCAGAGCATGCATGTAGTAGCCTAGGTCTCTGTGAATGAAACCTAGGTTCCTACATAGTATTCCTATGGAGCCTATGACTGTAATAGGCTCCATAGGAAATATGCGATTTTTTCATATATTCCATATGGATGCGGATAGCACACACTGTGCTGTCCGCATTTTTTGTAGACCCGTTGAGATGAATGGGTCCGCATCCAATCCACAACAATACGGTCATGTGAATGGGGCCTAAAAAGGTTACAAACAAAAGAATGGCAAATCAGGCTTTATTCTTTTGACATCTATTCTTTTTCTGTTTTGCATTTAAGTACATATGGAGACGATGGCAAGCAGTACAGCCAAGTGCGAAAGCAAAGGGTTAAAAAGGAAGAAAGATAAAGAAGTGAGTATCTGTCTGCAACTAAACAATGTGTCATCAGAAAATGACCTTATTTACAGTATTGTTTAAATCATGTTTTTCGGTTTAACATATTTTTAAGGGAATTTTGATAATGTTATTTTAACCTCTTAAGGACGAAGGGCGTACATGTACGCCCTTCGTCCGCACTTCAAAGATGGCGCCCGCTCCCGCACGGAGCGGGCGCATGAGCTGCGGGTAAACGCTTGATTCATCAAGCTGACACCCGCAGCTCATGTCCGCGACCGGCAGCGATGCCGATCGCGGACATTTAACCCCTCAGATGCCGTGGTCAATCCTGACCACGGCACCTGATCGCGCAAAAACCGAAAGTTTCACTTTCGGTTTATGCCCGGCTCCCTGATGGCCACAAGGGGGAGTCGAGCATGCATGTAGTAGCCTAGGTTTCTGTGAATGAAACCTAGGTTACTACATAGTATTCCTATGGAGCCTAGTGACTGTAATAGGCTCCATAGGAAATATGTGATTTTCTCATATATTCCAATGCTATTGTATTGGAATATATGAGAATAGCAATCTGATGATGGTATCTTATAGTTCCCTATGGGAACTATAAGAAAGTGGTAAAAAAATAAAAAAAAGTTAAAAATAAAAAAAATAAAAAATATAAAAATTCAAATCACCCCCTTTCCCCAAAATGAAAATAAAATAAATAAAAAATAAAAATTACACATAATGGTGTCGTAATGTGCGAAAACGCCCATACTATAATAATATTAAAAAATATTCACCATACGGTAAACATAAAAACGGAAAAAAATGTCCAAATGGCTAATTCGCCATTTTTGGACGCTTCATTTCCTAACAAAAATGAATAAAAAGTGATCAAAACATCATACGCACCCCATAATGGTATCAATTAAAAGTTCAGATTGCCCCGCAAAAAATGAGCCTCTACACTGCTCCGTATGCATAATTACAAAAAAGTTATAGGGGTCAAAACATGGCGACAAAAAAATAAAATAAAAAAAATTCCCACTTAAAATTTTTTTTTCACTATCAAAATGCAAGAAATACTATACATATTAGGTATTGCCGGATTCGTACTGACCTGAAGAATAAAATTAACCAGTCAGTTTTATCGCAAATCGAACGTTGTAATTTAAAAACCCGTAAAACTGTGGTGAAATTGCTTTTTTTTTGCAATTTCACCCCATTTGGAATTTTTTTCCCGTTTCCCACTACATCACATGCAAAAATAAATGGTAGCGTTAAAAAGTACAACTTGTCCCGCAAAAAACAAGCCATCATATGGCTATGTGAGCGGAAATATAAAAATGTTATGGCTTTTGGAAGGCAGGGAGCGCAAAACAAAAACGCAAAAATCCCAAAACCCCCGGTCCTTAAGGGGTTAAACATAAATTAAAACACCCCTAAAAGCAGCGAATATATTTTTCTTTTTGTACTAAAATAGGGCACTAAATGCTTTCACCACAATTAACTGCAGAAATGCACTGAGAATATATTTTTCTTGTTGTACTAAAATACGACCAGGATGGCGCCATCCTGGTCCCTTTACTTTCATCTACTCGCTGGTGAGTCCCATTCTGGGTGTTGTGTTAGCATTACTAGTGTTGTTTCTGTTGTCCTGCAATATCCACTTGGTGACTACATAGAGACACTGACACTTGACATATCCTTACATGTGGATATTTGTCAGACCTCAGTAAGGCCCAGATTCATTACACTGATCTTTTAGCGATAGGCCTTTTTTGCAACACCATTCTAGGAGTGCTAGATATGTTTTATGTATTTTGATATAGGGTCCAGGGTGACGTCTGTGTTTGTCTGTCACCTCCTCTTATGTTTTGTAACTTTTTAACATATGACCAATAAAGTCTTTTGATAATTTTTCAATATTTTTGCATGTTGCTCTTTGTTTTCTTGTTTTTGATACAGATCCAAGAAGACAATTTTGTCCGGGTCACTGGCATAAGTTAGTTTAATAGATGTAGTACAGTTATTTAAGTATTCTACACATTGTACTATTCTTTCTTTCTCCCCCTGCCACACCCACAGCATGTCATCGATGAATCGACCATACCATTTGAAACACTCTTTGTAAGGGTTGTTTTCAGAAAAGAGAAACCTACTTTCCCACCACGCCATATATATATTTGCGATCGATGGTGAGTATTTCGCCCCCATGGGGATTCCAGATTGCTGGAGATATCTCTTGTTAAACATAAAAAAAATATGTCTCAACTAAAAATCTATACATAGACATTAAAAATCCTGCCACTCTGTGGTATAATTGCTGTAACAGTCTAAAAACCACTTCAGGGCTATAATGGCTGACTGATGTGGAATATTAGTATATAACGAAGTGATATCTGCTGTCACCCACATAAAATTTACATGCCAGTCAAAGGAGAAAAATGTTTCATATACTGTGCCTGTGTCCCTCAGATATCCTGGTATTAAAGATACCAGTGGTTGTAGCAGGGAATCATCCCACTCCGACAAATTTTCGGAATAGGAGCCGATACCTGCCACAATCGGACGTAGCAGAGGGGGGAAGCCTGGTTTATGAACTTTAGGGAGCGCATGAAACACAGGTGTAATTGCAAGCTCGACATAAATTAATTCAGTTTCCTTTTTAGACAGAATACCTAGGAAATACCTTTTTTCCAGGATATCGTAAAGTATTTTCTGACAATGGAGGAGGGCGTTATGATCCAATTTAAGATAAGTATTTTGGTCACTCAACATATTTAGAATTTGATTTTTATATATCTCGCTATCTAAGATTACCACGGCTCCTCCCTTGACAGCTTTACGTATTACAATATCCTGCATGTTTTGTAGCCCCTCAAGAGCTCTATGTTCCTCCCTTGTTAAATTGTTTTTAGATATTTTTTCATCTGTATAAGTTTTTAGAGCGCAGAGATCCCTCTGAACTAACTCCTGGAACCTATCAAGGGCTTCGGACCTGGATTGTATGGGATAGAAATTCTTGTTAGAGGTTGTATATGTTCCAGACCTATTACATACAAACTCCCTGTCCGAGCCCCCGCACGTTTCCTGGAGCGAGGAGATCTGCGCTAAATCTGCAAAATCAAAACAGGGACATACATTTGCACCATATTACTTTGAGGTGTATCATGTTCTTGTAACTCCAAAACATGATCCACATCAGTACTTGCATCCTCATTAATTGACAAAAAATGCTTTTTTAACGTCATATTCCTAGCAAGTCTGTTCACAGGAAGCCCACGTCTGGTAATACTGTTCTTTCTGCCTCCTCCTGCCACCCACCACATGTAATAAACAACATTCCAAAGGGAGAAATGGTAAGAGCAAAACGGAATTGCTCTACCGAGGAGTTGTTTGAAAGAGAAGCCCAGATCATTGCAGCCAGATTAAAAGTGAGAGGCTATACTCAGGCCAATATTATTGGGGGTACAAATTTTGCTAGATCTAAGGACAGGGAAACCCTAATTTTCTCTAAATGGAAAGACAAAAAGAAGGAGATTAATAACAAAAACAGAAACAGAAGAAATAAAAATAACCATAATAAAAATCGCAATAAGAATGAAACGGATAATGACAAACCTATCACTTTTGTTACTAACTACAGCAGGGACAATTTTAGGATATGTAGAATTATACGGAAACATCTTCCGGTTCTGAATTTCAACGAGGAGTGGAAAAATATAGTCTCTGCAGGGATAAGATGTGTAGCTAAAAGAGCCCCCACGGTGGGACAGAAAGTAAGTCCAAGCTTATTTGCGGAAAAAAAAAAAAAAATAAGTACCTGGCCTAAAACCTATGGAAACTATAAATGTGGTAGCAGAAAATGTATCTGCTGTCGATACATGTCCATTTCAAAGGAGATTACATCTATGGCTAATGGAAAAAGGCATGTTTTGAAACAATACAATAATTGTGGTATAGACTATGTGGTGTATGTCATAACATGTAATACATGTAGGCTGCAATACGTAAGCTGTACCACTAATGAATTAAAGGTACGAACAAGGAAACATTTGAGTGATGTCCCTCATGTTATGTCTCGGAATGTCTCAGCAGCAACACTGCACTTTGCCACTGTTCACAAGGGTGATGTCTCCACGTTTTCTGTGCAAGGTATAGAAGTGGTTTCGGCACCGATTAAAGGAGGGGATCGAAAACAGAAGCTTCTCAGCAGAGAAACATATTGGATGTTTGTGTTGGAAACATGCATACCGAGAGGTCTGAATAGAAAACATGACTTAATATTACAATACTTGTAGAATTTAAGAAAAAGTTTTCTCGAGTATGTGGATTTAAATTTTTTCATTTCCACCTCTCCCCCTCCCCCTCTACATGTGAAACATTTTGTTGCGAAACAAATTTTTCCTAAAATTCTAAACAAATTCCACTTCATCAGCTTTGAGTCGCTCATTTCTAATTTAAATGTATTCATTAATATTATTACGCGTTATTGTCAAGGTAGGGGACAGTGAGCCCAGTACTCCTGCCTAGCACTGTCCCTACCTAGTTGCACAATCTGCCTGAACTGGCAGCCCACAACTGGATGGCAGTCCCTTCCTATATATGTGCTGGGCCCGAGTCAGGGAGGGGAACACAGGGGAACAAACTAACAGATGACTAGTGACAGAAAGGCACAGCGGGTAAAGACAGAACCAGAAAATGTACCAAGCGAGGTCAATACCAGGGGAGTCCAAACCAAATCAGAATTAGAACCCATAACACGAACCAGGGATAAGCATAGGCATTTTGTTTTTTCTGTCGTGTGAATGTAGCCTACTATATCTTTCTATTTTTTTGGCCAGAGAGAAAAAGACATATTGTTAGTGTCTCAGTGTCTCTTACCTCTGCTCCTCTTCTTTCCTTAGTCTGGTAAGATTGAGCAGAAGACTATCTCATGACCTATCTTTAGTATTAAGTACTATGCCCTTTCTGCTTAGTTGACTCAGTGTCTCTTACCTCTGCTCCTCTTCTTTCCTTGGTCTGGTAAGACTGAACAGAAAACTAGCTCATGACCTATCTTTAGTATTGAGTACTTTGCCCTTTCTGCTTAGTTCACCATTTTATACTCAACAAATCCTTCTTCATGATAATGAAATTTGGAATATCAGGTATTATTTCTGCACATGAGATCCTTTTGATTTCTTCACATTGTCAGGTGCTTTTCGACTGCATCAAATAAATTAATAATTTTATTTTGGCAACGATTTTTTAATGACTTACTAAATAAGATCATGCAACATGAAGAACGTTCATGGCTCATTCTCAGGGGTGCACTTAGCCTTTCTGCTGCCTGAGGCGAAAACGGAAATGGTGCCCCTCCCTCCCCAATGCCAATTTCTTAACCTAACCCCTTCCCTTCAGCTCATGGCCCTTTGGCTGCCCTTCTCTTTCCCCTACCTGGTGCTGCCTTAGGTGATCGCCTCACCTGGCCCTTTTGTTGGTGCAACCCTGCTCATTCTAGTACAGTACATTAATCAAAGGTGGCAAATCAGATTTATGATCTTAAATAGCAGGTGTTGGAGATGGCAGAAACAGGACAACAGGAGAATGTTACTATTGTGCAGAGGGAGACATATTGGATAGTGAGATTGGATTCATGTCTACCAAAGGGATTACATGAGATCTGCAGTTTTAGTGCATTTTTGTGATAAGGGTGCAAGTTTAAACTATACTTTTTTATACCCTTTTGTAATATAATTAATTATTTATTGCTCTACGAAAAGATGTAATTATGGCGAAAGTATCTATTGATATACTGTATATGTTTACAAAGCATGAAGGGCAAAAAGCAGCTCTTACCCGCGTCCCCTTGCAATGAGCATGGACACAGCACCTGGACTGGGCTGTTTGTAGAAGACTCCAAAAAAAGTTAAAAAGTCCAGCTCCAATTAGCAAGGTAGAAAAACTTTATTTCAGCGGTTTTAAAACTTCCAGTACACGGATAATCTTGTGAATATCTCACTAAAAAAAGAATATGAATACATCTATGTAGCTCATCCTGTCATCTGTCTTTCACGCCCTGCCGAAGATCCATAAGGGTATATTCCCTCCCCCATTGAGACCTATAGTGGCGGGTACTGGTTCCTTTTCAGAAAAGCTTTCAGAGTGGGTTGACCCTTTTGCAACCGATGATTTCCATGATTCCTGGATTCTTGAATGATACCAGATCCGTGTTACAGGCATTTTCCCAGTTCAAATGGAGTGAGGGCTACAGATGGATTACTGCGGATGTAGTGTCATTGTACACGAACATTCCCCATGATATGGTGCTCAAATCCATATCATGGTTTCTCAATATATACAGTGATTATACCCAAGAATTGCAGGAATACATGGGTATAGTGATCGACTTCTTCCTCCGACATAATTTTTTTATGTTCAATAATGATTTTTATTTACAGTTGTCGGGAGTGTCGATGGGGGCCAAGTTCTTTCCCTCCATAGCCAATATATTTATGGCATGGTGGGGGAGTAGCTTTCTCCTCATCGACACTCACCCTTTCTGTGATTGTGTGCAGTGGTATGGCCGTTACATCGATGACCTGCTATTTGTATGGTCTGGTGATGTGGTGGCCATAACACTGTTCACTTATTATTTGAACTCATGTGTGGACCCCATATCTTTTGATGTCCACCATGACCCTGAGTCTATACATTTTTAAGATTTGTGTCTGAGGGGACATGTGGATTTGTCTGCAGTTCATACACTTACATATAGGAAAGACACGGCGGGGAACACAATTCTTCACGTGTCTTCATGCTATCCACCTCATGTCATTCATAACACCCCTAAGGGTGAACTCATCCGGGCAAAAAGAAACTGCACGAATGAGCAATCTTTTAACATTGAAGCTAATAATATTGTAAGGAGACTATCGCACAGGGCATATTCTAGGATACTGGTTCAAAAGCAGTATAAACTTGTCTCTAGTATATACAGAAATTAGTTGGTCTTTCCTGTAAAACAAGCTCCTTGTAAAGGGGACCATCTACGCCCTACTGAAATGTGTTCTATTACATTTGTGACACAATTTAGTGAGCAATTTAGTGAGATTTGCAAATTTGTAAAAAAACATCTACCCCTTCTTGATTACGACAATTAATGGTCAGATATTATAGCAGGTGGTATTAGATGTTCAGCACGTAAGGCTCCGACTCTTGGCAATATGTTAAGTCCAAGTATGTTTGGGGACTTTCGTGTCCCCAAATGTCAAGGATGGAGAACAGTTAGCAGGAACTGATAAATAACGACAGACTGGCTTGATCAAAAACTAAGGAGCATATAGGTTAGCCCTTTAAAACCCTAAGAGCTCTCCCTGACTGCTACACATGCAAAGGCCTCAATGGTAGACGATTGCATGCCCACGTACCTAAGACTGCGTGACACCTGAAAACCCTATAGTAGTGAGGGGACACGGCCACCGGCTCCCTGCACAGAATACGGAGAGAGTCAGGCTCACCTAGAATCAAGCCAGCAAACAAAACACAAAGTAAACAGAATGCACTTTTCTTAGAGCAAAACAACTGCAGCCTCCAGCAGCACACGCTTCATCCAGGAAGTAATATAAACCACAAGGAGGAGCAGTATGAGAGGGAATATAATGCAAGCCAATTAATCAAGATGAGAGACAGCTGAGGGAGAGAAAGGAACTGAGCAAAGTGAAACCAAAACAAATAACGTTATACAGAAGACAGGGAGGAACCTCTGACCGACAGTCGTCCAGAACCGGCGGTGACACCAAGCCTACATCTACATGGATGAACAGTAAAGGCAGTTTTAAATGTGGTCATGGCAGGTGCATTTGCTGTGACCACATGCTGGTTACTAACTGTTTCAAATCTACTGCCAATGATAAGGAGTTTGCTATAAAATCTTATCTAAATTGTAACACCAAAGTTGCTATTTATCTGATCACTTGTATGAATTGCCGTTTGCAATATGTGGGGTGCACTTTTAAGGGCTCGTTCACATCACCGTTTGTCTTTTCCGTTCTCCGGCTCCGTTAAGGAGCAGGAGAAGGGAAAGGACGGATGCTGTACAAAACTGACACCTAACTGACACCAACGGAGCCTAAAGACCCCATAGACTTTAATGGGGTCCGTTTGGTGTCCACTCAGAACATGATTTTTGAGTGGAGACAAAAGTTCCGCATGCAGGACTTTCGTGTCCGCTCAAAAATCATGTTCTGAGCGGACACCAAACGGACCCCTTTAAAGTCTATGGGGTCTATAGGCTCCGTTGGTGTCAGTTAGGTGTCAGTTTTGTACAGCATCCGTCCTTTCCCTTCTCCTGCTCCTTAACGGACCTGGAGAACAGAAAAGACAAACGGTGATGTGAACGAGCCCTTATCAGATAAAGACTAGGATACGGAAACACATCACTGATGTGCCCCACTATGAAAACCGCAATGTGTCTGCGGTTAGTTTGCATTTTGCAATGTGTTATGGTGGGGACTCTTTAAAATTAAAAGCACAGGGCATTGAGAGAGTTAGGGTTTCTGTTAGAGGAGGTGATCATAGAAGAAAACTGTTAAATAGGGAGGCATACTGGATGTTTCAGTTACAGCTACACATCACCTGCAGGGGTTAAATAAATGACATGATCCTCTCTTGCAGTATTAATCCATGTGTTAGATAATTTTCACAGCATTAATTTACTTGTCAGCCTTAAGCAATATGCAACATATATTTTATTTTATTATTGTAAATTGAGTGCACTTTTTATTTCTTACATCTTATTTTTCACGTTTGTATGTTGCACAATTTTAAATATCACATGTGGTCCTGAGTGCACTTGGGGTGCCCTGGTCACGTGAGTTTGTGATTACACAGCCTGGTGTTTGTGGGGCATATATAGTGCAATCTTTTTGAGTTTTCTTATGTCATGATGAAGGACCCATATTGAGAGTGGTCTGAAACGCGTAACTAAATTATCCATGTACTGGAAGTTTTAAAACCGCTCGCAAGATTATCTGTGTACTGGAAGTTTTAAAACCGCTGAAATAAAGTTTTTCTACCTTGCTAATTTGAGCTGGACTTTTGAACTTTTTTTACTGTATATGTTTTTATTATAATTCAAGCATAAATGAGGGTGTGCCTCTGCTCCTTGTATCAGGGTCCTCTTCCTTCCTCATGCATGAATAAAGAGGCATAGTCCCATTAAACGTCACAATGCGGGGAGGAGGCATAGAAGATTTTGGACTCTGCATCCTTCATATATTGGAATTTACCCATGTAACTAGTGATTTTGCATGAAATAAAAAGACATGAAGATGTAAGTGGAGCTCCTCTTGTGGCTTCGTTTTTTGGACGATGTTCAGATTATGATATACTCATATCTCAACATTGGATTCACATACAGACAAAAGCATGAAGGCAATCTTAATAAAATCCCTCAGCTCTCACCCACTTCTCTCATCAGCCATATTTACTATTCACTAGACTACTGGTACCTGAAGTCACATGTTGTGGAGACAGTCACATCACTGGACGTACTGGAAGTAACACTTCCAGACCTGGATATACGCCTTTCCATTGATAAAGAGCTTTTACTCAGTTATTAGGCAGCCAAATTGAACATTTCGAGGGAGATTTTTCAAAACTAGTTCAAAGTAGAACTGTCTTAGATGCTCATAGCAACAAATCAGAATCTACCTTTCATTTTTCAGAGTGCCTTTGGAAAATGAAAGGATTAATCTGATTGGTTGCTATGGACAACTAAGCCAGTCTTCATTCACACCAGTTTTGATAACTCTCGCCCTTTATCTCTATAAGGCTGGGAACACACCTAGGCGTTTTTGGATCAGGCGTTTTTTTGAGCGTTTTTTCCGCGGAAAACGCGCGTTTTTTTAGGCGTTTTTGTATTTTTGCAACGAGCGTATTTGGGGCGTTTTTTGATTGACAGCTTACAGTTTGCAGAAAAAAAGAATCCCCACCCAGCAAAGGTGGGTGGAGATTCTGCCTTTCTGCTGGTTTTTACTACAAAAACGCGCGTTCATATGCGCGTTTTTGAAGCGAAAACGCGCATATTTTCTTATATGCGCGTTCCCATGCTTTTCAATGGGTGCAAACGCTTGGGCAAACGCCCCAAGAAGCTCATGCACAAGCGTTAGCGTTTGGCGTTTTTCAGCGCGTTCAAACGCGCTGTAAAACGCCCAGGTGTGAACCATGTCCATTGGAATACATGGGTTTTCACTTGTTGTGCGTTTTTCAGCGCGTTTGAATGCGCTGAAAAACGCTCAGGTGTGTTCCCAGGGTAAACCAAAGGCCCCTTTGAGACGAGCGAGATCCACGCATTGGACTCACAGTGTGTGTCAGCGAGAGCACCCGTCCTGACCTCCCAGCACTGGGTCGCATAGCATTATATTGATTTATGATGCTATGTAACCCTTAGGGCGCTTTCACACGAGCAAGGCGGATTGGCTCTGGATGCGTTCAGGGTGCGTTCAGTGAAACCCGCACCATTTTGCAAACTAGTTCATTCAGTTTTGTCTGTGTTTGCATTTAGTTGTTTATTTTTTCTGCGCAGGTGCAATGCATTTTGAGGCGCCATTTACTTCTTTGGGGCCACAGAAGTATGAAAAATGCAGAATATAGAACAAGCTGTGTTTTTCAGGCAATGCAGAACCGATGCGTGAAAAAAAAATGCTCATGTACACAAAGCAATTGAAATGAATGGGTCAGGATTCAGTGTGGGTGCTTCACGTCACGCATCACACCCTCGCGGAAAACTTGCTCGTATAAAAGAGGCCTTAGAGGTCTGGACTGTATTGGATAAAACTGACATAATGCTGTCAGTGTTATCCAGTACATTCCAGAACTGTATATATGTGTATCCAGGTACATCACAGCTTTGCTGAAGAAACTGTGTTAAAGGTGGCTGCACACCGTGCGGATTATGCACGTTTTTTCTGCATGGATTTCGTGTGGAAAAACTGCTGTTTTACAGTACCAGCAAAATGTATGAGATTAGACAAATCTCATGTGCCCTTTTTTTTCCCCTTGGGTGTGGAAATTAACTGGCTGTGCGAATTTATGTATCTGCAATATGTCAATTGTTGCATTTTTTTGTGCGGATGCCCCTCTTTTCAATGGAAAAGTGGGGTCTGTAATAAGACCACATCAAATTTGCACAAAAAACCACAGGAAAATGCATAAAAAATGCACCAAAACCTCAATAAATAGTGCAGTTTTTTGTGTGTTATTTGTGCTATTCATTTTGGTATGCTTGATTGATGGTTGACCTTCTGATTCTCTGAGCCAGCTTGTTTTTCTACTCCTCTGGATTATCACCTGTTCAGACTTTGGCCGTACTGTTTGACTTCTCATGTGCCTGCCACTCTGATACTTGATGTCTTTCCTGGTTATTAGACCCGGTTCTGACCCTGATTCTATCTTTGGATTTCCTCTGGCACTGATGTTCCTCTCTGATTATCTGGCATTAATCCCTTAGTGCTCATGCACACGACCGTATATATTTTGCAGGCCGCAAAGCACAGATGCGCAAAAAATACGGATGACATCCGTGTGCATTCCATATTTTGTGGAACGGAACAGCTGTTCCATAATAGAACAGTCCTATCCTTGACCGTAATGCGGACAATAATAGGACATGTTCTATTCTTTTGCGGAACGGACATACGAACACGGAATGCATGGAATGCTCCTCTGGTCATAAAGTCGGTCCAACATGCAGAGGGTGGCGTTCCAACGTGTGGAAACATCACATATGGGGCGATGTTGGACAACGCTATTCTGCCTTTGTAAAATGTATTTCAGAGGCTCATCTTCCTTGATATACAGATTGAAGTGCACTGTCTATGGCACAGCTGCTGTCAAGTATGTATTTAAATAGTGATATTTCATCTAGTGACAGGCACTCTACCATCCAGACTAGCATAAGAAATGATATCGTTAGGAATCCTAAGGTTTCCTAACGATACTTTAATATATCATGAAAAACAAAAAGTAAAAAAACAAAAAAAATTAAAATCTAGTAGTTACTCTAATTAATCAAAGTTCATATAATCAATCAAAAGTCATATATGTACATATGCAGCATCAATCAATGATCATTATAATATAAAAAAGTTTAAAAATATAAATATTGAATCATGATTCATATAAAAAATATTTTTCATTCCTATAAATGAATCCATAGATTATTCAGATTTCTAGTCTTTCGTGTCCTTTTATAGAAGACTTCAGAGAATGAATTGTTACTGTAAACATCTTTTGGATGTTGATGGTTTTTCTTTACAATGGTAAATTATGTAAACCTTATTGTATAGAATCAGTTCATCAGTGGTTGTTGGTAATTAATCCACTTGTATATGTATATTTCTTCAATATTAATAGTTCATATATAAAACACATAATAATGATAATTCACAATAAAATGTTAAATGAGTAATAATACATTACCCCTAGACATGAGAAAATTTCTCAAAAATTTGATTTGGCCAGTTTGCCGAATATTCCGAAAAGATTTGATACGATCCGCATTTATCTGCGGTGAATCGCGTTAAAAACAGCTATTTCCTGGCTGCAGAGAGCCTTTATAGGGGTATAGAACACTGTGCCTTGCAGCAACATGCATAGGGAGAAGTGATGTTGCGAACATAAAATTTTCCGTTCGCGAACAGCAAACGCGAACTTCCGCAAATGTTCGCGAACGGGCGAACAGGACGAACCGCCATAGACTTCAATTGGCAGGCGAATTTTAAAACCCACAGGGACTCTTTCTGGCCACAATAGTGATGGGAAAGTTGTTTCAAGGGGTCTAACACCTGGACTGTGGCATGCCGGAGGGGGATCTATGGCAAAACTCCCATGGAAAATTACGTAGTGGACGCAGAGTCGGGTTTTAATCCATAAAGGGCATAAATCAACTAACATTCCTAAATTGTTTGGAATAACATGCTTTAAAACATCCAGTGTGTGTATACGATCAGGTATGATGTTGTATCGATCAGGTAGTGTAAGGGTTACGCCCACTTTACAGACATTGACATACCAAACTCCCCTTTTAATGCGCCGCAAACAACCGCAAACAGTTCATTTGCACAAGGTTGGATACCAAGCTAGCCACATACCGGTGATGTCATTGAAGGTTTCTTCCTCCACCCAGCCACGTACAACACCAAGGGTCCCCGAAAGGTGAATTGAATAGATTTTTCGAACGGGAAGATGGTTAAAAAAACGCTGGCTCCCTCCACTCTGTTTTAATCCATGGTGACTGCGTCTGCGCCGTGCAATTTACTGTCACACCCGATATGAGTGGTATTTTCTGTAGTACTATTCTCATCAGTTTAATCCCTCTAACGTCCCCAATCTGGGGGCCATTTATTGAATAGATTTTTCGAACGGAGAGATGGTTAAAAAAACGCTGGCTCCCTCCACTCTGTTTTAATCCACGGTGACTCTGTCTGTGCCGTGCAATTTACTGTCACACCCGATATGAGTGGTATTTTCTGTAGTACTATTCTCATCAGTTTAATCCCTCTAACGTCCCCAATCTGGGGGCCATTTATTGAATAGATTTTTCGAACGGAGAGATGGTTAAAAAAACGCTGGCTCCCTCCACTCTGTTTTAATCCACGGTGACTGCGTCTGCGCCGTGCAATTTACTGTCACACCCGATATGAGTGGTATTTTCTGTAGTACTATTCTCATCAGTTTAATCCCTGTTACATCCCATATCAGGGATTGCCTTTTGTGAAAAAAAATTTAGGCCGGGTACCTTCGACTGCCTTTACAGTGATAGACCAGACTCTCATACACCAAACTGAATTGATTTCAGGAACCGGGAGATGGAAAAAGCAGCTTGGTCGGTCCTCATACTCCCAAATTGGGGCACTGCGCGTGCACAGAGCAATGTGCTGTGACACCCTATATGAGTGGTGTCTTAACTAGTACTATTCCTATCAGTTTAATCCCTGTTACGGACCCTATCCGGGGACGTGTGCCGAATTAGACTAATGTGTAAAAATGAAATGCCTCATTTATCGGCAAGCTACTGTGCCACCCGGTATCAATGGTTGGCACTGACAGTGGGCACACTACAGGCAGTGGAAGTGGGCCTGACACACACTGGCAGCAGGCAAGCAACTGAATTTAGACTACTGTCTAAAAATTAAATGCCTTATTTATCGGCAAGCTACTGTGCCACCCAGTATCAGTGGTTGGCACTGGCAGTGGGCTTACTACAGTCAGTGGAAGTCGGCCTGACACACACTAGCAGCAGGCAAGCAGCTGAAATTACACTAAGGTTTAAAAATGTAATGCCTTTTTTTGATGCAAAGTCCTGTGCCACACGGGATGACAAGGGTGGGCACTGGCAGTGGGCACACTACAGTCAGTGGAAGTCGACCTGACACACACTAGCAGCAGGCAAGCAACTGAAATTACACTAAAGTGTAAAAATTAAATGCCTTTTTTTTATGCAAAGTCCTGTGCCACACGGGAAGACAGGGGTAGGCACTGGCAGTGGGCACACTACAGTCAGTGGAAGTCGACCTGACACACACTAGCAGCAGGCAAGCAGCTGAAATTACACTAAAGTGTAAAAATTAAATGCCTTTTTTTATGCAAAGTCCTGTACCAGCCGGTATGAGTGGTGGGCACTGGCAGTGGGCACACTACAGTCAGTGGAAGTCAGCCTGACACACACTGGCAGGCAACTAACCTTAGATTAAAGTGTAAAAATTAAATGCCTTTTTTTGATGCAAAGTCCTGTGCCACATGGGATGACAGGGGTGGGCACTGGCAGTGGGCACACTACAGTCTGTGGGCCTGCAGCTCCTCACACACAGGCAGGCCAGGCAACTGCAATATATATATAAAGGAAAAAAAAAAGCAGACAAATGTTGCAGCCCTAAAAAGGGCTTTTTGGGGTGCTGTCAGGACGCTGTCCTTACAGCAGAGATCAGATGAGTCTTTCAGGACTGGAGTGGACACTGAATTCACTAGCCTAGCTATCGATTTCCCTATTAAATCAGCAGCAACTACACTCTCCCTCCTCTCACTAAGACTGCAAATTCCGAATGAATCTAAAATGGATGCTGTTCAGGAGATGGGAGGGTCTGGGAGGGAGGGTATGCTGCTGATTGGCTGGAATGTGTCTGCTGACTGTGAGGTACAGGGTCAAAGTTTGCTCAATGATGATGTATAGGGGGCGGACCGAACATCGCATGTGTTCGCCCGCGGCGGCGAACGACAAGCTATGTTCGCTGGGAACTGTTCGCCGGCGGATAGTTCGGGCCATCTCTAATAGGGAATCCGCTGTAGTAGTGAAACAATACCGTGAGTCAGTATGACACGCACACTGGCGTACTGCCCACAGAGGCAGACTACGCAGTTGCTATGGGGCCGTGAGTTGAAGGGGCCTGGCCAGGCTGAATGGCCCCGCCGCCTTTCCGAAATGACTAAATTCCTCTCTTCCTCTGTGCCCCTGCAGCTGTGTCCCATTCATTCTGCTGCTTCGCTCGATCTGTCATTATTACAGTTTTACAAGCAGCAGAGCCCTGTGAGAGAGCAGGCTCCCAGCAAGGTTAGCAGCACTTAACTGCTCTGACCTCCTGACCATTGTGACCTGCAGAGCCCAGCCAGCAAGGTACTGTTTAAATTCAATAGCTGTCAGGACCTTGTGGTTCCCTTTCCAGCATCCCACAACCAATAGGCACAGACACAGCAGACAAGTCAACTCATGCTGTGCTGCAGGGTGGAAGGGAGGGGCGATTATATCGGAGCACTTTATCTGCATATAAAGCTATTGTAATGTTCTGCTGTGCCAACCATTTTCTCCAGTCTAAGGAAACTTCTAGCAACTTGAAAAATGTACCCAAAATGACCCATGCTAGTGATGAGCGGCAGGGGCAATATTCGAATTCGTGATATTTCGCGAATATTTGGGTGAATATTCGCCATATATTCTCGAATTTGAAAATTCATTATCTCCAGTCATTATTTTCTTGATTGCGGAAATCGGAAATTAAAAAATTCACATTACGAAAATTCGCATTACTACAATTCGCATTCAACACTACTCCTAAAATCAAAGATATTGCAGCCTTCTCATTGGCCCACAAGCTAGAAGCAGGGAGGGATCATGTGTACTGTTTAAAAAAAATCTCGAATATTCGAAATTATGAAAATATATCACTATATTCTAAACATTCGCGAATTCTCGAAGTGCCAATATTTGCGATAAAAATGTGCAATTCGAGTATTCGAGATCAACACCAACCCACATCTATATTGCACACACAATATGCAAATATTATACTGCCAATTTTTCACAATCAAGAAACTAACCGCGAATATATGACGAATATTCGCCCAAATTTTCGCAAAATATAGCAAATTCTAATATAGCCCCTGTCGATCATCACTAATATACACACACAGGGCACTATTCACTGCTTACCACACAGCAGCCCCCCATAGACATATGCTTCAAATTCTGAATGAGAGGGAGGAGGTACTGAACCCCCCCAGAATTTGGAGCATGCGTCTATGTAATATTTTGTATTGTAAAAGCGGGTCCATCACCTTTTTACACTTATCGGAGTGCTGCCTCGTCTTTGGATGGATATATATATATATATATATATATATATATTATTGAAAGACCTCTTCTTGCTCTGCTATGCAGATGTTTAGCACAGTGATGGCACAGGTTCATCAGCTGTTGGTGTCAGCTATACATTGCTGAAGCTAGCAGGACTGGAGCTAGCTGCAGTTCTGCCATCTTAACACACTTTAGATGTTTCATGTGAGCATAAACACAACGCACATAAAACGTACCCATACTGTTCTTATAAGGGCTTATGCACACCCTGTAGCCATGTTTGCGGTCTGTGTGCTGTACACATCCGACCTGCAAAAAATGTGAATCGGATGCAGAAAAAAAAGATGTTTGTGTGCATGAGCCCTTAGGCTAGTGCAAAAATTGTACTTTTTTTTAGGGGGGGGCACCAATTCTGAGTTTTGCTATGGGGCCCCATGATTTCTATGTACGCCTCTGGACACGCACATGACAGACGTTGCTCTTAGAATGACTGAACACTTCACTTATTTGTGCAGTTACGGGGCCAAAACAGACCAAATAACTCAAATGTTAACTCAGCCTTTCAGGTCGATGTTAGCGCTAGGCATAAAGCACCGTGCAGAGGTACAAGATCCTACTGTAGCATGAAAGAGCGCACTCCTTTTACACTGTTATCAGCTGATTTACATAGTGTTGAGGTGGCAGCAGCATGAGGAAGCCAAAGAATGGCCCAGAGGCATAGTGTTGAGTTAGCAGCAGCATGAGGAGGCCACAGACTGGCAAGGTGACATGGTGTGGAGGTGGCAGCAGCAACATCAGGAGGCCACAGAGTGGCCCAGTGACATAGTGTTGATTTAGCAGGAGCATGAGGAGGCCAAAGAGTGTCAGGTTTCATAGTGTGGAGGTGGCAGCAGCATGGGGAAGCCACAGAGTGGCCCAGTGACATAGTGTTGATTTAGCAGCAGCTTGAGGAGGCCACAGACTGGCAAGGTGACATAGTGTGAGGTGGCAGCAGCATGAGGGAGCCACAGAGTGGCCCAGTGACATAGTGTTGATTTAGCAGCAGCATGAGGAGGCCACAGAATGGCAAGGTGACATAGTGTGGAGGTGGCAGCAGCATAAGGAGGCCACAGACTGACAAGGGGACATAGTATGGAGGTGGCAAGAGTAGCATAAGGAGACCACAGAGTGGCCCAGAGACAGAGTTGTGAGTTGGCAGCAGCATGAGGAGACCACAGAGTGGCAAGGTGACATAGTGTGGAGGTAGCAGCAGTAGCAGCATGAGGAGGCCACAGAGGGACCCAGTGACATAGTCTTGATTTAGCAGCAGCATGAGGATACCACAGAGTGGCAAGGTGACATAGCATGGAGGTGGCAGCAGCAGCATGAGGAGGCCACAGACTGGCAAGGTGACATAGTGTGGAGGTGGCTACAGCAGCAGCATAAGGAGGCCAAAGTGTGGCCCAGTGACATAGTGTTCATTTAGGAGCAGCATGAGGAGACCACAGAGTGGCACAATGACAGATTCTGGAGGTGGCAGCAGCATGAGGAGGCCACAGAGTGGCTCCGTGACAGAGTGTTGATTTAGCAGCAGCATGGGGAGACTACCGAGTGGAAAGGTGACATAGTGTGGAGGTGGTAGCAGCAGCATGAGGAGACCTGAGTGGTGAGGTGGCAGCAGCATCAGAAGACCACAGAGTAAATCGGTGACTGTGTGGGGAGGTGGGTGGCAATATCAGTACTCACTGAAGATGGTGGGTGTAAGAAGGAGCACTTGGCATCAGATGTGTGGCATCAGGCGGGTGGCAACATCAGAATAGTAGTTGAGACAGGTAGCCAGAAGAAACCAGTCTCTTTTGTCAAGGTTTGGGTGATGCAGCATGGATGATGTAATCTGATGCATCAGGCATTGGTGGATGGAAATCCTGGCTGATCCACGCCAGATTCATCTTGACAAAGGTCAGTCTCTCCACATTTTGGGTGGACAGGCGAGTTCTTCTTGGTGTAAATATAGTGCCCACCGCACGATACACCCACTCTGATGCCACACTACTGGCTGGGCAGGACAGATTATCCAGGGAAAACTCGGCCAGTTGCGGCCATAAATCCAGTTTGGCTGTGTTTTACTACTATTAAGGGAGCACAATGAGTATTATTACGGTGAAGCTGGTACAATGGGCATTATTACTATGAAGGGGGCACAATGGGGATGATTACTTTAAAGGGGTCACAATGGGGATTTTTACTATGAATGTGACACAATTGGGATTATTACTATGAAGGGGACACAATGGGGATTATTACTGTGAAGTAGGCACAATAGGGATTCTACTATGTAGGGGCACAGAAGGCATTACTATCACAGTGGGCATTACTACTATTAAGGGGACACAATGGGTATTATTACTGTAAACCTGGCACAATGGGGATTATTACTATGAAGGGGCCACAATGGGGATTATTGCTGTGAAGTAGGCAAAATAGGGATTTCTACTATGTAGGGGTAAAGAAGACCATAAAAGACCCGAGGTTCAGTGTGAGCTACAATTTTTTTCTTTTTCCCCTTTTCTACTATGTAGGGGGCACAGAGGGCATTACTATCACAGTGGGCATTACTACTATTAAGGGGGCATAATGGGCATTATTACTGTTAAGATGGCATTACTACTATTAAGGGGACACAGTGGGTATTATTACTGTAAACATGACACAATAGGCATCATTACTATGAAGGGGGCACAGTGGATATGATTACTATAAAAGGGGCACAATGGGGATTATTACTATGAAGGGGACACAATGGGGATTATTACTATGAAGGGGACACAATGAAGATTATTACTGTGAATGGGGCACAATGGGGATTATTACTGTGAAAGGGGTACAAAGAGGACATTACAACTGTGAAAGGGGCACAGAGAGGGCATAACTACTGTGAGGGGGGCACAATGTGGGCATAACTACTGTGAGAGGGCACAATGTGGGTATAATCACTGTGAGGGGGCACACATCTGTACAAAACTACTGTAAAGTTTGTACAATGAGGGCAATACTACTGTAAGGGGGTACAATTTTGTTAAAGTATTGGGGGAGGGAGTGTCAGAGAAAGGACCCGCCCTGGGTGCCAAACACCCAAGGCACGCCACCGGGTGGCAGGGTGCTGTCCAAGTATGCCACCACCTGCTGGGTCAGGTTCTGCTCCAGGTCTAGCTGCTGCTACAGGTAAATCTCCACTGCATACTGCCACGGTGTGCCTGGGTCATCTGCCTCATCTTCCTCATCTCCCTCTTGCTCCTCCGGCTGCTCCTCCTCTCCTGTCACCTGTGTAGCATCTGTTCCAGAATATGAAGCAGTGGAATGACGTTGTTCATCCCGTAGTCCTGGCAACTGACAAATAACGTGGCCTCCGTAAAGAGCCTGAGCAAAGAGCAGGTGTCACGCTTCAGCTGCCACTGGCTGACATTGAAGTTACACTGGGGAGTACTCCTGTCTGCTTGGATCATCAAGAAATCGTTTATGGCCTTTCTCTGTTCGTATAGTCAGTCGAACATATGGAAGGTGGAATTCTAAGTGGTGGAAACGTCACTTATCAGCCTATGTTGGGGGATGCCACTGCAGCTCAAGGATGGTGTGTTTGCTGGTGTATGAGTGGCTGAAGTGCATGCAAAGTTTCCTGGCCATTTTTAGGATATCTTGCAGATTGGTGGAAGATTTCAGGAACCACTCGACAACCAAATTGAACACGTGCGCCATGCAGAGAGCATGGCTCAGCAACCCTTGACGCAGAACCGACACCAAGTTATTTCCCTTGTCGGTCACCATTGTTCCGATTTTGAGTTGTCGCGGAGAAAGCCAAGATTCGATTTCTTGATGAAGGACACGGAGCAGTTCCTCCCCTGTATGACTCTGTTCGCCCAGGAAAACGTGGTGTTGAACAGCGTGACATCACCGTGCCCTTCACATGTGGTATACTGGAGGAGCACTGTAAATTGCCCCTGCAGTGGAGGCTGAGGACACGGTAGAGGATGAGGAGGCTGAGGCGGACATTGTCGCAGGACCAACAGCATGAGAACGTGGAGGCGGAAGCAGCGTCACCTGGCCAAGTTGCTGGTTTGGCTGGGCAGGAACCACATTTACCTAGTGGGCCGTAAAGGACATATATTGTCCTTGACCGTAGTTACAGCTCCACACGTCGACGCTGCCATGCACTGGACTGGCCCACCTTCTGTTCTACATATTTGTGCAGGGCTGGTACTGCAAAGCAAAGAAATGACGGCTTGGGATTCTCCACCTTGGCTCGGCATAAGCCATCAGTTCTCTGAAAGGTGCAGAGTCCACCATTTGGAAAGGAATGGACTGCAGCACCAGCAACTTGGCCAGGAGCTTTTTCAGCTTCTTGGAAATCGCTTCAGTAATCGATTGCTGACAGAATGACTGACAAGGAGTAGGAGGGCAAAGAGTAGGAGCATCAGGACCAGTAGATGATGGGAAGGGCAGACAGCTCCCTTCGGCTGAGGTGGTGGAGCCTTGACTGCCTGAAATCGAGTGCATGCAACTGGGTGAAGCAGCGGTTGCTGGGGCAGGCTGGACCACCACATTGGGGCCACGGTTCCAAGGCTAGTTTATGATGACACAGCATATGTTGACGCAGGGCCGTGGGGCCAACATTGGCACTCTGTCCATGCTTCACCTTCTTCCCACAGATTCAGCAAATGGCTATGTTCACCTCCTCCGGTGGCTTCACAAAGAACTGCCACACCGCTGAGTAGATGATTTTACCCCCAAAACTCCGCACTGACTGACTGCTACCGCCGCTTCCTCTGTGAACCCCTGCACCACTAATTTCTTGGCAGGTAGGCTCCTATGAAGCGGGTGGTCTACTCTGGGCATGTTTGGCTCCCGACCTACCACTGCTGCCACCCTGCTGACTCCCGGCCACGCTACTGACTTGCTGGCTCTGCCGCTGCATCACACGCAAGCTGCCAGCTCCCATTCCACTCTCCTCATCACTACTTGCCTGCCTACTGGAGGAGGCGGTGGATGAATCCTCCACATCTTGGCTGGTCAGTAGCTGCTGACTGTCCTCTAGTAGCTCGTCCTCGCTGTATAGGTTGAGTGAATAGAAAAGGACAGAGGCAGGTTGAGGACAGGTGAGGGCACAGGGCCTGCTCCCGGGCCATGCCAACTAAGGGTTGTGTCTGACGAACCCACCAACTCTTGGCTGGGGGTGTCTGATGTAACTTGGGACGAAGAGGATGACCGAGTCAACCATTCAAGAACCGCTGGGTTGCTGGTCAAGACACGACCCCTAGCTGACACTGGGAGCTCAGTCCTCTGGAAGTGATCCTTGCTGCCATGCCCCCTTACTCTGCTGCGACCTGTGCCAGAAACATTTAGGCCTCTGCCCCTCCCCTGTGCAGGGCCTGTCACTTCTCTGTCTGACATACTGTTAGATCAAATAAAAAGAAAATAATTACACCCCAAAAAAGTGTATCTGTTGGTGGCTCACCTAAACGTATATCAGGACCTAACGGTGCTCACCCCTTTGGTTCTCCCAACTGAACCGTGGAACAAGGTACTATATTGAAACAGACAAATAGGTGGGGGGCACTCAGTGCTCTGACTTTATATAGATGCAAGAGGTATGGTAATAAATTGGTCTCTTTATTCTAATATTTTTTAAAAAACGGGTTAGATATCATAAAAAAGTACTATTCTGGACAGGATGCTTCCTTACTGGTGAAGTTATAACATATGTATCATAGGCAGAAAATATTTGCAAATATAGTCTGGTGTCCTGTAAATTCATATGAATTCATATGAACTGCATACATGGCACCTCGTATTCGGTGCAAATCGTATTTTTCCTAAAATTCGGATCGAATTCCACTTTGTCAACTTCGATTCGCTCAACCCTGATTATCACCCCAGCTGACTTTTTTAGGAGGTCATCTACAGTTGTGTTCAAAATTATTCAACCCCCACTGAAATTGAGTGTTTTGGCCAGTTTGACATTGATTTTGATCATTTCAGTCATCTTGTTTATAATTAAATCAAAGAGGCACTTGTAAGTCAGACAAATATAACATAACATTTATAATGAAATAACCACAAATGTCTTTTCTGTGCTCACATCATTATCAGTTTTATTTAACCCCCAAGTGACATTCAATCTTAGTACTTAGTACAACATCCTTTTCCAGCTATAACAGCTTTTAAACGTGAAGCATAGCTTGACACAAGTGTCTTGCAGCGATCTACGGGTATCTTCGCCCATTCTTCATGGGCAAAAGCCTCCAGTTCAGTCACATTCTTAAGCTTGGGCACTGCAACTGCTTTCTTTAAGTCCCACCAGAGGTTCTCAATCGGATTTAAGTCTGGTGACTGCGATGGCCACTTCAAAATGTTCCAGCCTTTAATCTGCAACCATGCTCTAGCGGACTTGGAGGTATGCTTGGGATCATTGTCCTGTTGAAAGGTCCAAAGTCTCCCAAGCCTCAGGTTTGTGACGCACTGCATCACATTTTCATCCAATATCTCCTGTTACTGAAGAGAATTCATGGTACCTTGCACATGCTGAAGCTTCCCTGTACCTGTAGAAGCAAAACAGCCCCAAAGCATGATTGACCCCCCGCCATGCTTCACAGTAGGCGAGGTGTTCTTTTCTTCATAGGCCTTGTTCTTCCTCCTCCAAACATAGCGTTGATCCATGGGCCCAAACGGTTCTAATTTTGTTTTATCATTTCACAGAACACTTTTGTGGTTTGTCCACATGACTTTTGGCATACTGCAGTCGACTCTTCTTATTCTTTGGAGACAGCAAGGGGGTGCGCCTGGGAGTTCTGGCATGGAGGCCTTCATTACGCAGTGTGAGCCTTATTGTCTGAGCTGAAACTTCAGTACCCGCATCTGACAAATCTTTTTTCGGTTCCTCAGCAGTCACACGGGGACTTTTCTCCACTTTGCGCTTCAGGTAGTGCACAGCAGTCGAAGTCAGCATCTTCTTTCTGCCACGACCAGGTAGCGTTTCAACAGTGCCCTTTGCCTTGAATTTGCGAATGATGCTTCCTATGGTGTCTCTTGGTATGTTTAACATCTTTGCAATCTTCTTATAGCCATTGCCCTTCCTGTGAAGAGAAATCACCTCTTCTCTTGTCTTCCTGGACCATTCTCTTGACTTCACCATGTTTGTAAACACACCAGTAAATGTCTAGAAGGAGCTGAGTATCACAGTCATTTTACATCTTCCTAATTGGGGCTTATTATGCTTGATTGCTGCTCCTTGACATCCACAGGGGTTTTCAATACCTGATCGAAAACACTTGAATGAACCTCTGTTCTTAAGAGTGGTAGTCTTTAAGGGGTTGAATAATTGTGTCAATGAAGAAATCACAAAAAAAACATGTAATACTGTATTACAAAAACAATTGATGTCATTTTAGTTGCATTTGGTTCTTTAAAAAGTCCTTGTAAGATTTCATTCTGAACACAATTACAAATGTACACTAAATTCCCTAAAACCCTTTACAGCATTGGGGGTTGAATAATTTTGAACACAACTGTATTCATGACTGGCCAACCTGTGGCTCTCCAACTGTTATAAAACTACAACTCCCACCATGACGTGCTGGGAGTTTTCCAGCAGATGGAAAGCTGCAGATTGCACATGCCTCCCATATTGAATCTATATACAGCTGCATAAGTATGCAATATTTTTTGCATACTATTTAACCCCTTGCAGCTAATAAATGTACTTTGCAAACTTTTGCATAGCAATGCATCTATATACAGCTGCATATGTGTGCTCATGTTTTTGCTTTGCAAATGTCTTAACCCCTTATAGGAAATACAGTATATGAACTTAACTACTGGTTGTATAGTTTGCTAATCTCATATAGAAGTAAAATTATATTTATGAAAATAATATATTTATGCTCAACAATTATAATTTTTTTGTAGTATTCCGTATAAAGAATATATGGTACTCTTGCCGTGACAAATTCTGAAGAGAATTAAATATGAAAAAAAGAGTGGGAATGGAAGATTGACAAAAAGCCGTATCTTTATATAGCACAATTAAAATTTTTGAAGCCTATAGTATAATGGAAACTAGACCGTAAGTAATTATAAAAAAAATATATTTGTAGGTTTTTTTGTTGAGTAGTGTTAGAATTTAAGCTATATTACGATTCTAGATTTGAATACTGTATGAAGATCCTTCTCCATACACTATTCAGTTTTTATGTTAGTTTTTATGATCCATACATTAATTCACTTGAATTTTTTTTAAACATGTATACAATGTCGGGTTCGGTGCCTTCTGGTAGATGGATATCAAACCTGACATTGTATGCCAATTCACAAAAACATATTTTTAGCATGCGGGTGCGATGCATGATGTGAACGCATAGTGCCCGCACAGATTTCTGACCCTTTTTTTTTTAATCAGTTCTGTGTTATGTGAGAATCGCAGCATGTTCAATATTCTTATTTTTTTAAGCATCTCTAGCCCAATAGACTTATTTTAAAAACACATAGCATCCGGATGTAACCTGGAAGGGGTCCTGGTGCAATGTGTTTTTCACTGAAGTTTTTTTTTTTTCTAAAGCAATTTTTTTTAAAAGCATCAATAGATTTAGTACTATTCAATATAAGGGATAGAGAAAAATGGTCGGCACTGCCAAAATGTGTGGATATTTAAGTTTGTACCGCATGCCGCCAGTTTTTAGGAATTAATAAAGCTGCAAAGAGAGTTGGTTAGTGCCGCGTTTCTTTCTTCTGATTTTCATGCAATAGATTCAGCACTTTCACGGAAATAACTTAAACACTGAACACAAAGGCTTACAAAAATAATTAAATTTGCTAGTGAAATTGTGTGAGTTTAACTGAACGCACCCAGAACGCATCCTGACACAATCCATAGCATTTGTGTGAATGAGGCCTAAGGCATTTCCATATCCTGTACTATGCTGGAGCAACTTATAGGAATTCACACTTGAGGTCTATTATATAATGATAGAAAAACATTATTATCTTTTTTGAATTATTTCATTTGTATATTAATAGGACTGTGGACAACCTGAACGAAGAGGCAGAAGATTCAAACAGTCAAGCTGCTGGAATTTCTGTGCAACCTTCCGGAGAAACTCAAGATGCACCTGCTCAAGAGTCATCTCAAGAAGAGCATGCACAGCATGAAGAGGTGTCCCAACCTAGTGAGAGGATGCAACAAAATATTTCAGCATAGCTGCCTGTAACAAGATCTCGTCGTTCATCAGGCAGACGTAGGGGTCCCCCTCCCCACGATTCTGGTTTAGATACTCGAACCATCATTGACGCAAGGGTTCTCCAGTATGTAAATCTAAAAGTTTGGCCCCCTGTTTGAAACGTGTGCCTGATGAACAGCAAACCAGGTGTATTGCAGCTATAGCAATGGTCATGGACCTATTCGCTGGTCCCCAAGAACCAATAGATGTTGTTCACAATATAGAAAAAGCTAGAGATAATATGATTAATTGGAGACCCATCAGGAACACAAGTGTTTCCCAAAATCCTCCTCCTCATCAGTTCTACCAGACATCTGAACCATATTCGCAGGGGAGAGAACACTACATGGGCAAGTATCAAGGATCATTCGAGGGCAGTCGTCACCCCTCTAGTAATCCAGGCCCTTTTACTATCATATTATAAATGTTATTTTGTTAAATAAAATAATGTCTCAGAGTTTTTTGTTTTTTTTTATAAAGTTAAATTAGAAAATGTACTTCATTTTTTAATATTTATAAATCATTGTTAGCTAGCAGTATATCGTTAAAGTTATGATATTCTTTTTGTAAACTATGGTAATTGCAGAACTCTTCTCCAAAGAAGAACTATCAATTGCCATTAGGGGTTGTCTCACTTAAGTAAGTGGTATTTATCATGTAGAATAAAAAAGCACTTACTAATGTATTGTGATAGTCCATATTGCTTCCTTAGCTGGCTGTAATAATTTTTCAATCACATTACACACTGCTCGTTTCCATGGTAACAGACCACCCTGCAGTCCATCAGTGATGGCCGTACTTGCACAATATAGGAAAAAGCACTAACCTAGGTACACACCCATGTTCTTGGCCACCAGAGAGGCTAAGGCTTTTTCCTATTGTGTGCAAGCATGACCACCACTGATGGATTGCAGGGTGGTCTGTTACCATGGAAATGAGCAGTGTGTAATGTGATAGAAAAATTATTACAGCCAGCTACGGAAGCAATATGGACTATATTTATAGAGTCAATAATGAGTCTTCACAGAAAATATCTTTATCTTTTAATCTTTTAATTCGCCATTAAAAAGTTATATATTTACCTTTTTTTTCTGTAACAGCATTTTGACAAAAAGTGTATTTTTTTCAAATACAGCTCTCCTCTTTTCTCTATTGATGTAAAACACTGATATAAACATTGTGCGGGTACAATTGTGTCTTAAAAAAATGGAGTAATGACTATTACACTTTTTAAGATGTCATTTGTAATAAGGTATTAGAAGGTATTAAAAAATTAAAACCAAATTCTAAAAAAGTTATTAAAAAAATATGAATCACTATCAATATAATTAGCGTAAAATTGATAATGGATTTTGGAAGTTACAAAATACATCAGCCAGCAAGCCCACATTCTCTTGCGAGTCCCTAATCTAAGCTAACAACAGGGGAACTAACTAACTAAGAATATTTAAATTTACAGTAATTTACAATCCAGAATCAAGCTGAAATCAATGACTTCCACGCATGGCTTCCAACTGCCATGGTAACGCTACCTCTGAACTGCAGAAAAAGTCGGCATAGAGTTCCCGAACAGCTAGTCCTGCTGTTCCAGGTAGTCTAGTCCGGCTCTGGTCAAAAATGACAGAAGATGTCATATTTTGACCAATATCTGCACCAGTGGAGGCATCATGTATCCTGTTGAAGTTGTGTAGGAGTACACAAGCCTGTATCACCAAGGTGGCATTGTCTGGATTCATCTGTATGGATGACATGAACACTCTCCACTTTGTGGACAGTATTCCGAAAGCGCACTCCACATACCGACGGGTGCGAGTCAATCGATAGTTGAAGATGCCCTTCCGGTCATCCAGATGATGTCTAGGGAAGGGCCGCATCAGGTGGGGTGACAATGCGAATCCTTACTCTGCCACGATCACAAATGGAGCCGGCGGACCTGCAGAAGTCTTCTTGGCTCTGGCAGGGCAAGCTGGTTTGCGTGAAGCCGTTCACCCATTCTGGAAGCACTAAAGATGTGGGCGTCAGAAGTGCTCCCATAGGCCCCGATATCCACAATTACAAACCTGTAATTACTGTCAGTCAAGGCTGTCAGCACTACAGAAAAATATTGCTTGCAATTGAAGTACCGGGACCCTGAGTAAGGCGGCTTCTTTACACGAATATGTTTGCCGTTCAGTGCACCAATGCAGTTAGGAAACTGCGCTAATTGGTAAAATCCCTCGGCGATACGAAGCCAATCTTCCTCCTTGGAGGTGGGCATCACCGTTTCTCTGAGTCCTGTCGTAGGTCGATATATAATGTGTGGAACTGTCCTTTCCGATGACGCTGAGCAACAATAGGATGAATCCACTGTCTTCTCCTCCTCTCTGGATCTTCGTCCAGCATCGCTGCTTGCTGTCCAAATCAGCTAGATAGGAGGAACAGGCTTTCCTGTCACACATGGCTGCTCTGCCCTTACGTCTTCCTACATGCTCTTGTGTACCTGTGTCCCCTAGTGACTGTGCTGCTGTGAAAAATTCTCTGGAGTGCAGCTAAACTACTGACAAAAGGTACCTAAAGTGTCTCCCTAATAAAGTGCCCCCAAAAGCCTATCACTGGACATCCCCCTCCCACAAGTGTGTCAGAAGCAGATCCCCCCATAACAGTGCCTCACAGCAGATTCCCACCAAAACAGTGCGCCACAGCAGATCCCCTCATAACAGTGCATCACAGCAGATTCCCCCTATAACAGTAAATCACAGCAGATCCCCCCCATAACAGTGCATCACAGCAGATTCCCCCTATAACAGTACGTCCAGCAGATTCCCCCCCCCCCATACCAGTGCATCACAGCAGATCCTCCATAACAGTGCATCACAGCAGATCCCCCCATAAAAGTGCATCACAGCAGATCCCTCCAAAACAGTGTCTCACAGCAGATTCCCCCCATACAGTATGTCACAGCAGATTACCACCTCCCCCCATAACAGTGCATCACAGCACTTCCCCCCCAATAACAGTGCGCCACAGCAGATTCGCCCCCATAACAATACGTCACAGCAGATTCCCCCCAATAACAGTGCGCCACAGTAGATCCCCTTATAACAGTGCTTCACAGCAGATTCCCCCCATAACAGTGTATCACCACAGATCCCGTCATAACAATCCTCCACAGCAGATCCCCTCATAGCAGTGCATCACAGCAGATCCCCCCATGATGTTGTCAGCAGCAGATCCCCCATAACAGGGTGTCAGCAGCAGATCCTGTCTATAATGTGTCAACATTGTTTTAACGCACCTTTGCTTCAAAATATTTTTTCTCTTATTTTCCTCCTCTAAAACCTATATGCATCTTAGACTAGTTTCACACTAGTGACAGCCTTCTACGGCAGGGTGTATCACCGGGTGAACAGCCTGCCAGATTGGTGCTGCCGCTAGTGCACGCGTGCTGCCGGAGGTCCGCTCTGACCCCATTAACTATAACTGGGGCATGCCGGAGGTCCGGTGGCAGCACGAAAAACATGCTGAGAGGCGGCCAGAATAAAACTACGACATGTAATATCTAAATGACATCTGATGACTCACATGTTAACCACTTTCCTACCGCCGCATGACTTTCTACGTCGGGGCAGTAGGCTCTTATCTGTAACCCGACGTATAAAACCGTTGGGTAACAACGCGATCTGCTAGCGGCCTGGAGCAGTCTGGCTGTAATACACGCTTTTAGAAATGATTTGTCTTGAAACCTTTTGTAACAGTTACAAAAAAAATTGATAAGAAAGAAAAAATCTATTTTTTTTATAATTTTCACAGTTTTTTCTTTATTTTTATTTTTTTATATTATATCCATCATCTAAAGGCACAAAAGAAAGGTCTAAGGTGTCCCGAGAAAAATAATATCAAATACATGTAGGCTGGCTCAGAAATTAATCCGTTATTTGCAGTTCGATAGATGCTACAACTTAAAAACTTGCCTGGTAAGGAAGGGGGATAAACAATTATTGCATCTGCCGCATCTGAAAAAACATTTTAGAGTTAACTAATTTGATTTCTCTTTTGTTGTCGTTTTCTTAATAGTTGGTGTGACTTTTCAGCCTAGATTAGGGGCTTTAGTATATGTTATTTGTGAAACTATTGTTAATAGTGGTCCTATAGTTTTATCTCTTAGAATTTGATGCCAATGTTTCTTGATTATTTTTTCTATAGTTTTATATTGAGAATTGAATGGTAATATAATAAGTATCATATTGTGCTGATTGAAATCTGCTCGTAAGGCCACATAGTTGCATCCTGACTGTGGAAGGACAATGCTAAGGCACATTCAAACAACCATATTTTTGGTCCACATCTGATCTGCGTTTTTTGCGGATTGGATGCAGAGCCATCCATTTCAATGCATGTTAACTCCAAAAATGCGGACAGCAATCCGTTTGGCATTTTACGGACAAGAATAGGCATTGTAACAATGGATCCATGAAAAAAGGATGCAACACGGACGTCACCTGTATTTTTTGTGCACCGCAAAATACACATGGTCGTGTGAATGAACCCTAAAAAGGAAATTCTCTGCAGTACCATTATACTAAGGACTCATTCATGTGACCGTGTGTGCTCCATGCCTGTAATGCGGACCGCAAACAGCCTCCTCCTCTGCCAGTTCAGCCCCTACACTCAGGACTCAGGTGGCTGTGAGATCTAGGTACCATGTCTCCTGTGCCCTGGCAAGCTAGATTTATTAGCATCTGCTCCAGGATGGAAAGGAGTGAAATCACATCATTCATCTTCTAGTCTTGGTGACTGACAAATAAAGTGGCCTCCTCAAAGGGCCTGAGCAAACAGCAGGTGTCACGCATGAGCTGCCATGGCTAACGTGGAAGTTACGCAGAGGAGTACCCCTGTCCACCTGCATCATCAAGAAATCTTTCACGGCCATCCTCTGCTCACATAGTCGATCCAACATGCAGAGGGCAGAGTTCCAACATGTGGAAACATCACATATGAGGTGATGTTGGGGAACTCTATTCTGCCTTTGCAGCTCACAGTAAGAGTGATTGCACACTTTCCTGGAAATATTCAAGATGTCTTGCAGTTGAGTGGAAGACTTCAGGAACAGCATCAGCCCTCCTTGCTGCAGCACCAAGACAATGTTCTTGCCATATCGGTGACCATGGTTCCAATATTAAGTTGGGGAGGAGACAGCCAGAATTAGATTTCTTGGTTAATGACGTGGAGCAGTTCCTCCTCAGTGTGACTTTGTTCGCCCAGGCTTGCCAAGGTGAAGAACAGCGCCACACTGCCGTACTCTGCATAGATGGTATGCTGGAAGACCACTTCGAACTGTGCCTACAGGCAGAGGAGAACATTGGCACCGCAATGTAAGCATAAGAACTCGGAGGCGGCATTGCCATCACCTGGCCAAGTTGCTGGTGTGCCTTGGCAAGAACCACATATACCCAGTGGACAGTAAAGGACGTATATTGTCCTTGACTATATTTAGAGCTCCACACGATGACAGTGCCGTGAACTGTACCAGACACCGACGGGCACAAGGACTGGCCCACCTTATTCTCAATGTACAGCACGTGTGCAGTGCTGGTACATCTTCTGCACTGTTGGATGACTGCATGAATACTGTTTTTTTGTTTTACGTACCGTGTGTTCATCCGTTACTTGAGGTCAGTTAACATCTATCATTGGGGACTGTATGTCCATCCATTTTTGACGGCCAGTTAGTATCTGTCATTAGGCGTTAGTGTCCATCCATTACTAACGGTCAGTTAGCATCTGTTATTTGGGACAATGTGTCTGTCCATACTGATGGTCAGTTAGCATCTGTCTTTAGGGACTGTGTGCCCGTCCGTTACTGATGGACAATTAGCATTTGTTATTATGCCCCTGTTAGTATCCATCAATTACCGGAAATTTATTTTGATAGCTCCGCTTCCAACCTAATGTGGTTTATGCATTTTTCTGACAATTCCCAAGTCCCCCCCAGAACTTACCCAGCCTCTAACTGGCTAAATAAATTTAGACCCCTTATTTCCCTCCTTAGGGATTCATTTTTACAATTTTTTACTCCTGATAAAAATCTATCCGTTGATTAATCCCTTTTTAGTTTTAAAGGCCACCTTTTCTTCCATCAGTTCATTCCGTCCAAGCGTGTCAGATATGAGGTAACATTATATAAGGTGTACAGGAGCACAACAGGCTACACCTGCGGTCTGTCTGTTTATGAAGGCAGAAACCGCCATCTTAATCCCACAGGCTGCCCACATCAGGAAAAATTGTGTGGGATCTATTGGCGCCATTCCTACACAAAGGGTACCATGTGTACACCAATCATTTCTACACCAGTATATCCCCTTTTAAATCCCTCCATGCTGCAAACACAGTGGCTTGTGGGACAGTCCATAAAAATAGAGTAGGATGCCCACAACCACTGGTGTCCAAGCATTTGGGGAAAGAAACATCCTTTGCCCTTGCAAGTGACCAGCTGCTTGCAGTGAAGGTGAAGGACAGGAAGGATGTCTACATGCTGACCACCATGTACGCAAACACCACAGTGGCAGTTAGAGAAAGGGGGTCTACTGCTGACAAACACAAACCGTACTGTGTGAGAGATTCTAATACATTTATCGGAGGTGTGGACCTCTTGGACCAGGCACTTCAACCCTAACTGTTGAAGCAAAAAAACAGGGTAATTTACAATCGTTTTTTAAAAGACCCAAGAAACCATCAGCTTCCTTGAGTTCCAGGGGAAGGTGGTTTAGAGTCTCCTGATTGAGTCCCCTTAGACAAGGTTTCAAATCTGAGGATGCTCGAAGGCTTTCAAAACGCCACTTCCTTCATCCCCTCCCTGCCACTGCCACCCAGAAATATCCTCAGAAACAATGACAGGTTTGTAGCAATAATGGAAGGAAGAGGGATACCCGATTTTACTGGCCCAGTTACCCATCACAACCAGTCCTCTGTAGTTACCCCTGTTTTGAGACGTACCATACAGTTGCTAATTATTAATTTTATTTAATACCAAAAAGGGTGGATGGATAAATTTTTTCAGACAGTCGATTTATTCTCATTTTCTGTTTAGTTTGCGGGCTTTCCAGGGAAGGAGGGATCCTTTTGGGATGGGTTGTTGAGCTAATTTTTTTCAGACTTTAGAACAAATTTTACCTTTTCTGGTTTGTTTTTCTAATTTTCATTATTTTATTTCTTATGATTATGTCCAGCCACACAAAGCAGTTAATTCCATTCACATTATTGTATCATGATATTTTTTTATTTGGAGGATCTGTAATGATTGAGTTGTTACTCACCAGTACACTAAGGGCTTTATTAAGAATCTTACAGCCCACAAAATGCCTAGAAATCCTGACATCATTTTGGGGGTTAGTGATCTATTACTGTTCCTGCAGATGGTTCTGGACACTGTCCTTTTATATATTCTGTATGTGACTAGTTGATTCACCATATGCGCTCCATTTCAGTTTAAAAGTGAATAAATAGTGCTTCACCTCTCAAGTAATATGCCCCTCAAGCAATAATTAAATTTTACCGCAGTGTTGGTTCTCTTTTGATCTCTTACTTTTTGTATTTTTCAATCTTTCATACTAATTCACAAGGTGGACCAGATCTTCTTAACAGTGAGCACCAAAAGATAACAAAAACATTAAGAAAACGCAATTGCGTTTTTGCTTCGTTTTCAATGCATTTTTTATTTTTATAGTGCGTTCTCAGTGCGCTTTTTGCTTTTTACAAAACAAAATAATTCCAAGGATATCCTGTGAATGACAAACAGAAAGTTACAGCAAACCCTCTCAAGGAACGAGTAACCGCGCACTGAATCAAAGGTCCGGCCTACAGATCTATCACATGGGAAGCCGCGTGACACGCAGGTTACCACGTGACACGCCGAATACAGGCGCTCTACAGAACGCGATACGGGAGATCAGGTGCCTCTTGCCAGGGAGCGAAATATGAGTACTCCAGCAGGAGACCCACTCCAAGAAAACCAACACTGCGGTGAAACCAATTTGATTATTGCTTGAGGGGCATATTACTTGAGAGGGGCAGCAGTATTTATTCACTTTTAAACTGAAATGAAGCGCATACAGTGAATGATGAATGGTGATTAAGAATAATTTAACTTGCACAATCATGGACATTGAATTCTTGAATTTGCATAATCACAGATATTAAAATATGGAATTTGCATAAATATGGACATTGATTTATGAACTGCGTATAGTCCATTGGATCATAACAATTAGAGATGAGCGAATTGAAGCTGACAAAGTGGTATTCGATCCGAATTTCAGGAATTATTCGATTCGCACCGAATACGAATTTCCTCGCGATTCGTGGCAACGAATCACATTTTTTCCTAAAATGGCTGCTGCACGTGTAAGGACATGGAGAAAGGAACTCTAGGAAGGCGGGATCACCCATAATGCCATGCATGCCATACAGGGTCCACCTGCTGTTAGATATCTAGGTATTCCCCCCCTTCCCCCAGTCTCACCAGAGCTCAGTGACAGGCCAGCATCAGGACGTTCTGTGTGGGCGGAGGAAACATAGCCCTGCCCCTCAGCTTTTGCATCCACTTGCTCTAGGCTGCAATGCCCAAACATCAGACTGGGTGACTGGGCCTTTTGATGCATCTGACCCACAGGCTCTGACCTCAGCTGCCAGACTGCTGGAGCTCCAAGGACCTTCCTATTAAAGCACCTGGTAAGTCCATGTAGTAAGAAGCATGCAGCCGTGTCTGTGGAGGAGGGGGTGCAGGGCTGCTGGGGTCACACTCTCATTGTAGCAGCCCTGCACTGCCCTTTAAGTACTGATGGTCACTGACCTGTCAGTTCCCACTGTCAGCTCTGTGTTTTCCATGTGCCCCTTAGGCCTCTGTGTGAGCTCCTTGTGTCCTGTGGGCTCCCTGTGACTGCAGGGCACAACAAAACGACATGCTCGTGTGGTGCTTGTGACGTGGCTGTGCTGTGTTCAATTACCACATTGTTGTCTTGGCCATAGAGCGCTCTTGTTAAACTAATAAAGACAACATTGTTTAGGTGGTCTGCATTGTTAATGGGGGGGGGGGGTCTACTTGTATGAGCGTTTAATAGACATCTATGTGGAATCAGGTGACGATGGTGTAAAAGGAGTGCGCTTCTTCATGACGCTAACACCGACCTGTAATGATGAGATCATACTTGCGTTATTTGGACAGTTTTGGCCCCGTGACTGCCCAAATAAGTGAGGTGAGCAGGAATTCTAATAGTGACGCCAGTCATCTGCATGTGATACTGACTCACAGTATTATTTCACTACCAAAGCACACCCCCTATGCGTGTTACTGCAAGGCACAGTGTTCTACACCCCTATAATGGCTCTCTGCAGCCCGGAAATAGCTGTTTTTAACGCGATTTGCCGCAAATAAATTCGGATTGAAGCTAATTTTTTCAGAAAATTTGTCGAATCAGCCAAATCGAATTTTTGAGAAATTCGCTCATCTCTAATAAGAATTCATAAATCAAATTCCATACAATACTGCTAATCATGGACAGCTTTTTAAAGGATTTAGAATATAATCATGGAAAAGTCACTTTTTAACGAGTATGAACTAATATATGAACACCACACAGCTGCATTAATTTAATCCTTGGATGAATTGAACTTAAGTGGGACATATCTAACTCTATATTCTAACCCAAACAGGAATAGAGGTTTTGTGAGATTTTTTGAATTGTTTTATATCTGTGATTTATTTTCATTTTTTGTTTTAGCCTTCTGTCTTGCTCATACACATTTTTTTTTCAAGCAACGGAATATACAAAAAAAAAAAAAACAACTAATTGGTACATTGGAATCGATTTCAATTTTATTTTTCATCTTTTTTTTATATATTATTATTATTATCTTTTTACTTTTATTGATCATTTGTGAAATAAAACTCTGCTTTTAGATACAGTTCCTGGTGATAGAGTGCCTGTTTACAATATATAATACGCTTATCTCTTTTTCAAACTGTGGGGTAGTCTGTTAACAAGAGCACCTAGGTGACGGTCCAAATATCTATAAGGGTGAGCCGCTATACATTTTATCTTTCCGTTTTGAAAATGTAATTTTATTTTTTAGGACGTTAGAAGGCTTAAAATTTTAGAAACAATTCTTAAAATTTTAAAGAAAATTTCCAAAACCCACTTTTTATTTTCTGAAAGCCACCAGGTGCTCCTTCATGTTTGGGCCCTGCCGTTTGTCAAGACTTAAGATCATGGCCACAATGGGGATATTTCTGAAGACAGAATAAATGTAGTGATACATTTTGGGGTGTACGCCTTCATTTTCATTTGCTCTGTACAAAAACAACTGTCTTTAAATTGACACTTTTTACCTGCTTAGCATTAATTTAAGGAAAAAACTAGGGGGTCAAAAAACTCACCACACCCCTAGATAAATAGCTTAGGGGGTCTAGTTTTCAAAATGTGTCATTTATGGGGGTCCTCAATTGTTTTGGCAACTCAATGCCAATAAAATGGCACTTGGAATATTTCTGAAGACAGGAGAAATTGATTTATTCCTTTTACCTTTTGGGGTGTACTGTACCTTTACTTTGATTTTCTCTGTATGAGAAAAACTCTGTTTTTTTAAATTGACACTTAGCATTTTTTTCTGCAAAAAAACTAGGGGCTCAAAAAACTCATTTTTCCCTAGATGAATACATTGAAGGGATTCTAGTTTTCAAAATTGGGCAATTTATGCAGGGTTTCTATTGTTTTGGCAGCTCAATGCCATTACAAACATTTTCAATCAAATTTTGTGTTTTTAAAGCCATTGGGTGCTCCTTTATGTTGATTAGGGCCACAAGGGGGTATTTCTAAAGACAGAAGATTTCTGCAAAAAACTAGGGGGTCAAAAAACTAATTAAACCCCTAGATGAATATGTTGAGGGGTCTAGTTTTCAGGATTGGGTCTCTTTTTTTGGGGGGTGGGGAAGGTTCTATTAATGTCACACTTATAAACCTCTGCAAACTTGGCTTGTTGCAGAAAAAAATGTACTTTTTTAAAATTTTAAAATTAATGTTATAATTGTAAGTCTTTACAAATTTAAAAAAATAGTTAAGGTTTTTTGTAAGTGCAGCCAAAATAAAGTAAAGATGTGAAAATATATTTCTGATAAAATAAAATAGTATTTATGTATGTATGTGAAATATTGCTGTTGAAAATTGGAAAATATGCTAACTTTTACAAATTTTCATCGATTTTTACGTTTAATACATATACGCAGATTGTATTGGTAAAATGTTACCACCTAAGTAAAGTAAAATATGTGATGAGGAAACAATGTCACAATTACTTGGATATGCAAAACTTTACGTAGTTATTTTCTGCTAAATTGACACATGCAAGATTTTTCTCAATCTGGCTTGGCCATTAAGGCAATAAATCACTGCCTGTGTGAGACGCTAAAAATAATTAAAAATAAATATTTAAAATATCAATAAAAAAGCGGGGGGGGGGATACCCAGTTATCAGGCCTGTTTACAAATACATTATGCTCTCCACACCTACCACCCTAGCAGATAAAATGTATAATATGGGATACTGAGAGTGCTAACCATAAGCACTTAATGTCACATCGTAGGTGTGTATCACTCAACGTTTAGTAGTGACACAACCATGGTGTGAAGCACGGGTAAACGTGGTCACAGCCAATAAATTGCCGATTAAAGAATAGGAAGGAATTATTTCATCCGCTTACTGCTACCGCTCGACTACTATTCACACTGAGACTGGTCTATAGACCTGTCAGCTTGTCACCTTCAACAAGCGCAATTAAGCTAATGTCTGAAAGAATTTTCGTCTACCTTTACTTCCCTGTAGAAAAAATTATTTTGTAGTAAAATTGCTCAATAGACCCCAAAATAACAATTTTAAAATATTATTTTACCAGGAGGCCAACATTTACCCATCACTTACCATACAAGTATGCAAAGATTTAGCTATTGTACTAAGTAGTGGATAGTCAGAGTAGTTCAATTTTCAGGTAGAAAGTAATTAAATAAATCGGCCAATAACAAAGACACAGACAATGCTTGCTGTATCTAAGAAGATCTGAAATACTGCTCCCAAATATCTTTATTAATATACCTTCTAATAATGGGAGTAACTGGGAGTTTCAAGGCGGTTACAATACTCAAAAATCAAACGTGGCAGATTACATAATTACACATGATAGCATATTGGCAATATCTTATGGTTTGGAAATAGATAAAAATTCATTTGGCTGAAACTGGACCCAAATTGGATAATAATACTGACCATCTGGATCCATTTTTTGTGGAAAAGAAACAAACATGTCCTAGATTCCCTGAGAACACTGATACATATCTGCTCACACTGCATATTTCGCAATCTTCTTCATTGTGTTCTGAATTGAGTGAAATACTCCCTTTTCCTTACAAATATCCATGTCACAGCACAATTACAGATGGTCTTCAGAATGTGTTCTAAGGCCAAGTTGTTATGGAACAGTGGAATAGATACAGAATTCAAATAGAACAAAATTAAGGTTTAGCTATACTGATATATATATATATGGTTAATAAGGTTAGCACTGACCCTTACTCTCACATTACTCCTCTCTTTTTATCATTATTCCATGAGCTGCAAGAAATCTCCCTACTAAAAGAAGACAGTTTTATAGGATCATCTTACTTAGGCCTCATGCACACGGCCGTGGACCGAGGTATTCCGGCCTGGAATCCAGCTGACAGCAGGAGCGCACGGCATCATTGGTTGCTATTACGCCGTGCGCTTCATGCCACCGCTGGACTCCTGTAATACACCCGTGCGAGTGTATTACTGTAGTCCAGCGGCGGCATGAAGCGCACGGCATCATAGCAACCAATGATGCCGTGCGCTTCTGCTGTCAGCTGGATTCCAGGCCGGGATACCACGGCCCGTGCGCGTGTTCCACGGCCGTGTGCATGAGGCCTTACACAAAGTACAGGAATGCTAATTCTCATAGATTGTGGGATAACCATATCCATCCAGATGATCCTACTTCTATACCATCTTTGCTATCTCACCTACCTACATCCATACAACCATTGGAATCCTGACAAAAAGAAGCACACAATGAGAGCTCAAGTAAATCAGTTAATCATAACTTCTTTAAATAAGTCCTTTAAATGAGTAACTTTGTCCTTTCAGCGAAGCTCCATAATAAATGCTATTGGTCAAACTTTCCACAGCGTGTTGTCCACAATACAGTATGTGCAACTGCAGTCATGTGTAGTTGACACTGGAACAGGAGTAACAGTTATAGTAGAGGTGGACATCGAAGGTGGAGTCATCATTACCATAACTTATGTGGCAGTGTCCTTAGTTTTTATCATGTTTATCGATTTAAGCTTTCCTGTAAAACATTCAGCCTTTAATATTTTTCGAAGAATCAACAATAAAATTTTAATCATAAAAATCAATAAGATTAGGACACATCCTTGTAGCAGCATATGGAATATTCTGGAAATCCAACCGCCCAGTCCCCAAAACCAGTTAAAGTTAACCTGTCACCTCTACTATGCTACCCTCACTGAGCATTTCTAAATGTTTATTGTGTTGCCCTAAACATATAAATTACATTTTTAATTTCATCTGCAGCCAAATAAAATAAGTATGATGCATTTTGTACTTCCCGCCTTTTATGCAAATTAACATAAAAGAGTCATATCTTACTTCTGTGACCAGAGAAGAGTCATATTTTCTCTGAGTCAAGCTCCTCAGCTCCGCCTAAGAAACGCCCCTATAGATAAAATATAGCAGATCCGCTGTCAATCAAAGTCTAGGGGAGGGAACTAGGCTCTGTTGGTGTGAGGGGAAGGAATTATTTATGCAAAAGAGCATAACGGCGGGAAAGCTTTAGAGGGTGATATAATAGGACATGTTAGTCCTGAGAAGGTTATGGATGGATCGCTGGTAACTATCAAGGTAGACAAACTTGAAGGTACATTCAGTTTTATATGTGAAAAAACATGGTGACAGGTTCCCTTTAAGGGGATTAAGCCATGACAACCAATCAGGCAGCTCAGGCGGTGCCAGATGTGCAGCCCGGAACCCCTCTATTAATTTTTTTGATTGCTATAAATCATGAGATACCCTAAATATACCAGTGGGATCAATGTAATGACAGCATGCAGAGCCCACTATCTGACATAACCCTCCGTGGGCTGCTGTGAGGCAATCTAAAACCACAGCATGTTGATGTGTGGCAATAATCTGTTGCTTCAAGTAAACTGAATTTACCTCCGCAGCATCAAACAAATAGTCTGTAATATTATCAAATAGTATCAAATCACTAAGGTCCTCAATCTGTTTAGCATTATTAAGGATCCCTGAAGCCAAGAAATATTTATTCATTAGCAGGAAGTACATTCCTACCTTTTCTATCATCAGAGGTTCAGCATGATCCAATTTAGTGGGGCACTTAAAATGAGGTTGATATGGCATATCAGGTATAATAGCTACCTTCCTTTTGATTAGTGCATCAACAATTGAAATCAACTATTAATTCACTTTTCATTTTACATATGGAATCCATTATGAAGATTTTATTATCCTCTTTGGAATTTTCTGAATCAACCCAACCCAAAATTACTTATTTGATTTTGCATTATGTGTTTACAAGCTAAAGCAAGCAGACATAGACCAGCATTTCTAAGAAATGATGGCAGAAGAGTTTGGCATTACTTTGGTTTACGGGCATGAATGAAATAGTGAGTGTCATAATCACCAACATCCATCTTTGACTTATCAATACGAGGGGTATACACAGCCTTTTCAATTTCGTAACCAGCTTCTTTAAACGCCATCTCCAGCTCTTCTTTTTTTGTGGTCATTGAACTAAAATAAGTTTTACCAACGTAATAAAAAGTAGCATTTAGCCCGCTTAAAATTAAAAGGTGACCCCCAGGTTTTATCAAGCTCTGGAAATTTTTTAGAACCTCACAATATGACTTTATATCTTTACATGGAGCCTCAAGACAAAGACAAGAAAGGAGACAATCAACTGGAGGCACAACAATAGGATCATAAGGATTTCGTTTCAGAGCATCACATTTCAGGACTTCTTTCACCTTACTGCGAAGTTTTGTGGCTTTTTTCTCCCAATCCTCCCTATAAACATTCAAGAATACATTGTTAAACCATATAATTTGTGTGTGAAATCATAACTTATACAAAAGCAAAATTTCAGATTCTACAGGAATACATCAACAGCTCCTTTCCATATGTCCTATTAAGACAAATAGTCATCATAGATGACGGTACCCTTTTGGGATAATCCTTAGCTGATTAGAAAGCAGCTCTGTAAGATCAATTATATCAATGGTCACCATGTAATACATATCTACTCGTTGAGTTTTAACCATCTGCAGATGTAATTCACAATCTTTTTGACATGTAGAGACCTTTAACCCTTTCAGGACTGGGCCTAAAAAAAAGGCCTGAATGTCCAGGCAATTTTTCGTGATTTTGTGCACATGCTGGTTTAGTGACTCTTACAATGTTGTTTACTTGAAACTTGGGACTTTTTATCGGCATGTTTATTTTTTTGAGATTTTGTCCTTTTTTTAGTTTTAATTTGGGGAAAACTGCTAATTCTTATTAAAAAATAATTTTTTTTAACCTCTTGCCGCCACGCTAACGCCGATGGGCGTCAGCGCGGCGGCTCTCTCAGGTCTCAGTCACGCCTATCGGCGTCATCTCGTGAGACCTGAGATTTCACATGAACGCGCGCGCGTCGTGCGCGCGCGTTCATGTGATCGGAGCTGGGACAACTGAAACTACAGCCTGCCAGCGCTGATCATGCGCTCATTACCCGTATGGTCAATATAAGCAGAATCGCAGATACTCCTAATGCTGGCCAAACACCTCACATGTGACCCCATTTTAGAAAGAAGACACCCCAAGGTATTCCGTGAGGGGTATGGGGAGTTCATGTAAAATTTTATTTTTTGTCACAAGTTAGTGGAATATGAGACTTAGTAAAAAAAAATATATATATATATCAATTTCCGCTAACTTGTGTCAAAATTTTTTTTTTTATGTGAACTCGCCATGCCCCTCACGGAATACCTGGGGGTGTCTTCTTTCCACAATGGGGTCACATGTGGGGTATTTATACTGCCCTGGCATTTTAGGGGTCCTAAAGCGTGAGAATCCAAATACGTAAAAATGCCCTGTGAAATCCTAAAGGTACTCATTGGTTTTAGGGCCCCTTTGAGCATCTTGGCTGCAAAAAAGTGTCACACATGTGGTATCGCTGTACTCAGGAGAAGTAGGGAAATGTGTTTTGGGGTGTATTTTTATATATACCCATACTTTGTGTGAGAAATATCACTGTAAACGACAACTTTTTAATTTTTTTTATACAAACTTGTCAATTTACAGAGATATTTCTCTCACCTAACATGGGTATATGTACAAATACACCCCAAAACACATTTCCCTACTTGTCCTGAGTACGGCGATACCACATGAGTGACACTTTTTTGCAGCCTGGGTGCGCAAAGGGGCCCAAATTCCAACGAGTACCTTTAGGTTTTACAGGGCTGCTCACAATTTAGCCCCGCCCAAAATGCCAGAACAGTATAAACACCCCACAAATAACCCCATTTTGAAAAGAAGACACCCCAAGGTATTCGCTGAGGGGTGTGGTGAGTCCATGAAAAATTGAACTTTTTGTCAAAAGTTAGCGGAAAGGGAGACTTTGTGAGAAAAAACAATACAAAATAAATTTCCGCTAACTTGTGCCAAAAAATCTTCTGTGAACTCGCCATGCCCCTCACGGAATACCTTGGGGTGTCTTCTTTCCAAAATGGGGTCACATGTGGGGTATTTCTACTGACCTGGCATTTTAGGGGCCCTAAAGCGTGAGAAGAAAAATGCGTAAAATGCCCTCCTAAAGGTACTCATTGGTTTTAGGGCCCCTTTGCGCATCTTGGCTGCAAAAAGTGTCACTCATGTGGTATCGCCGTACTCAGGAGAAGTAGGGCAATGTGTTTTGGGGTGTATTTTTACATATACCCATGCTGGGTGAGAGAAATATCTCTGTAAATTGACAACTTTGTATAATTTTTTTTAAAAGTTGTCATTTACAGAGATATTTCTCACACAAAGTATGGGTATATATAAAAATACACCCCAAAACACGTTGCCCTACTTCTCCTGAGTACAGCAATACCACATGTGTGACACTTTTATGCAGCCTGGGTGCGCAAAGGGGCCCTAAAACCAATGAGTACCTTTAGGATTTCACAGGGCATTTTTACGCATTTGGATTCTCACGCTTTAGGGCCCCTAAAATGCCAGGTGAGTATAAATACCCCACAAATGACCCCATTTTGGAAAGAAGACACCCCAAGGTATTCCGTGAGGGTCATGGCGAGTTCACAGAATGGTTTTTTTTTTGGCACAAGTTAGCGGAAATTGATATTTTTTTATTTTATTTTTATTTTTTTACAAAGTCTCATATTCCACTAACTTGTGACAAAAAATAAAATTTTACATGAACTCACCATACCCCTCACGGAATACCTTGGGGTGTCTTCTTTCCAAAATAGGGTCACTTGTGGGGTATTTATACTGCCCTGGCATTTTAGGGGTCTCTAAAGCCTGAGAAGAAGTCTGGAATCCAAATGCGTAAAAATGTCCAGTGAAATCCTAAAGGTACTCATTGGTTTTAGGGCCCCTTTGCGCACCCAGGCTGCAAAAAAGTGTCACTCATGTGGTATCGCCGTACTCAGGAGAAGTAGAGCAATGAGTTTGGGGGGGTATTTTTATATATACCCATGCTGGGTGTGAGAAATATCTCTGTAAACGACAACTTTTTAAATTTTTTTATACAAAGTTGACAATTTACAGAGATATTTCTCTCACCCAGCATGGGTATATGTAAAAATACACCCCAAAACATATTGCCCTACTTCTCCTGAGTACGGCAATACCACGTGTGTGACACTTTTTTGCTGCCTGGGTGCGCAAAGGGGCCCAAATTCCAACGAGTACCTTTAGGTTTTACAGGGCTGCTCACAATTTAGCCCCGCCCAAAATGCCAGAGCAGTAAACACACCCCACAAATGACCCCATTTCGGAAAGTAGACACCCCAAGGTATAGTGAGGGGCATAGTGAGTACGTCTGAGATTTTATATTTTTTTGCCAGAAGTTAGCAGAAATGGAAACTTTATTATAATTTTTTTTCCTCAGAAAGTGTCATTTTCCGCTAACTTGTGAAAAAAAATGAAATGATACATGAACTCACCATGCCCCTCCGTGAATACTTTGGGGTGTCTTCTATCTAAAATGGTGTCATTTGGGGGGTATTTATACTATCCTGGCATTCTAGCACCTGAAGAAACATGACAGGTGCTCAGAAAGTCAGAGCTGCTTCAAAATGCCGAAATTCACTTTTTTGCACCATAGTTTGTAAACGCTATAACTTTTACCCAAACCAATAAATATACACTTATTGGATTTTTTTTATCAAAGACATGTAGAACAATAAATTTTGTGAAAAATTTATATAGAAATGTAGTTTTTTTAAAAAAAATTTACAACAGAAAGTGAAAAATGTCATTTTTTTGCAAAAATGTCGTTACATTTTTATTAATAGCAAAAAAAGTTAAAATGTCAGCAAGAATGAAATACCACCAAATGAAAGCTCTATTAGTGAGAAGAAAAGGAGTTAAAATTCATTTGGGTGGTAAGTTGTATGACCGAGCAATAAACGGTGAAAGTAGTGTAGTGCGGATTTGTAAAAAAGGGCCTGGTCACTAGGGGGGTATAAACCTGTGGTCTTCAAGTGGTTAATAATAGCTTTTTATTACTTAAATATTAAAACTGACACAAAATTATTTATTGCAATGGGTTCCCTATTTTGTGATGATCCTTTTGATATCTAACAGGCATAAGTTTGAGTGGATGGGGCAACTATGGTGACAGTTTTCTGCAAAATTTATTTTTTTACTATTTTTATTTTTATTTGTATTTTAAATTTTTTTATTTTTACTTATATTTTTATTTTTTGTTGGCACATAATATGTCCCCCAAGAGGTCATTAAAAGACCTCTGGAGGACACTGACTTTTTGATTTCATTTATAAAAAAAAATAATTCTTGCACTGTTTACACTGTAACTGGGGCATTTACAGGAGCCCCAGGTATAGGAGATAACAGGCCCCCGTGGGGGTATCACACACAGGCAGAGCTGATCACTGTCTTCTTAGACCCTGCAGCTCTGCTTCAGCCGTGAGACACCTGGCGGCTCTGCCTCTTCCTGCTCTTCCTCCCTGAACTACTGCAGCAATCTTCTCCTGGCACTGGAGAAGGCAAAAGCAGTAATAAATCACTCCTGTCTTCTCCTCAGGGTCCCCGCTGTGTCTGACAGCCAGGACCCGACCTGCTGCTGCTAGCTTTCAGGCGCAGGAACTTTACAGCACTGGGATTAAAGAGCAGACTGACCATTTATATACGTGCTATCTGCTATGTGCAGATAAGACATATATAGTCAATGGGCAGCCGGGAAGGGGTTAAGAAATAACGTTTCCTTTCTGGAACATCTCCACAATTATCCCACGCCTATTGTTAAAAGTAAAATCTGTCACAGTTAAAGCTAAAATTCTGTTGAGATCTAAGAAATATATTCTAATTGCTATCCCATGAGTAAAGCTTATTTGTGATTTATTTAGCAGAATTTTTCAACATAAAGCACCTAGTCAGATACACAGTCGAGTCACACATTTGATGTCTGGAGCGCTTAGCTGATGAAGGAAGTTACATGTGTTGAGCTGGCTTGGTGGGTATGTAAGGTTGTGCGATAGGCTGTCTGCACACATATCCTTTGTAACTGTCATGGGTAAAGAGGTGATTTGTCAGAGTTGCAAAAAGAGATGATTATTGACTTCGGGCCAAGGGTGGCGCTATTTCTGACACAGTGCAGTTTATGAAATGTCTGTATTCTACTGTGGTGAAAGTTTATCGCGAGTGGACAAATGGCATCATTGTGAATAAGCAATGTGGGAACTTCAGAGCACCACGTGCCACTTATATGAGAGGCGAACACTGGCTATTAAGGTGCGCGAAGGCAGACTGACACATACATTGGTGCAGCTCGCTACCAAAATGAACCAGGGGTATACCGCTTATGGGGCACTGAAGCAAACACAATTTCATCAGAAGAAAAGGCTTCAATTTGCATGGCATTGGACTTCTGCTAATTGGCAAAGGGTTGTCTTCTACAAAGAGTCATGTATTCTGCTTCATTGAATGAATGCACGTTGGCATGTCAGACGAGAATCATCAGAGAATAAACACCCTGCAGCCACTGCTGGAAGAACACAAGCTGGTGGTGGCAGTATTATGGTCTGGGGAATATTATCCTGCCATTCTCTGGGCCCACTCACCCATGTGTAAGACACTATCAACCTATCCAGTTATGAAGCCATCCCTGCAGATCACAGGGGCACACATAGAAATCACTAGGCCCCTTAGCAAGAATCTAAATTAGGTCCCCATGCCCCATCCATAGCCCCTCCCACTACCCAATACTGGCCCCTCCCCTTGCTCCATGAACTGTGCTTGCTGCTTCAGGTTATATTGTGTGCCATCAGGGCTGGACTAGGATTACAAATCAGGCCAGGTCCCCAGACCCCAAAAATAACAGTGTGCATTGCACACTGCAGGGGTAAATTTTGCCTTACTTGGTCATCTCTCTATGTAAACCATTAACACAAGTAAGGAAATAAAAGGGGAACACAAAAATGCCTAATCACAGTAGTCAGGGACGTACATTGCCCTCCCCAATAGCAATACATACCATGAAAAAAAGCTCAAAATACCTCCCCAAATTCCCCACATAAATACATTGCAGCACAAAATATCTCCCCAACAGCGCCAAATATATAACACCATGAAGTACAAAATACACAGCATTACTGTCCTCTGACAACCCCCTCCCCCACTGGCAGCAGCATTTGACCTAATTTAAATGTCTCATATCCGTTTGGGACATGCAGGACTGGAGTAGTGAGGCTGGAGTTGGAGGGAGAGAGCCTTCTGTTAGAAGTTAGACTGAAATGGGTAAAAGAGGTTTTGACATCACAGGGCACATGTTGCTGAAGTTCTGATAGTAATAGGTATAATAGATGTATTGTATACAGAATATATAGTGTGTATAGCAGTGTACTGATATATGAGGTATAAATTATAACTCATACCTCACCTACACTGTCGTATATACCATATCTCTTAACACACTGCATTATACCTTGTACCTCTCATATCAGTACACTGCTGTATATATTACATATGTGTAGCCACTGCATGTATTATACTGTATAATATATAATATACCATACATATAATGAATATTTATTATATATAGGGATGAGCGAACCCATGGAAGCTCAGGTTTGCCGGGTTCGTTTGAACTTCAGGTCAAAGTTTGGGTTCCGGACCCGGACTTGACTCCGAACCCGGACCCCATTAAAGTCAATGGGAATTTGAACTTCACTTTATTATTTTCCGTTATAACATGGTTATAATGGAAAATAATAGTATTCTTAAGACAGATTGCTAAATAAAATGGCTATTGAGGGGCTAAAAATAATTTTAAAAAACTCACCTCATCCACTTTATTCAGCAGGACCTGCGTTGATGTCACCCCGCTCACCGCATGGTGAGCGCGGTGACGTCATCACAGGTCCTTTTGCAGGTCCTGCAGAAAGAAGAAGATACCGGCTGCGCGATCATTTTTCTGTTATAACCATGTTATAATGGAAAAAAATAAAGCCACCCGAACACCGAACCCGAACTTCAGTGAAAAAGTCTGGGTTTGGGTTCGCTCAACCCTAATTATATACAACAGTGTACTAATGTGAGTGGTACAAGTGGTAATAGATGCAGTGTGTACAGATATATAGAATACACAGCAGTGTACTGATATGTGAGGTGTGAGGTATAATAGATGCAGTGTGTACAGATATATATGGTCAGTTATATATTATGGTCACTGTAAGGTACATGAGGTACTGGTGGTTGTAACGGTCTGCAGTACTACTGTATATGTATGAGTGAGTTATGAGTAAAAACTGGGAATGGCGGGTGAGAGCAAATGAAGAGAAAAGGGGAGGACCTCCTTTTATCCATTCCATTCTATTCTGCAATTGAGAGCTTATGGAGCAGCTCTACTCCTTGCTGTTGAGGGGGAAGGACCTGTTAGGATGTCATCAGAGGTCCCCGCAGATGCACCTTTCTAACCTGGGAACTACACTATTGTCTGGCAGTTCCTTTACTAGATATACAAGACCTGTGATGACATCATCACAGGTCCTTTCACTTTCTCTACTGATGGTAGGGATTCTAGACTGGAGCTGGATAAGAGCCTGTAATTAATGTAATAAGGGGGTAAGTCCTTTGGTTCACTGTGGGCCCCTCTTTCCCATGGGATCCATAACAGCTCTGTGCTCCGTCTTTATTGGAGGTACGCATACATGCTGATTGTCTTTTCTAGGGAGGATGGGATCTTCCAGCAAGACAATGTAAAATGTCACATGACTAAAAATGTCTTATATTCGTTGGTAGAACATGACTAATGATAAGCAAAGCGAGCTTTGGATCCTAGCTCCAAAGTTACATTGCTCAAAACTTCATTTAAATATTGTACGTAGAATCGCCTCCGTACAGTATTCAAATATATGGGCTCAGGTGAGTTGAGTTGGGCTCAGGTGAGTTGAAATGAGTTAATTCGACATTAGATTTTTCTAAATTGAAAACCATTCTAAAACAGGAATCCAAAATCGGCCTCGGTACCGATTGGTACTTCTGTACTGAAGCCAACTTCGGAACCAAGTTTTAAAATGGTTTTCAAGTTGAAAAATCAAATCCAGCTAGACTTCGGTGAAAACAAATTTCCGTCGCTGGAGCCCATATATTTAATGATGCACCGAGACGGATTTCCGTGCAGCAATAAAATGAAGTTTGGAGCGAATTGACTTCGGATCTTGGATCCAAAGTTCGATTTGGTAATCCCTAAATGTGACCAAGACTTCCAAGTACTACCCTGGCCCCCTTTTTCACCAGACTTAAACCCAATAGAGCCTCTATGGATCCTCCACCATACACCTTCCAGCAGCTGTGGGATGCACTGCAGCCAGCAGTCAGTCAGATACCTGTGACAACCTACCTGGACCTTATTGAGTCATTCCCTGCCTGTCTAGCTGCTGTCCATGCTCCACACAGAGGTTACTCTGGATAGTAGCTGAGGGTCATAATAATGTGACTCAAGGGTTTCGCCAGTAAGAACAGTAGATGCTTAACCCTTTCAGCCCTGGAGGTTTTTTTTGTATTTTTGTTTTCGTTTTTCACTTGCTGTCATTCTGGGGCCATAATTTTTTAATTTCCATATGGGGGCTTGTTTTTTGAGAGACAAGTTGAGCATGCTAATTCCATCACTTAATATTGCATACGATGTAGTGGGGAGCTGGAAAAAAATTGAAAATGGGGTGAAATTCGAAAATAAAAACACAATTCCGCGACAGTTTTATGTTTTTGGTAAAACAGAGCTGTTGCTTTAATTCCAGGATACCACATATGTATAGTTTCGCTTCTGTTTTAATGCTGGGGGGAAAAAAAAAATTTGAAAAAAAGTGTTTTTTTTCTCTTTTCATTGCCTTAATCTGACCCCTATAATTTTTATGTGTACGGAGCTGTATGAAGGCTCATGTTTTGTGAGGTAATCTATTTATTTTATTGATAGCATTTTGGCATGTGTGTGACTTTTCACTTTTTATGTAATTATTTGTGTCCGTTTGCCATATGGGATAAACATATATATCTTTTAATGCTACAGGCGTTTTCACATGCTGCAATGCCCATGATGTGTATTTTTTTATTGTCTATGTATTTTAATTTTGATGAAAGGGGGGTGATTTGAATTTTTATTTATTTTTTTGTATTTTTTTTTTATTAACTACATTGTATATCTATGGAGCCCTTTCACAGGCAGGGGTTCTATAGAAACTAATGTGCAGCAGCATATTTTCACTTAGGAGGACAGAAGCTGCCGCACACTGTATCCGGCTGTATCTGTATAGTGTCTTACATTTAGAAGTGGCAGAGGATCCGCTGCCAGGTACAGGGATTATTAAGACCGGTGTCTAAAACACCAGTCTTAATAAATCTGCCCCTATGTTTAGTCCACTCATTTCCCCTACAATCTAATGCTGCATTAGGGCTCATGCACATGAATATATTTTTTGTCCATGTCCGTTCCATGTTTTGCGGCCCCTATGCGGACCTATTCACTTAAAATAAAAACAGAAATGTGTGCATCTTATGTCCGTTTTACAAAAAAATAGAACATGTCCTATTATTGTCCGCATTACAGACAAGGACAGGACTGTTCTATTATGGACTGGCTGTTCCGTTCTGCAAAATGCACAAGGCCGGTATACATGTTTTGCAGATCCGCATTTTGCGGATCGCAAAACAACAGTCGTGTGCATGAGCCCTTACATGGTGACCATTCATATTAACAGCTATCTGTGTAATATGTGTAAAAGCCAGGCCTACTGTTACAGAATGGAGACCCTCCTGTATACCTGCATGATAACCTTAGATGCAAAGGCTGAAACAACTCGTCACTGGAGGCTCAAACTATTTCCCTATCTTTGTGTTATGCTTTTACTCAGCAGCTCTGTTTTATTAGATTAGATGCTGTTTATTAGCACTTGCATAAAGCAGTTCAGACTGAAAGGACATACCCTACCCTATAATTATTTACATACACATTTCTTGACATTTATTCAAATGGGGCAATCTTAAAAAGAAATTACCTGTTTCCCTCCAGCTCACATACACATTTGATAATGTGAGTCCAGTCAAAAGCATCTGGATCCTTGTTTAGCCATTTTCGGAATTCAGCGCGGTTCTGCTCAAGGAAATCTGAGACAATGATTTTATCAAACACTTCACAGGCTGAGATAAGCTGATAAATGGTGGGTCCTGTGCCAAAATCAAGCAGGGTATCTCCTCTTACTCCACCTTAGAAGATAAAAATTTGAAAAAATTATTAGAAGTTTCAAATGACTACCCCAAGCCAACCCTAGCTAAGGGTAAGGTAGATGCTCACCTTGGTAAAACCCAATTTAATGATACTGTGTGGTCTCAGGTGTGACGGGCCAAATGTAAGAGCAAATTTAACAACTGGTGTCTTCTGTTTCTATTGTTGTGCAGGTATTTTTGAAAATGTGATCTCTGATTTAAAATTTTGAGGACCAGGGATATGTGGAAGTAATACAAGTGTTCATAAGTGAGAAAACAGGAGAATCCAGCTTCTTAAAAGTTGCAAATTTATTCCATCAGGTTAAAATCTTCAGATACAGATATCTGAAGATTTTAACCTGATGGAATAAATTTGCAATTTTTAAGAAGCTGGATTCTCCTGTTTTCTCATTTGAAGTTCCACAGTCCAGTCCAGACTGTATCCGTGCTTCTTTGCTAGTCACTACAGGTGAGAGCTGCTTCTGTTGGTTTGCCCGGAAGTGTTCATAAGTGCACAATAATTCAGCAGTCTCTTCTAAAGTGCTGCAGGAGTGCCATTATTATATGCTACATATGCTATATGCTTGTCCAGATTCAGCAGAACCAAATTTGTTATTTTGCATAACCCTTTTTGATATCACAATGCAACACATATACCCTTTCCCAGCAAGTGTATCGGGTGTTTTAAGGTGAGGACAACTTGGCTAAATATTCATCCCCCATTTTAAATAAATGCTAAACTCCATTTTGTGTGTCTCTGATAATTGAAGTAGCATATGGAAATTTGGCTATGTACACTTTTGGGGGCAGTTTTTTTTTTTTTATTATTGCAATGAACTCATTATGAGTTCCAAATCAATTAATTGGTGTTTATTAAAAGTATGGAGTCCTTCTCTCGGTACAGAGCTGAGATGCTCTATTAGCAGTATCTGAATTTTCTCTCTCTTCTATCAGGCAGGATGCTGACGGGCTCTTTATCTCTGCTCTGTGACCTTGTAAACACTCATTGAAGCTCAATCTTTATCTTACTGATAAGAATGTAGCTTAAATAAGTGTTTATTAACTCCTAGTAATTTAGAAATAAGGATTAGTAGATGACCTAATTGGGAACCGTCTTGCAGACTGTGAGGCCTGAGCCTCAACCTAAATTATTTCCTAACGGCATCAGTGTGATTTTCCTAACAGAAGGGGGGTTATTCTGTCTCCACTCACTCAATTGTGCTCTCACCTTCCATTCAGACTACAAACTGAGAAAAAAATCACACCACAGACACAGTTCACCCCCCCCCCCCAAATACATCCTGCTACCACCTGTCATTACGACCACTTCGCTAACACACAGTATGCACAGACACACAATGCTCAGGCATCAAACACCTTTTAACCCTTTTAGGACCAATCCATTGTTCACCTTAAGGACCAGGCCATGTTTAGCAAATCAGACGTGTATCACTTTATGTGGTAATAACTTTAAAATGCTTTTACTTATCCAGGCCATTCTGAGATTGTTTTCTCGTCACATATTGTACTTCATGACAGTGACTGAGTCAAAAAACTTCATTTCTATTTATAAAAAAATACCAAATTTACAAAATTTTTTTAAAAATTTGCAAATTTCCAAATTTCAATTTCTCTACTTTTATAATAGATAGTAATAACTCCAAAAATAGTTATTACTTTACATTCCCCCTATGTCTACTTCATGTTCGGATCTTTTTGTGAATGCAATTTTTTTGGGGGGGGGACGGGGGGGGGGGAGACGTTAGAAGGCTTAGAAGTTTAAAAACAAATCTTGAAATTTTTAAGAAAATTTCCAAAACCCACTTTTTAAGGACCAGTTCAGGTCTGAAGTCACTTTTACCTTATGTACACACCTAAGCGTTTTACAGCGCGTTCAAACGCGCTATAAAACGCACAACATGTGAAAAGCCATGCTTCCCTATGGGCATGGTTTACATTTGGGCGTTTTACAGCGTTTTACAGCGCTGAAAAACGCCAAATGCTGTCGCTTCAGCATGAGCTTCTTTGGGGCGTTTTAACGCGCCTATGGGCCATGCTAAAATAGTGGTGAATCACTGAATCGCGCATATGATGCGCGTTTCTTAGTCGCAAAAACGCGCATCCAAAAATGCGCGTACAACGCGCATCATACGCGCGATTCATAAACGCTTAGGTGTGTTCCCAGCCTTAGAGATGAACGAATGCGAATTTTCTCGTGCTTCGTTGTGACGAATTGCAATTTTTACTAACATGGCAGCTAGCCGGCTACAATGGCGGCTAAAATGGCGGCTATATGTGTGAGGACATGGGGCAAGGAAATCTGGGAAGGTGGGATGACCCATAATGCCATGCATGCAGCCAATCAGCAGCAGCTAGCCCGGTGATGTCACAGCCCTATAAATACATGGCCTTCTTACATTCTGCCATTCACTATCGTACTTTGTTCAGGGACAGACGTGTATGCAGGTGCTAAGGAGAGTGAAAGAAAACCTCATTGTAAAAAAAAGAAACAGAAAAAAAGTTATTTACTAGTGTAGGGAAAGGATAGTGAGAGGAATAATTTCACAGGCAGGGAGAGACATATGCAGATGCTAGTAGGGAGAGTCATAGGAAAAACATCTTTGTGAAAAAAAGCGATTTAGAAGTGCAGGGAAACATTACTTGGGGATCCAGATAGTCTCCTAATACAGCTCTGTCATTCCAGCAATTAGTTATTGGGATGCAAGTGCTATGCTGAAAAACCTTTAGTGTCTTTTTTCTATGGAAAAAGATAAATATATACACAGGTCACTTTTGCTCTTAACTGCGCTGATATCATAAAGTGGCCTATTTCAGTACAATACGAGAAACATATACGCAGGTCACTTTTGTTGTTACTTGCGCTAAAAGCTTTTATTGCCATATTTCACTCCAATACAAGAAAAATAGATGCAGTTCACATTTGGTGTTATTTGCGCTGAAAGTTTCTTGTCATATATCTCTTTTTGCCATATTTCTAGAGAAAAAGAGAAAAATACTTGCGCTAAAAGCTTTTATTGCCATATTTCACTCCAATACAAGAAAAATAGACTAAGTTCATATTTGCTGTTATTTCCGTTAAAAGCGTTTCTTGTCATATATCTCTATAAAACGAAAAAAATAGACATAGTTCACATTTGGTGTTATTTGCGCTAAAAACGTTTATTGCCATATTTCACTACAATACGAGAAAAATAGACGCAATTCACATTTGGTGTTATTTGCGCTAAAAGCTGTTTATTCCCATTTTTCACTACAATACGTGAAAAATAGACGCAGTTCACATTTAGTGTTATTTGCGCTAAATGCGTTTATTGCCATATTTCTAGAGAATAAGAGAAAAATAGACAGAGTTCATATTTGCTGTTATTTGCGCTGAAAGAGTTTCTTGTCATATTTCACTACAATACGAAAAAAATAGACGCAATTCACATTTGGTGTTATTTGCGCTAAAAGCATTTATTGCCATATTTCACTACATTAAGAGAAAAATAGACGCAATTCACATTTGGTGTTATTTGCGCTAAAAGCGTTTATTGCCATTTTTCACTCTAATACAAGAAAAATAGACGCAGTTCACATTAGGTGTTATTTGTGCTAAAAGTTTTTATTTGCATATTTCTAGAGAAAAATAGACTAAGTTCATATTTGCTGTTATTTCCGCTAAAAGCGTTTCTTGTCATATATCTCTACAAAACGAGAAAAATAGACATAGTTCACATTTAATGTTACTTGCGCTAAAAGCGTTTATTGCCATATTTTACTCCAATACAAGAAAAATAGACGCAGTTCACATATGGTGTAATTTGTGCTAAAAGCTGTTTATTGCCATATTTCACTACAATAAGAGAAAAATAGACGCAATTCACATTTGGTGTTATTTGCGCTAAAAGCGTTTATTGCCATTTTTCACTCTAATACAAGAAAAATAGACGCAGTTCACTTTCGGTGTTATTTGTGCTAAAAGTATTTATTTGCATATTTCTCGAGAAAAATAGACTAAGTTCATATTTGCTGTTATTTGTGCTAAAAACGTTTATTGCCATAATTCACTACAATACGTGAAAAATAGACGCAGTTCACATTTGGCCTTATTTGCGCTAAAAGCATTTATTGCCATTTTTCACTACAATACGAGAAAAATAGACTCAGTTCACATTTGGTGTTATTTGCGCTAAAAGCGTTTATTGCCATATTTCTAGAGAACAAGAGAAAAATAGACGCAATTCACATTTGGTGTTATTTGCGCTAAAAGCATTTATTGCCATATTTCACTACAATAAGAGAAAAATAGACGCAATTCACATTTGGTGTTATGTGCGTTAAAAGCGTTTATTGCCATATTTCACTCTAATACAAGAAAAATAGACGCAGTTCATATTTGCTGTTATTTGTGCTAAAAGCGTTTATTGCCACAATTCACTACAATACGTGAAAAATAGACGCAGTTCACATTTGGTGTTATTTGCGCTAAATGCGTTTATTGCCATATTTCACTCTAATACAAGAAAAATAGACGCAGTTCATATTTGCTGTTATTTGTGCTAAAAGCGTTTATTGCCATAATTCACTACAATACGTGAAAAATAGACGCAGTTCACATTTGGCCTTATTTGCGCTAAAAGCGTTTATTGCCATTTTTCACTACAATACGAGAAAAATAGACTCAGTTCACATTTGGTGTTATTTGCGCTAAAAGCGTTTATTGCCATATTTCTAGAGAACAAGAGACAAATAGACGCAATTCACATTTGGTGTTATTTGCGCTAAAAGCATTTATTGCCATATTTCACTACAATAAGAGAAAAATAGACGCAATTCACATTTGGTGTTATGTGCGTTAAAAGCGTTGATTGCCATATTTCACTCTAATACAAGAAAAATAGACGCAGTTCACATTCGGTGTTATTTGTGCTAAAAGTATTTATTGCCATATTTCTAGAGAAAAATAGACTAAGTTCATATTTGGTGTTATTTGTGCTAAAAACGTTTATTGCCATAATTCACTACAATACGTGAAAAATAGACGCAGTTCACATTTGGTGTTATTGGCACTAAAAACGTTTATTGCCATATTTCGGTACAATACGAGAAAAATAGACGCAGTTCACATTTGGTGTTATTTGCGCTAAAGGCATTTATTGCCATATTTCACTACAATACGACAAAAATAGACGCAGTTCACTTTTTCTGTTATTTACAGTACTCTGAAATCGTTTTGTGGCCTATTTTATTCCAATACGAGAAATATATACAATGGTCAGATTTGCTTGTATTTGTGCAGAAATCATTTAGTGGCCTATTTCAGTCCAATACGAGAAATATATACGCAGTTCACTTTTGCCGTTATTTACGCTGAAATCGCTTTGTTGCCAATATCAAATCCTTTAGTTTCCTATTCCGGTAAAAAGCAAAATATATTTGGCGCTTTTAGGGTTGTTTTAATTTGCTTTAATTTATTTAGTTCCGCTAAAATAATGTCAGACAGAGAAGTGCCAGGCCCTGCACAGGGGAGTAGCAGAGGCGTAAATTATTCTGGTGCAGGAACAGGTCGCAGCAGAGTAAGGGCGTGTGGCAGCAGGGGTTTCTTCCCTAGGCCTTAAGTCCACATGTCAGCTAGCAGTCTTGTCTTGACCAGCAACCCTGCGGTTCTTGATTGGTTGACTCGATCGCAAGTGACAGCAGCACCAGCAGCCTGAGTCTAGCATCGCTGATGAGAAGCTTTCTTCACCCGCATAGTAAAGAAACTATTCACCAGCAGCAGCAGGTAGACCTGGAGCGGGACCTGAACCAGCAGGTGGTGGCATACTTTGACAGCACCCTGACAGCCGTCATAGAATATCCTTTGGACTACTGGGCAGCCAAACTGGATTTGTGGCCGCAACTGGCCGAGTTTGCCCTGTAAAAGTTGACCTGCCCGGCCAGTAGTGTGGCATCAGAGCGGGTGTTTAGTGCGGCCATAGGTACCCCAAGAAAAACTCGCCTGTCCACCCAAAATAGGCAGAGACTTACTTTTGTCAAGATGAATCAGGCATGCATCAGCTAGGATTTCCACCCACCAATGCCTGATGCATCAGGATAGATCATCCATCTCCACACTATGTCACCATGGAACTCTGTGGTATCATGCTGCTGCTGGTTGCTGCCATGTCCACACTATGTCACCATGCCACTCTGTGGCCTCCTGATGCTGCCATCTCCACACTATGTCACCATGCCACTCTGTGGTATAATGCTGCTGCTGTTGCTACCATCTCCACACTATGTCACCTTGCCACTCTGTGGCCTACTCATACTGCTGCTGTCACCTCTACACTTTGTCATTGTGCCACTCTGTGGCCTCCTGATGCTGCCGCCACCTCCAAACCCTGTCATTGTGCCACTTGGTGGTCTCCTCATGATGCTTCCAACTTACCACTTTGTCATAAGGCCACTCTGTGGACTTCTCATGCTGTTACCACCCTCCCCACTCTACAACAGGGTCACTACTGTCCTTGTTTGGCCTTCTTGAAATCACTATTTATTTAACCTTTCTTCTGATCGGTCAGAAGGAAGGAAAAATGAGATGCACAACGGATTCTGTCTGTGTAGCAGCTGTAAGGCCTGTATGGTGCCATCAGAATTGGCTTATGATTTGGTAGCCAAAAGCAGGAAGACATGCAAATATTACCTACACGTGTCATCTCTGTTTTGGATCCACTCCTGTTTTTTTGGCATTACCATTACTCATGGATTACTCAGCAAATGCTTACCGTGTGAAGGCGTATGCTCCCCAGACAGGATCCGGTTTTTGTGGGATATTGTTCTGATGGATGAGAGGAAGGGCAAAATAATCATTGACGTCAACATAATCTTACTGCTGGCACCCTCTCCACTCTGTCGGGGGGCTCTACTTGTATAAGCGTTTAATAGAGCAGGTTCTGTAGACATCTATGTGGAATCAGCTGAGGGTGTAAAAGGAGTGCGCTTCTTCTTGACGCTAACATGGACCCGTAAGGCTGAGTTATTTTGTCAGTTTTGGCCCTGTGACTGCCCAAGTAAGTGAAGTATGCAGTGTGATTCTAATTGCAACGCCTGACATCTGCATGTCATACTGAATCACAATATTTTTTTACTACCCCAGCACACTCCCTATGTGTGTTACTGCAAGGCAAAATGTTCTACACACCTATAAAGGCTCTCTGTAGCCCAGAAATAGCCTTTTATCTATCGCGATTCACCGCAAATATATTTGGATTGAAGCAATTTTTTTAGGAAAATTTGGCTAAACGGACTAATCAAATTTTTTAGAAATTCGCTCATCTCTAGTCACTTTGTGAGGCTTACATAATAGAAATAGAAACCACCCAAAAATGACCCTATTTTAGAAACTACACCCCTGAAGGTATTCAAAACTGATTTTACATACTTTGTTAACCCTTTAGGTGTTTCACGAGAATTAATGGAAAATGGAGATGAAATTTCAGAATTTCACTTTTTTGGCAGATTTTCCATTCCAATCCATTTTTCCAGTAACAAAGCAAGGGTTAATTGCCAAAAAACCCCCATCAATTATTGCCCTGATTCTGTAGTTTACATAAACACCCCATATGTGGTTGTAAACTGCTGTACGGGCACACGGCAGGGCGCCGAAGGAAAGGAACGCCATATGGTTTTTGGAAGGCAGATTTCACTGGGATAATTTTAAGCTGCCATGTCACATTTGAAGGCCCCCTGATTGACCCCTATATAAGAAGCTCCAAAAAGTGACCCCATTTTAGAACTATAGACTAAAACCCTCAAGCTATTCAAAACTGATTTTATAAAGTTTGTTAACACTTTAGGTGTTCCACAATAATTAGTGGAAAATGGAGATGAAATTTCAGAATTTCACTTTTTTGGCAGATTTTCCATTTTAATCCATTTTTTCCAGTAACAAAGCAAGGGTTAACAGCCAAACAAAACTCAATATTTATTGCCCTGATTCTGTAGATTATAGAAATACCCCATATATGGTTGTAAACTGCTTTACGGTCACACGGCAGGGTGCAGAAGGGAAGGAGCGCCATATGGTTTTTGGAAGGCAGATTTCACTGGGATCACTTTAAGTTGCCATGTCACATTTGAAGACCCCTGATGCACCCCTAGAGTAGAAACTCCAAAAGAGTGAGCCCATTTTGGAAACTACGGGATAAGGTGGCAGATTAAAAAAATAAAAATAAATCATGTTTTAGGGTGCTTTCACACTAGCGTTTTTACTTTCCGTCCTAGAGTTCCGTCCTCGGGGCTCTAGGACGGAAAGATACTGATCAGGATTATCCCAATGCATTCTGAATGGAGAGAAATCCGTTCAGGATGCATCAGGATGTCTTCAGTTCAGTCTTTTCGACTTTTCAGGACGGAGATAAAACTGCAGCATGCTGCGGTTTTATCTCCGTCCTGAAAAGCCTGAACACATGACTGAACAGGCCTTAAGTCCCATTGACTTACATTGGGGCTGGATCCGGCATTAAAAAAAGACTGAAGGACGGATCCGTCCTTCAGGTGTGCGCATGCGCAGACCTTTAAAACAGTGAAAAAAATACAAGACGGATATGTCTCTCCCCATGGCAAACAGAGAGACGGATCTGCACTTGCAATGCATTTGTAGACGGATCTGCAATCCGGATCCGTCTACAAATGCTTTCAGTTGTCATGCGTTGTGACGGATCCGGCGGGACGGAAGTGCACGCTGGATCCACACAACGCAAGTGTGAAAGGGGCCTTAGTGTCTCTATATTCTGAGAGCCATAGTTTTTTTTTTTTTTTGGGTGATTGTCTCAGGTAGGGTAGCATTTTTGCAAGATGAGATGTTGGTTTAATTGGCACTATTTGGGGGGTGCATATGACTTTTTGATCGCTTGCTATTACACTTTTTGTGATGAAGGTGACAAAAAATGGCTTTTTTGACACTCGTTTTATTTTATCTTTTTTACGGTGTTCATCTGAGAGGTTAGGTCATGTGATATTTTTAGAGAGCAGGTTGTTACAGACGTGGCGATACCTAATATGTCTACTTTTTTATTTTGTTTTATATTTAACACAATAAAAGCATTTTTGAAACAAAAAAAAATCATGTTTTAGTGTCTTCATAGTCTGAGAGCCATAGTTTTTTTATTCTTTGGGCGATTGTCTTAGGTAGGGGCTAATTTTTTGCAGGATGAGGTGATGGTTAGATTGGTATAATTTTGGGGGGCATAAGCCTTTTTGATCGCTTGGTGTTGCACTTTTAGTTATGTAAGGTGACAAAAAAATGTTTTTTTTTAGCACCGTTTTTTTTTATTTTTTTGACGGTGTTCACCTGAAGGGGTTAGGTCATGTGATATTTTTATAAAGCTGGTCGATATGGACGTGGCAATACCTAATATTTCTACGATTTTTACTTTATCTTGGGAAATGGATGCTTTTTTTTTTTTACTGGAAACTTTTAATTTTTTGTAATACTTTATTTTTTTTTTACTTATTTTTTCACTTTATTTTTTGTCCCACTCTGGAACTTGAACTTTTGGGGGTCTGATCCCTTTTACAATGCTTTACTATACTTTTGTATTGTAAAGCATTGGCTGTAAGTGTATTACTGAATGTAATACATTTCAGCCTGCTTGCCTGTGAGATCCAGGGGGCTGGATCTCACAGGCTGTCAGGGAAGGCAGCCACGATGCCTAAGGAAGGCATTGGTCTGCCTTCCATGCCATCGGGTCCCCGTCACAGCCGCACGGGGACCCGATGGCAGCTCCGATCACCAAAAGGACATCGCATAGGCCGCGGTCAACGCTGACCGAGGCTCATCAAGGGTTAATGCACCAGCATCAGTGTATTCACGGATGCCAACGCATACAGCAGGGGTCCGGCTATCAGTGACTGCTGGACCCCTGCCGCAGATCGGGTGGGCACAGCTCCTGCACCCGCCCGATCAGCTCGCCGTACATGCGCTGGGCGTTAAGTCACATCCGGTTGCGCCATACATGTCCGGTGCTGGGCGTCAAGGGATTAAAAGGCTATGGATTCTTAGCAAGAGCTAAACATTATTCAGGCTACGGAAAAAAGATGGAAAAAAGACATGCAGTACTTTTTTCCCCCCATCTAAAAAAACAGATCTCAGACAGAAATGACTCAAACGGATGAGAACTGATGCAACAGGATCTGTTTTTTTACCGTTTCTTCTGACGGATCAGAAGAAAGGAAAGCTAAACGGTGATAAGAACTCAGCCTTAAGGACGGGTTCGCATTGGCATTAGAAAAATTCCGTTATTGGTTCTGTTATAACAGATTTATAATGGAATATAAGGAAATATTAGGATGAAAAGCAAAAAGGAATAATGGAACAGTTATGTGTCCCTATAGACATGTAGAATCAATAATAATATATCACAGATATGAAGGTCCTCTATCAAGCAAATCAAAAAAACAATCGTAAATAATAGGGACTAAAATATAACCTTTATTAGGGTATGTTAAAAGATTCCTAATAGAATCTATAGATACTGTATTTCCAACTAGGATGGCAATCTCCCACCAACAACACAGCGATCCTGCCACTATAGAAGAAAAATGGAGGATAAACAACAATCCCAATAGTGGGTGAGGGCATAGCCCTAGGCGCTAGCCCTGTCCACTCCCTCACTATAATCCTAAGCCCGGAGAGGAGCTCTGATGGTGGGATCCCTCCGTCCCCGTACCTAACCTCACTTGCCCTGATAGTCCCTGCAGTCTAGAAGATATGCATTGGGTACCAGAGGACAAGGGGGAGGAGGGGGGGCACCTCGGATAATAAGGGTCACCGTTAATAAACATAAAATCCCATGACAAAACAAAAAGACCCCGACACGTTTCCCCTTTGAATATCCGGTTCATCAGGGGGTATACACATAGGAAACATATAGGATGCCAAGATAAGCATATAGAAAAAAAAAAACACAATACACAGGTACTTGCGGGTCTGTGGATTGTCCCCCCTCGTGGGCTACCGTTGGGTCACCCAGGGCAGTGTCAGTATTGGGACGTCCCTCAGTTAAAACCCGGCATGGTGTCAGATGCCACCATGGCGGCTTTCAACCCACTATGCCCTCACCCACTATTGGGATTGTTGTTTATCCTCCATTTTTCTTCTATAGTTGCAGGATCGCTGTGTTGTTGGTGGGAGATTGCCATCCTAGTTGGAACTACAGTATCTATAGATTCTATTAGGAATCTTTTAACATACCCTAATAAAGGTTATATTTTAGTCCCTATTATTTACGATTGTTTTTCCTATAGACATGTATTAGGATGAATCAAAACGGGGTGCCTCTTAAAGGCTTCCATTTTGCATTCCATCCTAAAATTTCATTATATTCCGTTATAACTCTGTTATAATGGAACCCCTTAATGCCCTAACCTGGAAGAGAACACTGCTTGTACTAGCACTGCGGTCTCTTCAAACAGTTGATCTGTGGGGGTTCCGGGAGTTGGTTCCCTGCCACTCTGCTATTAATGACCTATTCCAAAGATAGGTCATCAATATGGAAAGCCTAACAACCCCTTTAATGAGGCTGTGGATGTCAGAGACCCAAAGAAGCTTGGCCTGGGCCCTTGACTGCAATACCACCAGTACTGCCTTGGTGGTAGCCATCAATTACTGCTGAGTGAAGCAGGGAGAAACTACCTTTCATGAATACTAGGAGTCTGCTGTTTTATTAGGCTCTTTTAGCCAGTATAATTTTTTCTTGTGCTATTAGGAGGTTTAGTTCATACCTCCCAAATTTAAAAAAATGTATAGGGATCACACCAGCATGTCGGCAGAATTTTTTTTTACATTAAGCCATGCCTCTAATACCAATCCCACCCAGTCTTTTTTCCACCACACATTAATACTGTCTCTTTGTGCCCCCCACACAATGGTGAGGCCCATTAGGGCATCAACACAGTGCCACTTCCGAATAGTGATGCCCTGTAGTGACCCCAAATAGTTTAAAAGGGTTCTACGGGAATTAAGAAAATGAAAATACTTAAAGGGCTTCTGTCACCGCCCAAATAGCAATTTTCAGTATTGGACTTTATATAATTGCTAATGTACACAGAGTCCATATATACCCCTCTCAACTCTGGCTGTGCTTTAAATTCTTTAAAAATAGTACTTTTGTGATGTAATCAAATTTCTTCACTACCAGCAAGTTGGGCGGTTACTTGCTGGTAGCCGCTGCATCATCGGTCTAAAAACACACCCCCTCCTCCACTTGATTGACAGGGCCAGCGAGCGCTCTCCTCTTCCCGCTGGCCCTGTCTGCAGCTGAAATCCCGCGCCTGCGCCGTACCGGTCCTCATTCGGCACAGGCGTTCTGAGATAAGGACGCTCACTTGCCCGCTGATTGTACTGCTATGTTCGTGTGCTCGGCCGAGCGTCCGAATATAATGGAAGTCAATAGGAGACAACCAGGCACCCGCTGCTCTAAAGAGGGGAGGGTGCCTGATCCATTGGAAAAGGTCTAAAAGTGACACAAAAAACACCGAAAAGGATCGGGAACAGCATGGGGACGATGTATGGATGCATCTTGGACTCCCAGGTCGCTGCTGGGAACCATGTTGTCCGTGTTGTACGCCACTTTTACAGACTGACAAAAATACGCGCCCCCCAAAAGAAACAAAAAAAAAAAAACTATTTTTAAGGGAAAAATGTTAGGAAACATTCTTTCCTGTATATTCAATTGTATAAAAAGTGCAAGTGTTGCCAAAAATTACAAGCAAAAGGCACTCCGAAACAGCATGTATATCACAATTCTTCAGGTAGTGGGACTATTACACTCATAAAGCTTATGTACTAAGTGAAAGGGCTGACAAAAATGACAAGGGACCGGCACTACAAAACACTGGTGACCCTCAAAAACATTTGGAGCAAGGGTCTGCTAGTGACCCTCTAAAACATTACGGGCGAGGGCCTGCTGCTGAGCTGACAATCTAAAACATAAGGAGCGAGGGGCTGCTGGTGAGCTGACCCTCTAAAACATTATGGTTAAGGGCCTGCTGCTTAGCTGACCCTCTAAAACATTAGGGGCGAGGGGCTGCTGGTGAGCTGACCCTCTAAAACATTATGGTTAAGGACCTGCTGCTGAACTGACCCTCTAAAACATTAGCGGCGAGGGGCTGCTAGTGAGCTGATCCTCTAAAACATTATGGTCAAGGCCTGCTGGTGAGCTGACCCTCTAAAACATTATGGCTGAGGGCCTGCTGGTGAGCTGACCCTATAAAACATTATGGTTTAGGGCCTGCTGGTGAGCTGACACTCTAAAACATTATGGTTGAGGGCCTGCTGGTGAGCTGACCCTCTTTAAAAATTGGAGGGAATATATACAATCTGGATGAGGAGGAGGATGAGGAGGAGGAGTATAAAACAAGATTCAACCATATACACTTTTTTGTGGTGAAAAAAGTGCATAGGAATACACTACAGTAGACTGAGTACATTATAAGCAATACATTGAATCTGACTTTATGTTCATCATCATCTCAGCTCTCCTCTGGGGGAGTTGAGAAGTCAGGGGCGATCCAGGCCTTGTTCATTTTTATCTGTCAACCTGTCAGCATTGTCAGTGGACAAGTGGATATGCTTATCAGTTATAATGCCACCAGCTGCACTAAATACACGCTCAGACAAAACGCTGGCAGCAGGGCAGGCCAGCACCTCCAAGGTGTAGAGCGCAAGTTCGTGCCACGTGTCCAGTTGGACACCCAGTAGTTGTAAGGCACAGAGGGATCATTTAGGACGCTAACACGGTCTGCTATGTATCCCTTCACCATCTTCCAAAACTTTTCCCTCCTTGTAGCACTAGGCCGCGCTTCGGGGTGAGGTTTCTGGCGATGTCATTGAAGTGTCCCATGCCTTGGAGAGTGTTGCCTTTGTTGGAACTGCTGTGTGTTCCCCTTGTCTCCCATCCTCGGTTGTCTAAGGAAGTATGGACTCTGCCGGCCACGTTGTCAGATGGAATATTGTGGAGCAATCTCTCAAGAAGTACCTTCTGGTATTGCACAGTTTTATTCGTCCTATCCACCACAGGAATGAGAGATGAGAAGTTCTCTTTGTAGCGGGGGTCGAGAAGGGTGAACACCCAGTAATCTGTGTTATCTAAAATTCGTATAACGCGAGGGTCGCAGGAAAGGCAGCCTACCGTAAAGTCAGCCATGTGTGCCAGAGTACCAACAGGCAAGACGTCGATGTCAACATCAGGATGACTCTCCATCCCCTGATCCTCCTCCTCTTCTGCCCATCCACGCTGAACAGATGGAATTAAGAAAAAAGTTCCATAGGTACTACCCTCTGTAGCAGATGTAACTGTCTCCAGCTCCTCCTCCTCCTCTTCATGGTCCAATTTGCGCTGAGAAGACAAACTGTGGGTGGTCTGGCTATCACTTTGTGTGATGTTCTTCCCCATTTCTAAGTCTGCCACTTTCAGAGCGTCGTCCTTAATTGTGAGCAGTGATCGTTTGAGTAGACACAGCAGTGGGATGGTTATGCTGATAATAGCGTTATCGCCACTAACCATTTCTGTGTATAAAGTTTTTTAAAACCTCACAGAGGTCTGATATCAATGCCCACTCCTTGCTTGTGAATAGTGGCAGTTGACTGGAAAGGTGACGACCATGTTGCAGCTGGTATTCCACAACTGCCCTCTGCTGCTCACAAAGCCTGGCCAACATGTAGAATGTAGAGTTACAACACGTGCTCACGTTGCACAACAGTCGTTGAGCAGGAAGCCACAAGCGCTTCTGCAGCGTTGACAGACCGGCTGAAGCTGTGGACGACTTGCGGAAATGGGCACACACGTGGCGCGCCTTCACTACTAGCTCTGCTAAATTGCGGTAGGGTTTTATAAACCGTTGAACCACTAAGTTTAAGACGTGGGTTAGGCATGGCTCCAAAGTCGCCACCAAGTTACGGCCATTGTCAGACACAACCATGCCTGGTTGTAGGTTGAGTGGCGAGAGACACAGCTCGGTCTGGTCCCTTATACTCTGCCACAGCTCTGCGGGGGTGTGCTGTTTGTCCCCTAAGTAGATCAGCTTCAGCAGGGCCTGTTGACACTTACTGATGGCGGTGCTACAGTGCTTTCAGCTAGCGACTGATGGCTGACTGCTGTTGGAGGTGGAAGTGGAGGAGGAGGTGGCGGAGGAGGAGATGTGGGAGTTGGAGCCAGTAACATAGGGGCTGCAATCCTGGACGTGGGTAGTACCTGTGCCATCCCAGGGTACGACTTACTCCCGGATTCCACAACATTCACCCAGTGTGCGGTCAGGGAAATGTAGCGTCCCTGGCCACCAGCACTTGTCTATGTGTCTGTGGTGAGGTGGACCTTCCCAGTAAGTGTGTTGGTCAGGTCACTGGTGATGTTGTGGGACACATGCTGGTGTAAGGCGGGCACGGCACACCATAAAAAATAGTGGCAGCTGGGGACTGCGTACTGAGGGATGGCTGCCAACATGAGGCTGCGGAAGGCCTCAGTGTCCACAAGTCTAAATGGCAACATTTCAAGGGCCAGTAATTTCAAAAGTTGAGCATTTAGTGCTATGGCCTGTGGGTGGGTGGGTATTTGCGCTTGCATTCAAATGCCTGTGTTATCGACATTTGGACACTGTGCTGGGACAGGGAAGTGGATGTAGTTGCTGACGGTTATCCGAAGGTCCAGGTGCAGGGCGAGGGGCATTTGGGCCTGCGCCTTCGACGAGGGCTTGGCCGGCAGTGCGTAACACAGGGAAAGAGGAGGCAGTAGTGTGACCTGCAGACCCAGATTGTGGACCCAGGCATTCGGCCCACTTATTAGGGTGCTTAGATGCCATGTGCCGGATCATGCTGGTGGTGGTGAGGTTGATAGTTTCACGCCCCGGCTCATTTTGGTATGACACAGGTTGCAAACCACCACTCTTTTGTCGTCTGCACTACTATATTGGGGAACACCTACCCTTTGGAAAGGTAGATTTACGCATGGGGGTGCTCCGTGTCACACTTGCGGGTTTGGTTTAGGCCGATGTTTCCCTTTTGCTCTCCCACTGCCTCTTCCAGACTGTTGAGGGTGGTGCTCAAGGCCCAGATTAATGGAAGTTGTAATATACACACTGTTTTCTGAGTCAGAACAGTATTTGTTAAAGAACACCACAGATTATGGACACTATATGAGGACCAGACTACTGGGATCTGCAATACTGACAGTGTTTTCTGTGGCAGGACAGTATTGGTTACAGAGAACACCACAGATTATGGACACTAGATGTGGTGACCTAGATTATTAAAGAGTCAGTCTGCGAATGACAGTATATGTCGCTAATAGTTAAAAAATAAAAATATCTTGCTGCTGTGAAACACACACAGTAGCCCTTAAAATAATTTTGGGTTCTTGAAAAGCTTTTGTATTAAATACAGCAAATTTCTCTCCCTGCACTATCTGTCCCTTCCTTAGCACAGATTTCCCTGACATTGCTGTTAAATATATTGTTGATCTAAAACACACACACAGTAATCCTTAAAAGGACTTTTGGGCCTTTGAAAAGCTTTCTCTAACTAAAATCGCTGAAATTCGCTCACTGCTCTGTCTTTCCCTTCCTACCCGATGCTCTCCCTGACTATGACTGTTCCGAGCACGTGTCATCGGGTTCTATATAACCTCCGATGACGCATTCCAGCCAGCCAATCACTGTAATGCCAGCAGCTAACATGGCTACTGGCATTACAGTGAGGGCAGTACTCTCCTGCACCTTTATTGGCTGCTTAAAACCCGCGAAACTTGCGGGGCGGAGACTCGAGCATTTTGCTCGAGCATATGTGGTACTCAGCCGAGTACCGCCATCTGCCGAGCATAGCGATGCTCGAGCCGAACTTGTACTCGGCTGAGCATGCTCGCTCATCACTAGTTGTATTATACATTATTATCATACAGTCAACGCAGGACAGGGACTCCGCAGTCGCCCTGGAAAATGTGGCTGACACATGGACTGGACATCCACAGAGCCCCCATAACAGTGACATCCACAGGACCCCTATAACAGTGACATCCACAGTGCCCCATAACAGTGACATTGACAGGACCACCATAACAGTGACATTTTCAGAGCTCCCATAACAGTGACATTCACAGTGCTGCCCATAACACTGACAACCACAGTGTCCCCATAACAGTGACCTCCACAGTGCTCCCCAAATGACATCCACAGTGGCCCCCAAGTACCAACCACAGTGCCCCCATGTGCCTTCCACAGTGCCCCAAGTGCTATACTATGCTCCCCAAATGCCACCTATAGTGTCCCCCAAGTGCCTGACACAGTGCCCCAAGTGCCACCCACAGTGCCCCCATGTAAATTGCCCCCCATGTGAAATCCACAGTGCATGCTAGTGCAAGACACAGTGCCCCTCACGTGCCATACAGTTCCCCAAATGCCATCCAGTGCCCCCAAGTTCCACCCACACTGCCCTCCAAATGCCAGACACAGTGATCCCCAAGTGTCAGACACAGTGCCCCCAAGTGTCATCCAGTATCCCCCAAATGACATGCAGTGCCCCCCAAATGCCATTCACATACTTCATGGTCCCCCAAGTGCCAGACACAGTGCTGCCAAGTGCCATCCAGTGCCTCCAAGTGCCATCCAAGTTCCAGACACCATGCTCCCCAAGTGCCAGGCATATTGCACTCAAGTGCCATCCACAATGCCTTCAAGTGCCAGATACAGTGCCCCCTAAGTGCCAGAAACAGTGCCCCCCAATTGCCATCCAAAATGCCCTCCAATTGCCATCCACAGTCCCCTCATGTGCCAGACACAGTGCCTTCAAGTGCCAGGCAAAATCCCTCCGAATTCCATCCAGTGCCCCCAAGTCCCACCCACAGTGCCCTAGTGATATCCAGTGTCCCCCAAGTGCCATCTAAAGTGCCCCCCAAGTTACATCTAAAGTGCCCCCAAGTTCCATTGACAGTGCCTTTCCAGTGACATACACAGCATACCAACAGCACATAGGCTGATCGCTAAGCTGCAATTCATGCAAAGTGCTTATATTGCGCTGTGCATGAGTTAGTCAATTAAATTTAACCTAGCGTGCTAAGAAATAAGATGAGATGTGAATGGAAGCCTGGCAAGAACAGTCATGTGACCATGAAGTGGCACTCGAAAATGGCTGCAGTGTCTAAGGTAAGCATGAAACCACCGGTCTTCCTTCCACAGGTTAGATTTACTGCCCAAAATTTCAGTTTGCCTGGAGAACCCCTTTAAATATTACTTTATTATAAATATATCCCCAAATTCCTTTCATGGAGAAATAGAATGGCCACTGTCCTATTAGTAAACAACTGCCCTAATCACACAGCGGGACTGAGCTAAAGAGCTGCCTCATCCTCCTCTCTGCTTGTCAGGGATTATGATCCTTAATAGAGCTGATAAGATCTTCAGATGAATCTCTTTGGGAATGGAGATCATGAGGAGACATGAAGTACAGAGAGGATGGACAGGACCGTGGTAATGGAGAATCCATTCTTACAAACTCCATTCTTACAGAGATTCAGCTGAAGATTTATCTATTTATCTATTCAGGATCATAATCGCCATAAAAAAATATTTCCCGAACTCAGGTTCGGTTCCAAGGTACCACTTGGAACCGAACCCGAGTTCGGGAAATGTTTTTTTATAGTACAAATTAATTTATGAAGTTATTGCCAGAAGTCTCGCGAGACTTCGCTAAGCAATAACTTTGGCTCACCAGAGCCAATACATTCTAATACTGTATGGAGTTCCTGCTCCGTACAGTATTAGAACAAAGTTTTTTTGCAAATCAACTTCAGATGAAACATCGCTCATCCCCAGTGACCATGCATCATCTATACAAAATGGTCTTTCTTGTTTAATGTGTAAGAACTTGACTGCTCTGCATAGAGTTCTGAGCTGAACCCTGCTGGATGCCAATAGAAGGGACTGGAATGCAGACTACATGCCAGGCTTTTTTGCCAAACATAAGTGCTTAATCACAGTATCGTTCTTGTAGCCAACTGCACTTGAATCCCTGCAGGCATGGTGCAAAATATAGTAGAGAAATCCTTTCCAGACAGTACAGGCTTTCATAGCAGCAATGGGGGACTGACACAATTTGGAGTTTTATAATGAATGCTTCAGCATGCACACATGCGAGTGACGCTTAGGTGCCCACATAGTTTTGCCCACTGGTATGTCATGGAAACTTGCTTATGTGAACAATAAATTTTATTTTTGATCACGAGGCACAGGATGCTTGGTGCTCACTGTCACTTTAAATTATTACAGTCTATAGAATGTATAATAGGTTGGTGGCTTCTCTCGTACTTCATGGGTGAAGCCTCATGCTCATGGCCATATTCTGTGTCTGATCTGCATCTTTTTAGGATTGCACACAGACCCTTTAATTTCTATGGGTCCGCAAAAAACAAAAAAAAAAAAAAAAGATCCTTGTGCTGCATTCCAAAAACTTTAAAACAATACAAACAAAACCTACTCTTGCCTGTATTGCGGACAAGAACATTCAATGGTAGTGATGGCAGTGAGAAAAATGAGAAGTGCACACGGAAGGTGTCTATATTTTGCATAACTTACTTTAACAGAAGAACAGTAGTATCGTCTTAACAGTAACAGTAATATACTGTATACAGTAAGTAGCAAACCAGTCAAGGTACAGAGGAGTCATAAACCCGTAGTGAAGTTTGTCAATCTGGGACAAAAACAGGTATATTGAAGTAATAAAAAAATAGCAAAGTGCAGGGTATTAATCACGCTAACTGGCAGAGAGCAGTGGTGGAGACAGAAGGGATTTTCCAGAGCACTGAGCTGTAATCAGAGATCAGAGATTCTTTATATTGATTCAGATCCGAATCTCTCATCTCTGACTAATAAAACTGGGGAACTGGAATTAGTGATGTGTGAGGAGGATTATGACGTAGTGGGAATAACTGAGACATGGCTGGATGATAGCTATGACTGGGCAGTTAATGTACAAGGTTACAATCTGTTCAGAAAGGATCGTCAAAACCGGAGAGGGGGAGGGGTCTGCCTTTACATAAAGTCCTCTCTAAAGCCCACACTCCGGGAAGACATCTGTGAGGGACACGAAAATGTGGAGTCATTGTGGGTGGAGATAAATGGAGCCAAAAACAATAATAAATTACTAATAGGAGTTTACTATAAACCACCTAATATACCAGAGTCCGCAGAAAATCTATTACTAAACGAGATAAACAAGGCGGCAAACCATAATCAGGTGGTTATTATGGGGGACTTCAACTACCCAGATATAGACTGGGAAACTGAAACCTGTACATCCCATAAAGGAAACAGGTTCTTGGCAATAGCCAAAGACAATTACCTTTCCCAAATGGTTCAGGACCCAACTAGAGGGACGGCCATACTGGACTTAGTATTAACCAATAGACCTGATAGAACAACAGACGTGCAGGTCGGGGGACACCTGGGAAATAGTGACCATAAAGTAATAACCTTCCAATTATCCTTCAAACGAGAGTTTCTACAGGGAGGAACAAGAATACCGGACTTCAAAAAAGCAAAATTTAGCCAACTAAGGGAGGCCATAGGCCCAATTAACTGGGACATAGTCCTCAAAAATAAAAATACAACCACAAAATGGGAGATTTTTAAAAGCATTGTAACATCAAATTGTGATCGATGCATACCTTATAGAAATAAAAGGCTAAGAAATAAGAAGAAACCAATGTGGATAAATAGAACCGTAAAAAAGCAATAAATGACAAAAAGAAAGCATATAAATCACTAAAACAGGAGTGGAGCCAGGAAGCACTGATAAACTATAAGGAAAAAAATAGAATATGTAAAAACTAATAAAAACTGCCAAACTAGAGACCGAGAGATTAATTGCCAAAGAGAGCAAAACTAACCCTAAAATGTTTTTCAATTATATAAATGGTAAAAAATATAAACCTGAAGGAGTCGGCCCTCTACATAGCAATGAGGGGGAGTTGCAGAAAGCGATGAGGATAAAGCCAAGCTATTAAATATTTTCTTCACCACTGTTTTCACTGAGGAAAATAAACTGTCAGATGAAATGCAAAATGTAAAAGTAAATTCCCTTTAAAAGTGCCCTGTCTGACCCAGGAAGAAGTACAGCAGCGACTTAAAAGATTAAAATAGACAAATCGCCAGGACCGGATGGCATACACCCCGTATCCTAAGGGAATTAAGTGATGTCCTAGCCAGACCCTTATTTTTGATATTCACGGACTCCATACTGACAGGGAATGTTCCACCAGACTGGCGTATAGCAAATGGGGTGCCAATATTCAAAAAGGGTCCAAAAACAGAGCCTGGAAATTATAGGCCGGTAAGTTTAACATCTGTTGTGGGTAAACTGTTTGAAGGATTTGTAAGAGATGCTATCTTGGAGTATCTCAATGAAAATAAGCAAATTACACCATATCAGCATGGCTTCATGAGGGATCGGTCATGTCAAACTAATTTAATCAGTTTCTATGAGGAGGTAAGTTCTAGACTTGACAGCGGCGAATCAATGGATGTCGTATATCTGGACTTCTCCAAAGCATTTGACGCTGTACCACATAAAAGGTTAGTATATAAAATGAGAACACTTGGACTAGGAGAAAATATCTGTATGTGGGTAAGTAACTGGCTCAGTAATAGAAAACAGAGAGTGGTTATTAACGGTACACACTCAGATTGGGTCATGGTCACTAGTGGGGTACCTCAGGGTTCAGTATTGGGCCCTATTCTCTTCAATATATTTATTAATGATCTTGTAGAAGGCTTGCACAGTAATATATCAATTTTTGCAGATGACACTAAACTGTGTAAAGTAATTAACACTAAAGAGGACCGTTTTCTGCTACAGAGGGATCTGGATAGATTGGGGGCTTGGGCAGAGAAATGGCAGATGAGGTTTAACACTGACAAATGTAAAGTTATGCACATGGGAAGGAATAATGCAAGTCACCCGTACATGCTAAATGGTAAAACACTCAGTAACACTGACATGGAAAAGGATCTAGGAATTTTAATAAATAACAAACTAAGCTGTAAAAACCAGTGTCAGGCAGCTGCTGCTAAGGCCAATAAGATAATGGGTTGCATCAAAGGGGCATAGATGCCCGTGATGAAAATATAGTCTTACCACTTTATAAATCACTAGTCAGACCACACATGGAGTACTGTGTACAGTTCTGGGCTCCCGTGAACAAGGCAGACATAGCAGAGCTAGAGAGGGTTCAGAGGAGGGCAACTAAAGTAATAACTGGAATGGGGCAACTACAGTACCTCGAAAGGGTATCAAAATTAGGGTTATTCACTCTAGAAAAAAGACGACTGAGGGGAGATCTAATAACTATGTATAAATATATCAGGGGTCAGTACAAAGATCTCTCCCATCATCTATTTATCCCCAGGACTGTGACGAGGGGACATCCTCTGCGTCTGGAGGAAAGAAGGTTTGTACACAAACATAGAAAAGGGTTCTTCACGGTAAGAGCAGAAGACTATGGAACTCTCTGCCTGAGGAGGTGGTGATGGTGAGTACAATAAAGGAATTTAAGAGGGGCCTGGATGTATTTCTGGAGCGTAATAATATTACAGGCTATAGCTACTAGAGAGGGGTCGTTGATCCAGGGAGTTGTTCTGACTGCCTGATTGGAGTCGGGAAGGAATTTTTTCCCCTTAAGTGGGGAAAATTGGCTCTACCTCACAGGGGTTTTTTGCCTTCCTCTGGATCAACTTGCAGGAAACAGGTCGAACTGGATGGACAAATGTCTTTTTTCGGCCTTATATACTATGTTACTATGTTACTATCTCTAATGTTGAGCTCGGCTGTTTCCGGCAGTGCCATAGAGGGAATGGGGTGATAAGACGCAGAGTTTGCCCTCTGTTTAAATGAATCGTTTCAATTAAATGAAATTATGGAACCACTTACCTTTAGTGAAAGTTTCATGTAGATTTTGTAATGCAAAATCGGTCCATTCTCCAAAAAGCATTCCTTCGCCTGCCACGTAGTATGTCTGTAAGTAATCCTTAGGGTTAAATTTATCAATGTAGGTTTGCTGAGACGTAGAATGGGTGGCCATGGTGATGAGTCCTCAGATTCTCTGATAGATGCTTCAGAAATAGACCTGTTTGCATAATGATATTTTATCAAAAGCACATCATATACATTGTAGCAATCAAATACAACAATAGGCTGCCACATTTCAGATCTTTTTAATGCTTTTTTGAAGAAGGTATAAAGAACAGATACTAATTCTCTTTTTTGAATCCACTCCTGGTTTCAGAAACTGCATCAACAAACCTTAACATATGGCAGGACTCTCCAGATCTATTATCTTTTTGTTACAAATGCTGTTCTACTTCTTGCTGAAAAGTTTTTTAAGATAATTCATTGAAAATAGTCTGCCATTCCATTGGAAACCTTTACAGCCACAATTATCCTTCCCTGTTGCATAGTACTCCAGATGAAGTTGGTTGCTTTTTTGCAGCAGCTTGAGATCTGCTTTACAGCATCCATGTGGGCCAAAGGCAGGGGTGGACATACCATTGGTCCAACCTGCCCACCTTAAAAGCAGACAGCCGCTTTCTTACATTTTTTGGGTAGCAAGTATTAGCCTGAGGTCATGATAATCATAGCTCCCAATTTCTATTTTATTAGAGAGCAAAGGGGCCCATATACGGTGCCTTCACATGGGCTTCCTCTTGTCGGTTTAAACTCCTGCCATAAGACACAATAAACAGAAAATGTTCATTGATATCTATAGGATGTTGTGGCTGTGCTCTGTGGCCTGTGCAAAGGACATTAGGCCATTGTGCAGGGAGGGGGAGGAAGTGAGCTGTGATCATCCCCTATTGTGAATGATGTGACCCTGTGTTATCTATATGCAGGTGTAATCTGTCATTGTAATCATACCTGTAATAATAATGTGATGACTAATGAACAGTACAGATCATGAATTGTCAGCCCTTTTCAGGTAGATTTAAGAGTTATATTTATATCAATGACTGCCTCTGATATTGAGTTTGTAAATCTACCCACTTTGACTGATTCAGTGATAAACTGCATTAAACTAAGAAGTAGCACCTCCCTGTGTAGTGGTCCAGAGGGACACTACCATTCCTGCATTCCTATTACTAGCCTATTTGCCACCATTGTATTGGTTTGCACCACCAGCTGTACCACCACTAGCAAAGTGTCATTAGATGCTATGTAACTGTTATGTATTATATTTCCTGCAATGTGTCTGGTTGTCCAGCAGGTGGCAGTGTACCTGGCAGAGATCTTTAGTCAGAATGGAACTTACCATATTGTTCTGCATCTTTTGGGCAGAAGTGGGCTAGTCCTGCTTCCCTCCAAGGGAAGGGCTTGCAGGAAGCTGTAGTGGAGTTGAAAGTTGGAGCAAAAGAGTTAAGCAGCATGGTGTGGTGAGGGAGCGTTTTCCCCTAATTGCTGCAAGAGCTTTCACTGCCTGTGTGGATACTAAAAGAAAAAATAATAAATCTTTATTGATAAATACCTAAAACCTTTACATGGGCTAGGTGCCCCTTGTATCTCAGGCGCTAGGCTCTAGAATAATGTATCCCCTAGTATTTGTAAAGGGACTACAAAATGCATACCGTAAACCTAAATTCGGTGTTGCTCTATATCTAGAGGCATAGACAAATACGTCCAAGGGCTAAACACCTATTCTGAAGATGTGAGTTGTATATTCACCAGAACTAGATGCCTATTCTGATGATATATATTGTGTATATTCAACAGAACTAATAGAATTGTAAATAAATTCCCATAAACAGGGTGAAATGTCCTTGGATACAAACAAGTCAAGTCCCAGATTTAGATCTAATTGTGATACGCAGTGAGTGCCCAGGATCACCTAGGCTTCATCTACCGTAGATCAAATTGGGGCAATATATAATTTAGTTGCAATAGTTGCATATATAAAGTTGCAAAACTGTCCTTGGTTTATTAATAGCAATTTATAAACCCCCTGGATTCTTTTAGGATGGAACTAAACTGGATCACCGTGAAAGAAAAATTGGATGTAAATTTTAAAAGATAAACTAAAACTGTTTGACAAAATCTTAATGCTGTATAAACTACATTATCCCACAGTAATAGACTGCATGAAGGACAGTCCTGACCTCCATGGAACATCTCCTCTCTTTTTTCCTCACTTATTTTTTATTTTGTCCCTTCCACATACTATACTGTGTTATGGTGGCAATCTGTGTCCACAGCAGCCCCACTGTCCAGGGTGGGAACGGGCACTGCATCTCTCGCCCTTCTTCTGCAACTGATGCTACCGAAGTACCGAGGCTTTAGTTCCACTGGATCCACATGATTGCTGTCTGAAGGCCATGGCCTGCTCCTGCTGGCATAGTTCCTCCCTTTGTTCGTAGGGCATACGTGCTCTTGCTGAGAGCTGAGGGCCATCACATTCCCTGATTTCTTTCAGCCTATGACCAGCCCTCTGTGTGTTTATAAGGCACATTCCCCTAGAGGAAGGGGCCATTGCTTTAGATCAGTGTTTCCCAACCAGTGTGCTCCAGCTGTTGCAAAACTACAACTCCCAGCATGCCCGGACTGCATTTGGCTGTGCGGGCATGCTAGGAGAGTAGTTTTGCAACATCTGGAGGCACACTGGTTGGGAAACACTGCTTTAGATTATCTAGCATGCTAGTACCAAGTGTGATGTTCTTTTTGTCTGCCCGTGTACCGACTCCTGCGTGTTTACTGATTCTGAGCCTCCACTGTCTAAACTGACTTTAGCCTGTTAACTGTATTGATCTATTGCTGCCTGACCTCAGACTAGTTTTAGTTGTTTGCATGAACTCGGTTTTCTGACTTTGAGTGCACCCTGTACCCAGGGCCGGTGCTAGGATTTTTGCCGCCCTAGGCAAAAGAAAAGTTTGCCGCCCCCCCATGTGACATCACAATGCCCCACCCATATGATCTGCCATATTAAAGGGGTTCTGCAGTTTATTTAAACTGATCGGCAGGGGTCCGACATCCGGGACCCCCGCCAATCAGCTGTACCTCAGCCTTCTCGCAGTGATGTCACGATTAGTATCCTTGGCCTGGGCGGGGCTAAGCTTCATTCAAGTGAACAGAGCTTAACCCCGCCAAGGCCAGTGATACTAGTCGTGACGTCACTGTGCCTGCGGTAAACAGCGAAAAGGCCGAGGCGCTCCTGCCAGCGCCGCTGCCTTCTCAAACAGCTGATCGGCGGGGGTCCCGGGTGTCAGATCCCGGCCGATCAGATGCTGATGATCCAGAGGATAGATCATCAGTTGTAACAAACTGCAGAACCCCTTTAACTAACGCCAGTTCTCCCCCCCCCCTTGTCATTCTCTCCCCCCTCTTGTCATTCTTCACACTCCCCCCCCCTTGTCATTCTTCCTCCCCCCCTTGTCATTCTCCCCCCTCCCCTTGTCATTCTCCCCCCCCCTCCTTTGTCATTCTCTTTCCCCTCTTTTCATTCTCCCCCCTCCCCTTGTCATTCTCCCCCCCCCCCTCCTTTGTCATTCTCTTTCCCCCCTTTTTTATTCTCCCCTCCCCTTGTCATTCTCACCCCTCCCTTGTCATTCTCTTTCTCCCCCCTCCGCTACCTTCTAGTGGAGCGCGGCCGAGCTCTTTATGCTCCACGGGCACAGGAGCTGCTTCCTGTACTCGAGGGGACTGACATGAAGTGCACACTGTGTGCGCACTTCATGTCAGTCCGGCCGGGTACAGGAGACAGATGCTCCTGTACCTGCGGACCTTAAAGAGCTCGGTCACGCTACAATGGAGTGACAGGAGGCAGCGCTCAGCGCTTCCCCCCTGTCAGCTACTCTCCTCTTTCTGCACCTGGGCAGTGCGCCCTCATGGACGCGCCAGCGCGGGCAGTGCTGCAGCCGCCAGAGGCTCAATTTAGAGCGCTCGGGCGGCTGCAGCATGAGGCGGGGCCGGCGCTCCTAGCAGCGCCCCTTCCCAAGGGGCGCTCTACGCGGCTGCCTATTCCGCGTATAGGACGCACCGGCCCTGCCTGTACCCTCGGTGCTTTGCACTGGTATCACTGACCTTAGTAGCACAGCAGCCAACCACATTATTCCAAGAGGCCACAGCCTAATGGCTCCCCCACAGTGAAGTCCAGATCCCTTTATAAGGGTTAAAGGGCAAAGACTAGGAGACTGCCAGGATAGCAGCCGTAGGTCTAGCCTTAAGTCAAACCAGTTGGTTGGCACAGTAGTTCCACACCCATTGTCATAAAATTTTGTTTTAATACATCCAGAAAGGAAATATGTTGAACATTGCTATTGCCTTAGGCTCATGTATCTTACTTCAAACTGTAAGATGAACGTCCAGTGCTAAATTAGAGAATTACATAAATGCCAAAAGGTTCTATTTCTAATCATGTATAATAAAGGAGAATGGTGGTGAGAATATCAAATTCCCCATCAGAGTTCTATGAAACCCCATGCAAAATTAAGGCTACCATTACATACAATGCAACAAAGAAAAACTGTAACCATAATGTTCCCATAATAAATGATGTTTATTAAAAACTAGCAGAAGGACCCGGCTTCGCACGGGTATATTTCATCTATTTCGTTTCACGTTTCCGTGTGTCGTAAAAAGATATCAACAGTATCCCCCCATAATAGTGACCTCTACAGTATCAGCCCATTTTACAGTGACCTCCACAGTGCCCGCTCCTTTAACATTAACCTCCACAGTGCCCGCCCCTTTAACATTAACCTCCACAGTGCCCGCCCCTTTAACAGTAAACTCAACAGAGTCCGCCCCTTTAACAATGACTACCCCTTCCCCTTTAACAGTGACCTTCATAGTGCCTGTCCCTTAAACAATGACCTTCACAGTGCCTGTCCCTTAAACAGTTACCTTCACATTGCCTGTCCTTTAAACAGTGATCTTCACAGTTCCTGTCCCTTAAATAGTGACCTTCACAGTGCCCGTCCCTTAAACAGTGACTTCCACAGTGCCAACCCTTTTAACAGTGACCTCCACAGTGCCAGCCCCTTTACCAGTGACTGCCCCTTTAACACTGACCTCCACAGTGCCTGCCCCTTTAACAGTGACCTCCACAGTGGCCGCCCCTTTAACCTTAAACTCCACAGTGGCCGCCCCTTTAATAACAGTGACCTCCATAATGCCCGCCCCTTCAATAACCGTGACCTTCACAGTGCTCGCCCCTTTAACCCCTTATGGACCGGGCTCATTTTCACCCTAAGGACCAGGCGATCTTTTGGAAGTCTGACCAGTGTCACTTTATGTTGTGATAACTTTAAACGCTTTTACTTATGCAGGTTATTCTGGGATTGTTTTTTTGTCACATATTGTACTTCATGACAGTGGCAAAATGGAATAAAAAAAGAGCATTTTTATTTATAAAAAAATACCAAATTTACCAAAAATATTGAAAAATTAGCAAATTAGCAAATAATACATAGTAATACCTCCAAACATAGTTATTAATTTACATTCCACATATGTCTACTTCATGTATCGATCATTTTGTTTATGCCATTTTATTTTTTGGGGATGTTACAAGGCTTAGAAGTTTAGAAGCAAATCTTGAAGTTTTTCAGAAATTTTCCAAAACCCACTTTTTAAGGACCAGTTCAGGTCTGAAGTCACTTTGTGAGGCTAACATAATAAAAACCACCCAAAAATGATCCCATTCTAGAAACTACACCCCTCAAAGTATTAGAAAAACTGATTTTACAAATGTCGTTAACCCTTTAGGTGTTCCACAAGAGTTGATGGCAAATGGAGATAAAATTTCAGAATCTTGATTTTTTTGGCAAATTTTCTATTTTAATCCATTTCTTCAAGTAACAAAGCAAGGGTTAACAGCCAAACAAAACTCAATATTTATTGCCCTGATTCTGTAGTTTATAGAAACACCCCATTTGTGGTCGTAAACTTCTGTATGGCCAAGCGGCAGGGCACAGAAGGAAGGGAATGCCGTATGGTTTTTGGAAGGCAGATTTTACTGGACTGGTTTTTAGACACCATGTCCCATTTGAAGCCCCCTGATGCACTCCTACAGTAGAAACTCCAAAAAAGTGATCCCATTTTGGAAACTACGGGATAAGGTGGAAGTTTTGTTAAATATGATTTTTGGTTGCTCTATATTACACTTTTTTTGAGGAAAGGTAGCAAAAAATAGAAATTCTAATTTTCATCTCCATTTGCCAATAACTCTTGTGGAACACCTAAAGGGTTAACAAAGTTTGTAAAATTAGTTTTGAATACCTTGAGGCCGGGGTGTACTTTCTTAGATGGAGTCACTTTTTTGGACTTTGTACTTTAGGGGTGCATCAGGGGCACTTCAAATTGGACATGGTGTCAAAAAAACAGTCCATCAAAATCTGCCTTCCAAAAACCATATGGCGTTCCCTTCCTGCTGCGCCCTGCCATTTGGCCATACAGAAGTTTACAACCACATATGTGGTGATTCTGCAAACTACAGAATCAGGGCAATAAATATTGAGTTTTGTTTGGCTGTTAAACCTTGTTTTGTTACTGGAAAAATGGATTAAAATGGAAAATTTGCAAAAAAAAAGCTAATTTGGGACAGTTTTTATTTTTTGTTATTTACATCGTTGATCTGACAGGTTAGATCGTGTGCTATGTCTGTAGAGCGCGAATGCGACAATACCTATCACGACCGGCGTACCGATCACAGATGTGTGACGCAAAGGGAGGGAAAAGGGGAAGCCCTGTCCAAAGGAGAGGGAAAGGTGGTGACCCCTAACTCACCTAGAAGCTGGCACCTGACTGCCCTGACGTCCCTAGACGGGTTTTTCACCCGTACGCTGATCACGTGCCTAAACCCTGGCTTTCCTTAAGCTGAGCCCTAAGTAGTGAATAGGGCGGTTGGAGCACTAGTCCTCACCACTAACACCAAAGGAAAACACCAGGGAGAGGACAGACAAAACGTATAAGCCCAGGTGGGCGACAACACCAGACAACAAAAGCTCAACAGGGATCCGGAGGGTAATGCTCTGGTACGACAACCAGGAACAACAGCTACACAGCTCCAGTGGGTCAGTACAGAAGTCCAGGCAGGAAGCTCTATATCTGGCAACCAGAGAAGTGGGAAGGGGGAATATAAGGAGGTTGGGAGTGACAGACAAGAAACAGCTGAGGAGAAGAAGTTTACGGATCCCTGACTGAGACAAAAAGGATTGAGAGGCAAACACAGAAAGCTACAATTAAGTAATAACGCGATCTTTAGACATAGAGCGCGCAGCCACCCGCTGAGACTTCCTGACCCCGGGTATAACGGAGTCAGACGTGGCTCCTGACACCCTCGTGACAATACCAAATATGACTACTTTTTGTGGGTTTTGTTTCAGTTTTACATAATAAAGCATTGTTGAAAAAAATGATTTTTTAGTGTCTCCACATTCTGATAGCCATATTTTATTTTATATTTTTTGGGCGACTGTCTTATGTAGGGGCTCATTTTTTGCAGGATGAGATGACGGTTTGATTGGCACTATTGTGGGGTGCATATGTCATTTTGGTCGCTTTCTATTACACTTTTTGTGATGTAAGGCCTCGTTCACATCACCGTTTTTCCATTCCGTTCTCGGGCTCCTTAACGGAGCCCGAGAACGGAAAAGAGAAACGGTGATGTGAACGAGCCCTAAGGTGACAAAAATGGCTTTTGACACCATATTTATATATTTTTTTTTTTGCTGTGTTCACCTGAGGCGTTAGGTCATGTGTCATTTTTATAGAGCAGGTTGTTATCGACGCGGCGATACTTAATATGTATACTTTTTATTTATTTATTTAAGTTTTACACAATAATATTATTTCCGAAACAAAAAAAATCATGTTTTAATGTCTCCATAATCTGAGAGCCATACTTTTTTATTTTTTTGGGGGCGATTGTGCTATGTAGGTGCTCATTTTTTGCGGGATGAGATGTTGGATTGATTGATACTATTTTGGGAGGCAAACGCCTTTTTGATCGCTTGGTATTACAGTTTTTTGATGTAAGGTGACAAAAAATTGCTTTTTTTACACCATTTATTTTTATTATTTTTTATGGTGTTCATCTGGGGGTTAAGGTCATGTCATATTTTTATAGAGCAGGTTTTTACATACGCGGCGATACCTAATATGTGTAGTGTATTTTATTATTATAATTTTTATTCAGTGATAAATGTTTTTTATATTTACTTTTTTTTCACTTTTTTTTTTACATTTTTTGACCCAGGCCCACTTGGTTCTTGAAGATCCAGTGGGTCTGATGTCTGTATAATACAGTACACTATATAGGCGTCGGGTGCCGTGCCCGGAAGTCACATGACAGAGGTGGCGCAGCTCTGTGTTCCATTTGCGTGTCATGCGGCTCCGGCATCCAGCCCAACTGTGAGCGGTCACATCGGAGGGCGGAGGAGTCAATGATCACGTGGGAATAACATTGCGGCATGTGTGGGACTTTGAAATAGAAGTCTATGGCTGTACTGAGTTGACATAGAGGATGAATGGTGTGTGGGGCTAATAAATTGGTAAATGATTTATTGAGCATATATTAAGGGTATTGCATTTTAATACATGCTCTCCAGCAGACCTATGTATACAGTATGTCCTGGGACACATGGGTTATTATTGTACATTAACCCCCACTCTACTATATACAACCTGGTGGCTGGTTTTAGTATGGGGCTTTATAATCTTGGTGGCCTTTTTCAGTATGCTAAGAATTTGTGGCATATATCTGGGGGCGTCATCATTTTATGACGATTTGTTTATGATTATACTTACCTGTGTCTCTCCTATGAACTTGTGTAATGACTGTATGCTATTATTTAACTCCATTACGTATGCCATATGCCAAATCTTTGCATGCTCATCTGCCGAAACATCCTCAGGGTAACATATAAATATTGTCTCTACACATCAATACTCTAGGGTACCCCCCCCTAGCATATCCACTAACCAAGGATTTTTTATTAATTTTTACCCATATTGTGATATTGCTTCAATGTTCATTCTTTTGGAACACATGTCTGCAACCTTACGTATCCAGTCCAGGATCTTTAACAGTGACCTCCACAGTGCCTGCCCCTTTAACAGTGCCCACCCTTTTAACAGTGCCTGCCCCTTTAATAACAGTTACCTTCACAGTGGCCGCCCCTTTAACATTGACCTCCACAGTGGCCGCCCCTCTAATGACAGTGACCTCCACAGTGGCCGCCCCTTTAATAACCTTGATCTCCACAGAAGTGCTTTTAAAACTAATCAGTACAATACAAAAATGCCTGAATTGCTAGCAGTGCCCGTAGTAGAGAAGTAAAGAACCACTCAATTAGTAGCAATAAACTTTACGGTGAATATGAGTGTTTATAAGTAAACTACCACACAAACTGTAGCAGTTAGGCTACTTTCACACTAGCATTAATATTTTCCGGTATTGAGATCCGTCATAGGGTTTCAATACCGGGAAAAAAAACACTTCCGTTTTGTCCCCATTCATTGTCAATGGGGACAAAACGTAACTGAACAGAATAGAATGCTCCAAAATGCATTCCGTTCTCATACTGGAGGGCAAACCACAGCATGTTGTGGTTTGCTTTCCGTCCTGGCATGTGGCATCAGTCACGATCCCGAATACAAGTCAATGTGGACGGATCCGTTTTCTCTGACACACTCTGACACAATACAAAATGGATCCGTCCCCCATTGACTTTCAGTGGAGTTAATGAAGGATCCGTCTTGGCAATGTTAAAGATAATACAATCGGATCCGTTCATGACGGATGCAGATGGTTGTATTATCAGTAACGGAGGCGTTTTTGCTGAACCCTGCCGGATCCAGAAAAAACGCTGGTGTGAAAGCAGCCTAAGGGGTATAAAATACCTACTCTGACCGTAACATGCAAGGAATGAATCTAATTACAGTAAGTTCGTGACTTCTTCTGTCCGATATCATATGCTATACTAGTCTGAGAAACTCAGATGCATAGTTTAGTTGACGGCACTGAACAAATGGGAGAAAATATAGTAATATTGCCTCAGTGTCTCTTACCTCTAATCCTCTTCTTTCCGTAGTCTGGATAGATTTAGTAGTACATTAGCTCGTTACTTGGCTTGGTTACCATTGAGGTTTCCTTATGTCCTTTCTGATTTGCTGAATTATACATGTGATTTCATTAGCAGCAAATCATCCGTTATTCCGAAAGTCATTTGCTTAGCTTACAATAAGAATGTTGGAACTGTTCAGTTTTATCTCTGTGTTATTTACTTTATTAAGGACTCGGGGCCACGGGTTTCTAAAAGCTGTATCCAAACATTCAGAGTCTTGGTTTGGCAGTAATTTCTAGTTCACGCAGGTTAAAGAATATTAACTGTTTGTTGTAGCACAGTAGTCAGAGGAATAACTTGAAGCTCCTAGATCCTAAAGCAAACTTTCACAGGCCCTCCTCTTACCATGGGCCATTTGTAATGCTGGTGTCTTATGAGAGGCCTAAAGATCCTCCTATAGCTATATCCTTAATTGTAGTTATTTGCTGACAACAATAATTAATAGGTTTTGTTCATATTGCAATGCATCCAATGCATCTATTTCATATTTGAATCCAGTATTCCTAGTTTCTCTATACTAGGGTTTGCCTATTTTAAAATCAAAGGGGTTCATTTAGGAAGCTGAATTATATTAGGCGTCTTAGGTGTATTTCTAGCACAGATTGCAGCGCGAAGGGTTAGTTTCGCCTCAATCTGCTATTTCTCCCCACTTCTTGCAGGTCTAAAAAAGTGGGCGTGGCGCGAAAGGGGATGGGCCGGCAGGCCGTCTCATTTACCATTTTCTATGCCTGTTTCAGGAAGTGGCTAGGAAGTTGTCTTACAATTAGAAGCAGCAGTGGATCCGCCGAAGTTATGAAGAAGCCGACGCCTCTTCATAACTCCAGCGGATCCACCGCCAGCACAGAGGTTTATCAAGACCGGCATCTAAAATGCCGGTCTTAATAAATGCCCCCCCCCTCCCCCCAAAAAAGTCTAAAGTAGACAATCCCTTGAGTAAAAAAAATAATTTAAAACCGTAACCACCAGAAACTAGAATATTTTGTATTTATAGGCACCTGTAGAAATAATTAGGTTGGAAAGCTTTAGAGGTCATAATTAAGTATGGTAGCTATGGACTGTTTCACCAATCCGCCAGCATGGGACCACTGGCATAAGAGACCATATGACAGTCCTGCACTGGTGGCTGACTGTAGGGCTGCAGCTATCTATTATTTTTGTAATCAAGTATTCTATTGATTCTATTGACAGCAATTAATCAAGTACTCCAATAATAATAAAATAATAAAAAACTAATTTAAAAAAGTTTTTCTTTATAAAAACTCATCAGCCCCCCCCCCCCGTGCCATCAGCTGCCCCCCAGTGCCATCAGGCTCTCCCTGAGTGCCATCAGCTCTCCCCCTAGTGCCATCAGCTGTCCCCTCAGTGCCATCAGCTGCCCCCTCAGTGCCATCAACTGCCCCCCAGTGTCACCAGCTTCCCCTGTGCCATTAGCTGCCCCCCCATGCCATCAGATTCTCCTATGCCATCAGCTTGCCCCCCAGTGCCATTAGCTTGCCCCCCAGTGCCATCAGCTTGCCCCTAAGTGCAACCAGCTGCCCCCCAATGCCACCAGCTTCCCCCAGTGCCACCATCTTTCCCTCCTAGCCATGTCCCCAGTGCCAGTGAAGTAAAATACTTACCTCTCCTGTAGGGGTGCCACTCCACAGCTCCTTCCTCTTCTTCTCCCCGCACTGCACTGTCGTCCTGACGTCACACAGCATCAGATCATCGTGCACGCTTACTTGCAAGATGTCCTGACAATGTGTCAGGAGGAAAGTGCAGCGCGGTGCGGGCCACAGAGCGGTAAGTAATAGCAAGCACTTCACTCCCGCTCCGTGGTCACATGACACAAAGAATTTTTTTGTGTCAAATTACTCGATTCAATCGAGTAATCGTTTTAGCCATAGCTGACTTCACCTATACACTTATATTAAACAATTTTCATAAGTGCGGAAGGTAGAATTTATATAATTTCCTCTGTTTCTTCTTTGCTGTTTGCTATCTCTTAGCAGGGGTGGATTGGGCATAGACCTTACAGGGAAATATCCCAGTGGGCTGATTCCCAGTGGGCCGCCTGAGACAGCCTTACGGCTAGCCAGTGGAAGTTTTTGGGGATGCATTTTGTGCTGCTGGCAGTATTTTGTGATGGACTGTGGTATTTGGCTCTTTTGAGGTGGTTTATTGTGCCTCAATATGGTATTGCTGGCCCCGCCTACTTGTGTTGGCCATGCCTTCCATCAATTTGGACCCAACTACAAAATGGTGCCAATTTTTGTATTTTTTCCAGGGCCACTTTAAGTTCCCAGTCCGCCCCTGTCTCTCAGCCATTACCATGCTATAGTCTGGGTGGGGGCGCTTTTCTTTTTAATTGTCCAGCTAAAGGTACAGCCAAATGGTCAGGTTTCTGCATGCAGTTTTGGAAGCCAAAATCAGTGGTTGGTCATAAAAGGAGATAAAGTATAAAGGAAAGATATGACTTCTCTTTTTTTTTTTTTTTATTTAAACCTGGCTTTGTTTCTCAAAACTGCATGTAGAAACCTGACTGTTGCCGAGCCCTTATGCAGCAGAATGACTTGGTGCACGCCTGAGGACCAAAGGTTTTTTATTTCTTGAACAGACGCTCATGGAACACCTTTACTTTTGCCAAGACATTCCCTGATTTTTTAATTATAGTTCCTGTACTGATCTGACCGGCCTTCACTTGTCTAACTACTAAGTTTTCCTTTTAAGCCTTTGTAATAAGTGAGGAAAGTCAGCAACCCAGATGCTCTTCCTTCTACAGTAACCTGTATGATGCCAAATACTGTAATTAACCACAATTAGCTAGGGTAGTTAACTCATTTAAAGGTGACATCCCTGAGTCTCGTACAGAGAAGGGGTTAATGTCTGCAACCTTGGGGGTCTAGGGCAAAGGGGTCTAGGGCAATGAAGGGGACTATGTTTGTATCCCAGGTAGTTTAGGGTAGTGAAAGGGTGGATGTTGGAAAATGTTAATTCCAATATCTCTGGTGGTCTGGGGCATAAAAATGATTAATGTAGAATACCCAGGGTCCAGTGGGTTACTCAATCGTGCAGTACCTAACATTCATGTAGTCGGGTACTGAGACCAGTATGGACAGGTTTCTCCCCTATCTTACAGCATGTTTTCTATGCCCCTTCTGTTACACAGACCTCTCCATGCTACCATCTCCCACACAGACTGCTCCTCATTCCCTCCTTATTTTGGATTGCAAGTTTTTCTTGGCGGTTAGCGCTTTTCAACATGGTGGCAGCAGCACAGAGGCCTTCTGGTGAGTCTGCAAAAGCTGCACTCTCATCTGCAGCGGTATCCTGAACTTATCTCAAGCACAAACACTTTGATCTGGGCACTCTGTTCTTACTCCTACTAGTACAGAATGCCTCCCAAGTGTCCCTCTTTTGGAGGGACAGTCCCTCTTTTTGATGCAAGTCCCTCTTTGATCCTTAAATGTCCCTCTTTTTGACCTGGAGAATTAATACATAAATGTGCATGAATAAATGTACTAAATTGCTCCTTACTAAATTATCTGGATAATTATCTGGTATATCAGACCACAACTTCATCATCTTGTGCAAGTTGGAACTTAAAATATCTATAATCTGACGATTTATGTGGTAATATTTAAATGGATATTGAAGTGCAAGAAAAAAAATTGTCCCAGGGGTTCCACATGCTGTAAAAAAATGAAGGAACTTATGCTCACCTAACAGATCCCCGACTGCTGCAGTTCTGACAGGGGTCAGTAATTATGCTCTGGCAGAGTTGAGGCGTGGCCAAATATGAAAAAAACTGCAGGGATATGCGCCGTACACATTGTCCCTCTTTATGATTTTCAAAAGTTGGGAGGTATGGCACAGGAGCGTATCATATAGATGGCTGTGCTTCTCTTACACTTGGAAAGCAGAGGATGTCCTCTCGTCACAGTCACAGTCCTGGGGATAAATAAATGATGGGAGAGATCTCTGTACTGACCCCTGATATATTTATACATAGTTATTAGATCTCCCCTCAGTCGTCATTTTTCTAAAGTGAATAACCCTCATTTTGATAATCTTTCAGAGTACTGTAGTCCCCCCATTCCAGTTATTACTTTAGTTGCCCTCCTCTGAACCCTCTCCAGCTCTGCTATGTCTGCCTTGTTCACAGGAGCCTAGAACTGTACACAGTACTCCATATGTGGTCTGACTAGCGATTTGTAAAGTGGTAGGACTATGTTCTCATCAAGGGCGTCTATTCCCCTTTTGATGCAACCCATTATCTTATTGGCATTGGCAGCATCTGCCTGACACTGGTTTTTGCAGCTTAGTTTGCTGTTCACTAAAATTCCTAGGTCCTTTTCCATGTCAGTTTTACCCAGTGTTTTACCATTTAGTGTGTACTGGTGACTTGCTTTATTCCTTCCCATGTGCATAACCTTACACTTGTCAGTGTTAAACCTCATCTGCCACTTATCTGCCCAAGCCTTTAATCTATCCAGATCCCTCTATAGCAGTATATTGTCCTCTTCTGTGTTAATTACTTTACACAGTTTAGTGTCATCTGCAAAAATTTCTATTTTACTGTGCAAGCCTTCTACATTAATAAATACACTGAACAAAAATATAAACGCAACACTTTCGGTTTTGCTCCTGTTTTGCATGAGCTGAACTCAAAGATCTGAAACATTTTCTACATACACAAAAGACCCATATTGCACAGGTGTGCCTTAGACTGCCCACAATAAAAGACCACTCTGAAATGTGCAGTTTGATCACACAGCACAATGGCACAGATGTTGCAACATTTAAGGGAGCGTGCAATTGGCATGCTGACTGCAGGAATGTCTACCAGAGCTGTTGCCCATGCAATGAATGTTCATTTCTCTACCATAAGCCATCTCCAAAGGAGTTTCAGATAATTTGGCAGTACATCTAACCAGACTCGCAACCGCAGACCACATGTAACCACCATGATAGAGAAAAATTCATTGCACGGGCAACAGCTCTCGTAGACATTCCAGCAGTCAGCATGCCAATTGCACGCTCCCTCAAATGTTGCGACATCTGTGGCATTGTGCTGTGTGATCAAACTGCACATTTCAGAGTGGACTTTTATTGTGGGCAGTCTAAAGCCCACCTGTGCAATATTCATGCTGTCTAATCAGCACCTTGATATGCCACACCTTTGAGGTGGGATGGATTATCTCGGCAAAGGAGAAGTGCTCACTAACACAGATTTAGACAGATTTGTGAACAATATTTGAGAGTAATGGGTCTTTTGTGTATGTAGAAAATGTTTCAGATCTTTGAGTTCAGCTCATGCAAAATAGGAGCAAAACCGAAAGTGTTGCGTTTATATTTTTTTCAGTGTATATTGAAGAGAATAGGACCCAAAACTGACCTCTGAGGTACTCCACTAGTGACAGTGACCCAATCTGAGTGTGTACCATAAATAATTACCCTCTGTTTTCTATTACTGAGCCAGTGACTTACACACATGCTGTCATGGCATGGTGTGGGAGGGGAACTGAAAACTAGGGAAAGGGGAAAGATCACCACTTAATGAAATCCTAACCCAGGCCCTGACTGCTATCAGAATGAACAGACCTCAATGATAGAAATGTTCATTTGCAGGAACCTAGAAGCCTGGCTCACCCTGTAGGGCCCTGGAGATAGTGTCAGGACTACAGACGACCTGTTCCTTCCCAGCTGAAGGAACAGGAGTCTACCTCAGTCCTAATACCAAAAGACAGGGAAATAACAACAAAATACAAATAAGAAAAAGACACATAACCCCGTACTAAATGGAAAAGCAGGAACTCGCCGAGATCCAGACGACAACACTTTCCACAACCAAAATGGAGCTATCAACCGCATGGAGTGATCTGTGAAGCCAGACTAAATAGAGGAGTAGTAATGACCACTAAGCTACACCTGAGACAAGAGGTGTGGTCATTACCATCAACAACACTGACACATGAATACCAAAAGAGGCTGTCAGACCACCTCCCGTGCAGCCAGTCTCTCAGATCTTCTGAAACCTGTCACAGGTGAGACCGTGACACATACAGACATTTTTTCCCAGTCCAAGCATTCTCATTTTATATATTAACCTTTTCTGTGGTACAGTGTCAAATGCTTTGGAGATGTCCAGATATACGACATCCATTGATTCGCTGCTGTCAAGTAAAGAACTTACTGCCCCATAGAAACTGATTAAATTAGTTTGAAAGGACTGATCCCTCATAAAGCCATGCTCATATTGTGTTATTTGCTTATTTTCACTGAGGTACTCCAAGATAGCATCTCTTATAAAACCTTTAAACAGTTTACCCACGATAGATGTTAAACTGACCGGCCTATAGTTTCTGGCTCTGTTTTTGGACACTTTTTGAATATTGGTACCACATTTGCTATGCGCCACTCCCTGTCAGTATAGAGTCCCTAAAAAGATAAGGGTGTGGCTATGACATTTCTTAATTAGGATACGGGGGCGTATGCCATCTGGTCCTGGCGATTTGCCTATTTTAATCTTTTTAAGATGCCGCTGTACATTCTGCATTTCATCTGACAGTTTATTTTGCTCAGGGAATACAGTGGAGAAAAAAATATTTAATAACATGAAATATCCTTTATTTACACCATCCATTGGTGATGCCATTTTACATTTCTTTCAGATGTCCAGGTGTTTTGGTAAGATTTGCATTGATTTAAAATACCACTGGTTCTTTTGTTTTGTTGCTGTTTGGTTTTTATTTTCATATTTTGCCGAAGAGCGATCTCTCTTTTGTGGATACATTACGATGTTTCACGCTGTGTACTGCTTTGCTGTATGATACATGGGAAGACCTTTGTTTTGGTTGACCCGCTCCTAGCATTTTCTATATTTTACATAGATGGTATTTAAAATTTCCTCTATTAATGCCAGAGGCTTTAACAGGTTAAGGACCCAGGACAAGAATACTCATCCTAAACGGCTGTTACCGCGCGCCCCAGGACGAGCATTCTCGTCTTGTGGTCCTTCGTCTGCCCCATGTGCGGTGCCGTGGTCAATGGCAGGGGCCCGGCTGTTACTATCAGCTGGACCCCTGCTGCATCCACCAGCATCGGTGATAACACCGATGCCGGTGGATTAACCCTTCATATACCATGGTGAGGTTCATGCTCCCTCTCCTTATCCATCGGGTGCCTGCCCTGCAGTGACAGGGACCCGATGGTTTCCATGGTACCCACACCTTTCAACGGCCTTGGGGCCCAGCAGCTATGGAGGCCTATGAGGCCGCAGGCCCACAGACTGTACTGTGTGCACACCACTCATATAGGGTGGCACAGTACCTTGCAGATAAAAAGTAATTTAATTTGTACCCTTTAATATAATTGCAGTTGCCTGCCAGTGTGTGTCAGGCCCACCGACTGTACTGTGCCCACTGCCAGTGCCCACCACTCATATCGGGTGGCAAAGTACCTTGCAGATAAAAAAGTCATTTCATTTTTACCCTTTAATATAATTGCAGTTGCCGGCCAGTGTGTGTTAGGCCCATAGACTGTACTGTGCCCACTGCCCACCACTCATATAGGGTGTCACAGTACATTGCAAAGCGCACGCGCAGTGACCTAAAATTCAAACGAAGCGGACCGAGCATGGGTCTTTTTCCATCTCCCGGTTCCAAAAATCTATTCACTACACCAGCCCTGGCCCTGATAAGGGACAAAACAGAGATTAAACTGATAGGAGTAGTACTTAGTTAACACTAGCTGCATTTGTGGCAAATTCCATTGCAAGTGCCCAAAATTAGAAGGAAGCGGACAGAGCAAGCTTTTTTCTCTATCTCCCCATGCAAGGATTCAATTGTTAGGGGACTTAACAAAGATTAAAATGGTAAGAATAGTAGTTCACACTATTTGTATTGGTGGCACAGTACACTGCGCGGCACAGGCGCAGTGCCCCAAATTGGAAGTAAGAGGACCTACTAATCATCTTTTTCCATCGCCCGGTTCGTAAAATCAATTTGATACACGTCCCCTGATAGGGGACTTAAAGGGTTTCTGTCATCAAGTTTTGACATTATAAGCTGTCTGACATTAGCTATGTGCTAATGTCAGAGCAGCTTGATAATGTCTTTTTTATAAAAATCCGATTTATATTTTGGCTGAAAAACGTACTTTTATAATATGTAAATTAGCCTCTAGGAGCAGGGGGGCGTTGCCCTGCTCCTAGATGCTCCGTGTGGCAACCTGCTGGCACGCCCCTTCTTACTTTGAGTGACAGTGCCGGGCAGCGATCCTCCGGCACTGTCTCCTTCTGAAATCCCGCGCTGTCCTTGCTTCCGGGTGTACTCAGAGGTATTCAGCGCAGGCGCGGTGAGCTGAGGACAGCAGGCACCAGCGTCCTCTGCTCACCGCGCCTGTGCCGAATACAGAGCGGCGGCGCAGGCGCGGGATTTCAGAAGGAGACAGTGGTGGAGGATCGCTGCCCGGCACTGTCACTCAAAGTAAGAAGGGGCGTGCCAGCAGGTTGCCGCACGGAGCCTCTAGGAGCAGGGCAACGCCCCCCCTGCTCCTAGAGGCTAATTTACATATTATAAAAGTACGTTTTCAGCCAAAATATAAATCAGATTTTTATAAAAAAGACATTATCAAGCTGCTCTGACATTCGCACATAGCTAATGTCAGACAGCTTATAATGTCAAAACTTGATGACAGAAACCCTTTAACAGGGATTAAACTGATAGGAATAGTTCTACTTAACATACCACTCATATAGGGTGGCACAATACATTGCACGGCACACGCGCAGTGCCCCAAATTGGAAGCAAGAGGACCGACCAACCATCTTTTTCCAACTCCCATTTCCTAAAATCTATTCCATACACAAAGGGCCCCAAATTCCAATTAGTACTTTTAGGATTTCACAGGGCATTTTTACGCATTTGGATTCCAAACTACTTCTCATGCTTTAGGGCCCCTAAAATGCCAGGGCAGTATAAATACCCCACAAGTGACCCCATTTTGGAAAGAAGACACCCCATGGTATTGCGTGAGGGGCATGGCGAGTTTATAGAAGATTTTTTTTTTTGGCACAAGTTAACGGAAATATTTTTTTTTTTTTTTGTTACAAAGTCTCATATTCCACTAACTTGTGACAAAAAATAAAATCTTACATGAAGTCAAATGGGGTCACTTGTCGGGTATTTTTACTGCCCTGGCATTTTAGGGGCCCTAAAGCATGAGAAGTAGTTTGGAATCCAAATGCATAAAAATGCCCTGTGAAATCCTAAGGCCCCTTTCACACGGGCGAGTTTTCCGCGTGGGTGCAATGCGTGAGGAGGACGCATTGCACCCGCACTGAATCCGGACCCATTAATTTCTATGGGGCTGTGCACATGAGCGATGATTTTCACGCATCCCTTCTGCGTTGCGTGAAAATTGCAGCATGTTCTATATTCTGCGTTTTTCACGCAACGCAGGCCCCATAGAAGTGAATGGGGCTGCGGAAAATCGCAAGCATCCGCAACCAAGTGCGGATGCGTTGCGATTTTCCGCATTGTTGCTTAGCAACGGGACCCAATCTCTATTATTTCCCTTATAACATGGTTATAAGGGAAATAATAGCATTCTTAATAAAGAATGCATTGTTAAATGATGAGGAAGGGTTAAAAATAATAAAAGTTAACTTACCTTAGCCACTTGATCGCGTAGTCGCGATCTGTCCTCTCTTTCCTGCAGCATCTATGATCTAAAGGACCTGTGATGACGTCACATCACATGGCCCAATCACATGCTCCATCACTATGGTGATGGAGCATGTGATTGGGCCATGTGATGCTGTGACATCATCACAGGTCCTTTCCTACAAGCAAGCTAACGGAGAGGATGCCGGGCTTCGCGATCAAATGGAACAGGTATGTTAATATTAGTTTATTATTTTTAACCCATTCAGCACCGGGTTCAACATTAGGAAGATGGCTAAGGGTATTATTTCACATTATAACTATGTTATAATGTGAAATAATACCAGCGGGATTAATTTCTGACTCGAACATGCACTTCTGTGAAGAAGTGCAGGTTCGGGTCTGGGTACCAAAAGTGCAGATTTTTCTCCCGCGCGTGCAAAACGCATGACAGCGCTTTGCACTCGCAGGGAAAAATCGCTGCGATTCCCGCAACGCACCCGCACTGTTTGACGGAGTGCACCCGCAACGCCCGTGTGAAAGGGGCCTAAAGGTACTCATTGGAGTTTGGGCCCCTTTGCGCATCTAGGCTGCAAAAAAGTGTCACATATTTGGTATCCCCGTACTCAGGAGAAGTAGGGCAATGTGTTTTGGGGTGTATTTTTACATATACCCATGCTGGGTGAGAGAAATATCTCTGTAAATTGACAACTTTGTATAAAAAAATGGAAAAAGTTGTCATTTACAGACATATTTCTCACACACAGGATGGGTATGTGGGAAGAGACACCCCAAACACATTGCCCTACTTCTCCTGAGTACGGCGATACCACATGTGTGACACTTTTTTGCAGCCTAGGTGCGCAAAGGGGCCCAAATTTCAATGAGTACCTTTTAGGAGGGCATTTTTAGGCATTTGGATTCCAGACTACTTCTCACGCTTTAGGGCCCTAAAATGCCAGGGCAGTATAAATACCCCACATGTGACCCCATTTTGGAAAGAAGACACCCTAAGGTATTCCGTGACGGGCCTGGCGAGTTCATAGAGGATTTTTTTTTTTGGCACAAGTTAGCGGAAATTTTTTTTTCTCTCATTAAGTCTCCCTTTCCTTTAACTTGTGACAAAAAGTTCAATCTTTCATGGACTCAATATGCCCCTCAGCGAATATCTTGGGGTGTCTTCTTTCCAAAATGGAGTGTTTGTACTGCCCTGGCATTTGAGGGTCTCTGCAATCATTACACGTATGGCCAGCATTAGGAGTTTCTGCTATTCTCCTTATATTGAGCATACGGGTAATGAGATTTTTTTTTTCCGTTCAGCCTCTGGGCTGAAAGAAAAAATGAACGGCACAGATTTCTTCATTCGCATCGATCAAAATCTCTGCCAAAAATGTGCAAAAAAAAAAGAGGGGAAAGGTGTCTGCCAGGACATAGGAGCTCCGCCCAACATCCAAACCCACTTCAGCTCATATGCCCTGGCAAACCCAATTTCTCCATTCACATCAATCAATGTGGATGAATAAATCATTGCCAGAATTTTTTTTTTTTTTTTAATACAAAGTGCTTGCCAAAGCATATGAACACCGCCCCTCAGCTCATAAGCCTCGGCAAACGTATCTTTTTTACTGCGGAGGAGAAATCTCTTCTTGCAGCGCTGCATACACTGACTTTGTGTAATCTGACAGCAGCACAATGCTTCTATCAGAATGCACATCAGTGCTGCAGCTGGTTGATCGCTTGGTCCACCTAGAAGGTAAAAAAAAAGAAAAAACAGGTAGCAACGCAATAAATTTATTAACATTAAAGGGTTTCTGTCACCAACTTTTGACATTATAAGCTGTCTGACATTAGCTATGTGCTAATGTCAGACCAGCCTGATAATGTCCTTATTATAAAAATCGGATGTATATATAGTCCGAAAAACTTACATTTATTATATGTAAATTAGCCTCTAGGAGAGGCGTGCCTGCTCTAGCGGCTCGTCGGCAACCTGCTGGCACGCCTTCACACTTGATTGACAGTGAGGCAGCGATCCTCCTGCACTGTCTCGTTCTGAATCGCGCGGCCGCCGCTCTGTATTCGGCGCAGCGCGGTGAGCAGAGGACAGCAGGCACCAGCGTCCTCTGCTCACCGCGCCTGCGCCGAATACAGACGGCGCGCGGCGCGCGATTCAGAACGAGACAGTGCAGGAGGATCGCTGCCCTGCACTGTCAATCAAAGTGTGAGGCGTGCCAGCAGGTTGCCGGACGGAGCCGCTAGGAGCAGGGCAACGCCCCCCCTGCTCCTAGAGGCTAATTTACATATAATAAATGTAAGTTTTTCGGACTATATATACATCCGATTTTTATAATAAGGACATTATCAGGCTGGTCTGACATTAGCACATAGCTAATGTCAGACAGCTTATAATGTCAAAAGTTGGTGACAGAAACCCTTTAACTTTAATAAACTTTATTGAACATTTGAAACAGAACATTAACTTTTTTGCTTACCTTTTTTTTTTTTGTTTTGTTTTTTTTACCTTTAGAATACAAACCTTCCCCATGTGCAAAGAGCAAATCGCCCAGAGATGTGGTCAAGTACATTATGCACTTTGTCCCAGGTGAAAGGAGAGGTTTGTAGCAGCTCTGTGTGAAAGGGCCCTAAGACCCCTGAGTGCCTGTCCTGTGTCACACGATCCCTACACTAATAGTGTACCTGTGTGTGGTACTTACGGAAACACTCCCCTATGCATAGTGCAGGCAGGTCAGGACAGTCAAGACAAAAAATGTGGTGTCACGCCTTTCTCCAGCCCTGCTACAGACACAACATCTTTTTCTTGGGGAACGGTGAGTTAGGGTACCAGGATAGACACTCGGGAAGTGTCTGTCATGTAGAGATGGCCCGAACTATTCGCCGGCGAACAGTTCCCGGCGAACATAGCTTGTTCGCGTTCGCCTCTACCGGACGAACATATGCGATGTTCGGTCCGCCCCCATACATCATCATTGAGCAAACTTTGACCCTGTACCTCACAGTCAGCAGACACATTCCAGCCAATCAGCAGCATACCCTCCCTCCCAGACCCTCCCACCTCCGGCACAGCATCCATTTTAGATTCATTTGGAATTTGCAGTCTTAGTGAGAGGAGGGAGAGTGTAGTTGCTGCTGATTTAATAGGGAAATTGATAGCTAGGCTAGTGAATTCAGTGTCCACTCCAGTCCTGAAAGACTCATCTGATCTCTGCTGTAAGGACAGCATCCTGACAGCACCCCAAAAAGCCCTTTTAGGGCTGCAACATTAGTCTGCTTTTTTTCCTTTATATGCATATTGCAGTTGCATGGCCTGCCTGTGTGTGAGGAGCTGCAGGCCCACAGACTGTAGTGTGCCCACTGCCAGTGCCCACCCCTGTCATCCCGTGTGGCACAGGACTTTGCATCAAAAAAGGCATTTAATTTTTACACTTTAATCTAAGGTTAGTTGCCTGCCAGTGTGTGTCAGGCTGACTTCCAGTGACTGTAGTGTGCCCACTGCCAGTGCCCACCACTCATACCGGCTGGCACAGGACTTTGCATCAAAAAAGGCATTTAATTTTTACACTTTAATCTAAGGTTAGTTGCCTGCCAGTGTGTGTCAGGCTGACTTCCACTGACTGTAGTGTGCCCACTGCCAGTGCCTACCACTCATACCGGCTGGCAGAGGACTTTGCATCAAAAAAGGCATTTCATTTTTACACTTTAGTGTAATTTCAGCTGCTTGCCTGCTGCTAGTGTGTGTCAGGCCGACTTCCACTGACTGTAGTGTGCCCACTGCCAGTGCCCACCCCTGTCATCCCGTGTGGCACAGGACTTTGCATCAAAAAAGGCATTTCATTTTTACACTTTAATCTAAGGTTAGTTGCCTGCCAGTGTGTGTCAGGCTGACTTCCAGTGACTGTAGTGTGCCCACTGCCAGTGCCTACCACTCATACCGGCTGGCAGAGGACTTTGCATAAAAAAAGGCATTTAATTTTTACACTTTAGTGTAATTTCAGCTGCTTGCCTGCTGTTAGTGTGTGTCAGGCCGACTTCCACTGACTGTAGTGTGCCCACTGCCAGTGCCCACCCCTGTCATCCCATGTGGCACAGGACTTTGCATCAAAAAAAGGCATTTAATTTTTACACTTTAATCTAAGGTTAGTTGCCTGCCAGTGTGTGTCAGGCTGACTTCCAGTGACTGTAGTGTGCCCACTGCTAGTGCCTACCACTCATACCGGCTGGCAGAGGACTTTGCATCAAAATAGGCATTTAATTTTTACACTTTAGTGTAATTTCAGCTGCTTGCCTGCTGCTAGTGTGTGTCAGGCCGACTTCCACTGACTGTAGTGTGCCCACTGCCAGTGCCCACCCCTGTCATCCCGTGTGGTACAGGACTTTGCATCAAAAAAGGCATTTAATTTTTACACTTTAATCTAAGGTTAGTTGCCTGCCAGTGTGTGTCAGGCTGACTTCCACTGACTGTAGTGTGCCCACTGCCAGTGCCCACCCCTGTCATCCCGTGTGGCACAGGACTTTGCATCAAAAAAGGCATTTAATTTTTACACTTTAATCTAAGGTTCAGCTGCTTGCCTGCTAGTGTGTGTCAGGCTGACTTCCACTGACTCTAGTGTGCCCACTGCAAGTGCCCACCCCTGTCATCCCATGTGGCACAGGACTTTGCATCAAAAAAAGTCATTTAATTTTTACACTTTAATCTAAGTTTAGTTGCCTGCCAGTGTGTGTCAGGCTGACTTCCAGTGACTGTAGTGTGCCCACTGCCAGTGCCCACTACTCATACCGACTGGCACAGGACTTTGCATAAAAAAGGCATTAAATTTTTACACATTAGTCTAATTTCAGTTGCTTGCCTGCTGCCAGTGCGTGTCAGGCCCACTTCCACTGACTGTAGTGTGCCCACTGCCAGTGCCAACCACTGATACCGGGTGGCACAGTAGCTTGCCGATAAATAAGGCATTTCATTTTTACACATTAGTCTAATTTCAGTTGCTTGCCTCCTGCCAGTGTGTGTCAGGCCCACCTCCACAGACTGTAGTGTGCCCACTGCCAGTGCCAACCACTGATACCGGGTGGCACAGTAGCTTGACGATAAATAAGGCATTTAATTTTTACACATTAGTCTAATTTCAGTTGCTTGCCTGCTGCCAGTGTGTGTCAGGCCCACTTCCACTGACTGTAGTGTGCCCACTGCCAGTGCCCACCACTGATACAGGGTGGCACAGTACCACTTATCGAAAAAAAAATGACAGGCAGAGGCAGGCCACCCCGCAGGGGCCGTCGTGGTTGTGGTGCTGTGATTTCCACTGTCCCTGGAATAATGCCTAGTGTTCAGAGGCCATGTACCTTGAACCCGAAAAATTCTGAGGACGTAGTTGACTGGCTTAGACAAGACACCCAATCTTCAACAGCTTCCGCTAAGAACCTTGACGCACCATCTTCCTCCAGCTCAGCTTTGGTCACCTGCTCTCAAGTTACCACGCACCCGCCCGCCGCTGATAGGAATAGTACTAGTTAAGACACCACTCATATAGGGTGTCACAGCACATTGCTCTGTGCACGCGCAGTGCCCCAATTTGGGAGTATGAGGACCGACCAAGCTGCTTTTTCCATCTCCCGGTTCCTGAAATCAATTCAGTTTGGTGTATGAGAGTTTGGTCTGTCATTGTGAAGGCAGTCGAAGGTACCAGGCCTAAATTTTTTTCACAAAAGGCAATCCCTGATATGGGATGTAACAGGGATTAAACTGATGAGAATAGTACTACAGAAAATACCACTCATATCGGGTGTGACAGTAAATTGCACGGCGCAGACGCAGTGACCGTGGATTAAAACAGAGTGGAGGGAGCCAGTGTTTTTTTAACCATCTCCCCGTTCGAAAAATCTATTCAATAAATGGCCCCCAGATTGGGGACGTTAGAGGGATTAAACTGATGAGAATAGTACTATAGAAAATACCACTCATATCGGGTGTGAGAGTAAATTGCACGGCGCAGAAGCAGTGACCGTGGATTAAAACAAAGGGAGGGAGCCAGCGTTTTTAACCATCTCCCGTTCGAAAAATCAATTCAATTGACCTTCGGGGACCCTTGGTGTTGTACGTGGCTGGGTGGAGGAAGAAACCTTCAATGACATCACCGGGACGTGGCTAGCTTGGTATCCAACCTTGTGCAAATGGGGAGTTTGCGGTTGTGCAAATGGACTGTTTGCGGTGCATTTAAAGAGGAGTTTGGTATGTCAATGTCTGAGAATCGGGCGTAACCCTTACACTACCTGATCGATACAACATCATACCTGATCGTATACACACACTGGATGTTTTAAAGCATGTTATTCCAAACAATTTAGGAATGTTAGTTGATTTATGCCCTTTATGGATTACAACCCGACTCTGCGTCCACTACGTAATTTTCCATGGGAGTTTTGCCATGGATCCCCCTCCGGCATGCTACAGTCCAGGTGTTAGTCCCCTTGAAACAAGTTTTCCATCACTATTGTGGCCAGAAAGAGTCCCTTTGTTTTTAAAATTCGCCTGTCTATTGAAGTCTATGGCGGTTCGCCCGGTTCGCCTGTTCGCGAACATTTGCGGAAGTTCGCGTTCGCTGTTCGCGAACTGAAAATTTTATGTTCGCGACATCACTACTGTCATGTAGCCGGCTAACTACATCAGGGACTTGGGGCACGGCCCCTCCTGGATACAGGAGTTCCGAAATGATCTCTTCCTGGAATTTAAGGAAGGATCCCGTTCTCTCAGCGTTACTGTAGAGAGCAAAACTATTGTACATAGCCAATTGAATTAAATAAACAGACACCTTCTTATACCAGTGTCTGGTGCGGCGGGACACTAAATAGGGAGCCAACATCTGGTCATTGAAGTCCACCCCTCCCATGTGAAGGTTATAGTCATGGACAGAGAGAGGTTTCTCAATGATTCCAGTTGCCCTTTCAATTTGCACTGTCGTGTCTGCGGTGAATAGTGGACAGAAGGTAAACGCCCCTCTTGTCCCTCCACTTCACCGCGAGCAGTTCTTGGTCACACAAGGCAGCCCTCTCCCCCTGTGCAAGTCGGGTACTAACAAGCCGTTAGGGGTAGCCCCGGCAACTAGGTCGCGCGGTGCCACAGCATAGAATTCCAACTATATGTAAGTGCCAAAATAGGGCCACGCTTGTGTAAAAATTGTCCACGTATAAGTGGTACCCCTTGTGGAGTAAGGGTGACACCAAGTCCCAGACAATCTTGCCACTGCTCCCCAGGTAGTCAGGGCATCTGACCGGCTCCAGTTTTGAGTCTTTTCCCTCATAGACCCTAAAACGATATGTATAGCCTGTGGCCCTTTCACAGAGCTTATACAGTTTGACCACATACCGGGCACGCTTGCTGGGGATGTACTGTTTGATGCGAAGGTGCCTGGTAAAATGTACAAGGGACTCGTCTATGCAGATGTTCTGATTGGGGGTATGCACACCTGCAAACCTGGATGACAAATGGTCCATGAGGGGCCGAATTTTGTGGAGCCGGTCATACGCAGGGTGGCCTCTTGGATGACAGGTTCGATTGTCAGTGAAATGCATAAAGTGCATGATAACCACAAAACGTGCCCTGGACATAGCAGCAGAGAACATGGGCATGTAATGTATTGGGTCTTTAGACCAATAGGACAGCAATACATTTTTTGAGCTGTCTCCACGCGAACTCCAGACTGGGCGGTGAAAGGGGGCAAAACGGGTGCGGCAGAAGCAGGGGATTGCCAATTTGGGTTTGCAAGCACCTCTGGGAGACTAAGGGCTCTACGGGCTTGTGAACGTGGTGGCTGCGACGGGGGTGTTACTGCACGTGCCACCATACCAGCTTGAACTGCCCTTCTGGTGCTCGCCACTTCACCAGGGAATACGGCGCTGCTGGTGTATGCCGCACTATGAAAAAGATCAGGCCTCATGCACATGGCCGTAGTGCAGCCAACATTGAGGACTGTCCATGCGACTGCCGGACAAGAACGAGACCCATTCAACTTGAATAGGTCCTTGATCCGTCCGCCCCGTAAAAAATAGAACATATTCTATTTTTGTGCGGTGCGGAGGCACGGACAGAAACACCACGGAAGCACTCAGTAGTGCTTCCGTGGGGTTCTGTGCCGCCGTTCCGCACCACAGCTCGCAAACCTAAATGCGGGGAGCACATGGCTGGTGCCCGCATATTGCGGACCCGCTGTTTGTGGGCCGCAATGCGGCCACGGACAGAAAACCAGCCGTGTGCTTGAGGCATCAGGGTAATAAATATTACGTTTTCTTTGGCTGGTAACCCTTGATGTGCTGCAAGAAAAAATTATGAAAATGGAAAATCTGCCAAAAAAGTAAAAATTTTATCTCCTTTTTCTTTTAGTTCTTGTGGAACACCTAAAGCAGTGATGCTCAACGTGCGACCCTCCAGCTGTTGCAGCCCAGCATGACCTAATAGCTGTAGGCTGTCCGGGCATTCTGGGAGTTGTAGTTTTGGAAATGCTGGAGGGCCGCAGGTAAAGCATCCCTGACCTAAAGGGTTAACAAAGTTTGTAAAATCAGTTTTGAATAGTGTGAAGGTTGTAGTTTCTACAATAGGATACTTTATGGGTGGTTTCCACTATGTAAGCCGCACAAAGTCACTTCAGAACTGAAGTGGTACTTAAGTGGGTTTCGGAAATTTTCTTAAAAATGTAAAAATTTGTTTTTAAAATTCTAAGCCTTATAAGTGCTTAAAAAATAAAATTACATTTACATAATGATGCAAACATGAAAGTGGACATATGCAAAATGTAAAGAAATAACTCTTTTATGATGTATCACTGTCTGCCTTAAAAGCAGAGAAATTTCCAAATTTCTGGTAAATTTGGGATTTTTAATAGTTAAAGGTGAATTATATCGACTAAAATTTTCCACTATCATGAAGTACAAATGTATTTTGTGGTAATAGCATTTCGAAGCTATTACCACATAAAGTGACACGTCAAATTTCCCAAAAACCGCCTGGTCCTTAAGGTGAAAAATGGCAAGGTCCTTAAGATGTTAATAGTCCCTTTAAAAGGTCTCAACTTTTGAGGGGTGCCCTTAAAGATAAATCTGATATATTATGCATTCAAAAAACATACCTGCTCAGAGCCGATCTCCACCGGCTGAAGCAGAGATACTTTCCACATATTTATTCTGCTTCTATAGATGTAAAGAAACAGAGTGTTTCCATTGCTATTTGGGACACGTTAACTTTTAAGTAACCAGATTCTAGATATGATGAGGGTGGCAGTTATATGCTTCTAATATGGAACAATGCTATTTTCACTTTAGTTGCTGTTTATGCTCCTAACAAAGGACGGCTTCTGTTATTTAAAAAGCTTTTTCACCTTATAGCTTTGCTCATAAAGGGATAATTTCTAGTGTTGATCGAGCACCCAAGTGCTCGGGCGAACACATCGGGTAGCCTGGGTGCTCTACAGAGCACCCGAGTATAATGGAAGTCAATGGGAGAACCTGAGCATTAAACTAGGCACCCCTTTCTCTGAAGAGGGGAGGGTGCCTGGTTTATAGGAAAAGGTCAGAAATTGATGGAAACACCACTGAAATGGTTCGGGAAAAGCATGGAGAAGATGTCTGGATGCATCTTGGACTCCTAGGTCGCTGCTGGGAACGATGTTGCCCAAGTAGTACGCCACTTTTACAGACTGACAATAATACACACAAAACCAAAGATGAAATTGATTTTAGAGGAAAAATTGTTAGGAAACATTCTTTCCTGTATATTTACTTGTATATGCAGCATGCCAGGCCACAGGGGAAAACGCGTGAGGCTACGGTGGGCAGATGGAGGTAATAGTTATGTTTGGTTACTCACAGTTAGCAGATGCCTCCCTGGTCGGCAGTGCAGTGATGAGGAAGACAGCACAAAATCCTCTGGGGCACTCACGGTTGCAGGGAACACCAGCTAGATGTTGATTGAGGTACCCTTGATGGTACTTGGTGTTTCGGGTGCTTTGGTGGCTGGGCCCCGGTGTTCGTGACGCCAGCACCGTAAGGTGCAAATGATGAGTGTAGTAGTAGAAATGATGAGGAGTCAGTTGTCATCAAACAGTTGAACATTTATTAAATCACTTGCCTCAGGCAGTCAATACAAATACAGTTCATTCATATGGCAAAAGTAATGACTCAGCAATGGGTTCCATTGTATTCCTTTTATCAGGTTTAGGCAATTGTCAGTTAAGGAGTTCTCTTTAAGGGTGACACTTTACAGGCAAGACATCTGTAATTATTCTAAGTCCAAACTATAGCACTCTGGTACTAAATATGCGGGTTTCAGCTTATCTTGAGCTATCCTATAGGTGTGATCTCCCTCGTGGCAGGCATCAGTCTTCTGTTTCATTATTTGCAGGATGCACTTCTATAAAGATTTTGGGTTTTCACTATGACCCAGAAGGCTTGAATAGTGAAGAAAGATAATTCTGGCCACTAATTATCCTTACGCGTCCTGGCACTTCTAGGGTTGCGCTCAGGCACTTGTGCTGGTGAAGTCCATAGGCTGGGTTCAGCTCTAATCCTCACTAGGTTTACTGCATATTTATACATAGACTTACTGTCTGGTGCTTGGTTGCTGTATTTGTCTTCTCCAGGCTTGATCAGGACCCAGAGGAAAGGAAAACAGCTACATGTTGGTTTGGGCCTGTTTCTCTCCTCCCTACACACTCCTCTCCTCTTCACTCTACTCACGCATGCCCTACTACTTCCTGCTCTAGCACACCCAGAGCTATATAAATAAGTGGTTCCAGCACCACCTAGGGGCGAATGGGTGAAATGACTTTGCCAGCCTGATAAATAGAAAATACCATACATTCAGTTCATTAGATGAATACTGAGATTTAAAGTGTCCCTTTCACACAAATGTGGGACACTGCATATATAAAGTGCAAGGGCTGCCAAAAATTACAAGCAAGAGGCACATAAAGGTGGGCCTCATTCACATTGTGGTACAATTGTTCATGTAGTGAGACTCCTACACTCATAAAGCCTAAGCACTAAGTGAAAGGGATGCCAAAAATTACGAGGAACCGACACTCCAAAACACCCTTTGTTATACATAAAGAAGGGCATCATACACACCCTTGAAAAATTATGATTGATGGCCTGCTGGTGTCAAAAACATTTAGAGCAAGGTCCTGCAGATCTGACCCTCTAAAATATTGTAGGTGAGGGCCTGCAGGTGAGCTGACCCTGTAAAGCATTATATGCGAGGGCTTGTAGGTGAGCTGACCCTGTAAAAGACTGTAGGTGAGGGCCTTTAGGTGAGCTGACCCTGTAAAAGACTGTAGGTGAGGGCCTTTAGGTGAGCTAACCCTGTAAAAGACTGTAGGTGAGGGCCTTTAGGTGAGCTGACCCTGTAAAAGACTGTAGGTGACGGCCTGCTGGTGCGCTGACCCTCTAAAAAATTATACACGAGGGCCTGCAGATGAGCTGACCCTGTAAAACATTGAATGCGAGAGGCTGCAGGTGAGCTGACCCTCTAAAAGGTTGTAGGTGAGGGTATGCAGGTGAGCTGAACCTGTAAAACATTATATGCGAGGGCCTGTAGGTGAGCCGACGCTGTAAAAGACTGTAGGTGAGTGCCTGTAGGTGAGCAGACCCTGTAAAAGACTGTAGGTGAGGGCCTGCTGGTGAGCTGACCCTCTAAAAAATTATACGCAAGGGCCTGCAAGTTAGCTGACTCTGTAAAACTTTATATGCGAGGGTTTGCAGGTGAGCTGACCCTGTAAAAAAATTACATGCGAGGGCCTTTAGGTGAGCTGACCCTGTAAAAGACTGTAGGTGAGGGCCTGCTGGTTAGCTGACCCTCTAAAAAATTATACGCGAGGGCCTGCAGGTGAGCTGACCCTGTAAAACATTGAATGCGAGAGCCTGCAGGTGAGCTGACCCCCTAAAAGGTTGTAGGTGAGGGTCTGCAGGTGAGCTGACCCTGTAAAACATTATATGCGAGGGCCTGTAGGTGAGCCGACGCTGTAAAAGACTGTAGGTGAGTGCCTGTAGGTGAGAAGACCCTGTAAAAGACTGTAGGTGAGGGCCCGCTAGTGAGCTGACCCTCTAAAAAATTATACGCAAGGGCCTGCAAGTGAGCTGACCCTGTAAAACTTTATATGCGAGGGTTTGCAGGTGAGCTGACCCTGTAAAACATTATATGTGAGGGCCTTGGCTACTGAGACTGGACTTGGTGGAAGACAGGGTGGTGCCTAACTGACTTGAAGCATTATCTGCTGCAATCCACCTGGTCGAAACTGGTCTGACTTCAAGAGTTTTCCTGCGCTGCCCTGCAAACTGGGACATGAAGCTAGGTATCATGGATGATTTTTTTCAACACGCCCAGGGCCACGGCCTCTGCATGCACCATCAGCATTACAGACACTTTCCTGTCCCTTACTGCTTGCCTTCTTCATATTAAATGTTATTTATGCTTGAAAGTATGTCACACATACAGTAGCGTACAGTGGTGTAATTAGAGTTGTATGGGCCCCAGGATGGCGATACAGATGACTATGGAGATGAGTGGTTGGCCTGGTCACAGTCGCACACGCCACGACCGTGGTCCTTACGCCCCTGGTAGCATAGGATTTGGAAGTGTGTGCACAAAAATTTTTAAATCGGATTTGAGATCCCGCAGATAATGTCAATGCTGTCACCAGCGGCTAATACAAAATTACAGGAAATGTCACAGGTATTTGGCATGAGGAAACTTTATACAGGAAAGGTACCACCGGTAATGTCACTGCCTGCAGTGTCTACGCAAAAATTACACTGCATGTCACAGATAAAAAGATACCGCCATGTACCAAGCATAGTGATGCTCAAGCCGAACTGGTGTTCGGCCGGGCATGCTTGCTCAACAATAATAATTTCTGATTATGGGTGATTTTAACTCTTTCGTCTGACTAACTGTACGGACGGTTTGATAAAATATCAACTTTATTAAATATAACTTAAAATCTCAATAGACGTGGGGTAACACTGTTACCAATATGTCAGGAAGGGAGAGACACCCAGTGGCAGATACACTAATGGATATGCGTGCTTCCTCTGATGTTCCTGCACTCACTGGGGGTGGTCCCTATAAGGAATTGTATGGCACACTTTACAACCTCAGGATATTATGGGTCCTGTGGTAGGTGCCATACACTAAGGCAATGCCTAGCTCAACACTAAAAGGTCGTGCTAAGTAATAGTGCCTGCTAACACACTATAGAACAACACTCCCACTAGCTATCAGTGGGTAAAGAGCTCTAGACTTCCGCTCTTGTCTATAGTGAGGAGATACTGGGGTGAGCGGTAATGGCTGTTTCTTCAGTCCATGCCATACCCTCATGCTTGTATCACCCTATCTCCTATTCACACTGCCATGCAGGGGGGTGGGGAGCAATAAAGTCCTGCCAACGCTCGACGCGTTTCTTTGTCCTATATGCTGGACAATTCATCAGGAGCTAAGTGGCAGCATAACAATATTCCCCTGACTGTAGAGCTGGTGGTCGGCGGAGGACGCTGCACGTGTAGCTGCAGCACTGATGGCGCTATTGTGGCCATACGCGCACCGCTGACCATCGCTCTATATAAGAGGACGCGTCAGAGGAGTGAGGTGGGGCGCTGTCTTATGCGGCCAATCAGAGAGAGGGGGAGTCAGAAGACATCACTACCCAAGTCTCCGCTATATCCGCATCAATATGCTCTGTCCCGATCTCATATCATTCTAATGGGGAGCTTGAGGCGGCTATTAACCTCAGGCATATAATATTGTGAGGGCAATATACTTATACAGAGGCAACTGGTGCGATGTTGTAACTCTCGCACCAGTAATAAAGAACAACCCAGGAGACCTGATTACCTATAGGGAAGGTATAAGGCAATCTGTCGCCGGTGATGTATATGTTCATTCAGACAGTTATCACCATTATTAGGTGAAATGCTTAAATCCTTGGATCATAGTGTGGCTATATTAATAGTTGGGGATTGGGCAGAGATTGTGATTGTAATGGTAGGTCTCTATCTGAGAAGACTTCTTTTGCCTCATTGTTCCATTTCTCCACACTCAATTCACCTGAGAGAAAGCCTGCCATCCCCTTAATGATTAAACAATTAGAACTCTTTTGACTGAATAACCTAATATAACTTATACCGTGCCAAATTGGATAGAGCCAGAGGTAACTCCAGATCAAATAGGGGTGGTTTTTTAGGGGAGACCTCCACGGTCTCAGACTATCTCCTACGAGGGAGAACAAACAACTAAATATTTGCCACTCCAAACTAACCCGTACGGATGACCTTCAGGTCATCAATCTGTCACAAAGGACTCTAAATCCAGGGGAGATATCCCTCCTGCAGAGGGGTCTCTCCTTTGTTCCCACTCAAAAATACAAAGCCTTTGGATGGGCTAAGGATTTAAATCTCTTCATTAGAAAGATCAAATGGAGGAGATTTTTCCTGACCCATGACAAAAGACAGTGTGAGGTATTGGGCATCTGTCCAGAGGAGTTACCTGACGTTCGTGTCTTGGCGGACCTCTGGAGTGAGGGCCAAAAGGAATCCAGGAGAAGGCCCATTCACAAATTTGAGGCCCCCCTCCACTAGATACCCCCCGGTCAATGATGCAGCAGCTGAGGACATCTTCCTTGAAGTTGTGACCACTTGGAAAAATGTGCCCCCTTTTACCCGAACATGACAGCACTGGAGCTAGATGGCTTGTTATCTCTTGAAAAAGATCAAACGATAGTAATTAAGCCATCAGTTAAAGGTGGCAACATTGTCATCCTAGACAGCTCCCAATATGTGGTGATGTGTAACAACTTACTAGGGGACAATGAGTGCTATCGGCCACTACGGGAAAATCCAACAGCCATATTTAGGAAGGAATTGAAGGGGATATTGGAGGAGGCTAAGGAGGCACGTCTAATAAATCAGTCAGAATATGACTTTCTGCTTCCACAATTTCCCATCTTAGCCTGCTTCTATAGCCTCCCTAAAATTCACAAAGGGAAGAACCTTCTGAGAGGGAGGCCAATCGTATCCGGAATAGGGAGCCTGACGCAGAATATAAGTACATATGTGGATACTGTACTACGTCCATTTGTCATGGCTCTACACTCATATATCCGGGACACCACAGATGTTCTACAGAGGATCAATGGTGTTATATAGCTCCATACCACATGAACGTGGTATGGAGGCTATACGTTACTTCCTCTGTGAGCGCCAGATTCATTGCAAAAACCATAATGAACTGGTCCTCAACCTCTTACAATTCATCCTCCAGCACAACATATTCGCCTTTAATGGGAAAATCTTCCACCAGCTCAGGGGAGTCGCCATGGGTAGCCCATGTGCCCCGACGTTTGCCAACTTGTACCTGGGCTGGTGGGAGAAAGAATGTGTGTTCGGAGAGATGCTAGAACAATGGGCATCATGTATTCAGCTATGGGTACGATTTATTGATGACATACTGATTGTATGGAAAGGAAAGGCAATACTCTTTGAGGAATTTGTCAGTCGGCTGAACAAGAATGACTTTGGGTTGACATTCACCTCAATTTTTCAGACCCCTGGAATATTACATTCCTGGACCTGACTATCACAAAATTACCTAGTGGGCATCTCATGACGAACATCTATCGCAAATCAACTGCGACAAACAGCTTATTGCGATGGAACAGCTGTCACCCGTTACCATTACTAAGAGGTATACCGAAGGGACAATACCTCAGGGCACGTAGAAATTGCTCTGAATCTGGAGATTTTAAACAGGCCGCCGATAGCCTAAGAGATAGATTTAAGGCACGGGGATATCCAGACAGTGTCCTAAGAGAAGCATACCACCATGCACATTGCTCTGCTCGAGAGAATTTATTGGTCCCGAAGGAGAGGAAAAGGGAGACAGATGTCACACATATTATTGGCACATACGATGCTGGCCATGAAGAGGTGAGAAAAATTATAGGACAATATTGGTGCATCCTGAGAACAGATCCTGTCACTGCACCATTGGTGGGAGAAACCCCATCTATCACATATCGCAGAGGCAGGAATATTAGGGACAGACTAGTCCATAGTTTTCTATCACCTCCGGAGACACACACGTGGCTGCCTCCAAAACCTAAAGGCACTTTTAAGTGTAGCGGATGCGTAGCTTGCGGATCTATTAAAAGAGGAAACACCTTTTCCAGTTCTGCTACTGGCAACCAATATCTGATCACATCGTTCATCAACTGCAAAACAACAGCAGTTATTTATGTGATGACGTGAGTGCGGTATGCAGTACATTGGCAAAACGATCCGGGAATTCAGGAGAAGAATAGGTGAGCATCTGAATGATGTCAAAAATAATAAAGACACGGCAGTTGCGAGACACGTGAATGAGACTCACTCTGGAAATATTAATGTCATGAAATTCCATGGGAATGAAAAAGTCAGATATCCACCCAGAGGTGGGGATCTGGATAAGAAGCTTTTAAAGAAAGAGCTGGAATGGATCTTCCGTATGGAAACTGAAACACCCAAAGGCCTAAATGAACGAAGCAGTTATGCATGCTTTATTGAATAAGGGTGGTATCCCGTTATATCCCCTGGATTCATTTAGACCTAGGGGGTTTATATAGGGATATCCATAGGAGATGTATGATCCATCTATCAGAACACCTCTCATCAGTCCACCCTCCATAGGGGATTTATGCTCACAATATAATGATGGACCTGACTATTCATATAGCCACACTAGGATCCAAGGATTTAAGCATTTCACCTAATAATGGTGATAACTGTCTGAATGAACATATACATCACCGGCGACAGATTGCCTTATACCTTCCCTATAGGTAATCAGGTCTCCTGGGTTGTTCTTTATTACTGGTGCGAGAGTTACAACATCGCACCAGTTGCCTCTGTATAAGTATATTGCCCTCACAATATTATATGCCTGAGGTTAATAGCCGCCTCAAGCTCCCCATTAGAATGATATGAGATCGGGACAGAGCATATTGATGCGGATATAGCGGAGACTTGGGTAGTGATGTCTTCTGACACTCCCTCTCTCTGATTGGCCGCATAAGACAGCGCCCCACCTCACTCCTCTGACGCATCCTCTTATATAGAGCGATGGTCAGCGGTGCGCGTATGGCCACAATAGCGCCATCAGTGCTGCAGCTACACGTGCAGCGTCCTCCGCCGACCACCAGCTCTACAGTCAGGGGAATATTGTTATGCTGCCACTTAGCTCCTGATGAATTGTCCAGCATATAGGACAAAGAAACGCGTCGAGCGTTGGCAGGACTTTATTGCTCCCCCCCCCTGCATGGCGGTGTGAATAGGAGATAGGGTGATACAAGCATGAGGGTATGGCATGGACTGAAGAAACAGCCATTACCGCTCACCCCAGTATCTCCTCACTATAGACAAGAGCGGAAGTCTAGAGCTCTTTACCCACTGATAACTAGTGGGAGTGTTGTTCTATAGTGTGTTAGCAGGCACTATTACTTAGCACGACCTTTTAGTGTTGAGCTAGGCATTGCCTTAGTGTATGGCACCTACCACAGGACCCATAATATCCTGAGGTTGTAAAGTGTGCCATACAATTCCTTATAGGGGCGACCCACCAGTGAGTGCAGGAACATCAGAGGAAGCACGCATATCCATTAGTGTATCTGCCACTGGGTGTCTCTCCCTTCCTGACATATTGGTAACGGTGTTACCCCACGTCTATTGAGATTTTAAGTTATATTTAATAAAGTTGATATTTTATCAAACCGTCCGTACAGTTAGTCAGACGAAAGAGTTAAAATCACCCATAATCAGAAATTATTATTGTTGAGCAAGCATGCCCGGCCGAACACCAGTTCGGCTTGAGCATCACTATGCTTGGTACATGGCGGCAGGGCCGGTGCAAGGATTTTTGCCGCCCTAGGCAAAAGAAAAGTTTGCCGCCCCCCCCATGTGACATCACAATGCCCCACCCATATGATCTGCCATATTAAAGGGGTTCTGCAGTTTATTTAAACTGATCGCAGGGGTCCGACACCCGGGACCCCTGCCAATCAGCTGTTTGAGAAGACAGCTGCGCTGGCAGTAGCACCTCAGCCTTCTCGCAGTGACGTCACGATTAGTATCATTGGCCTGGGGGAGGCTAAGCTTCATTCAAGTGAACAGAGCTTAACCCTGCCAAGGCCAGTGATACTAGTCGTGACGTCACTGCGCCTGCGGTAAACAGCGAGAAGGCCAAGGTGCTACTGCCAGCGCCGCTGCCTTCTCAAACAGCTGATCGGCGGGGGTCCCGGGTGTCAGACCCCGGCCGATCAGATGCTGATGATCTATCCAGAGGATAGATCATCAGTTTAAATAAACTGCAGAACCCCTTTAACTAACACCAGTTCTCTCTCTCCCCCCTCTTGTCATTCTTCACACTCCCCCCACTTGTCATTCTCTCCCCCCCCTTGTCATTCCCTTTCTCCCTCTTGTCATTCCCTTTCTCCCTCTTGTCATTCCCTTTCTCCCCTTGTCCTTCTCTCTCCCCTTGTCATTCTCTTTCTCCCCTTGTCATTCTCTCTCCCCCCTCTCCCTTGTCATTCTCTCTCCCTCTTTCTCCCCCTCCTTGTCATTTCTCCCCTCTCCCCTTGTCATTCTCCCCCTCTCATTCTCTTACTCCCCCCCCCTTACCTCTAGTGTAGCACGGCCGAGCTCTTTATGCTGCACGGGTACAGGAGCTTTAGTTTCCTGTACCCGAGGGGACTGACATGAAGTGCACACTCTGTGCGCACTTCATGTCAGTCCGGCCGGGTACAGGAGACAGATGCTCCTGTACCCGCGAACCTTAAACAGCTCGGCCACGCTACAATGAGGAACTGACAGGAGGGAGCGCTGAGCGCTTCCCTCCTGTCAGCTCCTCTCTTCATGCTGCGCCCGGGCGGTGTGCCCTCATGGACGCACCAGCCCGGGCAGTGCTGCAGCCGCCTGAGGCTCAATTCAGAGCGCTCGGGCGGCTGCAGCATGAGGCAGGGTCGGCGCTCCTAGCAGCACCCCTTCCCAAGGGGCGCTCTACGCGGCTGCCTATTCCGCGTATAGGACGCGCCGGCCCTGCATGGCGGTATCTTTTTATCTGTGACATACAGTGTAATTTTGTGCGTAGACACGGACAAGTTAGTCAGACGATTCCAATTTGGCACGGTATAAGTTATATTAGGTTATTCAGTCAAATGATTTTAACTCTTTGATGTGGCCGGCATTGGATTCCTTTGCCCCGCCCAAGACAGACCAGCCATCTATGCTAATTCATCTTATGCAAGTGGAAGTGCTGTCATATTTGGCGTCTTAAACATTCTACTGAGTGTGATTATATATTTTTTTCCTGTGCGCACAAAACACACTCTAGAATTGACGACACTTTGACTATAATACGTTGCAGAATGTTTTGTCTTCTGATATTGGTTTGTCAGACCATGCCCGTATTTATAATACATTAACAGAGCAATACAACTCCTCCCCTCGCACGACCTGGAGGAAAAAAAATCGTATTCTCTGTTGGACTTAATATCTTGCTCAATCAACAAATCTCCTTCAGGAATTCTTTTCCTTCAACGATAATGGGGAAGCACGGTAAATATTATGTTTGTCTGGTTTGCCCATAAGGTCTTCACTAGGTGACATTATTTTGGTTTGGCTTCTAGGGACAAAAAAGAAAGACTCCATTATCAGACCATAGCCTGTATTACACCTGACGATTTTTCAGCAGATGATCGCTAACGAGTGTTCATATGAATGTTCATTAGCGATCATCTTGCAGTGTAGTACTGCCGCCGATTGCCTCATGAACAAGCAAATGCTCGTTCATTGGGCAATCCAGATCTTTTGACATGATCAAAAATTATCGTTTGAAGGTGGCAACTGTGGTGTTTAATCACGATCTGCTGTTGGCAAACCACTATACAGCATGGGGACGACCGATGGCATAGCGATTGCTCCTCCCAATGCAGTGGAGAAGATTGCTGCAAGTAATAGCAGTAGTCTCTTCCACTATCGAGCAGGGAATTCACTACTAATGTTTTTAATCAATCTCCCTGGGTAACCACGATCGGTGAATTTTTTAGCTAATGCAAGGAAGCTTCAAAAGAGTTAGTATTATTTATACCTTACCAATAACCTTTTGAATAAGACTAATCCGACTAAGTGGATTATATGGATATAATTGTGGAGCCTGAGTGAGGTTCTGAATAAGGTTGTAGTATACTACAGGTGGAGCAACAGTTGATGATTGACATGACATATTGGGCACTGAAATGCCATATCTGAGGAAAACATTTTTATTCAATTTTTTCAATTTTCATTTTATACTGTGTCCAGATCATTAATTTATGCAAAATACCTGTGGTTACAAAATGCTTACTCCACCACCCTTTGATAAATAACTTGAGGACTGTAGTTTCCAAAATTAGGTCATTTATTGGAGGTGTCCACTGAACGAGTACCTTAAAGGGAGTCTGTCACCTCTTTTTCACCAATATAAGAGCACTGCCCCATAGAAGATTGCAGACACATTCCAGACATACCTGTGTGCGCTTTGTGTCTGTATTCCATGTCCAGCACTTTTAGGGTGGGTTCACACTAGTGTTATGGAGTCCATTATGGCTTTCCGTTATAACATGGTTATAACGGAAAATAACGGAATCCATAAGACCGAAAGACGGATCCGTTTTGCTGCCCATAGACTTACATTGAGACAGAATGCAAAACGGAAGCCTTTAGGAGGCATTCCGTTTGCTTTCCGTCATAATAGAAGTCTATGGGAAAGCATAACTGATCCATCTGGTTCCTGTTATGCAAGACGTCTTGCATAACGGGACCCAGACGGATCCGTTATGCTTTCCCATAGACTTGTATTATGACGGAAAGGAAACGAAATGCCTTTTAAAGGCTTCCGTTTTGCATTCTGTCTGGGCATTCCATTATTTTCCGTTATAACCATGTTATAACGGAAATCAATAACGGAATCCCTAACACTAGTGCTGGAAAACAGCTCCCAAGTGCCCAGCTCTGATGCTGCAAGTGCCCGAAGCAAACCAGACTGAAGAGGGAAGGCTGCTTTAGCTGCTCATATCTTGGGTTTGAAAGCTGGCATTCCGACCTTTCAAACGATACCAGAATCATAGCATTATATCCACTATATCAGAAGATATAGCCATTAGAAATCAAGTCAGGAGTGAAAGCTGTTTTCACTTTCACCTGGGCAGTTTACACTCACATTTAAAGAGGACCTTTCATCTGGAAAAAAAATTCTGAACTAAGTATCATGATATGTAGAGCGGTGCCCAGGGATCTCCCTGCACTTACTATTATCCCTGGGCGCCGCTCCGTTCTCCCACTATGTCCTCCGGTATCTTTGGGGACTTAGCTATACTTGGCGGAGACTGCCCTTGCTCTCCTGGGCGTCTCCTTCTCCCTGTATCTCTGAATATTCGCAGCGCAGAGCTCATAGCCTGGGAGAAAAAAAACCTCTTTAAGGCATTTTGTTATCCAGTAGAACCCACTTCATTTCCTTATACAGTAAAACCCGCCTAACAATTTAAGGGGCATGGCACAGGCTGAGCACAGCACATTGGGCACTGAAATGCCATATCCGTGGGAATTTTTTTTATTTTGTATGGTTCGTTGTGCATTACTTTCTGCAAAATACCCGTGCTTAATACCCTGAAGGGTAGAGTTTCCAAAATAGGGCCACTTCTCTGGAGCTCCATTTATTATTTCACCCCAGAGGCCCTACAATTGTCAGCATACAAAATACATAAATCACCACATTGGGCCTAAAATTCGTTGAGGGGTGTAATTTCTAAAATAGGGTCACTTCTTGGGAGTCTCTTTTTTTATTTCACCTCAGATCCTTTGCAGCCAGTGCTGTATAAATCACCAATCTAGACCTCAAATGCATACGGTGTTCTTTCTACTCTGAACCCTGCAGTGTGCCTACACAGCAGTTTCTGACCATATAGTAAGCATTGTTATTCTCAGGAAAAAGTATGTAACAAAATTTGGGGTGCTTTTACTCATATACCACTTGTTAAAATAAAACATGTGAAGCTAAAACTATATAATTGCAGCAACACCAAAACAATTACACGTATATGACATAAATTCATATTTTATTGATACATATATACCAAATACACGACAAACATATTGACTACAAAATCGCGGTATCACAGGAGGATACAATAGTAAAAAGAGGATATTACCCCTAACTACGGTCTAGTGACAAAGTGCACTGTGCTATATAATAAATAAAGGATCAAAACGTGTCCTTATAGCAGCAGAAAAGCAATAAATAATGGTCATCAAACATCAACTACGTTAGATACCTTCAGAAAAAGGTGCTGCTTTGGTTTACACATGGACTTCATGATTTGGTGATATGTGGTAAAACTATATAATTGAAATACAATGTAATTTTTCATTTCATGTCCTCATTTTAAAAAAAAAAGTCTGATATGGGGGTCTGGAAGTCTAATAGGAGTCTGATATAGGGGCCTGGAGGTCTGATATAGGGATCTGGAGGTCTAATGGGGGTCTGATATGGGGTCTGGTCTGAGGTTTGATATTGGGGTCTGGAGGTCTAATCTGTGTGGTACCAGTATTTTCAGGGGAACTATTTCTGTAGGATAGTATTGGGGGGGAACAGCGGACACAATATTGGGGATGGCAGGATGGGGTGTTGAAAAGGTGGGAGGATGATGGAAATATCATCGTCTTGCATGGGCCAGGGAGTATCTACGCTGGACAAGGGAACAGTGGGCCTCAGTGCTATTCACTGATGAAAGTTGATTCTCGCTAAGCAGAAATAATGGCCGCCAACAATGTTGGAGACATGAAGGAGATCGCTAACTGTTGTCAACAGACGAGCCTTTGGTAGTGGTGGTACCTTGGAACCAAAGCCGAGTTTGAATCCAAGTTCTAAAATGTTTTTTTCATTTTAAAAATCAAATACCAAAGTTATTCACCGAAGTCTCACAAGACTATAGGAATAACTCACTTCACCTTGTCAGAGGCCATACATTTTTATGACGGATCTCCATACAGCATTAAACTGAAGTTTTGAGCGAAGCAACTTCGGATCTAGGACCTAAAGCTCACTTTGCTCATCCCTTCTGCTGATGTATTTGTGGAATTTGATCCGAATTTCAGGAAAAAATTGATTGGTCATGAAGTCGAATTTCATAGCGCTTCATGGCAACGAATCATATATTTTTCTAAAATGGCTGCTGCACATTTTAGAAAGAGGAAGTAAGAAGCCCAGGAACAAAAATCACTGATAATGCAGTGCAGCCAGCCAATCAGCAGCTCTATAAAAAGTCTCCTTCTACCCGGTCTCAGACATTTTCCAGTGAACATAGTACAGGGAGACACATTACAGGTCCTAGTGACAGTAATTAGGAAAATTAATTCACAAAATTTAACTATTGAGCAGTTCAGGGACAGCTTACTGATAGTGTATGGATATAATAGGGAAGCATGATCCACACACAATTGATAGAGAGCAGTGGCCAATTGAACAGCATAAAGGTGGACTAATAGGAGCTATTCTATTACACCTTGCTGCTCTAATTGGGGTTAAAAAGTGTTCTAATACTGCTGACTTTAGGTTGTTTGCATTCTTTTTTACATAGGTACATCCATTAATCCTCGATTCTGTTATTGGGTTGAAATTGTGGTGTGATACTACAGATATTAGGGTGTTGATATTCTTTGATACATAATTCAATCCTCCTTAATTGTGTAATTGTGGTGAAATTGCTACAAATACTACACATTTTAGGGTGCTCACGTTCCTTTTCAAATCATTCAATACTTTAATCCCTAATTGTGTAATCGGGGTTAACTGCTGCCTGATACTACAGATTTTAGGGCAATCACATTCTGTTATATATAAGTACATCCATTCATCCTTGTTTCTGGGGTGAAATTGTGGACTGATACTACAGATTTTAGGGTGTTTATGTTTTTTTACACATAAGTATATCTGTTAATCCCCAATTGTGTAATTGGGGGGAAATTGCAGCCTGATACTACAGATTTTAGGGTGCTCACTAGTGATGAGCGAGAATGCTCGGCCGAACATCTGTACATGGCGGTACTCAACCGAGCTCGAGTCTCCTCCCCGCACGTTTCATGGGTTTTAGTTAGCCAATCAAGGTGCAGGTAAGTACAGCCCTCACTGTAATGCCAGTAGCCATGTTGGCTGCTGGCATTACAGTGATTGGCTGACCGAAACGCGTCATCGGGTGCTATATAGCCCCCGATGACGCATGTTCGGCTCAGATGTAGACCGGGAGAGCATCGGGTAGGAAGGGAAAGACAGAGCAGGGAGAGAATTTCAGCGATTTTAGTTACAGAAAGCTTCTCAAAGGCCCAAAAGTCCTTTTAAGGACTATTGTGTCTGTGTATTTTAGATCAACAATATATTTAACAGTAGTGTCAGGGACATCCGTGCTAAGGAAGGGACAGATAGTGCAGGGAGAGAAATTTGCTGTATTTAATACCAAAAGCTTTTCAAAAAACCCAAAGTCCTTTTTAGGGCTACTGTGTGTGTTTGACAGCAGCAAGATATTTTTTATTTCATACCTATTAGTGACATATACTGTACATCATCCGCAGACTGACTCTTTAATAATCTGGGTCACATCTAATGTCCATAATCTGTGTTCTCTGTAACCAATACTGTCCTGCATCATAAAACACTGTCTGTATTACAAATTCCAATAATCTGGGCATAATATAGTGTCCAAAATCTTTGGCGTTCTGTAACCAATACTGTCCTGCCTCCGAAAGCACTGTCAGTATTACAAATTCCAATAATCTGGGCCTAATATAGCGTCTGTAATCTGTGGTGTTCTATACCCAATACTGAACTGCATCTGAAAAAAGTGTGTATATTACAACTTCCATTAATCTGGGCCTAGTGTAGTGTCCAAAATCTGTGGGTTTTTGTACCGAATACTGAACTGCATCTAAAAACACTGTCTATATTAGAACTTCCATTAATCTGGGTCTAGTATAGTGTCCATAATCTGTGGTGTTCTGTAACCAATACAGAAAACTGTGTCTTTAGCAGACAGTAAAACAATTTGTCCAACATCTACAGACAAAACCATTAATATGAAAAAGGCGATCACTAAGGGACAAGGAAGTGGGCATGATGCTGATGGTGCAAGCAGACGCTGTGGCTCTGGGCGCAATGAAACTGTGCCTGCTGGCAGTGCACCAGAAAAAGCAAAAAAATGCACCTTACCGAGCTTCATGTCCAATTTAGCTGGGCGTCGCAGGACAACACTGTCCAAGTCGGACCAGTGCGAACAGGTGGTCAGTTGGATTGCTGAAGATAATGCTTCCAGTCAGTTAAGCACCCCCCTCTCTTCCACTAAGTCCAGTCTCTGTAGCCAAGAGTTTGGTCAACCGAATCCTCACTGTGATCCTCCTTCCTCCCATCATGTCGAGTCTGGCCAAACAAGTGATCCCACACTCGGATATTTACATGACCTCTTTTCATCGCTAGTACTTGGTTTGGCTCTCTCGCCAAGCACGCTTGAAGAGGTACCTGAGATATTCTGCCCTGATTCCCAACCTTTTGAGCCTTCACAGTCTCAAGAAGATGACAGTGGTGAACCGCAATCATTTGTTCATGAGGTGGATGATGATGAGACACAGTTATCAATCACTGAGGTTGTGGTTAGGTCAAGTCAGGAGGATGAGCAGAGTGAGGAAGTGGAAGAGGAGGTGGTGGACGATGAGGTCACTGACCCAACATGGGAAGGTGAAAAGCTGAGCGAGGACAGCAGTACAGAGGGGGAGGGATTCGTAGCACAGCAACAGTCTGGAAGTGGGGTTGCAAAAAGGAGAAGTCCGCCCACACCAAACAGACCCTCAACCGTTACACCGAGCACCCCCATGCATAAATCTACCTTGCCAAGGGGTAGGTGTTCCGCAGTATGGTGCTTTTTTGAGGAAAGTGCAGACAAAAGAGTGGTAGTTTACAACCTGTGCCTTACCAAAATGAGCTGGGGCGTGAACACTAGCAACCTCACCACCACCAGTATGATCCGCCACATGGCATCCAAGCACCCTAATAAGTTGGCCGAACACCTGGGTCCACAATCTGGGTCTGCAGGTCACACCACTGCCTCCTCTTCCTCTGTGTTACGCACTGCTGGACAATCCCCTATTGAAGGTCGCATGAACTGTTAGCAACAACATCCACTTCCCTGTCCCAGTGCAGCGTCCAAATGTCGATAACACAGGCATTTGAGCGCAAGAGCTAATACCCAGCCCCCACCCACAGGCCATAGCACTAAATGCGCAACTTTCGAAATTACTGTCCCTTGAAATTTTGCCATTTAGGCTTGTGGACACTGAGGCTTTCAGCAGCCTGATGTCGGCGGCCATCCCTCGGTAAGCAGTCCCCACTATTTTTCACAGTGTGCCATGCCTGCCTTACACTGGCATATGTCCCAGAATATCACCCATGCCCTGACCAACGCACTTACTGGGAAGGTCCACTTCACCATGGACATATGGACAAGTGCTGGTGGCCAGGGATGCTACATTTCCCTGACCGCACACTGGGTGAATGTTGTGTAGGCCGGGAGTGAGTCGTACCCTGGGATGGCACAGGTGCTACCCACGCCAGGGATTGCGGGCCCTACGTCCATCAGGGTCTCCGCCAGCAGCTATGTTACTGGCTCCAACCCCCACTTCTCCTCCTCCACCGCCTCCTCCACTTCCACCTCCAGTAGCAGTCAGCCATCAGTCGCTAGCTGGAAGCAGTGTAGCACTGCTGTGGGTAAGCGTCAACAGGCCGTGCTGAAGCTGATCTGCTTAGGGGACAAACCGCACACCGCCGCAGAGCTATGGCAAGGTATAAGGGACCAGACCGAGCTGTGGCTCTCGCCACTCAACCTACAACCAGGCATGGTTGTGTCTGACAATGGCCGAATGGTGGCGGATTTGGAGCTTGGCAACCTGACACACATGCCATGCCTAGCCTACGTCTTAAACTTAGTGGTTCAGAGGTTTATAAAAACCTACCACAATTTGCCAGAGCTACTAGTTAAGGCGAACCGTGTGTGTGCCCATTACCGTAAGTCGTCCACAGCTTCAGTCGGTCTGTCAACGTTGCAGCAGTGATTGCGGTTTCCAGCTCATCAACTGTTTTGTTGAGTGAGCAAGCACTGAAACTCTACGTTCTACATGTTGGCTAGCTTTGTGAGCAGCAGAGGGCATTTGATGAATACCAGCTGCCACATGGTTGTCGCCTTTTGTCACAGTGGGGAGTGGGGGAAACCCCCCACCGTGCAATGTCTGCGGCTGTTACACCGGAATGAAGGGAACAGGGAGCAGGTCACCTCCTAATGCGTCCCTATATTGCCCTAGTCTGCTAGCTGTATGAGCCGACCCAGAAGGTAGGAGGGCCCACACTACAGGAACCTAGAGCCCTGGTATCCCTGCATCACTCTAAGTATGGTGAAAGGCAGAGACCACCCGCTCGTCCTAGACCACGGATGAGCAGGCGTCTCCAGAGGCCCAGTAGCAGCCAGAGACCAGACTATGTGCAAGCCTGTACGGCAGGTAAGTGAACAGGGGAAACAAACTATCCAGAATACACACACTTACCTGCCGCAGCCGAGAAGACCACCGAGGCCAAAACTACCTGGACCCCCATGCGGACACCAGATGCATGGGGCCTCCAGGCAGGGCAACACACAGACTGGTATTTGCTTAAACCCCTCCGCGAAAGCAACCCCCTTCCGGAGAAACCACTCCACAACACAAACCTCCTAACAAAGCCCACAACATAACAACATACACCAGGTGGGGAAGGGCAAACAGAAGCACACAGGAGGGGACACACAGACAGAGCAAGGGAAACAATATAACAATTAAGGGTGGCTCACACAGACATATCATTCAGTCAGGGAGCAAGGCTCCTACACAGACTCACAAACAAAACAGAATTGACCACAGGCTCCACCACACCAACATATAAGGAGGCCTGAGGTCACACCCACCACACCTAACAAACACACCTTAACCCCGTGCACCCCAAACGGATGAAGTGCACACATTCAAACACACGTTGCCAAAGGTAACCGCGTGCGTTGACAGCGAGCCGCCTAGCACCAAGCTCAGGCTGCTATGCTGCCAACAACACAAAGGGGAAACCAGACACGCATGTAAAAGCCAACCAGCAACTGCATGTGAGGCTACCACGTAACAGCACTCACATGCGGCAAACCTCGCCGCTTGACACCCCATGCGACACAACAGAGTCACATGCCTTTTGGTACTCTGGCACACATGGCTGACTTCATGTTAGGCTGCCTTTCCCGCGACCCTCGCATTATACGCATTTAAAATAACACAGATTACTGGGTATTCACCCTTCTCGACCCCCTCTACAAAGAGAACTTCTCATCTCTCTTTCCTTTTATTGGAGAGGACGAGTAAAACGGTGCAATTCCAGAACGTACTTGTTGAGAGATTGCTCCAAAATTTTCCATTTGACAACTCGGCCGGCAGAGTCCGTACTTCCTTAGGAAACCGAGGAAGGAAGACAAGGGAAACACACAGAAGTTCCAACAATGGCAGGGAATACTCTCCAAGGCATGGGACACTTTCATGACACCCCGCCAGCAACCTAACCTGAAGCCTCGGCCTAGTGGCACAAGGAGGGAAAAGTTTTGGAAGATGGTGAAGGAATACATAGCAGACCGTGTCAGCATCCTAAATGATCCCTCAGTGCCTTACAACTACTGGGTGTCCAAGCTGTACACGTGGCACTAACTTGTGCTCTACGCCATGGAGGTGCTGGCCTGCCCTGCTGCCAGCTTTTTCTCTGAGCGTGTATTTAGTGCTGCTGGTGGCATTATAACTGATAAGTGTATCCGCTTGTCCACCGACAATGCTGACAGGTTGACTCAGATAAAATGAACAAGGCCTGGATTGCCCCTGCCCTGACTTCTCAACTCCACCAGAGGAGAGCTGAGCTGATGATGAACATAAAGACAATTTTAATGTATTGTTTATAATGTACTCAGTCTACTGTAGTATATTCCCATGCACCATTTACACCACAAAAAAGTGTATATGGTTAAATCTTTTTGCCAAAGGGTCAGCTCACCAGAAGGCCCTCAACCATAATATTTTAGAGGTTTACCTCACCAGCAGGCCCTCACCCATAATGTTTTAGATGGTCAGCTCACCAGCAGGCCCTCACCTATAATGTTTTAGAGGGTCAGCTCACCAGCAGGCCCTTACCTACAATGTTTAGAGGGTCAGGTCACCAGCAGGCAGGCAACCATAATGTTTTACAGGGTCAGCTCACTAGCAGGCCGTCAGCCATAATGTTTTAGAGGGTCAGATCAGCAGCAGGCCCTTGTCCATAATGTTTTAGAGGGTCACCAGCAGGCCCTTGCATTTTTGGCATCCCTTTCACTCGGTGCAAAGGCTTTATGAGTGTTTATGAGTCCCACTACCTGAACAATTGTACCACAATGTCAACGGGGCCCTCCTTTATGAAATATAGAGGGTGTTTCGGAGTGCCTCTTGCTTGTACTTTTTGGCAGCACTTGCACTTTATATACAATTGTTTATACAGGAAAGAATGGATTTTTTTTGGGGGGGGGGGGGTTGTGCGTATTTTTGTCAGTTTGTAAAAGTGGCGTAAACTCAGACAACATGGTTCCCACCAGCGACCTGGGAGTCCAAGATGCACCCAGACATTATCCCCATGCTGTTCTCGATCCGTTTCATTGGGGTTTCTGTCACTTTCCGACCTTTTCCATTGGACCAGGCACCCTCCCCTCTTCAGAGCCTGGTTGTCTCCCATTGACTTCCATTATAATCGGGTGTTCGGCCGAGCAAACGAATATCGCAATGTGTTCGGGTTAAACACCCGAACACCCGAATACTTTGGTTCTCGCTCATCACTAGTGCTCATGTTCTGTCAGCAGCTACTACCTGGCCAAGATGTGGAGGAGATATTCGCTGCTTCTTCAGGTAGGTGGGAGAGTGGCTTCAATGAGAGTCACATGGGGGCAGGTCTTGCAAATGTTCAGGCAAGCGGCCCTGAAACTGGTGAGGGTGACATAAGTGACATGCAGACAGTAGTGGTTGATGATGATGTATCTGATCGCATGTGGGAGCCGGGTAAGAAGGGGGCTTCATCATCATCATCATCATTAGGGGGTGAGGGTGACAGCTTGTCTGTGAGTCAGCAGTGTGGCAGCAGTGTGGAGCCAAATGTGCCCGGGGTAGCCTATCTGTCTGGAAAGAACTAGCAGTGCACAGGCTTAATGAGGCAGCAGCAGCAGAGAGTCAGCATGGAGTAGTGGGGGGAAAATGCCATACTCGCCAATGTGGGAATTTTTCATCAAGCCGCCAGAGGACGACAGTATGGGCATTTGTAAAATCAAGGGGCAGAAGGTGAAGTGTGGCCAGGGTGTCCTGTGTCAACACATAAGGTGGCCTGGGAAAACCGTGGCGCTAATGTAGTGGTACGGCCTGATGCAGAAACCACTGCATTACCCAGTGGCCTGCACCCCTTTTCCAGCAGTCAGGGCTCCACAACCTTAGCAGAAGGGAGCTGTGTTCCCTTCGCATCATCTACTGGTCCTAATAATCCTGCTTCTACCACTGCTCATCACTCATTTCATCAGAAATCGATCATCGAGGCGATTGCAAAAAGTCAACAGTATGCCTACAGTCATTCGACAGTGCAGAAGCTGAATATGCTCCTGGCCAAGCTGCTGGAAGTACAGTGCCTCCCTTTCCATTTGGCTGACTCTGCATCAGTTAGAAAACTGATGGCTTGTGCCGAGTCAAGGTGGAGAGTCCCAAATCGTCATTACTTCTTCAAAAAGGCTGTTGCAACCCTGCACACTTATGTTGAACAGATGGTGGGCCTGTCCTTGAACCTTTCGTTGTCTGCTAAAGTTCATAGCAGTGATGACATGTGAAGCTATAACTTGACTCAAGGACAATATATGTTCTTCATGGCCCACTGGGTAAATGTGGTTCCTGCCCAGCCACACCAGCAACTTGGCCAGGTGATGGCACTGCCTCCATGTTGTAAAGCTGTGAGTCCTGCACCAATGTCCTCCTCTGCTTCCTAATCCTCAAACTTGTCCTCAGCCTCCACTGCAGGCACAATTTGTTGTGCTCCTCCAGCATGCCATCTATGTAGAGAACAGCTGTGTCACTCTGTTCTGCAACTGGTTTGCCTGGAGTCTTCCACCCGACTGCAAGACATCCTGAAAATGTGCATGCACTTCAGCCACCCCTTCCCTACAAAACATGTCCTCTTTGAGCTGGAAACGCCATATGCGACGTTTCCACTCATTAAAACTCCACCCTCCACATGTTGTATTAAGTATATGAGCAGAGGAAGACTTTAAACAATTTCTTGATGATGCAGACGGACAGGAGCACTCCTCTGTGTAACTTCAACGTTAGCCAGTGACAGCTCATGTGTGACACCTGACATTTGCACAGGCCCTTTGAGGAGCCCACTTTATTTGTCAGTCAACAGGACTATGGGATAAACAACGTCCATCCACTCTTTCATGTCCTGGAGCATATGCTGATAAATATGGCTGGCTAGGGGGCAAGAGACGTGGCACCTACATCTCATGGCCACCTGAGCTCTGTGAGGGCGGAACTGGAGAAGGCCATTCACAACCCAAGAAATGTATACAGAAATGGGTGGTTTTTCTGCACAAGTGACAGGAGAGGAGCAGAAGGATCTACAGGACAATGAGGAAGACCAGGCAGATGACCCCGACACACTGTGGCAGTATGCAGTGGAGATGGAGGCAGGGAGTCCCTCCGAGTCCCCTGCGCAAATGGCCAGATACATTCTGAGTTGCTTGCATAGTGACAGCCATATTATCACCATCGTCAGAGAGATGACTACTGGCTCTCCACCATGTTACACCCTCGCCACCACTCTAAAATAGGGGGATAAACTCAAAACTATCGAGACACCCTATGTAGTCAGTTGGCCGATGCCTATGTGCTCCATTACCCATCCTCATAAAGGTCTAACCCGGGGGGCCCTCTGCACTCAGGTTGCACTGCCATGGCTGCTGGAGGGGGGCAGGAGCACCACCAGCTCCATCATCAGCAACTTAAGCCTGGAGTCTCTAATGAGCACTTTTCTTCACCTGCCTACTGAAGAAACGACCCACCAGCAGCAGCAAGACATGGAGCATAACCTGAACCAGCAAGTGCTGGCATACTTGGACTTCACTCTGCCACCCCACACCTACGATCCCCTGGACTACTAGGCAGACAAAATTTATTTGTGACTGCAACTGGCCGAGTTTGCCTTGGACAAGCTTTCTTGCCTGACCAGTAGTGTGGCATCAGAACGGGTGCTTAGTGCAGCGGGAGGCATAGTTACCCAAATGAGAACTCACTATTGTGACAATGGCCTTTGAGACTGACATTTGTGATTATGAATCAGGCATGGATCAGCCAGGATTTCCACACTCCAGTGCCTGATTCATCATACTAGATCATTCTGTGTGCCACACCAAAACAATGTGAAAAAAGAACAGTTTCTTCTGATCACCTGCTTCAGACACTATTCTGATACTGCCACCCTCCTGATGCCACACACCTGCTGCCTCTGCTGCCATCTTCTCCTGCTACCACCCACCATCTTGTGCTATTACTGCCACTGCTGTTGTCCCCACCTCCCAACTCTGTGACTGGGCCACTGTGTTGACTCCTTATGTTGCCACTTCACTACTCTCTAAATGGTCCACTATGTTAACGCCTCATGCGGTTGACACCCTCCCCACTCTATGACTGGGCCAATGTGTTGGCTTCTCATGCATTTCGCAACTCACCACTCTGTAACTGGGCCATTGTATTAACTCCTCACACGGTTGCCACCCTCCTCACTTTGTGACTGGGTCACTGTGTTGACTCATCATGCAGTTGCCACCTAATCAATCTGTGACTGGGCCATTGTGTTGACTCCTCATGCATTTGTCATCTATCCACTCTGTGCTTGCCCACTGTGTTGACTCCTCATGCTGTTGCCACATTCTACACTCTGTGCCTGGGCCATTGTGGTGACTCCTCACGCCGTTGCCACCCAACCAATCTGTGACTGTGCCATTGAGTTGACTCTTCATGCGGTTGCCACCCAACCAATCTGTGACTGGGCCACTGTGTTGGATCCTCATGCGGTTGCCATCTTACCATTCTGTGACTAGGCCACTGTATTAACTCCTCATGCAGTTGCCACCCTCCCTACTCTGTGACTGGGCCACTATGTTGGCTCCTCATGCTGTTGCCACTTTCTACACTCTGTGACTTGGCCATTGTGTTGACTCCTCACGCCGGTGCCACCCGCATTAGACTGGGACTGGGACACTTTGTTGACTCCTCATGCGGTTGCCACCCAACCAATCTGTGACTGGGCCACAGATTGAGTGTATGTATTGCCACAGTCACAGTCAGTGAAGGTATATTAGACCTGTTTTGTCTCATTAACTAGCTAATAATTTCCTAGCTTGTGGGTCCCTTCCTCATTACCTCTGAACTCTAAAAACTTTCACAAACACATATTAGCTCCTGCACCCCAACATGTTTCACCGAACAAGTCGATGTCTTCAGAGGACGACGTGCAGGTACGTGTGTGGGGGCGGTGATCAGGCTTTTAACCCTCGGTATTCACTGACGTCAGAGGAAGTATCCTATGGTTTGTTGGTAGATAGGATTGATTATGCGTCTAACCTATTGCTACATGTGCTAAGCTTACCTGTCCAGGAATTGTTTCTTGTAAGGAATGACGTTATCGTGATCCACTCGGCACTCTTGAGAAATAGCGCATGCGTCGGCACCTAGAAGAATAACCCTCTTCTGAATCGTAGTATGTGGGAGTGTGCTTGCGCAAGATCCTCCAACGCTTCTCATATTCTACTTATGCTGTTCTGCATAGACCTAGTGCTATGAATCAATACATTATTCTAACAACTATAATCCCTATCATATAATAAGTTTTCTATTATCATTTAAATGATATCAATAATACTATATAGGGATACACTAGGAGGATATACCTAATGGCTACACATACATAAATGTTAGCCATAAAACCAGCAATATGGATTTTGGGATATATATATCATCTAGTTATATACCCTCACTATAATATAATATATCAGTAAACCATCTTGAGCAAAATTGTTGTTGACATTCCAATAACCCTCATATTGTATGGGTATGTCACTCACTGTGACTGTGGCAATACATACACTATAGAGTCAGTACGCTACTGGTGCACATCCGGCAGATCTCATATTGAGGGAGATATTCCCACCTGACTCCTCTGAGTATTTTTAACCTTCACCAGTGTTGCGTTCCGTATTTAACACTTTATACATTTTAATTAGGTGATAATAAAAGTTTTACTATTAGTCAGCAATTGTGAAAAAAACGCATGTGGGTCATTGAGTTGACTCCTCATGCAGTAGCCACGTCACCATTCTGTGACTGGGCCACTGTGTTGGATCCTCATGTGGTTGCCACCTCACCATTCTGTGACTAGGCCATTGTATTGACTCCTCATGCGGTTGCCATCCTCCCTACTCTGTGACTGGGCCACTATGTTGACTCCTCAGGCTGTTGCCATGTTCTACACTCTGTGACTGGGCCACTGTGTTAACTCCTTATGTGGTTGCTACCCTCACCACTTTGTGACTGGGCCACTGTGTTGACTCCTCATGTAGTTGTCACATTCTACACTCTGCAACTTGGCCACTGTGTTGACTCCTCATGCTGGTGCCAACCTCACCAGACTATGACTGGGCGACTGTTCTGACTCCTCATGCATTTGCCACCTAACCAATCTGTGACTGGGTTATTGTGTTCACTCCTCATGCAGTTTCCACCTTACCACTCTGTGACTGGCCCACTATGTTGACTCCTCATGCGGTTGTCGCCCTCCCTACTGTGTGACTGGGCCACTATGTTGACTCCTCATGCTGTTGCCACCCTCACTACTCTGTGACTGGGCCATTATGTTGACTCCTCACGCTGTTGCCATGTTCTAGACTTTGTGACTGGGCCACTTTGTTGACTCCTCGTGTGGTTGCCACCTCACCACTCTGTGACTGGGCCACTGTATTAACTCCTTATACGGTTGCCATACTCCCTCCTCTGTGACTGGGCCACTGTGTTGACTCCTCATGTGGGTGCCACCATCACCACTCTGTGACTGGGCCACTGTGTTGATGCCTAATGCGGTTGCTACCCTCCCCACTCTGTGACTGGGACACTAGTGTCCCTGTGGGCCTTGTTGGCATCAACATTTATTTTACCCTTCTTCTGATCTCTCTGAAGGATGGAAAAATGAAAAACACAATGGATCCTCTCTTTGAAGCATTCAGGATATACTCATGATTTGGAATCCAAAAGCAGAAGTGCGTACAAAACACAGAAGACTTGCAAGTATTTCAATAACGTGTCATCTCTGTTTTGGATCCACTCCTGTTTTTTTTTTGGCCTTAGTAATACTGATGGATTACTGACTAAATGCTGAATGTGTGAAGGCAGATGCTCAAAGCACAGGATCCGTTTTTTTGGGGTTGTTCCTGTGGTGGATCAGAAGAAGGGAAAAATAAACAGTGACGTCAACACAAACTAGTGATGAGCGGCAGGGGCAATATTCGAACTCGTGATATTTTGCAAATATTTGGGTGAATATTCGCCATATACTTGCAAATTCAAAAATTAATTATCTCCAGTCATTATTTTCTTTATTGCGGAAATCGGCTATTAAAAAATTTTCATTATGAAAATTCGCATTACAAAAATTCGCATTCAACACTACTCCTAAAATCAAATATATTGCAGCCTTCTCATCGACCCACAAGCTAGAAGCAGGGAGGGATCATGTGTACGAATATATATCACTATATTCTAAATGTTCGCAAATTCTCGAAGTGCCAATATTCGCAATAAAAATTTGCAATGAAATGCTGAAATTTGGTCAGTTTTGGCACCGTAACTTATCAAATAAGTGAAGTGTGAAGTGATTCTAAGGCTCCATTCACACGTTCGCAAAACCCAGACGACGCACATGGCCGGCACTTACATAGAGCATTTCTATTCAAGAATAGGACTGAAGGAATGGGCTGTCTTGCACTTTGTGTAAGAACATTCTGTCACAACCAGAATGTTTTGGGGAGCCGAGTATCTAACAATTCCTTATCTTGTCTGTGTCAGCTAGAACGTAGAGCTGTTGTATAACAGTATGTGTCTCATTATGATTGGAAGCTATATTGCTTAGAAAAAGATGATTGAATAATGAAAGGGCGTATAATGTCCTATATATGCTGGAACCTTATTATTAATAAACAGAGTGATTTTGATCATCATATGTGTCGTGTCTCGTATGGTCTATTTCACTCTCCTGGCGCCAGAAAAGACTTAATCCAAGCTGATGCATCTAGTCATCTTTTATTATCATCCTATCAAGGACATGCTCTATTTTTTTACAAAGCTGCAGACCAGAAGTTTGGGGCAGCGCACCGGAAATGCGGATGCGGACAGCACACTGTGTGCTATCCGCATCTGTTCCGGACTCATAAAAAATTAATGGGTCTGCACCCGCTCCGGATAATTGCGGAACGGGTGCGGACCTATTCTACGGACGTGTGAATGGACCCTAAGTATGATGCCTGTCAACAGTCATACAGACTCACAGTAAGGCCTCATGCACACAAACTTTTTTTTGCGGGTGTACGGGCCGTTTTTTTGTGTTCCGTATACAGTCCATATATGGAACCATTCATTTCAATGGGTCCTCAAAAAAAACGGAAGTGTTTAGTGTGCATTCCATTTCCGTATTTCCGTTTTTCCGTTCCGTGCAAAGATAGAACATGTCCTATTATTGCCCGCAAATCATGATCCGTGGCTCCATTCAAGTCAATGGGTCCGCAAAAAAAACGGAACGCATACAGAAATACATCCGTATGTCTTCTGTATCCGTTCCCTTTTTGCTGAACAATATATTGAAAATTTTAAGCCCAGCCCATTTTTTTCTATGTAATTACTGTATACTGTATATGCCATACGGAAAAACGGAAAAACGTAACCGAATCGGAAACACAACGGATCACAAAAACGGAACAATGGATCCGTAAAAAACGGACCGCAAAACCATACAGTCGTGTGGAATAAGCCTGTTTATGTAACTACCACAGCAGACTAGCGATGCATGTTTCTGCAATGCACTGTGTTGTACATCTATTTACAGGCTCTCTGCAGCCAGGAAATAGCTGATTAATAAAGCACTGCATCATCAATACATTCGGATCAAATCCAATTTTTTAGGAAAATTCGGGAAAGCGTCCAATTGAGGTTTTAAAAACTTTGCTCATTTTATTCCAGGTAAGGCTGAGTTCACACTTCAGTTATTTGGTCAGTTATTTCCATCAGTTATCGTGAGCGAAAACCAGTAGTGAAGCCTCCACAGTGATAAGGTATAATAGGAAAATAGCCAAAACCTGTTGTGAGTAAAAAGCACACAACAGGAGGACATTTTCCTATTATACCTTATCTCTGTGGAGGCTTCACTACTGGTTTTCGCTCACAATAACTGATGGAAATAACTGACCAAATAACTGAAGTGTGAACTCTTGTGTGAGTATATGCTTCAAATTACTGTCTGGGTGTTTATGCTAAGTGGTTCAAAGCCCACCTTTGGCTACTTTCACATCTGCGTTTTTGCTGGATCCGTCTTGGATCAGCAAAAACGCCTCTGTCATAATAATACAGCTGTCTGCATCCGTTCTGAACGGATTTGGTTGTATTGTCTCTAGAATAGCCAAGACGGATCAGTCTCTAAAACCACTGTAAGTCAGTGGGGGATGGATTTGTTTTCTTTTGTGTCTGAGAATACAGAATTGTAAGTCAATGGCGGCGTGTTGCTCCTCACCACATCGCTTGCAGCGTTATTCTGTCCGCGATAGAAATGTAGCCAAACGGAACGGAATGCATTCTGGTGTATTCCGTTTCGTTTTGTCCCTATTGACAAGCAATGGGGACAAAATGTAACCGTTTTCCCCGCTATTGAGTTTCTATGACAGATCTTTATAGCGGAAGGGAAAGCGCAGATGTGAAAGTAGCCGTCCTTTTCTGGACGATATTTATTGGTTAATTGTTATTAAAAGTCACATGAAATGACAGGTATTCATTTAGACCAGTGTTTCCCAACCAGCGTGCCTCCAGCTGTTGCAAAACTACAACTCCCAGCATGCCTAGACAGCCTTTGGCTGTGCGGGCATGCTGGAAGTTGTAGTTTTGCAACAGCTGGAGGCACACTGGTTGGGAAACACTGATTTAGACGACCGTAATACAGCTTTGTAAGGGAGCCAAATAGTTTATGCCAAGGACTGGATCAGATTCCTAGCTTTGTACCAGTGGGATCCAATCTTGTTCATGACACAATAAAATTTGTAACTCATATGAAGACATATACAGCTGCCTAAATGCAGCTTTATTCTTTCTGTGGTTTACGAGCATGGATATAGTAGTATTCAGAATGATCACTAACATTTGCCCATATCTTTTCAGACCGTGGTACCACTTTCAATTTAACAATTTCGTACCCTGCCTCTTTAAATGCTTGTTCCAGTTCATCCTTAGTGATTGACAGACAGGAAAAACTTTTGTTACCAACAAAGTACAATGAACAGTTGAGAACACTCTGAATTATAATGTGACCCCCTGGTTTAAGTAGCTCCTTAAACTTTTTTAGTGTATTGGTGAAGTCTTCCAGGTCTTTACATGGAGCTTCTAAGCAGAGACAGCTAATCAGACAGTCAGCTTCTGGCATAGGCACGTCAAATGGCTTCTCCGCAAGAGCATCACACTTCAACACTTTGGTTATTTTTCTCCTCAGCGTTTCTTCCTTTTTTTCCCAATTATCACTGTTTGATATAAAATGTAGACATATTGGATTATTTCTTTTTATTTTCTAAATATATTCTTAAAGTTCGGAATAGTTATAAAATATGCATAGTCCATGTTAGGCTACTTTTACGCTAATGTTTTTACTGTATCCAGCAGGGTTCAGCAAAAACGCTTCCGTTACTGATAATACAACCATCTGCATCCATTATGAACGGATCCAGTTGTATTATCTTTAACATTGCCAAGACGGATCCGTCATGAACTCCATTGAAAGTCAATGGCGGACGGATCAGTTTTCAATTGTGCATTTGGGAGCATTTTGTTCTGTTCAATTCAGTTTTGTTCCTATTGACATTGAATAAGGACAAAACGTAAGCATTTTTTTTTCCGGTATTAAGCCCCTATGACAGATCTTAATGCTAAAATACTAGTGTAAAAGTAGCCTTATGCAGGGGAGATGAGCAAACATGTTGAGGTACGATTCAGGTTTGCAGAATTTTTTTAAAAGTTTGGTTCAGACCGGAATCGGTTCAGGCCAAACCAGATTGTCTTCAATTGCTCTGGAAATGGCTATATAACACACTTTGGTCTCCTAGGCTAGCGGAAAATATGTTGGGGGAGATTTTCAAACTTGTGTAAATTAGAACTGGCTTATTTGCCCATAGCAACCAATCAGATTCCACCTTTCTTTTTTGACAGCTCCTTTGGAAAATGAAAGGTGGAATCTGTTTGGTTGCTATGGGTAACTAAGCCAGTTCTACTTTACACCAGTTTGATAAATCTACCCCATTATCTCTATTCGTTAATTTTTTATGAATTTTTGCTTTTTCACCCTCCCAACTCTTGAATGCATTGACAGCAATAGTAAATCATGTCTGTGTGACACGGACATACATACTGTAGCTATGGGCAAACACATGTTTGATGGCATGAACAAACAGCATTTTTAAAAACACACTGCACTGGCACATATGTTATGCGTTTTCGCATTTCAAAGCTTCCAAAAATTGTCCCTTATCAGGGGCAGATGGTGTTTAGCCACACTTGGTTTTATGAGAAAACAAGTGTAAATTGTAAGATGAAAAAGTGGCTCATTGTGAACGAGCCTATATAAATTCTCCCTTTTAGGCTAGGACTACACGACCACATGTGTCGTGCAACACATAGGGCACAACTACACTGCTGCAATATGTGTCGCGCAACAGTTTTTATAATGATAGTCAATAGTGTCGCACTGCAACATGCAACATGCTGCGACTCCCACGCAACAGTCGCGGAAAAATCCATCTTGGATGGATGCAGTCGCACAACGTCGCATGTCTCAGTGTGACACCATGGACTATCATGATAAAAATGTTGCACGTTATTGGTGCGATAAAATGTTGCGTGACATGTTGTCGCCTCATTCACACTTTATTGTTTGGTCAGTGATTTGTGGAAATGTGTGGATGTGGAAAGCGTAGGGTATTACAGGCATGTGGCCGCAATAGTAGCGGCAACAGAAGAAGCACAACATGGAACATACAAGGCAGTAGATAAGCTGTCTATGGGTTGTAGTAGTGGTAGTAGTGGTGGTAGTGGCAGATGTATAGTGTTACTAGTAGTGTGGTGCCCATGGGGATGGTCTGCCGCAGGTGCCAGCTGTGAAGAGGGTGCCACAACACATGTTGCAGATAGCAGGCTGTCAGGTAAGAGATGTGGGCATAACTACTATGGGGGCACAATGTGGGCATAACAACTGAGAGGGGGCACAGTGTCAGCATAACTACTGTTGGCATTACTGCTGTGAAGAGCTGCAATGAGGGAATTACTACTGTGAGGGGGCACAACGTATTAAAGTATAGGGGGTAGAGGGTGCCAAAAAAAGGACCCACCTTGGGTGCAAAACACTTTAGGCATGCCACTGGTTACTGGTGTTTTCAGTAGATGTTGTTAGTAGTGGTGTTAGCAGCAAGGAGTAGCAGCTGAGGTAGTGACAGAAGCAGCAGCCATATGGTACGTTTTGGCAGGCAGGTAGCAGCATGGTAGAGGCAGCAGTCATATAGAACATCATGTTAGGCAGGCAGAGGCAGTGGCATGAAGGTGGCAGTGCCATGATAGAGGCAGCACAGCAGTGACATGGTGGGGCAATGGCATGATGGAAGCAGCAGCAGAAGCTGTACAGAACATGATGGTAGGCAGTAAGGCAGGCGGGCAGACAGCAACATTGGCAAGGCCAGATCTATTTATCGTCCTCAGTCAGAGAAGTGTGAAAATCCTCCTGAATCCAAGCTTGGTTCATTTTGACAAAAGTAATGCTTTCCATACTAGAGAAGGACAACTTGGTCCATTTGGGTCACCATGCCCCCTGTGGCACCGAAAACACTCTCAGCGATGACACTAGTGGCTGGGCTAGAAAGAAGAAAGAGGGAGTATTGTGCCAGTTTCGGCCACTGTTCAAGTCTGCCTGCCCAGAAATCCATGTAGTCAGGGAACAGGGTATTCGCCAGACTGTTGGTATGCCTGAACCTGGACATTGAGGTGGGAGTTCTCGGCTTTCTGATTTGCCTCAGCATGGAATGGGACATGAAAAACTGCTCTATCATGTTAAGGAGACTGAATTCGCTGCTGCTGTGGATTCTGCTTCTTGTGGTGGCGGGAGGTTGATGATTTTGTGGGAGTGGAGAGAGGAATTTCCCTTTTAAAGATGCTGGCAGTGGGCATCTGCCCACTGAAAGCTGCGGCAAGCTGCATACACAGAGGGTCATTTATCATTCTTTGGGTCTATTTTTGTTCTTTGTGTCACCAGTTTGGCACAACGTTTACTTGCGGTTTCTTTTACGACATTTAGAACTGCAATCCTGGATTAGACCGGTGTTAGGTTTGAGTTAAGAACTGAGACTGTAAAATAATAGCACAGTGTTGGCACATGTCACGCCAGCTAGCTGCCTGTCATAAAATAGACCTATAGGTCTAGGACAGGGATGGGCATAATGCAGCTCTCCAGCTGTTGTAAAACTACAATTCCCACCATACCCTGTTGTAGGCTGATGGCTGTAAGCAGTCATGGCATGCTGGGAGTTGTAGTGTTGCAACAGCTGGAGAGCTGCAGTTTGCCCATCTCTGGTCTAGGAGATGTGATCTCAGCCGTTTAACGCCTTAGATGCTGCAGTCAGAAGATGCGCGTGGCATCCATGTGGGTAATAGAGGGAGGAGGCCCTCTCTCTCCCCCAATAGGACATCACGCTGCGTTGGCAGCGATTCAATGGTTAGCGTGGTAACCAGACACCTTGCAAAGGCCAAATAAAAAATTCTCACCAATTAATTCCATGTTTCCGGGTAACATGGGGTTGATGTGAGGGTTGTTTTTTTTTTTTGTGTGGTATTAAATTGATATGGAGTATTGCAATACTTTTCTGGGGATCAAAATCAAACTCAAGATCTTGGTGTAGTGACAACTCTACTTGCTGCAATACTGTTTTTTAGAAGGGTCCATAAAAACATTACTCAACAATTTTCTCTTTAGCACTACTATTGGCAAAATTAAATAACACACAGAGGGGCATTTCTTGTTTTTATGCCACTTTTGGCATACTTTTGTTGTAGATTTTGTCTCACGGCACTTTTCCGTGCTGACTATAAAAGGAGGTGTGGCGTGGGCAGGGAAGAGGGCGGTACAGCCAGCCCGTCTCATTCATCATTTTCCAAGCCAGTGTAGGGCGTGGAAAATGGTCTAAGGGAGCTGGCGTAATTTAAACCATGTCGCATGGCTGGTGGCAAAAAGCGCCAAAGTTATGTAGATGCCAAATGTTTGTAGATTCAAATGTTTGGCGTATCCGCCACCAGCAGAGTGGAATTAAGACCGGCGTCTGTATCACCAGACTTAAATAAATTACAATAAATGACCCCCTCAGTGCAAATTTAAATCAATGTATGATACTTAAAGGGTTTGTCATATTTGGACTGTCCTTATTTGTTAGAAGTGCCCCCCCCCCCCTCCAATAATTACAGGGAATCCTGATGCTCCCAGTAAACAGCTGTAATCTGTGGTTTCAGTTCTCCTACAGTACACCCAGTGAAATAAAGCATTACATGGTGTCAATTTAGTCAGTCTAAGTGTAATGTCTCCTTGTGGTCCCTCATAAAGTATAATCACCCCATTGACCACACCCCCCACCCGATACACACACAAACAATACAATGAACCCCACTGGGAAGCTGGAGGTCCTTTCACTCACTGATGGCACTCATCTACCCGTACAGCAGTGATGCACACATTATCTCACTGCTGCGCTGGGTCTGGAGGAAAGAAAGAGCGCGGGGTGCTGAGCGTGGTCAGTCTGTGAAAAGACCATCATTGTTCTACCAATGAACGTTTCCTTCTGAATTGATGGAAGCACTTATAGAGTCCGACATTCCCCTGACAGCTGGCACCCGGGGATAAAAGCCCTACCCCACTTAGCACACCACTGGCTGTATCTGCTTTCCACTATGGCTAACTGATGGAGGTCCAAAATGAGGGATCCTCCTCTGTTTACTCTGAATGCTTTAATAGGGTATTTAATAGGCTATCTTACCCCTTTATTGAGACATTTTTACAGCTCCAATAATGTAATGAAAGAAGCTCTAAAAGTTTTTTTCTGTTTAACCCCTTCTCGATCAGCCGGTGCTTGCCCGGTCTTTAACCACTTCCAGACTTTGTCATTTTCCCCCTTCCTGACATGGCCTAATTTAGTTAATCTGCCATTTGTCACTTTATGTGGTAATAAGTTTGGAACGCTTTCACTTATCCAAGTCATTTTAAGACTGTTTTCTCATCTCATATTGTACTTCATGACAGTGGTAAATTTGAGTCAAAATATTTCATTTTTATTTATTAAAAAAAATACAAACTGTACAAAAAATTTGGAAAAATGTACAATTTTCATAATTTCAATTTCTTGCTTTTAAAACAGATAGTAATACCTCCTAAAACGGTTATTACTATACATTTCCCATATGTCTACTTCATGTTTTGATAATTTTTTAAATTAGATTTTCCTTTTTTTGGGACTTTGAAGGCTTAGAAGTTTGGTAGCAAATCTTAAAGTTTTTAAGAACGTTTCCAAAACCCACTTTTTAAGGAACAGTTCAGGTCTGAAGTCACTTTGTGAGGCTTACATAATAGAAACTACCCGTAAATGGCCCCATTTTAGAAACTACATCTTTTAAGGTATTCAAAACTGATTTTACAAACTTTGTTAACCCTTTAGGTGTTCCACAAGAATTAAAGGAAAATGGAAATGAAATTTCAAAATTTCACTTATTTGGCAAATTTTTCATTTTAATCCATTTTTTTCTTTAACACATCGAGGATTAATAGCCAAAAAAAACTAAATATTTATAACCCTGATTCTGCGGTTTACAGAAATACTCCACATGTGATGGTAAACTACTGTAGCGGCGCATGGCAGGACGCAGAAGGAAAGGAACGCGATATGATATTTGGAAGGCAGATTTTGCTGGACTGGTTTTTAGATGCCATGTCCCATTGGAAGCACCCCTGATGCACCCTTACCGTAGAAACTCCCAGAAAGTGACCCCATTTTGGAAACTAGGGGATAAGGTACCAGTTTTATTGGTACTATTTTGGGGTAGATATGATTTTATATAATTGCTCTGAATTACGTTTTTTGTGAGGCAAGGTAACCAAAAAATTGCTGTTTTGGAACAATTTTATTTTTTATTTTTTACAACATTCATTTGACAGGGTAGATCATGTGCTGTTTTTACAGAGCAGGTTGTTATGGACGCAATGATATCAAATATGTCTACTTTCTTTGTTTGTTTTTTCAGTTTTACATAATAAAGCATTTTTGAAAAAAAAATTATGTTTTTGTGTTTCCATTTTCTGAATGCCATATTTTTTAAATTTTTCTGCCGATCATCTTGTGCAGGGGATCGTCTTTTGTCGGAATAGTTGACGTTTTTATTGGTACCATTTTTGGGTACATATGATTTTTTGATCATTCAGTATTATGGTTTTTTTTAACACAGTTTTTATTTATTTATTTTTACAGCATTAACTGAGGGGTTAGGTCATGTGACATTTTTATAGCGCAGGTAAGGACGTGGCAATACCTAATATGTGTACTTTTTCTTATTTATTTAAGTTTTACACAATAATAGTATTTTTGAAACAAAAATAATGATGTTTTAGTGTCTCCATAGTCAGAGAGCCATAGCTTTTTTATTTTTTGGCCGATTGTCTTAGTTAGGGTCCCATTTTTGGCGGGATGAGGTGACGGTTTGATTGGTATTATTTTGGGGGGCATACACCTTTTTGATAGCTTGGTGTTGCACTTTATGTGATTTTTTTTTTTTTTACGGTGTTCATCTGAGAGGTTAGGTCATGTGATATTTTTATAAAGCAGGTTGTTACGGATGCAGCAAAACCTAATATGTCTTTTTCTTTTATTTCACATTAACACAATAATAGCATTTTTGAAACAAAAAAGTATGTTTTAAAGTCTCCATGTTCTGAATGGTATAGTTTTTTTTTTTTTTTTTTGAGTGATTTTCTTATGTAGGGGCTCATTTTTTGCAGGATGAGGTGTTGGTTTTATTGGTACCATTTTGGTTGATATTTGCCTTTTTGATCGCTGAGTGTTGCATGTTTTGTGATGTGCAGGACTTGAAGCGTGTTTAAATGTTTTTTTAGGAGTCAGGGAGTGTTCAGTGAGGGACCCAGTAATGGGAAATCTTTAGCTAGCAAAAGGGAAATTTAGTGGAGTGAACGGAGGATCAATAAACAGTTCCTATTCACTGATTGAATGAAGTCCTAGTAGCAAACAAAGACACCGAACACTGCAAAACCCTGCTAGCAATAATACTAACACTGGGCTCAGACCTGAGCGTTTTGAAGCCTAGCGTTTTCTGAGCGTTCAAGACTGGCGTTTACGCGCGTTTTTTTCTAGCGTTTTGGTAAATAGTGTAGGCGCGTTTGAGGCGCGTTTATGTGATTGACTGCATAGTTGGCCAATGACCAATGATATAGTTTGGCCAATCTGAGTGCTTTAGAGGTGTGACATTCCATGGTGGCTGATTCAGCATGTTGCAAACTTTGTAAAACGCGCATCCATAGGCGCGTTTTACGCTGCACAAACGCCCGAACAACACGCCTATCGCGTTTCCCATTGAAGTCTATTGCCACCAAATGCTCGAAAAAGCCCGAATTAACGCGAACATGCTTGCTTATGCGTCGGACGTTTTTAGGCGCCTTCGAACGCGCATAAAAACGCGCAAGTGTGAACTGAGTGTTAATGTGACTCAAAGGAGATACCTCCTAACCTTCCTGAGGGTTTTTAAAAACGTTTTGTCTAAGTTCTGTCTCCAAGACCAAGAGACTTATTAATTATTTTTCAATAAAGACTAAAAAAACATTTTAACTATAAAAAATGGCTTTTTGACACAGTTTTATTTTTATTTTTATGGTGTTTATCAGACTGTGTGGATCATGAGATATATTTATAGAGCCAACCGTCTCAGATGCGGCAATACCAAATATGTCTATTTTATTTTTAAAAAATTAACATTTTTATTAAATTACTTAATTGGGGAATATTTTTTTTTGACATGTGAAACATTTATTTTTTATTTTTTTATTTTAACTTTGCGTCCCCCATAAGTTCATACAAGACCTCTGGGGGACATTTAACGTCACTTTTTTTTTTATGATTGATTTCGCCTGTAACTGGGGCTGACATAGTAGCCCCCCTTACAGGGTAAATTCACCCCCTTGAGAGGCTGTACAGCAGAACACAATGCTGTACAGCCTCAGTGCAGGTCTGATCGAGGTCTGTGAAAGACCCGACAGCTCCTACACTCTCCCGGCCCCGGTGGTCACATGACCACCGGCCGGGACATGAAGCACATATAGCTTTCTGATCTGTATACACAGTGCTATGTGAGCGCTGTGTATACTGTGATCTAAAAGGCAGGGACACCTGGGAACTGTCCTTGCCTTCTATCTGAGTTGCCCTGCTGTCACTGACAGCGGGCCCCCCTCTTGGCAGCTGCACAAAAAGCGATATCTAAATAGACATTCCAAATCGTCCATTTAGAGATAAACAACCGCCCATAGGACGTTTATATCCTATGGGAGGTCCTGAAGTGGTTAAAGATGGAGCCCGCTCCTGAGTGAAGCGGGCGCCATAGTCGTGGGGTGCTTGCATGCAATGTTTGTGGTCCGCAAAAAACGGATCAGTAAAAAAAAATGACATCCGTGTGCATTCCGTTTTTTGCGGAACATCTAGAACAGTACTATACTCTCCCGTGATGCGGACAAGAATAGGACAAGTTCTATCTTTTAATGGAACGGAAATACGGAAAGGGAATACATACGGAGTACCTTCCTTTTTTTGCGGACCCATTGAAATGAATGGTTCCATATACGGACCGTATACGGAATGCAAAAAAGGCCTGTACACTCTCAAAACAAAACGTTTGTGTGAAAGAGGCCTTATTGTCCGCATAACGGACAAGGATAGTACTGTTCTATCAGGGGCCAGCTGTTCCGCTCCGCAAAAAATGGAATGCACACGGATGTCATCCGCATTTTTTGTGGATCCGTTTTTGCGGACCGCAAAATACTGAAAAAGCCATACGATCACGTGCATAGGCCCTATGGCTATGAAAAAATAAATTTTCCAAGGTTTATATTATTTTGTCAGTATTAAACGCAAGAAAATGTTTACATATAAGGTATCACTGGGTTGAAATTGACTGGTATAATGAAAGTAACTGGTTAGTTTTATTGCACATCGAACATCATTTTAAAAAAACTGAAAATCTGTGGAGAAATTTTTTTTTTCCAATCCCACCCCATTTGACTGCTTCCCACTACATAAAATGCAATATTAAATAGTGGGGTTGAAAAGTACAACTTGTCCCGCAAAAAAAAAAGCCCTCATATGGCTACTTGAATGGAAAAATAAAAAAGTTATGACCTTGGGAAGGCAAGGAGCGCAAAACGAAAAAAACTGAAGAACCTCTTAAATTGATACTTACAGCTTGCTAACTATATAAGGTTTGATGACAGTATAGTTTTCAAAGTTTCTGGGTAACCTATTTATAATTTATCATTTCATTTTCTATGATTTACCTGTTTCCTTCCAGTTCACACACATATTTGACAACATGAGACCAGTCAAAGGCACCTGGGTCCTTTCTCAGCCATTTTTTCAATTGTTCTCGGTTTTGCTCAAGAAAATCAGAGGTTATAATGCTGTTGAACACTTCACAAGCAGAGAGCAGATGATAAATTGTGGGTCCAGCTCCAAAGTCAGTTAGTATTTCTCCTTTTAGTCCTCCTTAGAGATAAAATACAGTACAAACTTCAGATGAGCAGCTTGAAAATCAGAAGTATAATGCCTCATGCACACGTCAGTGTCAGTTTTGGACCAGTGGTAACACGGACAGGGTTCAATTCGTGTTTCCTCCTGTGACAGATCCGTGTTGGGTCCGTGGGTCCGTTTTTTGCTGACCTTGTGCCATCCGTTTTTCACTGACACTAAGCAGCTGGAAAATAATTTTCAAACAATCTCTTTTAAATGATCCGTGAAACACGGATGCAACACAAATGGCATCCGTGGTTTTCACAGACTCATTGACTATAATAGGCATGAGGGATCCAGGAACACTAATGTGTGAATACACACATTCAAATGAATGGGGACTTGTGTTGTCCGCGGAGAACACGTACAGAACACGTTCGGGAAACACTGATGTGTACATGAGGCATAAGAGTAGCATCTCATATGGCAACAGGTTGGCGATTCAGACAAAGCTGGGTGCTATTTTACAATAGGCAATTAAATGACAACCAATTTTTAGTTATCTTTCAGAAAACAACTGCAGCTTTCATAGCCGCATTGGTTTTGGCAGCACTGTGGAGGCGTGTTGACCGCCAGCCCAGCTGCCACAGGTGGTTCTAGCATAATTGAGAATTAAACTTTAATTTGGGCTGCACAAATACTTTTCTATACTTTATATGTTTTATGTTAGTGAATTGCTGAATATATCAACATGGCAGCTACCAGCGGCCCTCCAGCTGTTGTAAAACTACAACTCCCACTATGCTCTGCTGTAGGCTCATAGCTGCAGACTGTCCAGGCATGCTGGGAGTCATAGTTTTGCAACAGCTGGAGCAATTGCCAGTGGCATACCACCAGTTATTTATCGCCATCCTCAAGCAGGCCACAGGAGCAATGTCTCACTGCCCCTCCTTTCCCTCCTAATAGGCTTCAGGCCTAGTGTCTGTAGCCTATCAGGGGCCTCCACAGGTGGAGAGATGATGTAATCATCATCACGCAGCCTTAGCCAGGCAGTGTACACTCAGGAAACAGGCTGGAAAAGGCCTGCATTGCATTGCTGACAGCTGCATGGAAGTAAGTATATGTGTTTATTTTTCTCTATTTGGCACCATGCTGTTGGGCCCCTATGGGAGGTGGGGGGGGGTTGAAGCCGAGAGAAGCACTATGGGGGCATTGTGTCTACACATAAGGGGCATATTTTCGTAGTGGCACACATTAATGGCAGCACTATGGGGACATTGGCTCTACTGTTGAGCACTAAGAGGGGATATTTTTTGTTCTGGCACACAGAAGGGGACATTTTGAACTGGCACACAGAAGGGAGCATTTTTGTATTGGAGCATAAATTAGGGGGCATTTTTTTCACTGGCACACATTATAAGGAGGTGTTTTTTGCACTGGCAAAGAGGGCATTTTTGTACTTGCGTACACATTATAAGAGGGCATTTTTGTACTTGCGTACATTGTAAGGGTGTATTTTTGTACTGGTTCACGTTATAAGGGGATATTTTTTGTACTGGTGCACAAAATATGAGGGCATTTTTGTAGTGGCACATATTATAAGGAGCATTATTACTATGGGGAACATCATTAGTAGTGTGGGCACAATGGGGGCATTATTACTATTAGAGGCACTGTTAATGCTACATGCACTCTGGCAGAGAATTATTACTATTGGTGGGACTTTGGGGAGCTTTATTACTGTAAGGGCACCCTGGCACAATATCACCTTAGCACAATTATTTTTGGGGGACTTTATGTTTGCAACACTATTTTTAGGGCACTGTGATCTAATAATTATTGAAGGGAGCACTAGTATTTTCAGGGGGGTTGAGTCTACAGTATAGTTCAGGGAAGCACAGTGGCACAGTATTGGAGGTGGCAGAATGGGGTGTTCAGAAGGTGGGTGGATAACGGAAAAGCAGGAAACTAAGATTTCTGTTTGTCAAACTCTGAAGAGAGAGGAGATAATCATGGTGGTCTGGTCTGAATGGAGAACACTAGGAAAGAGAATGTCTACATCAGATGAGACATCTCTGGATGTAAGAGGTATGTGGTGCTGTATTACCCTGTATGTTTTGTAGTTCTGCATGTAATGTTTTCAAAGTATGTCTTTAGCAGTAGGGCTGGAGGGAAGGGGTTAGGTGGATATTTTGTCATGGGGAGGAGGTGCCATTTCAAATTTCATCTCCAGCACCAGAAAGGCTAAGTGCACCTTAGCCCCCTGCTACAAAATCCTGAGGGTGGGGTCCCAAGCTGAACCCATGAACATTTAGCTATGCCTCTGGCCATGACTATCAGGGTACAGACAGATGTTCAGGCATGCCTTTTGGAAGCTTAAAAGCCTAGGTGTCAAATTCAATTGCAACACAAACATTTTGTATAGTACATACTATTCATTGTATGTAAGATATACTTTACAATATTCAAGCAAATTTTCATACAAAGGTTATGCAAGTTTTACTGAGATGCACTAATATCCCAGCTTTATTAAATTCTCTCCACTTTCATATCAATTCATAGTTTATTTACCTGGACCAAATGTTTCATGCAGATTCTGTAGGGCAAAGTCTGTCCAATCTCCGAGAAAGATTCCTTGTCCGGTAGCATAGTATGTCTGGTAGTACTCTGAAGAGTCAAAATCATCAATATACTTTTTTGATGTGGAGTATGGCGTCTGCATGTTGTTTTCCCCTTCGAATGAGATGATGTGCTTGACTTAAATGCTAATCACAAATGAGATAAGGAATCAAATCTTTACAAATTTAAACACTAAGTTTATGTAAAATGTGAAACTGGTCTCATATGCCTCCAATCAAATTTTACCAGTAATAAAATAATGGGCCTATTGTTTAATTTGATCATTTCAGATTAGCTCAGTGATCATATGAATCTCACATGAAGCTGCCTTGGCTTTGTCTTTGGCAGTCATGAATTTACTGTTTGTGCTATCCTAGGCACTGAAACAGAACGTATCCAACTTTAGTCAGTTTATGTAGGTCATGCCTCAATGCAATTATGTGATCCAAAACTGGAGACCAGTGTCGTCTTTCTTAAAACTTCACGTTTATTTCAGAAGCTTAAAATTCATGCAGTATAGACAAGCAGCAGGAGCACCTGGTAACGCATTTGCTACTAACTGGTCCTTGTTCAGAACCATACTAGTATGCATGTGTGGGTGGTGGCTATATATTGACCCCTCGCCACACGCAAACAACTGTAGTGCTCATATATAATGCATGATTACAAACATTTAGGCCTCTTTCACACTAGCGTTGTGAGGATCCGGCGGGCACTTCCGTCGCCGGAAGTGCCCGCCGGATCCGTCACAACGCAACACACCTGAAAGCATTTGAAGATTAATCAGTCTTCAAAATGCTTTCAGTGTTACCATGGCAGCCATGCGACGTAGGGGCGCTGTGACGTCATTGTGGAGTGCCCCGGGAGCAGCACGGACAGTAAGTAGCTTCTCCCCACTACTTTTCCATGGCACCCGGGACTTTAGTAGCGTTCTGGCTGCCATGGTTACCATTTAGAAAGCTAAACATCGGATCCGGCGATGCGCTGAAACGACGCTTAGCTTAAAGTCGGATTCGGATCAATGCTTTTCAATGGACATTAATTCCGGATCTGTCCTTGCGGCATGCCTTCAGGATTTTTGGCCGGAGGAAAATCCGCAGCATGCTGCGGATTTTGCTACGGCCAAAAAACGCTTGGGTACTGAACTGAAGACATCCTGATGCATTCTGAATGGATTTCTCTTCATTCAGAATGCATTGGGATAATCCTGATCAGTATCTTTCCGTCCTAGAGCCCCGAGGACGGAACACTAGGATGGAAAGCAAAAACGCAGATGTGAAAGAGGCCTAACCCCTTCACTATCAGCGCCATACATGTATGGCACTGGAGCGAAGTACAAACATGGCGCCCGTCAGCCGAAACCCACGGCTAATGACCGCGACCAGCAATAATCCGATCATAATCATTAAGGCCTTTAGATGTGATTAAGTGTGATCACGTCATCTAAAGGGTGAAACACCTTGACGCTCGCTCTTCCCGAGCTTCTGCGGCCAATAAGGATTTTGGAGATTGATTTCAATATACTGGGTCTCTCTAAAGAGAAATTCTTAGTCTTATGACGTCAGCAGGTGGAAGGCCAACATAATAATTGAGCAATTCTCCTCAAATAATTGGTCTAAAAGACCAATACGAGCTTCAAAACCATAAAAAAGTTAAAAAATTAAAAACTATTGTTCAAAATATCTAAAAAGGGAATGCCATGGGAACAAAACCCATAAAATGGTGGAGGAAATGCGTTTTTTTACAATTCCATCCCATTTGGATTTTTTTCCCCAGCTTCCCACTACATTGTATGCCAATGTACGGAAAAATAAAAAAGTTATTCCTCCAGGAAGATATGGAAGAATATATATCACCACAGAGATCAGCAGCACAGTCAGTCTCAAAGAGGTGGGTGCAAAAATCCTCTAGAAACCAGGTACAAGTTCCTCTGTATATAACATCCAAAAATGAGGCAGCACTCCAACTTCAGTGAACACAAGGTGACCCTCTTTATTTCCCAGGCAACGTTTCAAGCGTGACAAAGGCCTCATTGTGTGGGCCGAAACGTTGCCTGGGAAGTAAAGGGGGTCATCTTGTGTTCACTGAAGTTGGAGTGCTGCCTCGTCTTTGGATGATTATATATATAATCACATAAAACAGTAGTATAAAATAACATCTCGCCCTCACATAAGCTGCGTCCTCTCCCTACACTAATCAGAGCAGTGTGACGTGCGGCGCCACGTGACTCCAGCTTAAATAGAGGCTGGGTCACATGCTGCACTTGGCCAATCATAGCCATGCCATTAGTAGGCATGGCTGTGATGGCTTCTTAGGGCAAGAAGTAAAACGCTAGCTGATTGGCTGCTGTGCAGCCCTTCAGAAAGCAGGAAGAAATCGCCAAACAACGGACCCGAACCCGAACTTTTTTGAAAATGTTCGGGTCTGGATCCGTGTCACGAACAACCCAAAATTCGGTACGAACCCAAACTATGCTCGAACTGTTCGCTCAACACTACTGGCCAGCTTTATTTAACAGGTTGCATAAAAACACAAAACATAAACAGAACACCAGGCTCTAACTAAACAATAGGTCCCTCTCTAGGATGTGGCTCAGCTAACCTCAGTTCACCCAAAATAAACACGCTGTTTGAACAGCAACCTGTGATACTTGCAGTTTTCAGGCTCTGGACCTTCAGAGATCAGAAGTTCTGAGCAAGTGTGTTGTCAGCCCAGTTATCTACCCACTCCCCATGTGCAGCTCCTCAGGACTAGAGATGTCCCGAACTATTCGCTGGCGAACGGTTCCCGGCGAACATAGCTTGTTCGCGTCCGCCGCGGCGGGCAAACATATGCGATGTTCGCGTTCGCCCCTATACTTTATCCTTGACCAAACTTTGACCCTGTACCTCACAGTCAGCAGACACATTCTAGCCAATCAGCATACCCTCCCTCCCAGACCCTCCCACCTCCTAGCAAAAAGCAAGGACGGCATCCATCTTAGATTCATTCTGAAGCTGCAGTGTTAGTAGTTGTAATCGCAATGCGATTAATATAACCTGTATTAATCGCATTGCGAATTTAACTTAGAGCTGGGTTCCTAATGGTTGTATTGCTAGAATATAACGAAGATTGAGAATATAGTGCTATATTCGTTATATTTGTCAATTCTAGCAATGCAACCATTAGGAACTCAGATCTAAGTTGTAATCGCAATGCGATTAATATAAACTGTATTGATCGCATTGCGAATTCAATTTAGAGCTGGGTTCCTAATGGTTGTATTGCTAGAATATAATGAAGATTGAGAATATAGTGCTATATTCGCAATCCACATGCCACAGTCCAGGTGTTAGTCTCCTTAAAACAACTTTTTCATCACTATTGTGGCCAGAAAGAGTTCCTGTGGGTTTTAAAATTCGCCTGTCTATTGAAGTCTATGGCGGTTCGCCCTGTTCGCTCGTTCGCGAACATTTGCGTAAATTCAAGTTCGTGAACGGAAAATTTTATGCTCGCGACATCTCTAATTCTGATCCACAAAGCAGTTTTAAACACTCCTCCCAAATACATATTTGACATTTCTGCTGTGAAATAGAGAATCAGTGTATTTTGGGGAAAAAAAGCAGTATTCATGGTCCACAAAACAGTTGTGCATACAGCGTAGAAATACCAATTTTAATTTGCAGCACGGAACTAGTGCTTTAGTGTGTTTTACTGAAAAAAAAGGCGTGTTCTAGGCCCACAACATAGTTGTGCATAAAGCGTAGAAATACCTACGTTTAATTTCCAGCCTTTAAATACTCCCTTTGTGAATTTTGGAGACAAAAGCCGTGTTCTGGGTCCCGAAACCAGTTGTGCATACAGCGTACAAATACCAATTTTACATTGCAGCCCGAAAATAGTGCTTTAGTGTGTTTTACTGAAAAAAAAGGAGTGTTCTAGGCCCACAAAATATTTGTGCATAAAGCGTAGAAATACCTAGGTTTAATTTCCAGCAGTTAAATACTGCATTTGTGTGTTTTAGTGAAAAAAGCCGTGTTCTAGGTCCCCAAAGCAGTTGTGCATACAGCATACTAATACCAATTTTAAATTGCAGCACGGAAATAGTGCTTTAGTGTGTTTTACTGAAAGAAAGCCATGTTCTAGGCCTAAAAAACAGTTGTGCATAAAGTGTAGAAATACCTACGTTTAATTTCCAGCCTTTAAATACTTCCTTTGTGAATTTTGGTGACAAAAGCTGTGTTCTGGGTCCCCAAACCAGTTGTGCATACAGCATACAAATTCCTACGTTTAATTTCCAGCAGTTAAATACTGAATTTGTGTGTTTTAGTGAAAAAAGCCGTGTTCTGGGTCCCCAAAACAGTTGTGCATACAGCGTAGAAATACCAATTTTAAATTGAAGCACGGAAATAGTGCTTTAGTGTTTTTTACTGAAAAAAAGGCGTGTTCTAGGCCCACAAATTAGTTGTGCATAAAGCGTGGAAATACCTACGTTTAATTTCCAGCAGTTGAATACTGCATTTGTGTGTTTTAGTAAAAAAAGCTGTGTTCAGGACTGAAATAGTGCATTAGTGTGTTTAAGGAAAAAAAAGCCGTGTTCTTGGTTCACAAAGCAGTTGTGCATACAGCTTACAAATACCTACGTTTAATTTTCAGCTGTTAAATAGTGCATTTGTGAATTCTGGGGGGGAAAAACATCAATCCTGGTCCACAAAGCAGTTTAAAATACACCGCCCAAATACCTATTTTACATGTTTGCTGTGAAATAGTGCATTAGTGTATTTTTGTGAAAAAAAGCCGTATTCTTGCTTCAAAAAGCAGTTGTGCATACAGCGTAAAAATACCTCATTTATATTTTTGCTGTGAAATAGTGCATTAGTGGATTTTTGGGAAAAAAAGCGGTATTCTTGGTTCACAGAGCATTTTTATGACACGGGAACTGCCTTAGTGTTAGTGAACTTAATTGTTGACTATTGGCAGTTAAATTTACACCTTCCTAACGTGCGAGTAGGCAACAGAATCTGCAGCGTTATTTGGTAGGCCAGAATGCCGCTCTACGGATAGTGAGGCCAGAAGAAGTACAGGCGATAGTAGATTCGGTGGCTGACAGTGGCGCCAGTTCTTCACAGTATCTCCCACCCAGTCCTTTGCAGAAAGCTCAGAGTTGGCACCTGCAGCCCATGCCCATCAGTCTTTCACCTCACCCCATTGTAAAGCAGCCTGAGCTCCAAGTCATGCAGCAGACTCTTATGTTTTTTGATAACTCTGCTGGCAGAGTTTCCCCGGACCATCCACATAGCCCTACCCCAGAAGTGGAAGACATTGAATGCACTGATGCCCAACCACTTATGTTGCAGGATGAGGACATGGGAGGACCACCACAGCATGTCTATTCAGTGTGCAGACTGACAAGGAGGGCAGGGGTCAAGAATGGGTGGAAGATGATGTAGAGGACGATAAGGTCCTAGACCCCGCCTAAACTCAAGTTCATGCTAGTGACATGTGCATTTCTGAGAAAGAGTCGGTGGTCGCACAGAGGCAACAGCACAGCAAAAAACGGAGCAGGCTGTAATAGCGGAGCAGCCGTGCACGAGACAGTACGCCTTCTACTGCCCACCGCACCCAGGGACCTAGCACACCAAAGCCAGCTCCAAGGAGTTCATTGGCATGGCAGTTCTTAAGACAATGTCCTGACGACAAGACACGAGTGGTTTGCAAGTTGTGCCATCAGAGCCTAAAGCGAGGCATAAACATTCTAAACCTGAGCACAACCTGCATGACCAGGCATCTACATGCAAAGCACGAACTTAAAAACAAAGAAAGGTCTCAGGCTCCTCCTGCTTCCTCTTCTGCTGCTGTCTCTGCCTCTTCCTCCACCTCTGGAGTCACAGTGGCACCTGCCACCCAGCAAACAGAGGATGTCCCACCAACACCACCACCACCTCGGTCATCATCACCAAGCATCTCCACCATGTCACATGCAAGCGTTCAGCTGTCCATCTCCCAAACACTGGAGAGAAAGAAAAAATACCTACCTACCCACCATCAATCCCTGGCCCTGAAAGCCAGCATTTCAAAATTACTGGCCTTTGAAATGCTGTCATTCCGTCTGGTGGAGATAGACTGTTTTAAACAGCTGATGGCGGTGGGTGTCCCACAGTACGTCGTTCCCAGCCGCCACTACTTTTCCAGGTGAGCTGTCCCTTTCCTTCACAACCAAGTGGAGGATAAAATCAAGTGTGCACTGCACAACGCCATCTGTGGCAAGGTCCACATAACCACAGATACATGGACCAGTAAGCACGGGCAGGGACGCCTCCAAGTACTGACTGATGGTTCTGCCCCATTCAACTTCTGGGTCTCCAAATTGTCCACATGGCCTGAGCTTGCCCTTTATGCCTTGGAGGTGCTGGCATGCCCTGCAGCCAGTGTATTGTCTGAACATGTATTTAGCACAGCAGGGGGCGTCATTACAGACAAACACAGTCGTCTGTCCACAGCCAACGTGGACAAGCTCACGTTCATTAAAATAAACCAGGCAAGGATCCCACAGGACTTGTCCGTACCTTGTTCAGAATAGACATATTTAACCGCCTCAACCATACATTCTTGTACTCCAGTGCACTTATTCATTGAATCCTTTTTTCTATGTGTACCATTATTTTGGTGGCTACCCCAATTTGAATGAACCTCTCCTCTGTCTGGGTGCCAAGGGCCTACTCTTCTGATAGTAGCCTGTTCTATTGGTGGGTGATCTGAAGCCTGTTTTGCAGTAAATTGACCTCTCCTCTATCTGGGTGCCAGGGGCCTACATTTTTGATAATCCCCTGTTGCATTGGTGGGTGACATTAACCTCTTTTTGCCGTGAATTGACTTCTTCTCTGTCTGGGTGCTAGGGGCCTACATTTCTGATAGTGGTCTGTTGCATAGGTGGGTGACATGATGCCTGTTTTGCCGTGAATTGACCTCTTCTCTTTCCGGGTGCCAGGGGCCAACATTTCTAATAATCACCTGTTGCATTTGTGGGTGACATTAACCTCCTTTAGCCGTGAATTGACCTCTCCTCTGTCTGGGTGCCAGGGGCCTACATTTCTGATAATCGCCTGTTGCATTGGTGGGTGACATTAACCTCTTTTTGCCGTGAATTGACCTCTTCTCTGTCTGGGTGCCAGGGGCCCAACATTTCTGAATATCACCTGTTCCATTGGCGGGTGACATTAACCCAGTTTTGCCAGTGATAAGCCACAGCTGTGCATTGCTGGCAGGAAGCCAAATTTTGTAAAAATATCCTTTACTGATCAAAAGATGACTACAAATGCTTGCTGATAGATGCGCTGCTGATGGCATTCCCACCTAGCGCCTTCCCAACCTCCTATTCCACCTCCTCCTCCGAGTTTGCAATTAATAATGTTTCATTTTTATTTATTTATTTTATTTTAAGTCATTTCCTTATCTAGTTTTGTTTGCAGGGCATCTACCTACATTTTGCTGCCTTTTGCAGCCCTCTAGACCTTTCCAGGGCTATTTTACAGCCATTTTAGTGCCTAAAAGTTCGGGTCCCCATTGATTTCAATGTGGTTCGGGGTTAAGTTCGGATCCCATTTCAGTGATGTTCAGCTGAACTCGTCGAACCCGAACATCCAGGTGTCCGCTCAACTCTACTCAAGATTCATTTTGGGTCCGGTTCGCCGAATTTTTTAAAAAGTTTGGTTTGGACCCGAATCAATTCGGGCTGAATCAAAGTTGCTCCAACTGCCCTGAAAGTTTGCATATAACCCCATCTAGCCTCATAGGAAAACTTGTTATCTCTTTTCGTTTATTTTTTTATGAATTTTTTTTCCATCCAAGTTCCATCCAAGTTTTTTTCCATCCAATGCAGACCCATTGAAATGAATGGGTCCACATCCTATCAGCAAAAAAAGCAGAATGGTCAAGGAAACAAAATACGGTCGTGTGCATGAGGCCTAAATAAATACATTTCAACCATGTGAAAAGTGAGGACACTGAAACAGGCATTAGTGGCATGATGCAGCATAGCCTATAATGCGAGAAAATGTTTGTATTGAAGCGGTACATTTTTTACATTTCAACAGTGTGGAAAGTGAGTACACAGAAACTGACCCTCAACCAAGCCGAGATGGGTCTGGTCTACATCTCAGAATCAGCCAGAGGAGTGTGAAGATCCTCCTGAATCCAGGCTTGGTTCATTTTGACAAAAGTGATATTTTGGACACTGGCAGAGGACAACTTTGAGTGTGAACATAACCCCTGGGGCGCTGAAAACTCTGTCTATGATGACAAAGGAGGCAGGATAAAAAAAAAGTGTTGTGTCAGTTCAGACAACTGTTCCAGTCTGCCTGCCCAGAAATCAATGGGGTCAGGGAATTGGGTATGTAGCAGAGACTGGCCATAGTTTAGTTAGGCTCAACCTAGGCTTTGAGACGGGAGCTGTCGGCTTGCTGACTGGTCTCTGCCGGGCGGGCCACATAGAAAAACTGCTCCATCATGCTGAGGAGGCTGAAATGGCTGCTTCTCCAACTACCACTGCTGCGGCTTCTGTTGCTTGTTGCCATGGGAGGGGACTGACACTGCAGGGGGCGAACTTGCATTAACTTACTGTGTAACTGCATCTTATATGTATGTTGTGACATACTTTATATCTTGTACAGAACTGTGGGAAGGGTTAGTGAACACTAAGAAACTTTTGGGACTTTCTAGCTAATAATGAAAAGCTGGTAATTTTCCAAAGCTACTAGTGATAGGCACGAATATTCAAATCGTGAATTTTAATCGCGAATATTGCCACTTCTAAAATTCATGAATATTTTGAATATAGTGATATATATTTATAATTTTCAAATATTCTAGATTTTTTTTCATCTGAACCCATGATCCCTCCCTGCTTCTTGCTTGTGGGCCAATGAGAAGGCTGCAATGTCTTTGTCTGAGCTTAGCAACATCCCTAGCAACCAATAGGAAAGTTGCCTACCCCTTTAGTATATAAGAACCTCCCCAGCAGCCATTGTATGCAGTATTTTGCAGATCTGAGAGAGACAGCAGTGTTATTGCTGTGCTCGCTGCTTTCCTGTGTCATTACATTAGATAGTTAGTTAATATATATATTTATTTATATTATATTACGGATAGTTAGTAGGAGACAGTCGGTGTAGGTTAGATTGTGATATATTGTATCTGATCAGGTTCTGCTGTTCATACATACATGCTACATACATAGTGCTGTGATGTCACAAGTTCACAGCAGTACTTAGTGCACCAATCACTAATATGTAGCCTGACCTGTTGAGGAGAGTGGGGCAGCAGCAGTAAACTGGTGATGCCACTGATACTGTGGGTGCAGCAGGCGCAAAACATGCATCCCAGCAAAGAAAATGGACAGGTCCGTTTGACTCTGTCTCTCACACCAGGCACTTATCCACCTCCTCCAGCTCCTCCACTATGGACATCCTGCTATACCCAACAGCAGCAGTTGCTCACACTTCCCCTTCCCTCCTAGCCCATGTGTCAAGTCAAGCATTGCCACGTGGTGTTGGAGCTGATCGGCCTGGGTGAAAGTATTTGGTAAAGTAAGTCAAGCAGCAAACATCCCGCGGCCTGTCTGTCTGGTTTAGCTCTATTATTATTTCTAAAAACTTGGTTTTGTCTGGCAAAACTGATGTGTCATAGCCATTGAGAATTAATGAGGCTCTAATGCAAGTTTATGAGAGACGGTAGTTTTAACATTGTATTTGTTTGTGCCAAGTTTCTCCACTCCCCGCCTTCTACTGGACGGTTTTAGTTTAGCCAGAAATTGTATATAAGGAGAGCAATCAGAGCCCCTGATACTAGGGTGCTCTTGTTATTCTATACATAATTCAATATTTTATATAAAAGTGGTATAAAAAGAAAAGTAAACATCTATAGGTATCTATAAAAATATCACAGGATCCACCCCATCAGGTGAACATCATAAGAGAAAAATAAAAACAGTGGCAAAACAGTCATTTTTTGGTCACCATGCCTCACAAAAAGTGTAATACCAAGCAATCAAAAAGTCATTTGTACCCCAAAATAGTACCAGTGAAAACGTCAACTCTTCCCGCAAAAAATGAACCCCCACATAAGACAATCGTTCAAAAAATAAAAACCAATGAAGCCCGTAAACCAATCCATGTGTCCTTATAACAGTTTACCACCACATAAGGGGTGTTGTCGTATTCAGGAGAAAATGAGTAACAAATTATTGGGTGCCTTTTTTCCTGTTTTCCCTTGTGAAAATGAAAAATTTGGGGTAAGGCAACATTTTATTGGATATAAATAAACTTCATTTTCACAGCCAAGTGTTTCTAAATTTGATAAAACATTTATGGGATCAAAGTGCTCATTAGACCCCTTAATAAATTCTTTGAGGGGTTTTCTTTAATTCATGTGGAACACTTCAAGGGTTATCAAAGTTTGCAACATCAGTTTTGAATAATTTGAGGGGTTTAGTTTCTAAGATCGGGTTATTTATGGGTGGTTTCCATTAGCTAAGCCCCTCAAAATCTCTTTATAACTGAATTGGTACTTACAAAAATGGTTTCGGAATTTTCTTGAAATTTTGAAAAATTGCTTCTGAAATTCTAAGCCTTCTATCGTCCTAAAAAAAAAATTAAATGACATTTACAGAATGATGGCAACATAAAGTAAACAATTGGGGAATTTGATTGAAAACTATTTTATGAGGTATTACTATCTGTCTTAAAAGTAAAGAAATTCAAATTCACAAAATTGCTAATTTTTCAAAATTTTTGATAAATGTTGATTTTTTTTTTATAAATATAGGTGAAATATATCGACTCACATTTACCCTTGTTATGAAGTACAATGTGTCATGAGAAAACAGTCTCAAAATGGCTTGGATAAGTAAGGCTACATGCACATGACAGTTGTTTTTCTCGGCTTCCGTTTGAGTTTTTTTTGCAGATTGGACAGGAACCCATTTATTTCAATGGGTCAGCAAAAAAATGCTGACAGTTCATCCGTTTGTGTTCCGTGTCTGTTGTCCGTGTTTCACTTCAGCAACAAAAAGTTGTGCATGTCCTACTTTTTTCTCATTTGCGGACGAAGATAGGCATTTATTACAAGGGATCTGTGAAAACAAAGGAATCCTCCAAAAAAAACTGATGGATCATCAGTTTTTTTTGCTGATCCCGTGTGCATGTAGCTTAAAAGTGTTCCAAAGTTATTACCACATAAAGTGACACATGTCAGATTTGCAAAAAATGGCCTGGGTGGGAAGGTGAAAACAGGCCTAGGGTAGAAGTGGTTAAGACAAAAGAGGGTACTTGGTAACCCATAGTAAACAAAATTGAAGACTAACAAATCAGATTGGCTGGTGATCCCACTTAAATAAAGCATGTATAAATGTTTCCACCCTTACTTTAGCTCAAATTTGGTTAAGGATTCTAATTACTTATGAAACCGATCTAATACGATATCCCAACATGCTAGAAAAACACTTGACAGACTGCAATTTTCAACACCACCACTGAGGTGGTTGGGAGAACAGACAAACTTGAAAGACAAGAGGTGCATAGAGGTGAATGTCAGCATGGATGGATCATCTAATCAGAAAAATGGTGTATAGTGATCTATTCTGTAATACAAGCAAAATTAAATGTCACATCCTAAGCCTAGGACAGCAAACAGTATCTATACAAACCATCAGAAAATGTTTTACGACAAGCCAGATGTCCAGCTCCAGGTGTTCCATTGACCTCATGCGACTGCTCACAAAGACTATTATGGTGTACTGCTAGACAGCACTGGAAGCTGAAATGAAGGTCTATACTTTTAGGTGATAAGTCCCAATTTTGTCTCAGATACAGTCATAGCCGTAGATTGGTCTGGAGACCACACAGACAATGCCATGAAAAGCCTTTGCAAGGGAACGTCACACCATTGCTACTTCTGGGATTATGGTATAGGGTAGCATAATGTATGGTAGCTGGACCCCTCTAGTCTTCATTTCTGGTACACGAACAGCTCAGTGTTACAATGATTTGGAAGTGAAACCAATGGTACTGCCATTTCTCCAAAGTGTCCCAGGAGCCATTTTTGAACAGGACAACATATTTTCCATGCTATTGTGAGCATCCTGCATGAGCATGACCTAAACATTCTACCATGGCCTTCAGCAACTCTAGACTTGTCTCCGTCAACAATCTCTGGGACATCATTGGATCCTGATGATTTTGGGTGTGCAGCAAAGCATTCCTCAGACAGCCATTAATAACCTAATTGCTAGCAAGCTAAGGCATGTGAGTGCGTGTCTGTCTGCTTTTGGCACCTTATACTTAATATTGAATAAATTTAGATGTTCTGAATATTTTGTCTACTGATCCTGTGATTTACATAATTCCACTACTTTTCCTTCTTGATGTTGCAATTTCAAAGTTCAGGTGTATATATAATATACCTTCTCATTTCAGCTACAACATTGATATCTAGTGACAGCACCCAATATTACAACACCATTCCACCATTCTATATAGAGATGACCCAACTGAATTATAAGAATCAATTTGTCTCATCAAGCAGGGTTGTGAGCCTGCAACAGGGTGTCTCCAAATCCACCTACCACTTGATTGACAGGGCTGGACATATTACCTGGCCTTGAAAATCCCACACCTGTGCAGCCACTTCAAGTGACAGTGCAATCACAAAGGCTCAACTTCTACGACTGGGGCAGTTAATGTGCATGAAACGCTATACTTCAGAGGAACAGCATGTATAGGAGAGTTAACAGTAACAGTCATAACACGTTAACTAGATGTGATAACTCACAACGTGTGACTGTTAACTCACTACATCTGTACTGTACATACAAACAGTTTTAAAAAAAGATACCTACTAGATATGAGCAAGATTCGTTATGAATTTCACAAAAATTTGTCTGCCAAACAAATCTGAAGCTTTTGCATCGCTTAACAACTGTGTCCAGTGCCATTTTACTGTGAATATAGGTGGGGAAAACAATGAGAGAGGAAGAAGATGGAGGACCACGTGATACTGGGAGGAAGTGGGGGGCCCTTGCCCTAATTGTCTTAGAGGCTGAAAGCCTGATCGGCCAGTCAGGGGGCAATAGGCAGAGAGATCCTTCGGGAGAATCACCATTCTGAGTTCAGAAGAAGAATCACCATTCTGTGTTCAACTTCTGACCTGGAAGGATGTCTAACATTAAGCTATTACAGACACAACCTACTAATGTAGTGTGATAGGGACACTCAGGGGTGCACATAGCCTTTTTGTCATCTGAGGTGAAAAGTAATTTGGCACAGCCTCCCAATATCCATGTCAGAAAATCCAGTGCAACTGCTGTACGTGTTGCAGAAATATGTTTAAGATCTGGCCTTATATTAAAGAGTTAGCAAAACCACTATTTGTATTATTATCATTTGTAGTTGTTAGTGGAGGGGTTATCGTTCTATGTAAGTGAATGATACAAGTACCTGGTGCCCTGTGGTTACTCACCTCCTCTCTGTTATCTGCTACTCCAATTCTTTGTTCACAACTGAATCCAGGGATCCTGCCATACAAACAACTAGGAATAGGTGTGTAGTTAATAACACTCAGAGGGATAGTCAGGGACAGGTTTACACCTGTAAGGCTAGTTTCACACCCTGTTGGAACAGCCCGGGGAATACTAAGCGTTAGTGTAAAGCTAGCCTAACAAGCTAGTATATACAGCGTATATACAAACATATATACAGCATATGCACACACACTGTACTACACATACATTATATAGCATAAAAAAGAAAAGTCTGGTACCGTGTTAGCCAATAGAAAACTAGTTCAGTGCTCTCATTAAGAGAAGCAAAATAGGAGTATTGCAGGTTTAATACCTTTTAATGGCTAACAAAAATAGAAGTAAAGATGTTACATAGCGAGCTTTCGAGACATCACCAGTCCCTTCATCATTGTGCTACAATAATATATATATATATATATATATATATATATTATTACAATAATATATATATATATATATATATATAGTTAAGGCTGATGAGTCAGCCTGTATTTGTGGGAGGGGCAGAGGCCTTTATAAACGAGGCACGGCCTCACCCACAGGCATGCGTTCTCAGGTCCTGAGGGGCGTGTCTTCATCCCTGACCCAAGCAGCTCACACCAGCATCAGCTATGCTGAAGTGCACTTGACTTGTAAGTATTTATTGGCCGCGGTGCCCTGAGCCGGCCAAAGCTTCTCACGGTAAGGATGACTCGGGCTCAGGGTAGACCGCTGCTCTGGGTTTGCTTTTGGCCAGGCTTGCAGGTCAGGTAGGGCTCCAACCGCTTCAGGCACACGGATCATCCTTGATCTCCCTCCCCGCCTTGATCTCCCTCCCCGCCTTGAGCTTTCCCTTACCTGCACTCGCGGCCACGCCGTTGGCTTACTTGCACGTGCGGCACGCTCATGTTCTCGCATGGTCACTGTATTCGTCAGTCTCTGGTCTTTCGTTCGTCGCCTCTAGTGTCGCAGTCACAGGGAGTCTGCCTCCAGCATTTTCAGCCCTACTAACCATGCTCCCTTAAATTCGTCTGTCTAGCACCCAGCTGCCATATTATACCAGCATTGCAAGGAGGAATAATGGAGGGAAAGCAACAATTTAACTAAAACATAGCTATTTTACTGGAGAGCGGTTCTGTTATAAAAAAAAAAATATTTAAACTGGATTTTGTGTTACTGTTTTGCATTCATGCCTCGGTTCACATTCACTCAGATTGGTCTCTCTTGGTCTGATTTATTCACGAAGATTAGTCTCCTTGCCTTAGCTGGCCAAAACAATCGGCTTGATTTACTTCAGCTGAGGCCAATAAGGCAATAGGAGTGAGTTCCTACTATGTATAAAAAAAATAAAAAAAATTAACTTTTTGCTTTGTATGTCTTGATGAAGGGTTATGATTATTTTTTGTGGAGGCTCGCACGTGTGGCTTTTGCCATTAGAGCCTCACTCGCTTATCATTTTTTCTCTGACATTTATTTTCTAGGTTTTCTTTAAAAGCAGTCATCCCAAGCCTTGCCTTTTCTTATATCACCATCTCCCAGGTTCACACTTTCTCCCACTTACCCTCTCTAGATTCTTGCTTCCCCTTGCTCCCCGTGGTTACTTTTTCTCTTGCCCGTCCTTGCCTTATAAACCCATTCTCCGCTGTTCCAGATCCCCCGCTCCCCATTCCAGCATCATCAGTACTCGGGCCGGCGCCGCTCCCCTGGGGACCCTTTCCGATACGAGGGCCGCAAGGGCAACCAGCTTCGGCGCTCCTCCAGTTACCGCTCCAGTCCAGTTAGTGACCATCATCCTCTGGCCAGCAGAAATGACAGGTATCTTAGTTCGCAGTCCGTCTCAAGTTGGAGCAGGCAGTAGAGCTCAATAACATTATTTTGCCAGAAACTCACACTCTGCTACACTGTACCGAGTCGGGGATCCAGCTTTAAACCACTATTAAAACGCTCTGTGGCCCCCTAGTGGTGAGAACTGGTGAGTGGAAGTTTTTCATAGTGTCAGCTGCAGCACTTCGAGCATAGCTCCGCATGTCATTATGTTTAAAAAATAAACAAAAATATTTAGCCCACTCGGATCCTGCCCTCGCTTCTCATCCATCAATCACCACCACACCCTTCTCCCGTCTATTCTCTTGTATTTTTTTTTTCAGGTTTAAGTTTGTTAATTTCCATGTCTATCGCCTGTTACATTTCAGGCTTACATTTATTAATTTAAATGTATGTTGCCTGTTATGTTTCAGGCCTATGTTTATTAATTTCCATGTCTGTCACTTGTTACATTTCAGGCTTACGTTTTTTCATTTCCATGTCTGTCACTTGTTACGTTTCAGGCTTACGTTTACTAACTACTAATGTCTGTAGCCTGTTATGTTTCAGGCTTATGTTTACTAACTACTAGTGTCTGTCGCCCGTTACGTTTCAGGCGTATGTTTACTAACTACTGATGTCTGTCGCCTGTTATGTTTCAGGCTTACGTTTACTAACATTGTCTGTCACCTGTTATGTTTCAGGCTTACGTTTATTAACAATGTCTGTCTGCTGTTACATTTCAGGCTAATGTTTACTAACTACTGATGTCTGTCGCCTGTTACGTTTCAGGCTTACGCTTACTAACTACTAACGTCTCTCGCCTGTTACGTTTCAGTCTTACGTTTACTAACTACTGATGCCTGTTACGTTTCAGGCTTACATTTACTAACATTGTCTGTCGCCTGTTATGTTTCAGGCTTACTTTACTAACATTGTCTGTCGCCTGTTATGTTTCAGGCTTATTTTACTAACAATTTTAATTTCTCATGCTTTCTTTCAGGTCATGCGGGTGGCAGAACAAGTAGGGCTTTCCTCTCCAGCATTTCAGTCTCTGATCACGGTCTAAAGGCATACATCTCTTCAGCCAAGTCTCTTGTGTAAAAGTCTTGGTCTGTTAATACGGCTTGAAATTACAAAACCGCCTGGTGTGTTTATAGTAAATTTGCACTCCTTCATCCATGGAAGGACATCGACAGGACCTACTATATTATGGCCTCTTTAGCTTATTGCCATATTGGTCTTAGGCTCTCTTACAACACAATTAAATTGTATTTGGCCGGGGTCCAGCATTTCTTTACGGTAGAAGATCCAGTTAGTAGGCTGGTCTGGACATCTCAATCGATAAAAGTAACCCTTAGGGGCATACAGAAGAACAGTGAAGGGACTGTCTCAAGGAGACAGCCAATATTAGGGGAACTATTCAGGAATCTCTCTTCCTCCCTAGATAGTAATCCTTTTGGGGCCCATTCTAGCATAGTTATAAAGGTGGCCATGTATCTCGGTTTCTTCGGTTTCCTGAGGTCAAGGGAATTTACTAGTTCTTCTGATAGAACCTAAAACGTAACCAAGAGTCAGGTTGTATGGTGCAAAGACCATTTCACACTGTATCTCCGGTCCTTCAAAACATCGCAGGTCAGTTCCCCAGTGGAAGCCAAGCACTTCCAGTCCTTTATGATTGGTACCCAGTTAAGGTTTTTCAATAGATTATTGTGGGTTCTGGGTAACTCTGTCCTGGATAGCCCACTACTTCTATTCAAAGCCCGAGCCATCACCTCATCTCAACTCCCCACGTTCCCTAGCGGCTACACCAGGCATCGACCCCCAATGCCATTTCAGATCACTTGTTCCACATTGAGGTTGCATCAGCAATGTCAAAGCATCCTGTCATCAGCAAGATAGGACAGCGGCCTTTTCTTGTTTTGACCGATGCATTCCGAACCCTCATGCAGAGAATTCTGTTGCGCTTTGCAGTTTGGCTTTGTGATTTGGTTGTACTGCCAATTAAGTTCTTTCCTACACTACACGGCTTGGTTTCTGCCACCTTATAGGCCTACTCATGGCAATGGCAAAGGGCACAACTCAGCCATTCAGTCAGGTCAACCAAGACATGTCTAGTTAGGTTAGGTTAGTCTTGGTGCTATCTCCCTAGGGTTTCCAGGCATTCCGTGGCCATAGCGATGACCACAAGTAGTTAAGGCTGATGAGTCAGCCTATAATTGTGAGAGGGGCGGAGGCCTTCATAAACGGGGCACGGCCTCACCCACAGGCATGCGTTCTCAGGTGCCCCACCCTCCCTCCCCTTTTCAATTTTTGTAGGATACACTAATGAGTGGGAGGGCACTCAAAACATATGAGGACACAGCAGGTACAAATGCAATCAATAAGAGTAATATTTAATAGAACCAATATAAAACACACATAAAGTATAAAATAAAGTATAAATCAATTCATTTAAAATACTGAATCATTGGGTGGCCAGCCCAGTGACCAGTCTCTCAATTGCACTTAAATATCACACATAGATGTGGAATAAAATCATATTTGCACTTCTGGCTCTAGCAGTCAAGCCCTTTTGATGGCAAAAAAAAATTTCAGTACGGCTATGTTGATCAAGCACCAGTTTAAACTTGCATACACCGTTGTAGTCAGTTGATAATATCGGCAAGTGTTTTCTTTTAAGCCTACATAAGTTCAGAGTACTGCACAGTATATTAAAAAAAAAATCGGTGTCCACGCCCTATTCATTTGGCAAATGCTGGCGTTCAAAGTACTTGTACAGTGCAGTGCCCCAATAATTAGAAGTGCATTAGGTGAGTGGCATATATGAGAATTAATCCTGGTTACATTACCACCCTTCTGAGGTCTTTCTATCACCGGCGTTCTTCTGAGCGGGGCGCTGCATGCTACCACTCTCTATTCTCTTCCAGGACCTGTGGTAATGTCATGTAGGGGGAGTGTTACATGTCTCAATGGTGCGATCATGTGATTTCAGCGCTGGATACCTTTTCAAGCCGATTGTCTCCTCTGTTAATGTAGCACTTGTTGGGAGTAAAATAAGCTTTGTTAAGTATCTTTGTAAAGCATGCTTGTTTTCCTGCAGTCCTGTATCCCTCACTGCTGTAATCCCAGAAGTGTTTCGGGGCAATTACGATCCCCTTCTTCAGTGAGTAAGCAAAATAAATGTGGAGCCCCAGTTATGGGTCTACAACACAACGAAAGCCAGATATCCCTCAAAGGATATAATGCCTCGGAGACTACTCAAACACAACAATAGCTGATCTCAGGGAGACCAGCTACAAAAAGCATTGTTGTGTTGAGACTCTTAAGTGAGGCTCCACGGTGTTTTTTGTAGCTGGTCTCCCTGAGATCAGCTATTGTTGTGTTTCAGTAGTCTCCGAGGCATTGCTCCCGGTTAGCCAGAATCCTACTCCACACTGATGAGGGGCAACACCCCGAAACAGCTGTCTGTGGATGGATACCTAGCTTAGGTTTTCCCTGTCACATCCTTAAAGCTTGTAAAAAAGCGGGATCTTGACATAGGGGCCACTTAATATGGTGGATTTGGTGATCTCTGTAATGGAGACACCCCTTTGCTTGGTTCTCCTTCCTTTGAGGGATATCTGGCTTTCGTTGTGTTGTAGACCCATAACTGGGGCTCCACATTTATTTTGCATATTCCTGTTTCCCAGGGAACTTTGCACTTCAGATTGCTGTGTTGAGATTCTTAAGTGAGGCTCCGCGGTGTTTTTTGTAGTTGGTCTCCCTGAGATCAGCTATTGTTGTGTTTCAGTGAGTAAGAAGTGAGGAGAAATATGCGTCTTTTTTATAGCATATGGCTTGTTACTAAGTATTGTGGGTAAGTGAGGGACACAAAAACTGCGGTGTGGATCATTAGGAACACAGAATGAGCCGGTTGAAGTCTTATCCATTATACCTCTTATCCCTTGTATTTTTATATCATAAAGTGGGTGAATAGAGAGAATATGAGAATGAACATGAAAAATTTTAAAATATAGAAAATATATAAAAACGCATCTGCGTTTTTCATGTGTTTTTCCTTGAAACCATAAAATTAGCATATACTTGGCTACAATACGATGTCTGAAACTTCTATATACGAACACATAACATATATTTCGATACATATTGATGGGTGATAGTAAACAAAGGGCTGACAACAGTTGATAGACAGAGCCTTGATAGATGGGAATGTGGTGTCGTCAGATGGGAATTTACTAGTTCTTCTGATAGAACCTAAAATGTAACCAAGGGTCAGGTGGTATGGTGCAAATACCCTTTCACACTGTATCTCCGGTCCTTTAAAACATCTCAGGTCATTTTACCAGTGGAAGCCAAGCACTTCCAGTCATTTATGATTGGTACCCAGTTAAGGTTTTTCAATAGATTATTGTGGGTTTTGGGTGACTCCGCCCCGGATAGCCCACTACTTCTATTCAAAGGCCGAGCCCCACCCTCCCTCCCCCCCCCCTTTTCATTTTTATTTCCATGGGGTATGCCCCCTTATAGGCCTACCCACGGCAATGGCAAAGGGCCCAACTCAGCCATTCAGTCAGGTCATCAAAGACACGTCCAGTTAGGTTAGGTTAGTCTTGGTGCTATCTCCCTAGGGTTTCCAGGCATTCAGTGGCCGTAGCCATGATCACAAATATATATATGTATATATATATATATATATATATATATATATATATATACATATTTATATATTATTGTATTACGCCTCCTGAAGGGACTGGTCTCGAAAGCTCACTATATAACATCATTACTTCTATTTTTGTTAGCCATTAAAAGGTATCAAACCTGCAATACTCCTATTTTGCTTCTCTTAATGAGACCACTTATATAGCATATACACACTTGGTTGAACTTGATGAAATTCTGTCTTTTTTCAACCGTATTAACTATGTAACTGTATACACCACAAACATATAGCAAATACACTGTCATACACAGCAGATGTACACAAATACATATCACATATACACTGCACAGACACATAAATAGAGTATATAAAATATACACACAGCATCTACACACATATATAGTACATACCCACACAGGGCTGGCTCCTGGTTCATGTGGGCTCTTGGGCGATAAATCTCAGTGGGTCCCCCTGTGGAATTTTTTTTACAGTGATCTATCCCCCTCTGGCTCCCACTCAGTATAATGTATACAGTATAGTGACCCCAGTGATCCCCCTACAGTATAATAACCCCTAGTGACCCCCAATATACTGTATGGGGGTCATTGGGGCTAATTATACTGTATGAGGGGTCATTGGGGATCATTATACTGAATGGGGGCACTACACTATGTGTGTGTGTGGGGGCACTACTCATTGTACTGTGTAAGGGGCACTCACACAATAAAAGCCCCTCCCCAATGGCCCCTAAACGCAGTATTATAACCCAGGCCCCCTCATAGTCTAATGACCCCCCCAGTGGCCCCCTAACATAGCTGTCATTGCTGGAGCACAGTCCTTTAATTCACTTACTGCAGCTCATCTCCCAGCACTCCTGCACAGCAGTGAGACACACATCATAACATAACATGTCTGTTTTCCTTTAAATGTTCTCACTGTGTGTAGCAGAGGTAACGCAGTGAAAGCGGCTAAATTTGTCCAGCACACAAATACACTATTTGAGTAGTATATTCTTAGATAACACCCCCGTTACACTCTAACCTCCTGTCCCTGCTCCACACAGCAACCTGTCCAGTGGCGTAACTAGAAGTGACTGGGCCCCACAGCAAATTTTTGAATGGGGCCCCCTCCCCCAGTAATTTTTTCACAACCCCTTCCTTTCATGCTGCCCCCTTTCCTGTGGCTAGTAAAGATTGCTCTCTCAGACCAGGCCCAGTAGCTGTTCCATCCGTTTTCTACACTGTCTATACTGCCACTGTATATGATTTCATTGTGTAATAATGTTGAGGGGCCCTGACAAAGTCTTTTAGTACTTCTCCTCCTCTTGGATGGGCCCCTTCTGGGTCAGGGCCCCAAAGCAGCCGCTTCCCCTGCTTCCCCTATAGTTATGCCCTTGAACCTGACAAAAGACAGAATGTAAAATGGCAGACAGATCAGGTCTATTAATAAGGTAGGGGGTATGTCCATGTGCTGAAATGTCTTAGTTGGCTGTGCTGTACCACCTTATGGATGTCTCATGGGTCAAAAATCTCACAATGTAAAAAAATATGGCGCCGACGAATATCCCCATATGTTCACATGTTCGGCGAATCGCGAATTAGGAAACGACCGCCGGGCGAACCTCAAGGCCATCTCTACGTGAATGTAGTCACGTGAATGATGACGAGGTAGAGGTATTTGTGAATAGTGATGAGCGGCAGGTGCCATATTCGATTTCGACGAAATTCGCGAATATTCGAATGAATATTCGTTTCATATTCGTCGAAATCGAATATTCGTCATTTTTTCTAGTTATCGCGATTAACATGCGATTTAAATAATCGCATATTGCGATTTGTACTTAAGGCTACTTTCCTATTGGTTTCATATCTAGAATTAGCGAGGATGACGAATATGACGAATGTATTCGTCTATTCCTCAAAACGAAGATAACGAAGTATTCTACATCTTCGCTTTAGCTACCTATTCAGTCAACCTCGCTAATTCTAGCAATCAAATAGGAAGGTTGACTATAGAGACAGCTGTGTTAAATTCGCTATGCGATTTTTTTTTTTTTAATAAATAGAATACTTATAATAATTTTATCAAGTAATATAATTATTGTATTAAAAAAAAAAATCGCATAGCGAATTTAACACAGCTGTCTGGTAAGTCAACCTTCCTATTTGATTGCTAGAATTAGCGAATAGCGAAGTTGACGATGACGAGACGAATAGGTAGCTAAAACGAAGATGTAGAATACTCGTTATCTTCGTTTTGAGGAATATGACGAATACATTCGTCATATTCGCTATTCGCTAATTCTACCAAGCCAACCATAACTTCTGTGCTCATGGAGCGTCCCCATCACCATGGGAACGTCTCCATATACTAAAATGTACTGTCGGATTTGAGGAATTACGTTGAAATCGCAATGCGATTAATTCAAGTTATATTAATCGCATTGCGATTTCAACTTAGAGCTGGGTTTATAATGGGTCAGCTTGCTAGAATTAACGAAGTTAACGAATATGGAATATAGCAGCAGTGCTAAGTTGAAATCGCAATGCGATTAATTTAACTTAAAGTATTCGCATTGCGATTTCAACTTAGCACTGCTAGTGCATAGCATTAGCTATACTCCATATTCGTTAATTCTAGCCTATGTAAGATAGCAGTGCTAAGTTGTAATCGCAATGCGATTAATTTAACTTAAAGTATTCGCATTGCGATTTCAACTTAGCACTGCTAGTGCATAGCTATACTCCATATTCGTTAATTCTAGCCTATGTAAGATAGCAGTGCTAAGTTGTAATCGCAATGCGATTAATATAACTTGAATTAATCGCATTGCGATTTCAACGTAATTCCTCAAATCCGACAGTACATTTTAGTATATGGAGATTCTCCCATGGATGGGGACGCTCCACATGAGCACGGAAGTCGGCAGAAGCGGCAACGGGCACTGACTAGAGCAGCCAGGAAGCCAGGAATCCTCAGGACAGGTAAGAACTACTTTTGGGAAGTAGGAAAGAAAAAAATATAACTAAAAAAAAAAAAAACAAAAAAAAAAAATGAATATTCGAAATAGCGAATTTATAGCGCTATATTCGAAATATTCGCGAATTAGCGAAGTGCCGATATTCGCTAAAAAAATTCGCTTTTCGAATATTCGCGCTCAACACTATTTGTGAATGAAATATATGTAGGTTGAGAAGGTAGCAATCCTCTCTGGAGAGAGTGAAATTCATTTTAGGATTTCTTTGTTGGATGTGCACACCTGTTTTTATGGTTTTAGTATGAATTATATATATGATTAAACATTCTGTAGGAAGTTATATAGGTGCCGGGAGGTCTGGAATTGTGGGAAATGGGGGTGGGGTGTATGTGGGTGGGTCTGCTATGTGGATAAAAAGTTGGCCTCTCTGACGAAGCATAAAGTTGAAACCCGGGTCAGGCAATGAAGAGATTTCTATGATTGATATGCTGTTTTAAAAGTCCATGTTTGTGAGTATAATAAATGCTTTTATGTGATACATAGAAGTCAGTGCTTCACTATCAGTGCGACCTTCTTGATTTCCCAGAGGCTGTGAAGAAAGAGGATAGCCTGTTGGTGGAGACCAAGGATTCTCCGTGGTTACATCTATTTGCGCACTTTTGTGCTCACGGAGTACGGAGGAAAAAGCATTTTGGTGGAGTGCAATTATCTTCTGTGTCCATATCTGCGGATAAATAACCTGTGAATGAGAGATACTCGGTATTCCGCAGTAGCGCAGTCCTGTGAAAAACGCATTGATTTTACTTTGTGACTTTGACTCACGTCACGTTTGGGACCTGCAGCAACTTAAAGTCCAGGCAACGTATTGAAGATATATATTGTATCTAGGTACACACTTGTATCCGCCAACCAGCCTTCGTGGTATACAGTGGAACACTGTGAACAGATATCGTAACACAAGACATTGCATTTCACAATAATACATTGTATATATAAACAAGGGCAGGCATCTACCCCATTAAGGGATCATTTTTGGACCACTTGTTCAGAATAAGCCACTGCTTTTTTCGATACAACTGTTTTGTGTTTAACCAAGAATAGGCATCTTCCCCCAGTAATACCTCATGCACATGTCAGTGTTTTGGTCATTGATTTCCATCAGTGATTGTGAGTAGTGTTGAGCGAACAGTTCGAAAATCGTTCGGGTCCGTACCGAATTTTGGGGTGTCCGTGACACGGACCCGAACCCGGACATTTTTTAAAAAGTTCGGGTTCGGGTCCGGTGTTCGTCGATTACTTCCCGCTTTCTGAAGGGCTGCATAGCAGCCAATCAGCTAGCGTTTTACTTCTTACCCTAAGAGCCCATCACAGCCATGCCTACTAATGGCATGGCTGTGATTGGCCAAGTGCAGCATGTGACCCAGCCTCTATTTAAGCTGGAGTCACGTAGCGCCGCACGTCGCACTGCTCTGACTAGTGTAGGGAGAGGATGCAGCTTCTGTGAGGGCGAGATAGGCAGGGATAAAGAAGTGATTGAATGATCTACCTTTCTACACCTGTGCATCAGAACAACTCAGCTGAGCTGTTCACTGAAAGTCACTATTTTGTTGAGACTGGCCAGAGCGATTTTTACTGGCACATGTTACTGGGCTGACCGGCGGTGGCCATTTTGGGACTTGTGGTGCGCCAGCACAAGCTGCCACAGAGTCTAAACCAAATCTCCAAAGAAGTGTAAAATCTACACCTGTGAATCAGAACAACAGCGATTCAGCTGCTCAGTCAAAGTCTATTTTTTTTTCTGGCTGGGCAGACCGTTTTCTGACACATGTTACTGGGCTGATAGGCGGCGGCCATTTTGGGACTTGTGGTGCTACAGCAAAAGCTGCCACAACGTCCATTAATCTCATGTAATAGTCGATTTTTTCATAGATATACTACATCAGGGGTTTGGCTGTGCTTGTGTCACCCATACTAACTGCAAAGATATTTAATATATCAGTGGTGAAACTGAAAGTAACCCACTTGGATAGCAAATCCCATGAATGTGCTGTTCCAGCTAGGCTAGCCAGTGCCACTACAGCCGAGTCCAATACTGTCAGCCAGAAATATTTTTTTTTTTATGTGCCAGAAATATAAATTAAAAAAAGCTTTCACCGTAATAATAAAATTATTCTGGTGTTAGACCAGAAGAAGCACTCCTGTTGTAATTAATACTGTAAAAAGGCTTAGGCAATATTTCTCCCAGTGTGGGAAATTTATCTAGCAAAACTCGCATTTAAAAAATTCCGGTGTTCTGAAATACCAGCAGTCCTCTTGTAATTAATACCGCAAAAAGGCATTATATTGTCCAGTGTTGTAATCAATCTGGTGTTTGTTAGACCAGAAACAGTAGGCCTCACGTTTTCGCTCCTGTAAAAAGGAATTATATCTCCCCGTGTGGGAATCTATTTACCAAAACTAGCATTTTAAAAATTCTGGTGTCCAATTTGCAGCAGTCTTCTTGTAATTAATACCGCAAAAAGGCATTATTGTCCAGTGTTGTAATTTTAGTGAAAAAAAGGCCAATTTAATCAATCTGGTGTTTGTTAGACCAGAAACAGTAGGACTCACGTTTGTACTCCTGTAAAAAGGAATTATATCTCCCCGTGCGGGAATCTATGTACCAAAACTAGCATATTAAAAATTCTGGTGTCCAATTTGCAGAAGTTTTCTTGTAATTAATACCGCAAAAAGGCATTATTGTCCAGTGTTGTTATTTTGGTGAAAAAAAGGCCAATTTAATCAATCTGGTGTTTGTTAGACCAGAAACAGTAGGCCTCACGTTTTCACTCCTGTAAAAAGGAATGATATCTCCCCGTGTGGGAATCTATGTACCAAAAATAGCATTTTAAAAATTCTGGTGTCCAATTTGCAGCAGTCTTCTTGTAATTAATACCGCAAAAAGGCATTATTGTCCAGTGTTGTAATTTTGGTGAAAAAAAGGCCAATTTAATCAATCTGGTGTTTGTTAGACCAGAAACAGTAGGCCTCACGTTTTCACTCCTGTAAAAGGAATTATATCTCCCGTGTGGGAATCTATGTACCAAAACTAGCATTTTAAAAATTCTGGTGTCCAATTTGCAGCAGTCTTCTTGTAATTAATACCGCAAAAGGCATTATTGTCCAGTGTTGTAATTTTGGTGAAAAAAGGCCAATTTAATCAATCTGGTGTTTGTTAGACCAGAAACAGTAGGCCTCACGTTTTCACTCCTGTAAAAGGAATTATATCTCCCCGTGTGGGAATCTATGTACCAAAACTAGCATTTTAAAAATTCTGGTGTCCAATTTGCAGCAGTCTTCTTGTAATTAATACCGCAAAAGGCATTATTGTCCAGTGTTGTAATTTTGGTGAAAAAAAGGCCAATTTAATCAATCTGGTGTTAGTTAGACCAGAAACAGTAGGCCCCACGTTTTACTCCTGTAAAAGGAATTATATCTCCCGTGTGGGAATCTATGTACCAAAACTAGCATATTAAAAATTCTGGTGTCCAATTTGCAGCAGTTTTCTTGTAATTAATACCGGAAAAAGGAATTATATCTTCCAGTGTGGGAATTTTGGGGCTAAAAAATAATATATTTTATTGTGGTGCGAGTTGAATCGCAACAATGAGGAAACATTCTATTAAGGGACGAGGACGCGGTCGTGGTGGTGTCCGTGGAGCCTCTGTTGCTGGCAGAGGACGTGGCCGTTCGGCCTCAGGCGCACAAAGTAGTGAACCAACTCCCTCAAGTAGCCGGCAGAATTTACAGCAATATTTGGTGGGGCCCAATGCCGTTATGAGGATGGTAAGGCCTGAGCAGGTACAAGCATTAGTCGATTGGGTGGCCGAAAGTGCTTCCTGCACGTTCACCACATTGTCTTCCGCCCAGTCTTCTGCGGAAAGCGCACAGGTGGCACCTGAAAACCAAGCCCATCAGTCTGTCACATCACCCCCATGCATATCAGGAAAACTGGCTGAGCCTCAAGTTATGCAGCAGTCTCTTATTCTGTTTGAAGACTCTGCTCCCACAGTTTTCCAGGGGCGTCCACCTAGCCCTTCCCCAGCGGTGGAAGACATTCCATGCACTGACGCACAACCACTTATCCAGATGATGAGGACATGGGAATACCACCACAGCAGAGTGACCGAGTCTCTGATGATGACGAAACACTGGTGCCCACTGCCGCGTCTTATTGCAGTGTGCAGGCTGAACAGGAGGAGGTCAGGGAGGAAGACTGGGTGGAAGACGATGCAGAGGACGATGAGGTCTTAGACCCCACATGGACTGAAGGTCATGCCGCTGACTTAAATAGTTCAGAGGAAGAGGCAGTGGTGAGACCGAGACAACAGCGAAGCCAAAGAGGGAGCAGCGGGCAAAAGCAGAACAGCCGCCGTCCAGAGAGTTTGCCTGCTATTGGCCAGCGCCAACAGGGACCCAGCACCCCAAAGGCATCTTCAAGGAGTTCCCTGGCATGGCACTTCTTCAAACAATGTGCTGACGACAAGACCAGAGTGGTTTGCACGCTGTGCCATCAGACCCTGAGGCGAGGCATTAACGTTCTTAACCTGAGCACCACCTGCATGATCAGGCATCTACATGCAAAGCATGAACTGCAGTGGAGTACACACCTTAAAAACAAGGAACCCGCTCAGGCTCGCCCTGCTCCCTCTACCGCTGCTGCCTCAGCTTCCGCCTCGAGAGGAATGTTGCCACCTGCCGAGCAGCAAACAGAGGATGTGCCACCGACACCACCACCACCACCTCCACCGTCACCTAGCATCTCCACTATTTCACACAGCAGCGTTCAGCTCTCCATCTCTCAAACCTTTGAGAGGAAGCGCAAATTCCCACCTAGTCACCCTCGAACCCTTGGCCTGAATGCCAGCATTTCTAAACTACTGGCCTTTGAAATGCTGTCATTCCGGCTGGTGGACACAGACAGCTTCAAACAGCTGATGGCCATGGCTGTCCCCCAGTATGTGGTTCCCAGCCGCAACTACTTCTCCAAGACAGCTGTGCCTTCTCTGCACATGCAAGTGTCCGATAAAATCAAGTGTGCACTGCGCAACGCCATTTGTGGCAAGGTCCACCTGATCACAGATACGTGGACCAGTAAGCACGGCCAGGGACGCTATATCTCCCTAACTGCACACTGGGTAAATGTAGTGGCGGCTGGGCCCCAGGCGGAGAGTTCTTTGGCGCACGTCCTTCCGCCGCCAAGGATCACAGGGCATCATTCTTTGCCTCCTGTAGCCTCCTCCTCCTACTCGGCTTCCTCCTCCTCTGCTTCCACCAGCTCATCCAGTCAGCCACACACCTTCACCACCAACTTCAGCACAGCCCGGGGTAAACGTCAGCAGGCCATTCTGAAACTCATATGTTTGGGGGACAGACCCCACACCACGCAGGAGTTGTGGCGGGGTATTGAACAACAGACCGACCAGTGGTTGCTGCCGGTGGGCCTCAAGCCCGGCCTGGTGGTGTGCGATAATGGGCGAAATCTCGTGGCAGCTCTGGGACTAGCCGGTTTGACGCACATCCCTTGCCTGGCGCATGTGCTGAATTTGGTGGTGCAAAGTTCATTCACAACTACCCAGACATGTCAGAGCTGCTGCATAAAGTGCGGGCCGCCTGTGCGCGCTTCCGGCGTTCACATCCTGCCGCTGCTCGCCTGTCAGCGCTACAGCGGAACTTCGGCCTTCCCGCTCACCGCCTAATATGCGACGTGCCCACCCGGTGGAACTCCACCTTGCACATGCTGGAGAGACTGTGCGAGCAGCAGCAGGCCATAGTGGAGTTTCAGCTGCAGCACGCACGGGTCAGTCGCACTGCAGAACAGCACCACTTCACCACCAATGATTGGGCCTCCATGCGAGACCTGTGTGCCCTGTTGCGCTGTTTAGAGTACGCCGCCAACATGGCCAGTGGCGATGCCACTGTTATCAGCGTGACGATACCAATTCTATGTCTCCTAGAGAAAACGCTTAGGGCGATGATGGAAGAGGAGGTGGGCCAGGGCCAGGAGGAGCAGGAGGAGGATGACGGGTCGTTTTTAGCACTTTCAGGCCAGTCTGTTAGAAGTGGCTCAGAGGGAGGTTTTTTGCAACAGCAGAGGGCAGGTACAAATGTGGCCAGCCAGGGACCACTACTGGAGGACGAGGAGGATGAGGAGGAGGTGGAGGAGGATGAGGATGAAGCAGGTTCACAGCGGGGTGGCACCCAGCACAGCGCAGGCACATCCCTGGTGCGTGGCTGGGGGGATACAGAGGATGATGACGATACGCCTCCCACAGAGGACAGCTTGTCCTTACCTCTGGGGAGCCTGGCACACATGAGCGATTACATGCTGCAGTGCCTGCGCAATGACAGCAGAGTTGCCCACATTTTAACGTGTGCTGACTACTGGGTGGCCACCCTGCTGGATCCACGGTACAAAGACAATGTGCCCACTTTACTTCCTGCACTGGATTGTGATAGGAAGATGCGCGAGTACAAGAGCACACTGGTAGACGCGCTCCTGAGAGCATTCCCAACTGTCACAGGGGAACAGGTGGAAGGCCAAGGCCAAGGCAGAGGAGGAGCTAGAGGTCGCCCACGCAGCAGTGTCACGGCCAGCTCCTCTTAGGGCAGGGTTAGCATGGCAGAAATGTGGAAAAGTTTTGTCTCCACACCACAGCTAACTGCCCCACCACCTGATACGGAACGTGTTAGCAGGAGGCAACATTTCACTAACATGGTTGAACAGTACGTCTGCACACAACTCCACATACTGACGGATGGTTCGGCCCCATTCAACTTCTGGGTTTCCAAATTGTCCACGTGGCCAGAATTAGCATGTTATGCCTTGGAGGTGCTGGCCTGCCCGGCGGCCAGCGTTTTATCTGAACGTGTATTCAGCACGGCAGGGGGCGTCATTACTGACAAACGCAGCCGCCTGTCTGCAGCCAACGTGGACAAGCTGACGTTTATAAAAATGAACCAGGCATGGATACCACAAGACCTGACCCTCCCTTGTGCAGAGTAGTCCTTAATAACTGCCTTAAACCATGTTGTCTTGTACTCCTGGCCACTTCTTCATTGAAAAATCAATTTTTGAAATTAAGTAGGATCTTGGGGTGCAACCCAGAGTTGAATGAACCTTCCCTCTGTCTGGGTGCCGGGGCCAAAGTACATGACCTGTCTCCTCTGTGTCGGTGCTAAGGCCTAAGTCACTGAAAGCGGCCTTCTCCTGTGCTGGCTGATATAAATGCCTGAATCTCTGCTGTGGGACCTCTCTCCTCCGTGTGGCTGCAGGGGTCAAAGTCTCTAAAAGTGCCCTTCTCCTGTGGTGGTTGATGTAAAACTGATGCTTGTACCATCTGACATGGTTGCCGGGGTCCGATTAAATGTTGGCCTACTCCTGTGGTGGGTGATCTAAATGCCTGATTCTCTGCTGTGAAACCTCTCTCCTCCGTCTGGGTGCAGGGGTCAAAGTCTCTCAAAGTGGCCTTCTCCTGTGCTGGGTGATGTAAAACTGATGCTTGTACCATCTGACATGGTTGCCGGGGTCCCATTAAATGGTGGCCTACTCCTGTGGTGGGTGATCTAAATGCCTGATTCTCTGCTGTGAAACCTCTCTCCTCCGTCTGGTTGCAGGGGTCAAAGTCTCTCAAAGTGGCCTTCTCCTGTGCTGGGTGATGTAAAACTGATGCTTGTACCATCTGACATGGTTGCCGGGGTCCCATTAAATGATGGCCTACTCCTGTGGTGGGTGATCTAAATAGCCAACCACTTAACCAGTGCTTTCACAAAATACAGAAGCAAAATATATGATAAAATATCAAATTCACTTTATTAAATAGTACAACAAAATTACAAAAGGTGGTGATCCACTGAAAACATCAGAGACTGTGGGTCAGCACACGACCAGGGAGCGGGATTTAAGTATATAGATAAATACAAGCTCAAACATAGTGCCGTCCGTAAGTGTGCATAATACACCTAGTACTTAGAACAGGGTATCAATAGGTCCAATGAAGATCAGACAGTGCAGGTGACAAAAGCGTCAACCATGCAATAGTACACTGTCAGGACCCAACCCCATACACAATTACATATAGCACACGAACCCCGCAACAGCATATGACAGAACGATAAACATAATAGATGATAAGGATAACATACCCATAATCTGGTCGGTCCGTTCACCACAACAACTGCCTCGACGCGCGTTTCACCTCACAGGCTTCGTGGCCTTTTCCTGTTGTGGTTGATATGATGCCAGATTCTCTGCTATGGGACCTCTCTCCTTTGTCTGGATGCTGGGGTCGAAATAATAGTAAGCGACCTTCTCCATTGGTGGGTGATTTGAAGCCTGATTCTGTGCTATGGGACCTAACTCCAATTAATATTGGTTAATTTTTTTTTATTTTATGTTAAGTCATCATTTTCCTATCTACATTTGTTTGCAGGGGATTTACCTACATTTTGCTGCTTTTTGCAGCCCTCTAGCCCTTTCCGGGAGTCTTTTACAGCCTTTTTAGTGCCCAAAAGTTCGGGTCCCCATTGACTTCTATGGGGTTCAGGTTCGGGATGAAGTTCGGGTTGAGTTCGGATCACGAACCCGGACATTTTCCGGAAGTTCAGCCGAACCTCTCGAACCTGAACATCCAGGTGTTCGCTTATCTCTATTCAGGATTCATTCTGAATTTCTCAAATTTTTTTATTCCTTACTGTACAAAGCCACATTTTTTGATGAGAGAGCTGCATTATCTTCTGACAGCTGATTAAAAGGAGCACCTTCCAGCCTTTTATAAACATATGTAGCAAGAATAGGAAAATAGCTAAACCAGCTTCACATTTGCAACTACTCTTTCAAGACAAAAGTCCTTTATCAGAGCAAAGAAGATAAGATTCGCTTTTCAAGTTGTAAGGCCTTGTGTTGATCCTAGGGTTGGGTACTATTTCTATTATGGAGACCAGTTGATTATTCTTGTAGGCTAGACAAAGCTTTTTTTGATTTTCGGGGAAAATATATGCAAATGATCATGTCTAACATCTGCTGGCATCATATAGGCTTAGAAAAGCTAATTTGAATATCTTTCTGAGGAACCCAGAAGGGTATCACCTGGCCTACAATACTGTGCACACGTAATCCACATAGTAGGGATTCTTCATAACAAGAAAGAGACAATGCATGTATGTTTTCAAAGAACAGATTAGTGTATTGGTGTCTTCTGCTTCCCCCCTCTCTCTGCAAATTTTTCAAAAACTTCAGCAAACTAAAATAAACTAAATCTTGACCGGTTTGCTCATCTCTAGTTTGAATTTATTTGTACCCAAATCAAATCTTCTGCCCATTTGTGATAATCTGGTCTGAATAGAATTTCAAATAATTCGCTTATCTCTGCTTCTTAGCATTTTCCCTACACTTAAAAAATACTTGAAGTGACGGTTACAGTTTAATTCATTTATATTACAATTTAACCAAGTAATATCCATCATGGGACAGTTTTTTTTGCAGCCCCTGCAAAATGTCATGATAAATGTCCATGATCAATGACATACTGTACCTTTCTCTGTGTGGGTCCAACATAATTTAGTACTGAGTACTGTAGATCTCAAGACCCTCTCAGCTGTCAATGGTAGATCTCCAATTCTCTGCCTACCCCCACTAGATACTGTTACCTTCACATATGGACTTCGCCATTGATAATGTTAATGCATTCTTTTTGGATAGAGAATGCATTCAACATCTTATTTTTTGTTTATCTATATTATAAAATTCAAGTCATCAGGTGTCTGGGAGGGTTTTCAAGATCTCAGCTCTCCAGGACGTACTGTCCTTGAGGTATTACAAAAAAAAATGCAAATGTACCACCATCACATGACTCTTATTAGCCAATAAAAGCTCTCAGGTTCTTCAGTCTTCACTTCACTGACATACACAGCTACAACAGGTTTCCATAACAACTCAGCCCTTTTTTTTACTTCTATAGGTCACAGTTAAGGAGGCAGGGTGCTGTGGAGGTCACTATTAAGGAGGCCGGGCATTGTGGAGGTCATTGTTAAGGGGCAGGGTGCTGTTGAGGTCACTGTTAAGGGAGCAGGGTACTTCGAAGGTCACACTTAAGCGAGTGGGTGCTGTCGAGGTCACTGTTAAGGGGTAGGGTGCAGTGGAGGTCACTGTTAAGGGCTAGGGTGCAGTGGAGGTCACTGTTAAATGGCAGGGTGCTGTGGAGGTCACTGTTAAGGGGTGGGGATCTGTGAATGTCACACTTAAGCGAGTAGGTGCTGTGGACATCACTGTTAAGGGGTAGGTAGGGGTAGAAAAAAACTAAGGCATGGATTGGCCTCCTGGGAACCGTTGGAACAAATCCAATAAACACAAAACAGACCAACACTTCATACTCGGGCAGCGCTGGGTACTTTTCTACTTTTATTTTATTTTTGAGTTTGTAGATTCAATCCAGTCTCAATGTTTACAAGCTAAAGCATGCAGACATTTTGCGGTATTTTCAAGAAATGGTGACTGAAGAATTTGGACTTACTTTAGTTTATGAGCGTGAATAAAATAGTGACCTTCAAAATCAGAAACATCTATCTTTGATTTATCAGCACGAGGGGTATACACAGCTTTTTCAATAATGTAACCAGCTTCTTTAAACGCCATCTCCAGCTCTTCCTTTTTGGAGCTCAGTAGACTAAAGCGCTTTTTACCAGCGTGATAATAAGTACCATTTAGTGTACCCAAGATTAAAATTTGACCTTCAGGTTTTAGCAAGTCCTTGAAATTGTTTAGAACATTACAGTATGACTTCATATCTTTACATGGGGTTTCAAGGCAGAGGCATACCAGGAGACAATCAGCTGGTGGCACAATGACAGGGTCATAAGGATTTCTTTTCAAAGCATCACATTTCAGGACTTGTTTCACCTTACTGCGGAGTTTTTCAGCCTTCTTCTCAGAATCCTCCCTTTAGAAAGAAAAGAATAAAACAAATTTACTTATTTGCATGCTTATGAGTTATGAAATGATAGCAGATCTATCCTGACTGAATGGGTTGTCTCATGAAAACTACTATCTACAGTATATGCCTTCTTATTGCATATGGACTTCAAAGAGGTGGGCTCCTGTTTTGGAACCTCCTTGATGAGCCTGGATGTAGAGCAACACAATTAAGTAGGACCACGTGGTCAGGTCCCTGCATGCAGTTTTGGAAGTCAAAACCAGGGGCAAAAAAAAAAAAAGAGAAGTCGTATCTGTTCTTTATTCTTTGCTTATATGATCCACTCCTTATTTTGGCTTACAAAGCTGCATGCAGAAACCTGACTATGTGGCTGTACCATAAGTGACTCCTGCTATGGCAGGCTAAAGACACCAATGAATTATGTGGATGACCATTCATTTGAAAGGCCATCATGTAATACAAAATTTTTCATGCCAAAATCAGCCGTCAAAAGTGAATATTGCAGGGGGAAAAAGTCAAACATTTATAATGCATGGGCAGGCAAGAGCAAGGACAGCTTTTATAGAACTGCTGCATTTTTTAGGGGACGGACATGCGGTCAGGTTTCCTGGTGCAGTTTTGGTAGCGAAAACCAAGAGTGAATTTCTAAAAAAAAAAAACAGAAGATGTTGTATCCATCCTGTATACTTTCTCTCCTTTCCTGGTTCACTCCTGATTTTGGCTTCCAAAACTGCATGCAGAAACCATGTGGAAGTACCCTTAGGCCTAATTCACACGTCCATATTTTTTTCCCCGCATTATTTCCGCAAAAATGCGGAAATAATGCGGAAGATATGCGGACCCATTCATTTTAATGGGTCTGCAAAAGATGCGGAGAGCATTCCCTATGCTCTCCACATCTGCAAATTCTTTCATTCCCACAACGCGGAACCGTAAATAAAGTAGAGCATGTCCTACTTTTGTCTGCAAATTGCGGACCGTAGCCCCGATGAAGTGAATGGATCCGCATAAATCCGGATTACATGCGGAAAGGTTACAAAAGTCATCCGCATGTCATCCGTATTTGCGTATCAGTAATTACGGATCCACAGGAAATGAAAAGTTACCCTGGAAACATCTTTTTATTTCTTATTCTTCCAGATTTTTGCGGAAATACGGAAACATGGAAGGTATGTGGAGACACTAAAAAACAAAAACGGAAAAATTTTGCGGAAACACAGATCCGCAAAAAACGGACCGTGATTCTGGAATGAAAAGTTACTGACGTGTGAATAAGGCCTTATAGAGTAAGTCACGAACAGTGGACCCTTCTCTATGACCTCCATATGTATATGGACAGAGGTTATCTTTATGAGATTTTATATTACAGAATTTGGACTTTTTTATCTTAGAATTCTGACTCTGTGTTTTTGTTTGACCCATCAGAAGAATAGAAAAATAAACAACAAAACAAATGGAACAAATGGTGTGAAATTGGGAAAAAAATGCAATTCCGCCACAGTTTTATTGTTTGTTTTTGTACGGCATTCTCTGTGCAGTAAAACTGACCTGTTACTTTCATTCTCCAGGTCTGTATGATTACAGTGATACCAAAATATGTATAGTTTTTCTTGCGCTTTAACACTGAAAAAAACAACTTTTTTTCCTTTTTATATTCATATTTAGTGATGAGCGAGCATGCTCGGCCGAATACCGGTTCGGCTCAAGCATTGCTGTGCTCGGCACATGGCGGTACTCGTCCGAATACCACTCCGCCTCGCAAGTTTCACGGGTTGTAAGCAGCCAATGAAGGTGCAGGTAGTACTGCCTTCACTGTAATGCCAGTAGCCATGTTGGCTGCTGGCATTACAGTGATGGGCTGGCCGGAACGCGTCATCGGGTGCTATATAGCACCCGATGACTCATGTTCAGTAGTGTTGAGCGCGAATATTCGAATAGCGAATTTTTTTAGCGAATATCGGCACTTCGCTAATTCGCGAATATTTCGAATATAGCGCTATAAATTCGCTATTTCGAATATTCGTTTTTTTTCGTTTTTTTTTTAGTTATATTTTTTTCTTTCCCACTTCCCAAAAGTAGTTCTTACCTGTCCTGAGGATTCCTGGCTTCCTGGCTGCTCTAGTCAGTGCCGGTTGCCGCTTCTGCCGACTTCCGTGCTCATGGAGCGTCCCCATCACCATATGGGAACGTCTCCATATACTAAAATGTACTGTCGGATTTGAGGAATTACGTTGAAATCGCAATGCGATTAATTCAAGTTATATTAATTGCATTGCGATTACAACTTAGCACTGCTATCTTACATAGGCTAGAATTAACGAATATGGAATATAGCACTAGCAGTGCTAAGTTGAAATCGCAATGCGATTACTTCAAGTTAAATTAATCGCATTGCGATTTCAACTTAGCACTGCTGCTATATTCCATATTCGTTAACTTTGTTAATTCTAGCAAGCTGACCCATTATAAACCCAGCTCTAAGTTGAAATCGCAATGCGATTAATATAACTTGAATTAATCGCATTGCGATTTCTACTTAGACCTGGTTTACTATGGTTGGCTTGGTAGAATTAGCGAATATGACGAATGTATTCGTCATATTCCTCAAAACGAAGATAACGAAGTATTCTACATCTTCGTTTTAGCAACCTATTCGTCAACTTCGCTAATTCTAGCAATCAAATAGGAAGGTTGACTATAGAGACAACTGTGTTAAATTCGCTATACGATTTTTTTTTTTTATAGAATAGTTATATTACTTGATAATTATTATAATTATTCTATTTATAAAAAAAATAATTATATAATCGCATAGCGAATTAAACACAATTGTCTCTATAGTCAACCTTCCTATTTGATTGCTAGAATTAGCGAAGTTGACGAATAGGTTGCTAAAACGAAGATGCAGAATACTTCGTTATCTTCGTTTTGAGGAATATGACGAATACATTCGTCATATTCGTCATCTTCGCTATAATTCTAGATATGAAACCACTAGGAAAGTAGCCTAAGATAAAATCGCAATACGCTATTATTTAAATCGCATATTAGTTGCGATAACTAGAATAATGACGAATATTTGATTTCGACGAAAATGAAACGAATATTCTTACGAATATTCGCAAATTTCGTCGAAATCGAATATGGCACCTGCCGCTCATCACTAATGTTCAGCTCAGACGTAGACAGGGAGAGCAGAGCATAGGAATAAAAAGACAGTGTAGGGAGCAAAATGTAACAGATTTTATCAGACACAAGATTTGCAAAGACCCACATGTCCTTTTAAGGACTACTATGTGTGTGCGTTTTACAGCAGCAATCAATTTAACTCTTGCAGTCTCAGGGACAGTGCCTCTGAAGGGACAGATAGTGCAGGGAGAGAAATCTGCTGTTTTTACTGCCAAAAGATTTTCAAAGACCTCAAACTGCCTTTTAATGACTACTGGGTGTGTTTCTCAGAAGCAAGATATTTTTATTTTGTACCTATTAGTGACATATAGTGTACATCATCCGCAGACTGTGTCTTTAATAATCTGGCTCACATCTTGTGACCATAGTGTGTGGCTGTGTGTAAAAAAATACAGTGCAACTTAAGCAAACAGTGTCTGTAGCGCAAATTCCATTAACCTGAGTCTAATAGTGTCCATGTTCTGTGGATTTATTTGACATATACTGTCCGGCATCCCCAAACAGTTTCTGTATTTCAAATTACATTAATCTGGGCATAATATAGTGTCTATTCTGTGGGTTTATGTGACATATACCGTCCAGCATCTGATAAAAGTGTCTGTATTTCAAATTACAATATTCTGGGTCTAATATAGTGTCGATATTCTGTGGTTTTATGGGACATATACTGTCCATAATCCGAAAAGAGTGTCTGATGCGCAAATCTAAATAATCTGGGCCTAATCTAGTGTCCACAGCGTGTGCCTCTCTGTGTCAAATACTGTACAACATGTGAAAACAGTGTATTGTGCAACATTTAGTGTCCATAGCGTGTGGCTCTCTGTGTCAAATACTGTACCACAGGTGAAAACAGTGTATTTTGGCGAAATGTACATTATTTGTGTAACATCGAGTGTGTGTACATTTCATACATATGACTGACATATACTGTACTTTATCCGAAGACGGTGTGTGCTACTCTGTGACATTATCAGGGCTACATCTCCTGTGTAAAGTGGGCGCATCCCAAATACCTGTTTTAATTTATTGGCACAAACACTTACAAATCCTACGCTACTGTACGTGTGAAATACTTTTAAGCATATATAACATTTAATATTAGGAAGGCGGCCAGTAAGAGACGTGCAAGTGGCCGTGATGCTGATGGTGCACGCAGAGGCCGTGGCCCTGGGCACAATGAAACTGAGTAAAGGAATGTAGCTGAGGGCCTCCAGGTGCACTAACCCTCTAAAACAGTGATAGTGATGGCGAACCATTTAGAGACTGAGTGCCGAAACTTAAACCCAGAACCCACTTAATTATCGCAAAGTGCCCACACGGTCATTTACCCTGAATACTACATTCCAATATAGTATATCTTCCATGTTCCTTATCATTTAGCTATAGCTATAGAGTACCAGTTCGTGCCATGTGTCTTGTTTGGACACCCAGTAGTTGTAAGGCACAGAGGGATCAGTGAGGATGCTGACACGGTCTGCTATGTACTCATTCGCCATCTTCCACATTTTTTTTCTATCCTTGTGACACTAGGCCACGCATCAAGGTGAGGGTGCTGGCGGGGTGTCATGAAACTGCCCCAGGACTTGGAGAGTAGTGTCCAGCCTCTGTCGGAACTGGTGTGGGTTCCCCTCATCTTCCCTCCTATGTTGCCCAAGGAACTAAGTACTCTGCCACCAGCGTTGTCAGATGGAAATTTATTGAGCAATTTTTAAAGAAAGACCTTCTGGTATTGCACCATTTTGCTAGTCCTCTCCACCACAGGAATAAGAGATGAGAAGTTCTCTTTGTAGCGGGGGTCGAGAAGGGTGCACGAACAACCAGTTATCGCTGCAAAATGCGTCGAATGCAAGGGTCACAGGAAAGGCAGCATAACATAAAGTCAGCCATGTGTGTCAGAGTCCCAACAGACAAGACTTTGCTGTCCTCATCAGGAGGATGACTCTCAATCTCCTTATCCTCTTCCTCCTCTCCTGCCCATCTATGCTGAACACATGGAATAAACCTGCTATGGTTACTACCCTCTGTAGCAGAGGCCCATCTCTTGCTCCTCATCATCATCATCCAATTCACAGTGACAAGACGAACTGAGGGTGGTCTGGCTATCACCCTGTATAATGTGTTCCCCCTAGTTCCACCTCTTTCACATGTAAAGTGTCCGCCTTCATTGTTAGCAGTCAGCATTTCAGTAGACACAGAAGTGGGATTGTTAGACTGATAATAACGGCATCGCAACTCACCATCTGTGTTTATCCTTCAAAGTTGCGTAAAACCTCACTGAGATCAGACATACTAGACCATGTTGCAGCTGGTATTCCACTACTGCCTTCTGCTGCTCACAAAGCATGGCCAACATGTGTAATATGGAATTCCAGCGTGTGCTCACGTTGTGCAACAGTCGGTTAGCTGGCAAATACAAGCACTGCAGCAGCGTTGTCAGGCCGTCGGCAGCTGTAGATGACTTTCGTAAATGGGCACACACGGCGCACCTTCACCAGTATCTCCGGCAAATTGGGGCAGGTTTGGAGAAAGTTGAGAACACGTGGGCTAGGCATGGTATGGCTGGATCCCGGGCATTAAGGAGGGATCCACATGGCCATATCAGCATTTGTCCCATTTAAAAGTTTGCCTTCTTCACTGGGCAGAGTTTGTTTTCTGCCCAGTGATTAAGATTCTATTATTTGGACAGGTTTTTGAGGGACAATTTCCCAACATTTTGCTGTGGTCACTGGGCAGAGTTGTCATTCTGCCCACTAAGGGCCATGATTGCCTGAGGGCTAGCCATGTTATATTCAAGTGTTTGAGTTGTTATGATTTGAGTTTATGACTACGCTGTAAAATATATTATAGTTACTTGGTTATTTATGAGTTCTTAAACAGGCCATGCCATTAGTTTACCTCCACTCTCGTGTGTTATATTTTTATATGTATTAATGTATAAGTTTGGAATGTTTGTTATGCATGATACATATATGCTGTATGATTGCCATGTGTGTGAGCTTGCTGAGCTACAAAGCTGCCAACAAGTTATGGCCATTGTAAGACACAACCAACCTGGTCCCTTATACCCTGCCACAGCTCTGCTTGTCACCCAAGCAAATGAGTTTCAGTATGGTTTGTTGCCGCTTTCCCACTGCCGTGCTACACTGCTTTTAGCTACTGACTGATGGTTGACTGCTGCTGCAAGATGAGAATTCTGAGTTTGCAGTGGAGGAGGTGGAGGCGGAGGAGGAGAAGGGGAGGTTGCAGCCACTAATGTAGGTGGTGGCGGAAATCCTGATGGAAGTAGGGCACGCAAATCCTTGAGGTCAGTAGTACCTGTGCCATCCCAGGGTACAACTTGCTACCGGCCTCCACAAGGTTCCCCCAGTGTAAATAGTAAATGTGAGACACTATTGCGTATTTAAGGCAGCAACCGAGTAGAAAGGTGGAAATTGGACCATGGGGCCCATTTGCTTTCAAATTTAGATACTGTGAAGCTCTTTTGAGCCCACATCCGCTCATAAGAGTGCGTGACAGCACTGATTCTATAATGCCATGATAAGAGGGTATAATAGAACTTTTCCAGTTTGTCACTATAGCCAGTTTTTTGCAAGAAACAAGTGCATAGCCACCACTCTCCCTCTGGAAGGTAACTCAGTAACGCCCAAAAATAGTAGAGCCATGGCTGGACTCGGGGTTAAGGATCGACCTGTTATTCTAGATACCGCATCAAAAATCTGAAGCCACAAATTAGTCAACCTAGGACAGCTCCAGAGGATGTGGAGCAAAGACCCTCGTCCACCACAGCCTCTCCAACAAACGTGGGGAGTGCCAGGGTAGATTTGGCTAAGCCTAAGCGGCGTAAAATACCATCTCAACACAGTTTTCAGGTAAGATTCAAGGTGTGTTGGGCATTTAAGTTTTTTAGTGGCAAACTGCATAGTGGACACCCACAGAGACTGAGGGAAAGACTGATCTAAGTCTTTTTCCCATGAGATATAAGGTGTCGATTTAATGAAGGACTCCTTGCTTCCCAATAGCGAGTAAAGTGGCCGTATCCCTTTAGAGATGGCCTTAGAAAGTGACCAATGTTTTAATAGTTGTAGAATAGCTCGATCACCCATCATGGGAAAGTCCTTCAAAATGTGTCTAAATCGTACATATAGAAAGAGATCTCTGGATGGGACACCGTATTAGATAGAAACATAGAAACATAGAATGTGTCGGCAGATAAGAACCATTTGGCCCATCTAGTCTGCCCAATATACTGAATACTATGAATAGCCCCAGGCCCTATCTTATATGAAGGATGGCCTTATGCCTATCCCATGCATGCTTAAACTCTTAAACTCCTTCACTTTATTTGCAGCTACCACTTCTGCAGGAAGGCTATTCCATGCGTCCACTACTCTCTCAGTAAAGTAATTCTTCCTGATGTTACTTTTAAACCTTTGCCCCTCTAATTTAAAACTATGTCCTCTTGTAGCAGTTTTTCTTCTTTTAAATATTCTCTCCTCTTTTACCGTGATGCTTCCCTTTATGTATTTAAAAGTTTCTATCATATCCCCTCTGTCTCTTCTTACTTCCAAGCTATACATGTTAAGGTCCTTTAACCTTTCCTGGTAAGTTTTGTCCTGCAATCCATGTACTAGTTTAGTAGCTCTTCTCTGAACTCTCTCCAAAGTTTCAATATCCTTCTGCAGATATGGTCTCCAGTACTGCACACAATACTCTAAATGAGGTCTCACTAGTGCTCTGTAGAGTGGCATGAGCACCTCCCTCTTTCTACTGTTAATGCCTCTCCCTATACACCCAAGCATTCTGCTGGCATTACCTGCTGCTCTATGACATTGTCTGCCCACCTTTAGGTCGTCTGATATAATGACCCCTAAATCCCTTTCCTCAGATACTGAGGTTAGTACTGTATCACTGATTTTATATTCTGCTCTTGGGTTTTACGCCCCAGGTGCATTATCTTGCACTTATCAACATTAAATTTTAGTTGCCAGATTTTTGACCATTCCTCTAGTTTTCCCAAATCCTTTTACATTTGGTGTATCCCTCCAGGAACATCAACCCTGTTACAAATCTTTGTGTCATCAGCAAAAAGACACACCTTACCATTGAGGCCTTCTGCAATTTCGCTGATAAAGATATTAAACAATATGGGTCCCAGAACAGATCCCTGAGGTACCCCACTGGTAACAATACCATGGTCTGAATATACTCCATTGACTACAACCCTCTGTTTTCTGTCCTTCAGCCACTGCCTAATCCATTCAACAATATGTGAGCTCAAGCTCAAAGACTGCAGTTTATTGATAAGCCTTCTATGTGGGACAGTATCAAAAGCCTTACTAAAGTCCAGATAGGCGATGTCTACTGCACCTCCGCCATCTATTATTTTAGTCACCCAATCAAAAAAGTCAATAAGATTAGTTTGACATGATCTCCTGAAGTAAACCCATGCTGTTTTTTATCAATCAACCCATGGGTTTTTAGATGTTCCACAATCCTCTCCTTGAGTATGGTTTCCATTAATTTCCCCACTATTGATGTCAGGCTTACCGGCCTATAGTTGCCCGATTCCTCTCTACTACCTTTCTTGTGAATTGGCACAACGTTTGCTAATTTCCAATCTTCTGGGATGACACCTGTTACCAGTGATTGGTTAAATAAATCTGTTAATGGTTCTGCTAGTACACCTCTAAGCTCTTTTAATAGCTTTGGGTGTATCCCATCAGGCCCCTGTGATTTATTTGTATTAATTTTAGACAGCCGACTTAGAACCTCTTCCTCTGTAAAGACACATGCATCAAAGTATTCATTAGTCTTCCTCCCTAACTGAGGTCCTTCTCCTTCATTTTCCTTTGTAAAAAGTGAACAGAAGTATTCATTGAGGCAGTCAGGTAGTTCTTTATCCTCTTCCATATACCTTCCTTCTTTTGTTTTTAATTTGGTAATTCCTTTATTTAATTTCCTTTTTTCATTTATGTATCTGAAGAATGTCTTATCACCTTTTTTCACTGACTGAGCTAATTTCTCTTCTGCCTGAGCTTTAGAAGCTCTTATAACTTGCTTGGCCTCTCTCTGCCTCATCTTATAGATTTCCCGGTCATCCTCGTTTTGGGTGTTTTTATACTTACTAAATGCCATCTTTTTGTTTTTAATAATTTTGGCCATTGTTTTTAATTTTGGTATTTTGGTAATTTTGGTATTGTTTTTGGCGGTCCTCAAAGGGCCGTATCGAGTATTGAGCCATCATATCCCCCACCGTGCAGATTCCCTGAGATTTCCAGGAGGAAAGACTTAGATCAGGAGAAAGGCATTGCAGAGATTCAAGAGGGATTATATGGGAAAATGACACTGGATTGGCGTTCACCTTGCTCAAATATGTTCTCCAAATAGCAGCTGAGGTAGAGAGATAGTAAGGAGTCAGAGGTATACTAATATCCGTATTCAAGGAGGACAAATAGGACAGCTTTAAGGTTGTGAGATGGGGTCTGTGACTGTTCAATATGAACCCAATGTTTGGACGTATTACCCACCCACCAATCCCGTAGCTGACTGACTCTCGAAGCCAAGTAATAATCAAATAAGTTAGGTGAACTAAGGCCTCCATATTTTCTATTTCTATTCATAATGCTTTTTGTTATCCAAGGGGGTCCTGTTTAAGCCATACAAATTTATTCAGCATTTTATTCATTTGGTGGAAAAATGTGGCGGGTAGTGGTATCGGGATGGTATGAAATAAATATAGGAGTTTTGGGAGGGTATGTTGTTGGAAGGCTGCAATGCGGCCAGTTCACGATTGCTCAGATTTTGTCATGTTATCTAACTCAGATTGGATGATCGGGATGAGATGTGGGAAGTTTTCCTTGTAGAGGCCCTGCGAGGTAGAGGTGACCTTAAATCCTAAATATTGGATGTTTGAATATTGCCAGTCTAAAGGAAATTTACCTCTTAGCTCCTCTACCTCTGAAGGAGAGAGTCCAAGTGGGAGGGCTTGCGATTTATTCTCATTAACTTTGTACTGTGAGAGGGTGCCAAACTTCTGCAATATACCCATCACTGTTGGAATAGAAATAGATGGTTTGGTGAGAGTCAGAATAATGTCGTCCACATATAAAGATATGCGATGTTGTCTGTCTCCTATCTGGACACCTGAGACTACCGGGTCAATGCGGATTGCTTGAGCAAGGGGTTCTAATGATAAAATAAAAATGATGGGGGACAGGGGACATCCCTGTCTCGTGCCATTCGACAGGACAAATGGGTCAGATAATACACCGTTGGCCAGGACCTTAGCCGACGGATTACTGTAAAGTGCTCTAGTGGCCCTAATCAGTTGGTCCGGGAAGCCCATTTTTGGAGTACCGAGAAGACAAACGACCAGTTGACCCTGTCAAATGCCTTCTCGGCATCCAGGGTGATAAGCACGGTCGGGACCGAAGCTCGGCCGACAAAGTCCACTAAATTCAGAACCCTTCTGGAGTTATCCATAATTTGTCTATTTTGAACAAAACCCACTTGATCCGGATCAATCAAAGAGGGTATAATGGGAGCCAACCTGTTTGCAAGCACTTTAGCGTAAATTTTGAGGTCAGTATTTAGCAAGGATATGGGTCTGAAATTCTGCAGAGATGTAGGGTCCTTACCTGGTTTAGGCAACGTCACGATAACTGCCTCCAGCATTTCTTTTGGCATAGTACCCTCCGAAGCAGCACGAGACAGGGAGGCTTGAAGGTGAGAAATTAAAGTCAGTTTATACAACTTATAATATGAGTTAGACAAACCGTCAGGACCAGGGCTCTTATTATGCGGGAGATGTTTAATGACATGAAGAATCTCCTCAGCTGTTATTGGAGAACACAAAGTCGTCTTCTGCGTCTCATCTAGGGACGGCAGAGCCAGAGAATTTGGAAAACCATCAACTTCCAGAGCAGAAGCCAATTTAAAATCCGGTTCGTCAGCCAAATTGTAAAGTTTAGAGTAGTAGTTCATAAAGCGGTTTGCAATAGATTTAGGGTCATAAATTTTGTGTGTGTTTGAGGTGTCCCACAAAAAGGCTATTCGGGATTTCGAGGCTCTAGCTTTTATCTTCCTTGCTAACATCTCTATGGAGACCGGTGCGTGGTCTGACCACGTGATTTGCCCTATTTTGGATTTTGTCACCAATTCTATCGACCGGCCGTCCACTAGAATAGGGTCGATTCTAGAATACGACTGATGGGAGGGGGAAAAATAAGAAAAATCTCTTTCTGAAGTATGGTGAATGCGCCATATATCATAGAGAGAATTCGAAACAAGCACAGGCAAAATGGAAGGGGAATTTCTTCTCACAGAGGAGGAAGAAGTATCTAGAGATGAATCAATGACCGAATTAAAGTCTCCGCAGACAAGAAGTCTGCCTTGTGGCAGGGGCCGTACCTTATTCAGTAGTTTAGTAAGAAAACAAATAGATCTGACATTTGGTGCATAAACCCCGACAATAGTGTACAATTCGTTATTGAGCTTGCAGACATGAACAATACACCTCCCCCTGGAATCTATACAAATATACATTTCTGCATATGCCACCGTATTTCGAAAGGCCAATAAGACCCTGCGTTTTTTCTTAATATCATGGGATTGTAATATCACCGGAAAACAATGATGTTTCAATCTATGCGCATCACCAGCTATAATATGAGTTTCTTGTGCACAGAAGATGTCGCAATCTAGAGAGAGGGCTTCCTTCCACATCATGCGATGCTTGTAGGGGCTGTTCAAGCCTTGGACATTAAGTGAACCAAGTTTCAATACCATCTTACCGGTGTGTGAATGCAAGAGATGTCAGCATCGCATGACGCGGGAGAAAGGTGCGCAGCCAGAAAACAGTAGGAATAAAACAAAGAACATGAACATAAGTAGAACAGTTGCCCTGAAGCATGGGCCGCAAAGAGTAGAAAAGATAGGCAGAGAACCATGCCTCCCGCTCATTGTGGGGAAAAAGTTCAATTGAAGAACACAAAGGAGTGCATACTCATCGCTCTTGTGGACTCAAAAGCGAGAAATATAACATGCTCTTCAGGCATTTTTCTTTTTGCGCCTGTGTTCCACCAGCTTCCATTCGCCGCCTGAAGCAATTCTGTTGCAAAACCCCTGATCAGGATCGGAAGACACCTCCAGATTCCAAGAGGACAGTAGCTTTTTGCCCTCTTCCACTGATTTAATCACCAGAGTAGAGCCGTCCTTTTGCACCAGCAACTTAACTGGGAAGCCCCAACGGTATGCAATGGAGTGTGCCCGTAGAGTGGAGGTAATAGGCAGGAGCGTGCGACGCATCTGAACAGTCACTGCCGAGAGCTCGGCGAAAAGCTTTACGGATTGGTAGGGGTCCGTCAAACTATCCATCTTCCTTGCATTGGAGAGTGCTTCCTCCTTCACATGATAGAAGTGAATACGAGCCAGAACATCGCGAGGGACGTCGTCGGGAAGATGTTTCGGCTTCACTATTCTGTGGGCCCTGTCGAAATCTCTTAGCAAGACTGAATAAGCAGCTTAAGCAACTGTTTGATATAGTCAGAAAGTTCTGCTTGTTTGAAACTCTCAGGGACCCCCCACAGCTTGAGGTTGTTCCGGCGGGATCGGTCCTCTAGGTCCGCTACTTTAGCCCTGAGTTGTACCACCCCCGCCGCTAACGACTCGTGGGAGTCAGCTAGGTCACTGTGGGATGTCGCAAATTCCCGCATTTTCTCCTCTATATGCTGAGTTCTTTGGTCGATGTCAGCGACAGTGGCTTGGAGGGGGTTAAGCAGGTGAGACATATATGCAGTCACTGAATGATTAAAAGCCAGCAACATCTCTTTCATCAGGGCACCAGAAGCGGGCGAGTTATCCGCGGGGAATGCTCTAAGAGTCTCCTCTAAGGAGTTTAATGAGCTGTTGCTATGGGTTACCCCCGAGTCGGGTCCTGCCGTAGGGGAGGCCTGGATTTTGGGCCTTCTCTTTGCTGGGCTAAAAGCCGGCGATGCTGCCGTAGATACACTCGAGGGTGGAGTGCCGCCCCCAGCCCCCTCTGATATGTCCCGGTGACATGAGGAAGCTCCAGTGGTAGCGGGGGTTCTGCGTGGAGACCCGGTATGTATTTCCACCACCAGGGAGTGCGTAGGAGCACAGTGTCGAGGGCTGGATCCCGGCGTGGCAGAGGGGGCCTCGCACTCTGCGCCATCTTGGGGCCGATCTTTTGTGAAGAAAAACTCCAGTTTCCCTCGGGATTTGGACGCTCTCTTGCCCCTGGGCATCATGGGTGACGTCTCTAGGCACTGTGGGGTGCAGATTCGTCGGGGTAACTTGGGTTAGGCTGGTTTATCGGGCTGAACAGAGTCCTGGGAGCGAGAGCTCCTGAATCACGCTACCATCTCCTTTGGTCGCTCTGCCACGCCCGCCACATCAGGCCTTTTATGTGCTTAATTCAGAATAAAAAAAAATGAAGGAATTGCCCACTCCTGCTCATGAAACAGCCTTTGAGGCAATTGTCCAACTACTTTTGGTCCCTTAAAAAACAGGGTACCACATATAAAGGAGCTGAAACGCCTAAACCCTTTATCCAATTTTAATGTGGATACCCTGAAATGAAAGCTAAAAGTCTGGACTTTATGTCCATGTCCATTTATAACTATAACTTGAACATGTTTTAGTAAACAGGTAATAAAAACAAAATGTGTGTCAGTGTCCAAATATGTATGGACCTAACCATCAATGATGGCTATATTGCTATCAATGAACACAATGGGCAATCTAATTTAATGCCAGTTTAGTCACCCAGGGTGACTTAAAATAAGTGAAAAAAGTAAAAAAAAAATTTTTTAAATATAAAAAAAATAATCAAATCACTCCCCTTTCCCCAAAATTAATATACTTAGCCAATAAAAAAAATAACATCATGGGCATCACTGCGTGCAAAAACGGCCGCATTATTAAAATATAACAATATTAATTGCATACGGTGAATGGCGTAAAGGAAAAGAATAATTAAACCAGCCAATTCACCCTTTTTTGTCAGTTCTACTCCCCCCACAAACATTTTTATATATAGTGATCAAAATGTCAAACACTCTTCAAAATGATATCCTTGCAAAGTACAGATTGTCCCGCAAAAGACCTCACACAGCTCTGTATGCATAACTAGAAAAAAGTTATAGGAGTCAGAATCTATATATATAAAGAAGGACGTATATATGTATGTGTGTGTATGTATATTTCGCGATCACTCAAAAACGCAACCATTGATTTCAACGAAACTTGGTATACACATCCCTTGCTACCTGGAAAGAAATCTTGCGGAGGTCACAGCTCTCTAGGACCTACCGTTCATAACACATAGGGCACAACTACACTGCTACATGCATCCATCTTCGATGGATTTTTGCAACTGTCGTGTCACAGTCGCAGCATGACGCAGTGCGACACCATAACCTATCATTATAAAAATTGTTGCGCGACATTGGTATGACAAAATGTCGTGTGACACATGTCGTCATATAGCCCTAGCTTTAAATGGGCAGGGCGCTGTGAAGGTCACTGTTACTGGGTCAGGGGCCACTATTTAAGGGTAGGCCGCTGTGAAGGTCACTGTTAAAGGGACAGGTACTGTGGAGTCTACTATTAAGGGGGCAGGGGCCACTATTGAAGGGGCAAATTCTATGGAGGTCAAAGTTAAAGGGGTAGGCACTGTTGAGGTCACTGTTATAGGGGCGTTCATTGTGGAGGTCACTGTTAAGGGGGCAGGCCGCTGTGGAGGTCACTGTTAAAGGGGCGGGCACAGTGATGGTCACTGTTAAGGGGGTGGGCACTTTGGAGGTCACTGTTTAAGGGGAGGACACTGTGGAGGTCACTGTCAAAGGGGCGTTCATTGTGGAGGTCACTGTTAAATGGGCGGGCACTGTGGAGGTCACTGTTAAGGGGGCAGGCACTATGGAGGTCAGTGTTAAAGGCGCGAGCATTGTGGAGGTCACTGTTAAAGGAGCATGCACTGTGGAGGTCACTGTTAAGGGGGCAGGCCACTGTGGAGGTCACTGTTAAAGGGGCGGGCACTGTGAGGTCACTGTTAAAGGGGCGGGCACTGTGTAGGTCACTGTTGAGGGGAGGGCACTTTGGAAGGTCACTGTTAAAAGGGGCAGGCACTGTGGAGGTCACTGTAAAAGGGACGTTCACCATGGAGGTCAGTGTTAAAGGGGCAGGCACTTTGGAGGCCACTGTTAAAGGAGCGGGCACTGTGGAAGTCACTGTTATGGGCACAGGCCACTGTGGAGGTCACTGTTAAAGGGATGGGCACTGTGGAGGTCACTGTTAAAGGGGCAGGCACTGTGGATGTCACTGTTAAAGGGGCGTGCACTGTGGAGGTCACTGTTGAAGGGGAGTTCACTGTGGAGGTCAATGTTAAGCGAGCAGGCACTGTGGAGGTCACTGTTAAAGGTCCGTGCACTGTGGAGGTCACTGTTAAAGGGGCTGGCACTGTGGAGGTCACTGTTATGGGGGATACTGTCGATATCTTTTAACGAAACAGAGAAACATTAATTGAAATAAATGAAATATACCTGTGCAAAGCCGGGTCCTTCTGCTAGTATGGTGATAAAAATAATTTTTTTCAAGGTTGCTGATTTTTTTAACAGTATTAAAATGCAAGAAAAAATATACAAGTATGGTATTGTTGTAATCGTACTGACCTGACCGTACTAAACTGTTATAGGCATAGCTGAGACACGCCCCCTAAGTTGCAGCAGAGAAGACACGTCCCTTGAGCTGCAAGCTTGATATAAATCTAGCAGAGCAATGAATGGGGAGATCTCTGGATCCATACGAGGTACAGGGCTGGTTCTAACTTTTTTAGAAAGAGATTGTTTTCTAATATATAAAGCTGAGTGTATGCATGTATGTATGCATGTCCGCTAAAAGAATCCACACCATCGCATTTACAATCAGGAAATTTGGCACACAGGTATGTCAGGTGTCCAGGAAGGTGTTAGACCGGGTCTCAGCTCTCTAGCACGTACCATTCCTGAGATAGTCTCAAAAAATGCATTAGCCAATAGAAGACTGGTCACATGACCCTTATCAGCCAATAGAAGCTTGCAGGGCCTTAGTCTCCACATAAACACAGTTTTACACCAGGTTTCCATAACAACCCAGCCATTTTTCCTCACTGCTGTATGTCAGCTTTAAAGGGGCAGGGTGCTGTGGATGACACTGTTAAGGGAGCGGAGTTCTGTGGAGGTCACAGTTAAGGGGGCAGGTAGGGTGGCCATTCAGACCCCCCTCAAAAGATGCCGAGCCTGGACGGACACAGGGATGTCCTTTTGAACAGCACACTCACTGAACAGAGCAGCGGGTGATGGGGAGGTAGGGGACACTCTGCTAAAACCACTAGCCACTAAAGACATTAGAGAGGAGGTGATCCCGCCCACCGCCCCCCTCCTGCACCACCTGTGCCACCCACACCCCACCCCCCCCTGCAATGCTCCCCACCACAATATCAGAAAAGGTAAAAAGCGCTGCAAACCGCAGGTCTGAATTGACACAGGACTGCCTTGGCATTTGAACATGGTTCCTGCTGCATGATCTCAGCAGGAACCATGTTCCTAGCGCAATTTTTTTTTTTTTTAGGACATATGGGTGTCCTTAAGGATTTGGACATCAGGGCGTACCCATACGTCCTATGTCCTTAAGGGGTTAATAAAGTAACCAATAAAAGTTAAATTTTAATGACTTCCAAAGGGAATATTCAGTTTCAGATATAAGTTTATCTATACCACTGAGTTAGTGAATAGTGGGTCGAAAGCAGTGACCCACAATATATGAAATATAGAGATGAAGCCGTTTTTTTCCATTTTGATTTCACACAACCGTATCCTAAAGGAACGGATCAATTCTGATGTGCAAAATCAAAATGAATCCATTTAATTTCGGCATTGAGATCCTCTGCCGTATCTCAATACAGGAATTAACAATACAAGTGTGAAAGTAGCCTAACTTGGTGTAAACTCCAAAAACACATCAGTACCTGTTTCCCTCCAGCTCACATACATCTTTAATGATAGGAGTCCAGTCAAAAGCATCTGGATCCTTGTTCAGCCATTTTTGGAATTCAGCGCGGTTCTGCTCAAGGAAATCTGAGACAATGATTTTATCAAACACTTCACAGGCTGAGAGGAGGTGATAAATGGAGGCTCCGGTGCCAAAATCAAGCAGGGTATCTCCTCTTACTCCACCTTGAAAGATAACATTTAAATATCAAGTTAGTAAGGTATATTATTAGGTGTCACAAATTATCACAATCCATTCCTACATAGGTGCAGGGTGGCAAGGAAGCAACCTTAAAGGGAACCTGTCATCATCTTTATGCTGACCTCACTGAGGGAAGCATAAAATAGTGACAGAAATGCTGATATTAGCGTTGTGTCACTAATGAGATAAAAGTAAGTGGTTGCTGAGAACCAGCATCATAATCATTGCAGCACATGCCTTGAAAAGAGTCAAATCTAAAAGTCATGGTTATTCATAATCTTCTGTACTGTCACCCATCTGCTGATGATTGTTAGTTCTCTCCTAGAGAGAAAAGGAGAGAACTAGGTAGAAGACTGTCAGTCATCAGCAGGTGGGCGGGGAGAGAAGGAATTTATAAATGGCCATGACTCTTCTCAGGTGGCCGGGACTCTTTTCCAGGCCCAGTCTGCAATGATTGTGATGTTGGTTCTCAGTTAACACTTACTTTTAACTTTTAAATGACAGACTGCTGGAATCAATTCACCTGTCTCTACTTTATACTGCTGTTAGTATGGGCAGCATAAAGTTGATTACAGGTTCCCTTTAAGACTGGGTGCTGCGTGACCACCTAATCTTCCTCTGAACTGCACACATCACTCAGATGACCTTGATTCCATGTGGGGTCTAGGACCTCATCATCCTCGACATCATCTTCCACCCACTCCTCACCCCTGCCCTCCTTGCCAGTCTGCACACTGCAGAAAGCCCCAGCAGTAGGCACCTGTGTTTCATCATTATCATCAGAGACGTGATGGGGTGCTCTTCCAACGTCCTCATCCTCAAACATAAGTAGTTGGGCATTAGTGCATCAGTGCACTCATTCTCTTCCACATCTGGGGCAGGGCTAGGTGGATGGCCCACGGAGCCCCCGCCAGCAGAGTCATCAAAAAGCATAAGTGACTACTGCATGACTTGGGGCTCAGACTGCTTGGCTGATGTGCAAGGGGTTGAGATGGAAGACAGATGACCAAGGGCCGCCGGTGCCAACTCTGTGCTTTCACCAGGGAACCAGGTAGAACATAATGTGCAGGAACTGGAGGCACTGTCAGCCATCTTATCTAATACCGCATCTAATTGTCCTGGCCTCACCATTCGTACAGCAGTATTCGGGCCTACAAAATGTCGCATAACGTCCTGTCGCCTGCGTGCACCAGAGGAAGGCGTTTCATTTGGGCGCGTAGCTGGCATAGATTGACAACATAATCTCCCTGCAGCAGGAGCTCCACCACTACCAACACCAGCAGCACCACGGCAACGGCCATGTGCCTTATTTGATGCTCTCCTCATTCTTTGAGGACACCCACAAAATTAACAGGCTGATTAACTATACTATTGCAGTGTGACTGATTCAAAGGAGGCCTTTTTCTGCCTCAAAAATGGGTTTATGTCACCCACAGAAATAGACGGATTAACTATACTATCACAGTGTGACGGATGCAAAGAAGACGTTTTGCACCCCCAAAAAAATGGCTATAGGTCACTGACAGAATTAACAGCCAGATTAAGTATTGTTTTTCTGTGTCACGGATGCAAGGGAGGTGTATAGCACCCACTAAAAATGCCTATAGTTTACCGACAGACTTAACAGCCACATTGAAAGCCTAACACTGTCCCTTCATGCAGCAGCATCCTGTCCCTACACTAGTTAGAGCAGAAAAGCGGCACACCATGTGATCCAGCATTTATGCAGTCTGTCAACAAGCTTTATTATAGTCCGTGTTTGTGTACCCGGACACCGTAATGTTCGGTTTTATCACAGTTTGTTTTAGGTTGTTTGCCATTGGACTGCTGCAAAGATTCTCTTTACATACCCTACATTTCCCCCCAAGTAAAAATTTTGCCATCCTCAACATTCTAAGATTTCACCAATTAGAAATCACCAATAAAGTAGTGGTTACAATCCCGATAGACGTCAACTCCTCATTGTGGCCTGTATACTGCATGTTCTGATGACAATGTCACAAGTTAACTCTAGGTACAATACTAGGTACAGTATGAGACCTAGATACCCCAACTTCAATGGTATTTGATGACCATGCATGACAATGTTAGTTGCTTATGGACTTCACAATGAAAAATCACAGTGTTTATACTAAAACCAATCAGAAACATTTTCATGTTATCAACAAAGCACATTATATGTGTCAAGTTAGAGAATGTTACATCTGTAGTCTTAACCCCTTTGGGACACATGACGTACCGGTACGGCATGTTTCCCGAGTCCTTAAGGACACATGACGTACCGGTACGTCATGAGTTGTTCCGATCACTGCTGCTCAGCTGGCAGTGATCGGAACAAGGTACCTGCTGAAATCATTCAGCAGGTACCTTGTTACAATGCCCAGGGGGGTCCTGTGACCCCCATATGAGCGATCAGCTGCAAACCGCAGGTCAATTCAGACCTGCGGTTTGCAGCGCTAGTGTGATCTCTGATCCCCGCGGTCTATGACCGCGGGGATCAGAGAGTTAATGCCCCAAACTGGTTTTTAATCCCCTGCAGCCCCCAATCATATTGTGGCTGCGGGGGTGCAGGGGGTGGTTGCGGGCGGCGCGAGGCGGGCAGGAGGCGGGCGGTGCGGCGGGCGGATCGCGATTGCGATCCCCGCCCGCCTCCCTGTAATCTATCCCTGGTGTCTAGTGGTTCTATCAGAGTGTCAGCACATTGCTGACACTCTGATAGAAACGGCTGGCATCTGTGCTGCAGATGCCAGCCGCTTAACCCCTTCAGCGCGTCCGCACGGACCGCGGTATGGAAGGGTTAACAGGGAGGAGCGCTCCCTCCCTCTCCCATCGGGGGCTGCTGTGCCTTTGCAGCCCCCCAACAGGATGGGATCGAAGAGGGAGGGTGCTCCACTCCTCCTCTATTCATCACCCCCTGCCCAGTTATGGCAGGGGGTGATGGCTGCCATGGAGACAGGACGCTTCAGAAGCGCCCTGCTCTCCATGGTGCTGAAAGTCTGAATAGACCTGCTAAAGGTCTATTCAGACTTTCTAGTATCAAAATACAGTACAGTGCACTATATAGTGTACTGTACTGTATTATACAGACACCAGATCCACTGGATCTTTCAGAACCAAGTGGGTCTGGGTCAAAAAAATGTAAAAAGTGAAAAAAAGTAAAAATGAAAAAACACATAACACTGAATAAAAATTAAAAAATAAAATACACTACACATATTAGGTATCGCCGCGTCCGTAAAAACCTGCTCTATAAAAATATCACATGACTGAACTCCTCAGGTGAACGCCATAAAAAAAACCCCAAAAATGGTGTAAATAAGCCATTTTTGGCACATTACATCACTAAAAGTGTAATACAAAGCGATCAAAAGGCGTTTGCCTCCCAAAATAGTACCAATCAAACCGCCATCTCATCCCGCAAAAACGAGCCCCTACCTAAAACAATTGGCCAAAAAATAAAAACTATGCCTCTCAGACTAAAACATGATTTTTTTGTTTCAAAAATGCTTTTAGTGTTAAATGTAAAAAAAATTAAAAAGTAGACATATTTGGTATCTACACGTCCGTAAGAATCTGCTCTATAAAAATATCACATGACCTAACCCCTCAAGTAAACACTGTAAAAAAATAATAAAAACTTTGTCAAAAGCCATTTTTTGCCACCTTACATCACAAAAAGTGTAATAGCAAGCGATCAAAAAGTCATATGACCCCCAAATAGTGCCAATATAACCGTCACCTCATCCCGCAAAAATGATACCCAACCTGAGACAATTGCCTAAAAACTGAAAAATATATGGCTCTCAGACTATGGAGATACTAAAACATGTTTTTTTTTCATTCAAAAAGGATATTATTGTGTAAAACCAAAATAAATAAAAAAGGTATACATATTATGTATCGCCGCGTCCGTAAGGACCTGCTCTATAAAAATATAACATGACCTAACCCCTCAGATGAACGCCATAAACATAAAAAATAAAAACGTTGTCAAACAAGCCATTTTTTTGTCACCTTACATCACAAAAAGTGTAATAGTAAGCGATCAAAAAGTCATATGCACCCCAAGATGGTGCCAATCAAACCGCCATCTCATCCCGCAAAAAATGAGCCCCTACATAGGACAATCGCCCAAAAAAAAATATATATGGCTCTCAAACTATGGAGACACTAAAACATGATTTTTTTTGTTTTAAAAATTATATTATTGTGTAAAACTTATATAAATAAATAAAAGTATACATATTATGTATCGCCGCGTCCGTCACAACCTGATCTATATAAATAACACATGACCTAACCCCTCAGCTGAACACAGCAAAAAAAAAAAAAAATACGGTGTCAAAAGCCATTTTTGTCACCTTATATCACAAAAAGTGTCATAGCAAGCGACCAAAATGTCATATGCACCCCAAGATGGTGCCAATCAAACCGCCATCTCATCCCGCAAAAAATGAGCCCCTACATAACACAGTCGCCCAAAAAATAAAATAAAACTATGGCTTTCAGAATGTGGAGACACTAAAAAAAATTATTTTCAAAAAGGCTTTATTATGTAAAACTGAAACAAAAACCCCAAAAAGTAGTCATATTTGGTATTGTCGCGTCCGTAACAACCTGCTCTATAGAAATAGCACACAATCTAACCTGTCAGTTCAACTATGTAAATAACAAAAATAAAAACAGTCCCAAAACAGCTATTTTTTTGCAAATTTTCCATTTTAATCCATTTTTGCAGTAACAAAGCAAGGGTTAACAGCCAAGCAAAACTCAATATTTATTGCCCTGATTCTCTTGTTTGCACAAACACCCCATATGTGGTCAGTAAACTGCTGTATGGCCAAACGGCAGGGCACAGAAGGAAGGGAACGCCATATGGTTTTTGGAAGGCAGATTTTGCTGGACTGGTTTTTTGACACTATGTCCCATTTGAAGCCCCCTGATGCACCCCTACAGTAGAAACTCCAAAAAGTGACCCCATTTTGGAAACTACGGGATAAGGTGTCAGTTTTGTTGGTATTATTTTAGGGTAAATATGATTTTTGGTTGCCCTATATTACACTTTTTTGAGACAAGGTAACAAAAATAGAAATTCGGAAATTTCATCTCCATTTGCCAATAACTCTTGTGGAACACCTAAAGGGTTAACAAAGTTTGTAAAACTGGTTTTGAATACCTTGAGGGGTGTAGTTTCTTAGATGGAGTCACTTTTATGGAGTTTCTACTCTAGGGGTGCATCGGGGCTTCAAATGGGACATGGTGTCAAAAATCCAGTCCAGCAAAATCTGCCTTCCAAAAACCATATGGCGCTCCTTTCCTTCTGCGCCCTGCAGTTTGGCCATACAGCAGTTTACGACCACATATAGGGTGTTTCTGAAAACTACAGAATCGGGGCAATAAAAATTGAGTTTTGTTTGGCTGTTAACCCTTGCTTTGTTACTGGAAAAATGGATTGAAACGGAAAATTTTTTAAAAATCGAAATTCTGAAATTTTATCTCCATTTGCCATTAACTCTTGTGGAAAACCTAAAGGGTTAATGACGTTTGTAAAATCAGTTTTGAATACCTTGAGGGGTGTAGTTTCTAGAATGGGGTAATTTTTGGGTGGTTTCTATTATGTAAGCCTCACAAAGTGACTTCAGACCTGAACTGGTCCCTAAAAAGTGGGTTTTTGAAAATTTCTGAAAAATTTCAAGATTTGCTTCTAAACTTCTAAGCCTTGTAACGTCCCCAAAAAATGAAATAGCATTCCCAAAATGATCGATACATGAAGTAGACATATGGGGAATGTAAATCAATAACTTTTTTTGGCAGTATTACTATGTATTATAGAAGTAGAGTAATTGAAACTTGGAAAATTGCAAATTTTCCAAACGCCCCCCCAGCGGCACGACAGGAGGATACCCCGCCTCCCGAGGGACAGGAAACAACGTGGAGATCTTTAAATAGTCCCCTCCCCTTACCTGCTCCAGTTGTTTCCTGTCCCTCTGGGACGCGCGTGGAGATCCTTCCTGTGGAGATCCTATTCTTTCACAGCCCAGCGGGAACGAAGACGCCGGGCAAAGGAGAGGGTCCCCGGGGCTCCCTGATCAGCCCTTCCCTTCTCTGCAGCGTAAGTCCTCCGGTGGAGGCAGCTCCGGGCAGCGCTTTCCTCACCTCGCGGCCGAGATCTCGCGAGAGTAAGCGCGGGTCACGTGAGCGGGAGCTCATTGCAGGCGCAGGAGCAGTGACGTCTTCCCCTAGAGACGAGCGGGAGATTTGAAAACGCCGGGCTTTCCCTTTCTGACAGCGAGGAGGCCAGAAACAGCCCTTATCTTCCCTCACTGCTCCAGGATGTCGGCGGGAGAGGACTCCATGAGAAGACCTGCAGACCCAGCCAGGACGGGCAGCCCGGTGAGTCTCCCTCCTCTGGAGGTGGTTAAGACTGGTAGCACGCTGAGGTTTTTCCCTTTTTGCTGCACTGGTACGAGGGCCTATCCTGCTTTTTGTATCCCCCTTGTGCCCCATCCTAATACAGGCACCTTAATTTGCCCCTTTAGGTTAGGGATACTCAGAAGTCTACTGAGACCTCTCATCGTGCCAAGAAATGCTCTATCTGTAAAAAGAGCTTACCATCTGGATATAAGAAGCCCCTCTGCTCCAAATGTCTGGAAAAGATTGTGTCTGAAGAATCCCCTCCTTATTGGAAAATATCAGACACATTATTAAGGATGAAGTATGCAGTGCCGTGGATCAAAAACTAACTTCCACAATTCCCAGACCCTCTACTTCTGTGACTGAAATATCCGCCTCTTTGGATGCTGACGGTCAGATAGAGATCCTAGATGAGGGGAGCTACCATCAGAATCTGGGTCTGATTCCTCAGAGGAAGAGTCGGGTAAACCTCTCTGTTCCATAGAGGAGACTGAGACTTTACTGAAATCTATCAGAGCAACCCTGAATGTAGAAGAATCTAAACTCCTAAGACAGTTCAGGATGTTATGTTTAAGGGGCTAACAGACAAAAAGAAGAGGGTTTTCCACTTCATAACAGTATCTCGAAGCTGATTAGTAAGGAATGGGTGGACTTAGAAAAGAGACCTAGTGTCTCTAGGGTCCTTAAAAGGAAATACCCTTTCTCTGAAGAGGACACAACCTTTTGGGATAAGTGCCCTAAAGTAGATGGATCCCGGTTGCCAAAATTACCAAGAAATCGGCCTTGCCCTTCGAGGACGTAGGTTTACTTAAGGACCCTATGGATAAGAGGAGTGAGTCCTTATTAAAAAAATCCTGGGAGGCTTCTATGTCCATCCTTAGACCTAGTGTAGCCTCTACCTATACGGCCCGGTCTATGTCTATCTGGCTGAACCAGCTAGAAGAACACTTAGTATCAGGGACACCTAGGGAGGAGATTTTAGCTTCCTTACCAGTGTTAAAACAGGCAGCAAATTTCTTAGCGGATGCCTCAGCTGATACTATTAAGCTTGCGGCCAGGTCAGCAGCCCTTTCAAACTCCACTAGAAGAGCAGTGTGGCTTAGGTCATGGTCTGGGGATGCAGCATCTAAAAATAAATTATGCAGCATTCCTTGTGAAGGAGATAGAGTTTTCGGTTCTGTCCTGGATGATATCCTAGAAAAGGCCACTGACAAAAAGAAGGGGTTTCCTGCTGAACCCCGGATTTTTCGTCAAAGGAGAAATTTCTCAGCATCAAGAGGCAGGCAGGATCAGAGGAAAAGAGATTTCTCCTCCAGATGGCGTTTGGGAAGAGGAAGAGGTAAAGGTTTTCTCTTTAACTCCTCAGACTCCTCCCAAAAATCATCCAAACAATGATGTCAGGAGCAGGGTAGGAGGAAGGCTAAAGTATTTCTTTCGGGCTTGGGAGAATATTTCCAGATCCCCTGGGTACTGGACGTAGTTTCGTCAGGCCTAAAACTAGAGTTTTCCTCTCTACCCCAGAGGGTTTTCCTTGTCACCAGAAAACCAGAACCAGTTCAGTCTTTAATCTTAGAGCAGGTCCAGACTCTGCTAAAAAGGGAGCGATAGCCGTAGTTCCCCCAGAAGAGGAAGGAACAGGTTTCTATTCGCCCTTGTTCCTGGTCAAAAAGCCAAACGGCTCGTACAGGGTTATCATAAACCTAAAGGGTCTAAACCGTCACCTGACCTACAAACGTTTCAAAATGGAAACTATAAAGACCACGATCAATCTCTTGGGAAAGGATATCTTCATGGCTACCCTCGATCTGACCGATGCATATTATCACATCCCTATCTGCATAGAACACCAGAAATTTCTCAGGTTTGCAATTCAACACGGTCCAGTTGTACATCACTTCCAGTTCCAGGTCCTCCCTTTCGGCATTACGTCAGCACCAAGGGTCTTCTCAAAAGTAATGGCGGAAGTGGTTGCTCATCTTCACTTGAGAGGAGTGTTAGTCGTCCCGTATTTAGACGATTTCTTAATAGCGGCAGGATCGGAAGATCTTTTACTGGAACATATAGAGCTGGTAAAGTACAGCCTATCAAATTTGGGATGGCTGATAAACACAGAAAAATCAGATCTCGTTCCCAGCAGAAGAAAGATTTTTCTAGGAATGCTTCTAGATTCAGAACTTATGAGGACCTTCCTTCCACAAGAAAAAGTCCAGACGATCACTCACGAAGTGACCCTTTTGCACAGCAGATCGAAAGTGTCAATCCGTGCAATAATGAAAGTGCTGGGTCTGATGACCTCAACCATTCCAGCCGTAGAATGGGCCCAAGCTCATTCCCGGACCCTTCAGTCGTTTATGCTAAGCAGATGGGACAAGACCGTAGACTCTCTGGAGAGAAAAATAAAAATTCCCCAATATGTAAGGGACTCTCTAAATTGGTGGCGGGTCACAAAAATTTAATTGCAGGGGTCCCCTGGCAACAGTCAAACGTGGTCACGGTTACAACCGATGCCAGCAGAAGCGGCTGGGGAGCCTTCACGGACAGGTCAGTGGTCCAGGGTACATGGCAGGGGCATCTAAAGCAGGCATCTTCCAATCTAAGGGAAATATCTGCAGTCTGGGAAGCTTTACAAGTCCTTCGTCCAGAACTCAGCGGAACAGAAGTAAAGATACTCTCAGACAACTCTACCACAGTCGCCTATCTAAACAAGCAGGGCGGTACAAGAAGTTCTTCCCTAGCAAGAGTTGCAAAAATAATTTTCCAGTGGGCAGAGAAGAATATACTGTCACTTTCGGCGGTCCACATAAGAGGGGAAGACAACACAGTTGCGGACTTTCTCAGCAGAGATGTTCTAAGGGAGGGAGAATGGGCCTTAAATCAGAAAATCTTCTGCCAAGTAGCGCGAAAGTGGTTCAGACCAGACATCGATCTGTTTGCCACTCGTCAAAACAGGAAAACAGAGAGGTTCGCCTCCCTGGCATACTCGGATCACCCTCTCATAGTAGATGCCCTCTCCCATCCGTGGCCAAGAGAAAATCTGTATGCTTTCCCTCCACTTGCACTAATCCCCAGAGTGCTGCAGAGGGTGCTACAGGGGGACCACAGGTTGATATTGATCGCACCTTATTGGCCCAAAAGATCGTGGTTCCCTCTACTAATCAGAATGTCAGCAGGGGAATTTTGGCGTCTTCCAGACATACCGGATCTTCTTCACCAGGGCCCAGTCTGGCACCCCAGGGCAGCACAACTACAGCTGACGGCCTGGAAACTGAACGGGAAATACTAAAAAGGAAAGGCCTCTCAGATGACGTAATCTCAACCATTCTTTATAGCCGTAAGACCATAACTTCCAAGATCTACAACAGGGTTTGGCAGGCATTTAAGAAGTTCACGGGGGTGACATCTGGGGCCCTCAGCTAGTTTCTAAAGTCTTAGACTTTCTCCAATCGGGTCTTCAAAAAGGTCTCAGGGTTAACACTTTGAAGGTTCACATATCGGCCCTAAGTGCCTTCCTAGACACAAGGTTGGCGGAAGTAGACCTCATTAAAAGATTCATTAAAGGGGCCCAAAGAAAACAGCCGGTGGTTAGATCCACTGTTCCCCCATGGGACTTAAATCTAGTATTATCCGCTCTGTCAGAAAGTCCCTTTGAACCCCTTTCTGAGGTTCCTTTAAAACTGCTTACGCTAAAGACGGTATTCCTGATAGCCATCACCACAGCCAGGAGGGTGGGAGAGATCCAGGCTTTCTCATGCAAGCCCCCTACTTATCCATCAGAGATGATAGGGTAATACTGAAACACTCTCCCTCTTTCTTGCCCAAGGTGGTCTCTAAGTTCCACTGCCTTCAAGAAGTCTCCTTACCATCCTTTGGATCCCCGACAGGCAACCAGGAGGAAAGACACCTCCATAATCTGGACGTTAAAAGAGCAATTATAACCTACTTGAAAGCTACAGAAAGCATTAGGAAGACGGATAGACTGTTCGTGCAGTTTGCAGGCCCAAACAGGGGTAACGCAGCAAGCAAAGCTACCATTAGCCGATGGATCCGATCTGCAATTCTTCTGTGTTATGATACTAGGAAGGTTTCCCCTCCAAAGGGACTTAAAGCCCATTCAACTCGATCAATAGCGACCTCTTGGGCTGAATCTACTGATGTTCCGTTAGAGCAGATTTGTCGGGCAGCCACCTGGTCCTCACCTTCTACCTTCTTCAGGCACTACCAACTAGATGTGTTTAAAGATAAGGACTTATCTTTTGCTCGCAGAGTGTTATCTGCGGTAGTTCCCCCTAAGTATATGATTTCTCTGTCAATCCTCCTGTCGTGCGGCTGGGGGCGTTTGGAAAGACTTCAATTACTTACCGGTAATGGGTTTTTCCTCTAGCCCCCACAGCGGCACGGAGATTTCCCGCCTCTCTTTTTTGTCATGTTTTTTCTTCCCTAAATCCAAGTATGGAAGATGTTATTTTTTTCTCGAGTGGTTTTCTCCCTGTACTTTTCTGTACCTTCACTCTAAATATATATAAATGTGTTGCATCCATTTCAGAGTTTTTCTCGGTTATTTACTGGAGCAGGTAAGGGGAGGGGACTATTTAAAGATCTCCACGTTGTTTCCTGTCCCTCGGGAGGCGGGGTATCCTCCTGTCGTGCCGCTGTGGGGGCTAGAGGAAAAACCCATTACCGGTAAGTAATTGAAGTCTTTTCAAAATTTTGGTAAATTTCGTATTTTTTTATAAATAAAAATGAAATTTTTCGACTTCATTTTACCACTGTCATGAAGTACAATATGTGACGAAAAAACAATCTCAGAATGGACTGGATAAGAAAAAGCGTTTTAAAGTTATCACCACATAAAGTGACAATGGTCAGATTTTGAAAAAATGGCCTGGTCCTTAAGGTGAAATAGGGCCGTGTCCTTAAGGGGTTAAAGGCAATGTGTCATCAGAAAACGACCTGCCGTTTAATTCACTTTTTTATGTTTAACATATTTTTAAATAATTTTTGATGATGTTTTTAATTTTCCATGTATTCCATATATTTACAAAAAAAGATAAAATCCTGCAGTTTTTGCACTGGCCACTATGTATAATAATTGGCACCATTCCTTGGTTTACACAGATCACTTTACTGCTCATTCTAATCCTGCCTGTAATGATAACACCTCTGTGTACAGATAAGACAGGATCCACCATTCACATTAGGTGATTGCCAAAGCTTGCCTATTCTTTCCTTGTACAATGACTTCTGCACAAAAAATTGTGCAAGATGAGAAAAATAAGCCTGGTCATGAGTAGAGTAAAAATAAGACTATTTATGCTCCTAATTCAGGTTAAAAAAATAGTCTTACAACTCAAAATAGGTGCAACAGGCACAAATGCTTCCAAAAAGGTGCAAAATTAGTTGGTAAATGAGATGTAAAAAAATAAGGCAGAAACAGGCTTTTTACTAATTAAAATGGCCGATATGCCCCAATGTTTCCCTGGTCTGTTTTTTAGATCTGTGAGCAGTCTGCCTGGGAAATCTCTCCCTTCTGTCTACAGGAAAGCTGGGTGCTTGCCATCCTGACCAGAGTGTTTGTACTTTTGCCCTGACTCGTGTGGTCAGCCTGATTGTTTATCAATGTCACATTCATCTGTGATGTCTGATACGTCTTCTTTGTGTCCTTGGTAATTTCCTGGTTTGCCTGGGAATGCCATACTGTCTCTGATCTGCATGGGTTCCGGTTTATGCTTTGTTTCTGATTCAGTGTATTTGGGCTGCTCTTGTTTTCCTGATTCATGTATGTTTGGTATGCTTGGGTTCCGGCTGTGTGAACAGGTCCCTGTAGCTCTTACTGCAGGTGCTTGGACTTTGTCCCTCCAATTAGTCAGCATAGGGACTGTCGACCAGTTGGGTACTATCGTTTAGGACAGATTGTCCAAGTAGGTAAGGACAGTGGATAGGTGGAGATTGGGTCTACTCTGTTCCCTACCTGCATGTTTTATTCTGATCTTGTAACCATATTTGAATAAACCAGTCATTTGCCATCATTTGGGCAATCAATATTGCATCTATTGCATAACAATTGCTATCTTACTTAGGGAGTGGAGTCAAGTCAAGTTTTTTTGGTGTTAATTTGATTCTGTGCTGTTGATAGTGGTTTAGCACAGCTCATACGTGTTCCACATGTTCACTGAAAGACATCTACTTCTATGCTGGCTTCTAATTCTCGGATGTTCGATCGAAGGGCTCGGATGTTGAATTAGATGTATTTCATGAGTTCCTAAATGGTATACATGAACATCTGAAATTCACAAAGATATCATCGGTGGAGTCACTGCAAATCCTTGACACATCTGTTTATGTGAAAGGGGGTAGGTTACACACGGACATCTATACTAGGCGAACAGACCGCAATAATATGTTGCGCTTTGATAGCGCACACCCAAGAAAGACTGTAGAATCTCTGCCTTATAGTCAGTTCCTCAGGGTGCGAAGGGTAGTGTCAGAGGACACACTTGTGGATGATAGATTGGACAGGATGGGAAAAAAATTTCAAGACCAAAGGTATCCCAGAAGCCTGGTACAGCGACATAAAGAAAAGGCGAGACAACGTCAGAGACAGGAATTATTAGTGTCTAAGGATAAGGATGCTGGTGAGGAGTTAGAGAGAATCCCATTCGTGACAACCTACACTTCTGACAGTTTGAAATTAGTGAAGATTTTGAGGCAGAATTGGCACATCTTAGCGCAGTCATTTCCAGATGTCAGGGAGCTGCAGACTCCCCCATTGATGTCCAACAGAAGACCCCGCAATTTGGGGGACCATCTGGCATGAGCGGATACCATGACAGTTGGTAGGAGAGAGGGCAGGAGTGGTTGCCATCCCTGCTTGGGCTGCAACAGTTGCAGCAGCCTGATCAGGGGTGACACTTTCTCTCATCCGAGGACAGGTAAACGATACCGGATTAAGGACTTCTACACTTGTCTATCAGACTATATAATTTATGTGCTACAATGCCTGTGTGGTCTCCTCTATGTGGGGGAGACCACACAGGTGTGCAAAAATAGGTTTAACCAGCATAAGTACTCTGTCCGGAAATTGTTTACCAAGAAATTTTTGGGAAGCCCGTCATAATGTCTCTCAGTTGAGATATAGGATTATTGATAGTGTACCCCCGCTAAGAAGAGGAGGAGATAGGGAAAAGAGGTTGAAGCAAAAGGAACTTAGATGGATCCATGGGTTGGATACCCTAGAGCCGAGAGGTATGAACAGGGATTTTGCTTTAGGCCCCTTCTTTTGATCCATTTCCTATATATGTGTAATGTAACTAAGACTTGTTGCCCGGATTTCTATTGGCCGTGTTTTAATATTGAACCCTTCTCTCCCAAATGTTGCCTGATACAATTATTTATGTGTCTTTATTCCTTTTACCTTGCAGTGCATCTATGAACAAATAAGAATACCATTACACAGCAGGATGCCGGCTGAGAACTCCATTGGTCATTGATCGCCAAAGAAGTGGTCTTAATGTAAATGTTCGGGTTGCCTCTGCGGCTATGGGATGCGGTATAGTCTAGCGACTGAGGTGCACACGTGTGAACTTTATTTGTATATCAACTTTATGTGAGTCTGCGCCAGGGACATGCGACTAAATAACTTCCTGACCCCGCACGAGATGGACCTGGTATGGATGGTGAGATGGAGGAGATGATAGGGTTAACCCCCAGTCACTCCTCTGTCAGTAGGATGTGGGCGCAAGTGGTCTGGTGGAACCAGTGGAAACATCGGGAGACCCGATCCCAGTGCGCGCGATTGATTGTGCTGATTGGTGGTCCAGATGAGTTGTGATTACGGTATATTGCGATTATTGCTCAAAAGTTGCGGTCGGGTGTATGGAGGACTATTCTGAACTCCTGTATGGGTCGCTGTATGTCCCAGATGTATGAGTGTGACCGGTGCGCCCATGTTTTAAGATACTGCTCCCGATTAACGCCGCAGAGGGATCCTGGTTTGTTTAAACTTCCCCATGACCATGGAGTTCATATGACTGAGAGGTGTGTCTATGCCGTCGCACACCTCCGGTCACCTGACACCGACCGCGGAGTGCGCGGCCACTGAAAGGCGCATGCGCACACACGCAGGGGGGGAGCTGAACGGCACTGAGAGAATGGAGTCTCATGAAGGCTTTAAACTGCAATGTAATGAAGGTATATGTTAGCAAAGGATGTGCAGAGTTGGATTTTGAAATGGATTGTCTGTTCATATATGTCAGATGAAGGACAACTTTGAGAGATGTGTGGAAGCAGGGCCGGCGCGTCCTATACGCGGAATAGGCAGCCGCGTAGAGCGCCCCTTGGGAAGGGGCGCTGCTAGGAGCGCCGGCCCTGCCTTATGCTGCAGCCGCCGGAGCGCTCTGAATTGAGCCTCAGGCGGCTGCAGCACTGCCCGGGCTGGTGCGTCCATGAGGGCGCACCGCCCGGGCGCAGCATGAAGAGAGGAGCTGACAGGAGGGAAGCGCTCAGCGCTCCCTCCTGTCACTCCATTGTAGCGCGGCCGAGCTCTTTAAGGTCCGCGGGTACAGGAGCATCTGTCTCCTGTACCCGGCCGGACTGACATGAAGTGCGCACAGAGTGTGCACTTCCTGTCAGTCCCCTCGGGTACAGGAAACTAAAGCTCCTGTACCCGTGGAGCATAAAGAGCTCGGCCGCTACACTAAAGGTGAGGGGAAGAGAATGACAAGGGAGAGGGGAGAATGACAAGGGAGAGGGGAGAATGACAAGGAGAGGGGGAGAATGACAAGGAGAGGGGGAGAATAACAAGAGGGGAAAGAGAATGACAAAGGAGAGGGGGGAGAGAGAATGACAAGGGGAGAAAGAGAATGACAAGGGGGGGAAAGGGAATGACAAGAGGGAGAAAGGGAATGACAAGGGGGGGTAGTGTGAAGAATGACAAGAGAGGGGAGAGAATGACAAGGGGGAGGGGAGAGAGAACTGGCGTTAGTTAAAGGGGTTCTGCAATTTGTTACAACTGATGATCTATCCTCTGGATAGATCATCAGCATCTGATCGGCCGGGGTCTGACACCCGGGACCCCCGCCGATCAGCTGTTTGAGAAGGCAGCGGCGCTGGCAGTAGCGCCTCGGCTTTCGCTGTTTACCGCAGGCGCAGTGACGTCACGACTAGTATCACTGGCCTGGGCGGGGTTAAGCTCTGTTCACTTGAATGAAGCTTAGCCCCACCCAGGCCAATGATACTAATCGTGACGTCACTGCGAGAAGGCTGAGGCGCTACTGCCAGCGCAGCTGTCTTCTCAAACAGCTGATTGGCAGGGGTCCCAGGTGTCGGAGCCCTGCGATCAGTTTAAATAAACTGCAGAACCCCTTTAATATGGCAGATCATATGGGTGGGGCATTGTGATATCACATGGGGGGGGGCGGCAAACTTTTCTTTTGCCTAGGGCGGCAAAAATCCTTGCACCGGCCCTGTGTGGAAGCAACATTGTTGGGAGGAAGGGTTTGTTTTATCTGATCAACATACTGGGGGAGGTATATTAAGTTCACTTGTTATATGTGTATTTGAGCTTGACAAAGACCGCAAGGTTGAAACGTTGCTACACTTTGGTGCAAATAAAATAAGAAGTTTTTTTGCTGAAAACTGGAGTGTTTGGAAATTTCCAGTGGCTTGGAAGTAAGTGGTGCTGTCTATCCTATGTTTTTTACCAAGTTCGAATTCTGCAGAGGCTGAGCCCTAAAGGAATCCAGATCCATTTAAATAATCCCCTTGGTGTTATTAAGGGTGTTAGATGCTTACTGGATTCTTTGATAAACCTTTAGGGGTATAATATACGCTGCTATATTCTGGTTAGTGGGCTTCATTGCTGGAATGGTTTTTCAAGTAAAGTTGTCACAAGGTATAGTCTGAACAGTCAGACCTTAAAACTTCCTCTAGTAGTTGCGTCATTTGGCACACAGACCATTTTCTGGTTCTTTTAATGATATGACATTAAGGGCTATATTAGCCTGGCAGATGAGCCTTCCAATCAGGGGTGTACTGCCAATATAGTAAGACCACACAGCCGCTATGGGGCCCATGGCACAGGGTTGCCCGGAGCACAAGGAAGGCCCCGCCCACTTCTCTTCTGAGCCCTGCTTGCTTCCCCTATTCTCAGTCAGGGCCCCAGAGTGGGGATTTTCCTGGCTTAGGAGTCCCTGTTCTTACTCCATATATGGATGTGTCCATAAACGTGAAAGGGGTATTCCCAAGCATGGTCACTATGCTTGGGGGACACCCTGTGTATACAAGTCTAATTTAGACTCTATTTTTGAAAGGTTTCTGTGAGGATTCGAACTCACAATCATCTACATTAAAGACAAGAACCTTAACCACTGGGCTATAGAGAGAAACGTCTATGAGGTTTTTAATACAAGAGAAACTTATATGAGGTCTTTAATACAAAAGAAACTTCTATGAGGTTTTTCGGCAATGACTTAGCATTAAAGGGGTTCTGCAGTTTGTTACCACTGATGATCTATCCTCAGGATAGATCATCAGCATGTGATCGGCCGGGGTCCGACACCCGGGACCCCCGCCGATCAGCTGTTTGAGAAGGCAGCGGCGCTGTAGGAGCGCCGCGGCCTTCTCACTGTTTACCTCTGCTAGCGCCCCGCCCAGTGACGTCACGACTTGTATCCAAGTGGCGTGGGCGAGGCTAAGCTCTGTTCACTGAGCGGAGCTTGGCCCCGCCCACGCCACTTGATACAAGTCGTGACGTCACTGGGCGATGCGCAGCAGTAGCAGGTGAAGGCCGCGGCGCTCCTGCAGCGCGCGCGCCTTCAAACAGCTGATCGGCGGGGGTCCCGGGTGTCGGACCCCGGCCGATCACATGCTGATGATCTATCCTGAGGAGAGATCATCAGTGGTAACAAACTGCAGAACCCCTTTAAGCTCTATAGCCCAGTGGTTAAGGTTCTTGTCTTTAATGTAGATGGTTGTGAGTTCAAATCCCCCACAGAAACATTATAGAAATATAATCTAAATAAAACTTAAATACACAGGACTCACTTCATAAAACATAATTTTTTTATCGTGATATTCTGACCCTCATAACTTTTTTATAGTTACAGTATGTCTACGGAGATGCATGGGGGCAAATTTTTTGTGGGACGATCTGTCATTTTTGACAATACCATTTTGGGTTGTGTATGACTTGATCACTTTTTATTCAATTTTCTTGGGTGATAAAGTGATGAAAAAAAAGCGAATCTGCATTTTTAAAGGGAACCTGTCAACTGAAACAGCGGTCCTAAACCGCCGGCAGGACCTTCAAGACTACAGCAGTTGGATTCTGAGCACATATATCTTACTAAATTCCGATGCAGCAGTAGTAAGAAAATCGATCTTTAATCCCCGGCTGGCGCGACTCTCTGCCCAGACTTGAAGTCAAGGGGGCAGTGGCCTTCTTGCTTCAAGTCCCCTTCCCGGCCCCTTCGCTTTGATTGACAGCGCTTATGCGGCTGGCTTCTCAGAACAGCCAGCTGTCAGTCACAGCGAAGGGGCCCTTGACTTCAAGCCTGGGCAGAGAGTCGCGCCAGCCGGGGATTAAAGATCGATTTTCTTACTAGTGCCTCATCGGAATTTAGTAAGATATATGTGCTCAGAATCCCACTGCTGTACTCTTGAAGGTCCTGCTGGCGGTTTAGGACCGCTGTTTCAGGTGACAGGTTCCCTTTAAAAATATTTTTCTGTTACGCCATTCACCATATGGGCTAACTTTTTTAAATATTTTAATAGTATGGGAGTTTTTGCATGTGGAGATGCCCACAATGCTATTTCTTTTTGTTTCTTTGTATTTTGGGGAATGGGGGTGATTTTAATTTTTCAGTTTTTTTTTTAATATTTTCAAAACTTTTTTTTACATTTTACTTTTTGTTAGGTCCCCCAGGTGGACCACAACTTACAATCATCAGATGTAAATTGCTCCATTAGTCTGTATAGAAATCACTATTTCACAATTCAGTGCTGCCACCTAGTGGCCTAAACTGGGATATACTAACAATGATCCTGGAAGCCTAGTACAGGCTGTGGCTTATTTATAGAACATGGTGCTTTTCCTTATCTCTGCTGGGGGAAAGCACGCCTGAAGAGGAATCCAACACTTCCGGTTTTTAACACTCTCAGATGCCGTGAGTGAGGGGAACTCCTTGCTGTCAGGGAATGGGGCATGTGGCGTATTCTGGGTCCATAAGGGTGAAGAACTATTTTGCATTTTCATTTTTCTTCCCTATCTTCCTTGAGCTAGGATCATTTAAATGCAATGATTATATTAAAACTTAACATTTAATGTACTGTATTTCATTAAAATCCAAGGGCTCTTTAAACATACAGTTATATTCATGAAAGAAAAAAATAAAATAGTACTCGGTGGTACATAGGAAGCCAAAGGATAGTTATAGGTGAGGGACACAAATACTGGGTCTCTGACCCTGTTGCACCCTATTGTTACCTCCTACTGATTCACTACGTGTCCCTACGTGTCTCTCCAAAAAGGGGTCAGGGACAGTGACTGCACAGCTTCGCCTAAGGCCTCTTTCACATTTGCGTTGTGAGGATCCGGCATGCACTTCCGTCGCCGGAATCCGTCACAAAGCAAGACAACTGAAAGCATATTGAAGACTGATCTGTCTTCAATATGCTTTCAGGTAACCATGTCAGCCAGAACGCTACTAAAGTCCCGGTTGCCATGGAAAAGCAGCAGGGAGCCGGGGGAGAAGCTACTTACATTCCATGCGGCGGCTGGGGCGCTCCTCAATGACGTCACCGGGTCCCTGCATTGCATGGATCACATAGCTATGCTATGTGAGCAATGCACCGTACGATCAATACGGCGCATTGCTCACATAGCATAGCTATGTGAACCATGCGATGCAGGGACCCGGTGACGTCATCGAGGAGCACCCCGGCCACCGCACGAAAGGTAAGTAGCTTCTCCCCCGGCTCCCTGCTGCTTTTCCATGGCAGCCGGGACTTTAGTAGTGTCCTGACTGCCATGGTTACCATTCCTTAAAGCTAAACGTCGGATCCGGCGATGCGCTGAAACGACGTTTAGCTTAATGTCGGATCCGGCTTTATGCTTTTCAATGGGCATTAATTCCGGATCCGTCCTTGCGGTGTGTCTTCCGGATTTTTGGATGGAGACAAATCCGCAGCATGCTGCGGTTTTGTCAACATCCAAAAAACGTTCACATACTGAACGGAAGACATCCTGATGCATCCTGAACGGATTTCTCTCCATTCAGAATGCATTGGGATAATCCTGATCAGTATCTTTCTGTCCTAGAGCCCCGAGGACGGAACTCTAGGACGGAAAGCAAAAACACAAATGTGAAAGAGGCCTAACAGTGTGAATGGAGAGAGAAAAGATATATAAGACAATAGACAAAAAGTCCCAAACAATCCGAACGCGTTTCTGTGGCGATTACCGATTCATCAGGGGACAATATATCAATACAACCAAAAATGGTAAACAAAACGAAAACACAGCAAAATAAATTCAGCCAGTTCACTTAGCTCTTATGAATGCTGTAGTATCTCCATTTCGGATGGCCGCATAGTGCAGCGTACACCTGCGCCTCCTTGGTCAATAAATAGGAGCCAGGTGCTGCACAGGGGGTTCCACTAATGGAGTGCGCACCCTGCCTGCTCCATTCACCACGAGGACTCAAGATCCTAACTACCTGCAACTCTGAACCTCCAGGAGAAACCCTCACCTACCTTACCCGGCTCCACCACTGCAGGATCCCTGCATGACTTCCAACAGCAAGTATCAAGCCTGTCATTTTGTTTCACTGACATTGCTCACTGAAAGGAAGGGACTCGGCTGGTGGTTTTTAGTACTGCAGGCCTGGGATTCCTGAACGTTGCCAAGAGCTGTTATTCATGAACTTTAATCTGAACTCTCATTCCTAAAACAAACTTTCCTCACTATTAGTTTTACACTCTATCTGTAGTACGCGGTACATGATTTTGTTAACCCCATACTCTCCGCTTAAGACTGAGAAAGCCGCCTGGGGTACACACTGAGCAGCCGCAAAAGACACCACAAACACTCAATCAGTGTGACAAAAGTGGATGTCAAAGGACACCGCAGTTGAGATCCTAACTGATCAATTTGGTGCGTTACAGCAGTAAGAAGACATATCAGCCTCTCGATTTTCCAATAATTTAAAGTCTGTGAGCTGTGTTCTTATAAGATCATTCAGAGAACCATACTGATGTTGTAAGAGGTAGACTAACAAGTATGGCCTCACCCCTGACATTTCCGGGTTTTCACCGTATCTATGGTGTTTAATGAGCGATATATTTATATAAAGCAGAGTGCGTTTTGTACATGTTCCAGCTCATCTCACAAGGTACTGACAACACTGAGTTTGAGGTACACCGCTGATGTTGGTTGTACCTCGTCTTCTACCTAGAGAAATAAAGGGAGATTTTGGAACACCCGAAAACCTGGAAGTTCGGATTCGCTGGGTTCGGCTTAACTTCGCCTCAAAGTTCGAGTTCGGGACCTGAACTTGACCCTAACTTGACCGCGAACCCGAACCCCATTGAAGTCAATGGGGACCCGAACTTTGGGGGACTAAAATGGCTCTAAAAAAAAAGGGCTAGAGGGCTGGAAATTGAAGCAAATTGGGGGTAAGAGTAGGACAAGTGCCCTGCAAAAAAATTTGGATAGGGAAATAACTTAATTATACGGATGTATTGGACTGTCAGAAATGCAGCGTAGCACGCAAATTTACTATCTTGCAAAGAAAGTGTGCTTTTTTATGTCAGCAAGGTAACTACAGTATTTAGTGGTTTTATTGGACTGTCAGATATGCAGTGCCTGTTACAGATAAAAAAACGCTTTAGGTCAAAAAAAAATGTGACAGACTAATGAATAATTTTCACTGCCAGGTATGCACTGCAGGCCGCAGGGGTACTTGAATGGGCAAAAAAGGGAATTTGTCCTCCACTGAGCTACTAGACCAGAATTAAAGTAATGTCCTTGGCACACCGCCGACGCCCACCGAACTAGCAGATGGATTAAAACTAATTTTTCAGTGTCACTGGGCTCAGGGCTGGTTACAAAAATGTAGCATAGCACCCTCAATAATCTCTGTAGTTTGAAGATTGAACACCACCAAGTTCAACAGAATTCTTCCCTAATCTCTCCCTCACAGCAGCAGCATCTTATCCCTACACTGAGAAGAGCAAAGTGACGTGCGGCGCTACATGACTCCAGCCTATATAGAGGCTGGGTCACATGCTGCTTTTAGCAAATCACAGCCATGCCATTAGTAGGCATGGCTGTTATGGCTTCTAAGGGCAGACTAGTGAAATGCTTGTTGATTGGCTGCCCTGTAGCCTTTCAAAAAGTGCCAAGGAATCGCTGAACACCGAACTCAAACCCGAACTTTTGCGAAAATGTCCGGGTTCGGGTCCGGGTACTAAAAACCCTAAAGTTCGGTACAAACCCGAACTTTACAGTTCGGGTACGCTCAACCCTACTGCTTACATTATCTTGGCAAAAAGGAGGGAACCGTGCAGGTCAATTAGTTGGTTTCCAAGCTTCATCATGTACTCAAGTGGAAATGTACTTTGCCCTAGAGGCATTGCACAGGATTTTGATATTCCTGGCCTATCCTCAGGATAGGCACCTACTGTATATCATATCGGCGGTAATCTGACACCCCACCCCTCTGCTGATGGGTGTAGTGCTGCCATCACTGAAGTGAATGGGAGCAGTGCTGCTGTTGGCAGCTCCACTGCACAATGGACTGATCTTTGAGGTTCTGACACTGGAAGTTGTTAGCAAATTGACAGGCATGAGAGATGTTTGAGCCCCAAAAATTTGATATTAATGGCCATAAATATAAAAATTGTGGACAAGCCTTTAACCCAGCCTTATAATCTTTTTGTATTTTTTTTTTTTAAACATGCATTTATTAAAGCATACTTAAAATTTGCTGCCCTAAATTAAAAAGGTAAGTCCCATCTCAGGAGTCCCCTATATTCATTTTCCTGTTTCACTTGCTGCCTCATGTTTTCTTACCAGTGATTGTACAGGTATATACAGCAGTCAATCATTGGTGAGGGGGACAAGCAGTGGTTCTAATCTTCTGCACCAAATCTGAGAGCTATGAGCCCCAGTTTAGATCTACAATATGCCTGGTTATGATACCTACAGAAAGAACTATGATGGACTGCACTCTTCACCTACAGCAGCCAGTCTTGTTGTGACTTTTAACTGCGCCACAGTATTCTATTGGCCCTAGGACTTCAGTTCTTGTTGGTTACTGTAATCCGCTGGATAAGCAACTCATTAAAGGTAAAAAGGTATCACCAAGTAGTCAATCTGGGTCAAAACAGGTATAGGGATTAGAAAACAATAAAAGCAGCAAGGAACAGGTGGTTAATCACTATAGCTGTAAACTAATGAAATAGCATAAAATTGTCCTGGCAAGGAGAAGAATGTTGGTGGCTGCAACAAATCCATCTTTTGCAGCCACCACCATTCTTCTCCTTGCCAGTAGAATCATACTAAAGAGTGTCTTTAACACTGTTTATGCTACAGTATTTCATTAGTTTACAGCTGTAGTGATTAATTACTTTTAGGTTTATTACTAACAGCATCGAGCTGTAGGTTTATTACTGGAGTTTTGGTTGATACAGATCCAAATCTCTCACATCTAGCATTGTGCTGATCTGTTTTTATCAAGGTCAAAGGCTCCATTCATAGGCTCCGCTGACGGACTTGAGCATTTGAAGGACAAGAACCACCTGTTCCAGTGATTGGGGGTTCCTAGTGGTCAGACTCCCTACCGTATAACACTTTTTACCTACCAGTCCAGGAGCTAGATAATAAATGCTTTGGCCTGGAACACCTCTGTACATTTAGAAAAGAACATTACAAGCAAAACACATTTTTACTTGACAAACTGAAAAATGACTGCAGTAAATTATAAATCTCATAACGGAAGCCTTTCAATGAATTGAAATGACTGAATTAGTTACCTGTGGTGAAAGTTTCATGTAGATTTCGTGTTGCAAATTTGATCCATTCTGCAAAAAGGATTCCTTTTCCAGGAGTATAGGATGTCTGTAGGTAATCCCTGGCGTTAAAGTTATTAATGTAGTCTTGCTGAGAGATATGGGGGGCGGCCATGATGTTCTCTTCTCAGGATTGTCCTCAGATTCTCTGCTAGATGTTTCAGAATTAGACCTGATTGTAAAATAACATTAACCCTTTACCAATAACATATAATTTATATTATAGCAATTAAATAGCATACCACCAAAGAGTCTCCTCCACCCTGGGCACTTGCAAGAGCAGAATTTGGTAGAATAAAGTTCCTTTCAGACTACCCCTGATAAGGGCCCCACAAATGGTATGTTTGTACTGCTCTACCCAGCTCCTTCCCAACTTGAGTCGGCTATGTATCACTGTCACAACTGCTGACAGATTCCTTTTAATACAACGGTTTTTAATACATATCTTCACAAATGCAGTTAATAGTCAACGCGTTTCCAACAAATATAGTTCTTACTCATGACTAGCGTACTGCTCCAAATAGTCACACATGTATAAGACTCTAAGGCCCCCTTCACACAAGCGAGTTTTCCGCACAGGTGAGAGGCGTGATGTGAACGCATAGTACCCGCACTGAATCCTGACCCATTCATTTCAATGGGTCTGTGTACATAAGCGTTGTTTTTAACGCATCACTTCTGCGTTGCGTGAAAATCCCAGCATGTTCTATATTCTGCATATTTCATGCAGCCCTGGCCCCATAGAAGTGAATGGAGCTGCGTGAAAAACGCATTGCTTCCGCAAGCAAGTGCAGATGCAATGCATTTTTCACTGATGGTTGCTAGGAGATGTTGTTTGTAAACCTTCAGTTTTTTATCACGCGCGTGAAAAATGCATCAAAACGCATTGCACCTGTGTGAAAAAAACTGAACCTAATCCGTCACGCTCGTGTGAAAGAGGCCTAAGACCTCCCACCCCCTCATTAGCAGGGAGTGGTATGAGACTTCAGATCTTAACATTTAAGTGGACTGATTAAGAGCAGGACGTCTATTCTTATTTTCAACATAACAGGTATATAAAATAACTTTGATTATCATAAAGCCAAGACTGCGCCTTGCAAAGAGAGACACTACTATACTTGCATAATAGAATATAAATGGATCTTCCTTTATGTTCATCTGAACAAGACGCAATGTCTTAACCTAAGGCGATATTAAAATCGTTGTCCGACCCGTATTACAAAAAGGTTAAAAACATCCACCAGATATGGCATGTGTGTAAATAGTTAAGGAGAATCAATAAACGTACATTAATTCTTTTCTTAAGTTTAAGCCAGCAGGGTGTCTGGTGTTTAGCCTAAGTATCCAATACGCTTCTCTTTGCGAGATTAACTTTTTCAAATCCCCACCCCTTTTGGGAGGAAAGACTCTTTCTATAGCATAAGCTATAAAAGTATGTAAACTTCTGTTGTGAGTTTTAATAAAGTGTCTGGCTGCATTTGAAATATTGACATATGCATTATTAGCAATATAGTTCAGATGTTCTAGCAATCTGGATTACAATTTCCGAGTTGTACATCCTACATAAAGTAGTTGATATTCTAGACACTGTCACATAAATCACTCCAGTAGAATTGCAGTTAATGTAGGACTTGATAGGAAAATGATTTTTATCAACAGAATCATAGAATGTCTTTCGAGGAGTAACATAACTGCAAGCCCTACATGGATGGCAACCGCATCGTGTGAATCCAGTATATTTTAGCCAGGTTGTAGAACATTTTTGCTTTGCAATAGGAGTGAAAAGTGAGGGAGACAGAGAGGTCGCAAGAGACGGAGGTCGTCTTTAGACCACTCTATGTCCCTCCCTCAACAATCCATACAGTATTTCATCTTCAAAGAGCAATGAGATACACCTGGAGAAAGCTACTTGTATCTGATGAAACTGATTACTATAAGTGAGAACCAGGGTAGATAATGTTTTTGTTTTTGTTTGGATTTGTTTTTCTGAGAATTATCTCCAAACAACAAATCTATCTGGTTTTTCTTTCTAACTATCTCATATGCCCTATTTATCATACACTGGATTCACACGATGCGGTAGCCATACATGTAGGGCTTGCGGTTATGTTACTCTTCGGAAGACATTCTATGATTCTGTTGATAAAAATCATTTTCCTTTCAAGTCCTACATTAACTCCAATTCTACTGGAGTGATTTATGTGACAGTGTCTGGAATGCAAACTACTTTATGTAGGATTTACAACTCGTAAATTTAAATCCAGATTGCTAGAACATCTTAACTATATTACTAATAATGCATATGTCGACATTTCAAATGCAGCCAGACACTTTATTACAACTCACAACTGAAGTTTACATACTTTTACAGCTTATGCTATAGAAAGAGTCTTTCCTCTCAAAAGAGGTGGTGATTTGAAAAAGCTAATCTCGCAAAGAGAAGCGTATTGGATACTTAGGCTAAACACCAGATACCCTTCTGGCTTGAACTTAAGAAAAGAATTAATGTACGTTTATTGATTCTCCTTAACTATTTACACACATGCCATTTCTGGTGGATGTTTTTAACCTTTTTGTAATACGGGTCGGACAAAGATTTTAATATTGCCTTAGGTTCAGACATTGCGTCTTGTTCAGATGAACATAAACGAACATCCAATTATATTCTATTATGCAAGTATAGTAGTGTCTCTCTTTACAAGGCGCAGTCTTGGCTTTATGATAATCAAAGTTATTTTATATACCTGTTATGTTAAAAATAAGAATAGACGTCCTCGTCTTAATCAGTCCACTTAAATGTTAACACCTGAAGTCTCATACCATTCACTGCTAATGGGGGGGGGGAGGTCTTAGAGTCTTATAAATGTGTGACTATTTTGAGCAGTACGCTAGTCATGATTAAGAACTATATTTGATTGAAACGCGTTGATAGAAGGAAACCATCACTCAAGAATTTTTGGTGCTGGAATTCTCCTTTTTATTTTTGCTAAAGACAGGTGTTTAACAATAGCAAAGACAGGTGCACTCTGCGGTAATACTAAACCCTCACACTGATGTTAAAATTGAGAGGTTAGTTCGACATATCCTACTAGGAGGACATGTCTTAAGCTCGGGCACCATGCCAAGGTCTCTCAAGTAGCCCGAGGCCCTACCACTCACCTACCTGTGCCGTATGGTTGATACCAGGGGCCAGTGGGCAAATTATGGAAGCATAAGGCCTGACTCACAGGCTACATTTAGATGCACCTGTTAGGCCCTGTGCCATATCAGCCAGTCTCGGGTGGGGCTCACAGGCACCTCCCACCTCCCACCTCCCATTGCTAGCATGGCTGCATGCTGGAGGTTACTGGTAAGCTGTCTATGAGTCAGGCCTTATGCTCCCATAATTTGCCCACTGGCCCCTGGTATCGCCCACAGGTAATTGAGTGGTAGGGCCTTGCGCTACTTGAGAGACCTTGGCGTAGTGCCCGAGGTTAAGACATGTCCTCCTAGTAGGATATGTCGAACTAACCTCTCAATTTTAACATCAGTGTGAGGGTTTAGTATTACAGCAGAGTGTACCTGTCTTTGCTATTGTTAGGTTTTTGATTGTTCTCCACATCCACATAATCATTACCTTATGTAGGATGGTTATTGTGGTACTTGTAGTCCGTTGCTGGCATCTTCCATTGTATGCATTTTTTTGCTGTGAGCTAGATTTTTTCTGGTATGTGCATTATATGAAGACTGTTTCCGTGTCTCCCTGTTCATCCATGTCCTGAGAGTGTTTTCACCAGCAACAGTGGACTCACAGTATTCTAATCTTCATAACAAATCCTGACTGTCAGATATGGCTTATGTGTCGTGTTCCGATCGGAACACTAAAGCGGAACAACTTTTTTAAACATGTAATACACAGTTACAAGATTGTATGTTGATGGAGGACAATATGTTACAATTGGAAAGACTGGAAAAAACGATGATATCCAAAGGTCTGAGAATCAAAAAAATTCCAACTGCTGTTTTTTCGGAACAGTTAGTTAAATCTTGGAACGACATTCTCAGCGATTGTTCAATTAGGCTTAGGTCTTTGATTGTTGAATATGAGACAGAAAAGATAACTTCACTGCAAGCCGAGATAGAACAATGTAAAAAGAACCTTGCACCATTTGAATCTCTCCCTAAATACATGGAACAACAACAGGGATTTATATGACTATGATAAAAATCTATTATATGAATGAGGGAGGCGAGACAACCCATTTCAGACTCCTAAGTCTATCCTGAAAAAATACAAAGGAAAAAATAAAAACTACCAAGAGGTCTCTACAGTCAGTTTTGAATCATCAGATGCAGATCTTTCGAAAACCAGTAGAGAGATTCAGAATCCTACATTTGAAAAACATGGAGCTGATACAAAAGGAACTGGCTCAGTCACACAGTTATCATATTATCAAAAACAAAAAAATAAGTCAAAGACTAAAAACGATTTGGGGGGGGGGGGGGGTTGAAAACACAATAGCAGTAAAAAAAATTGCACAATATGGCGACCCGTTCAAAAAAGAAATGATCTGTGATAATATTGACTATTGATGTTGTAAATTTATCAAAAACTGTGTTAACTAAATATCAATATGAAGTCTTGACATTAGGTTTGAACTTTGTTCCGTCTACTGACTTTGACATATTCTCCACCTTATTAGATATTAACGAATTTGTCATAAATTCGACTGTAAAAAAAACATTTGTCCGAGGAGGAGAGCATGCCAGAGCTGCAGACCAGCTCATCCTTACAGACTGTTAATGTTTTTGCAAGTTTGTCATTCAGGGAACAGACTTCTCTTATGATCCTTGATGAATTGCAGTCGGCTTCTGATAATGGAATTCGGGATTGTGCAACGCAGAATTTCTGTGTCGTCAATCCACAGTTCTACCCTTTAAAGTCACGTACCCCTGGCATGGATGCTTTTCAAGAGGTCATGGAAAAAGAGTTGTCTTTTATCCATGCACAAAGGGACACTGTCTGTAGCCATAACAATTTAACTAAACAACAAAAAATTGCTGTAACTGAATTAAAAAATAAACAGGACATCGTGATTAAGATGGCTGATCAGGGCGGAGCGGTGGTGGTTCTGGATAAAGAGGTATATGAGCGGCAGATCATGGATATTGTTATGGACACCTCCACATTTAAAAAATTAAAATCCAATCCCACGGAAATATATAAAAAAAAGAGTATTTTGATATTTTGCGTAAAGGCAGGGATTTGGTTTTTTTTTCTAATAAGGAATACTCCTATTTGGATGTGGAGTCGCCCATTATGCCAATCATCCATGCTCTGCCAAAAATCCATAAAGTAGTGAATCTACCACAGCTTCACCCTATCATATTTGATATCGGCTCCTTGACTTAAAGGTTAGGCCAATGGCTGGACTCTATTTTACAACTCCTGGTAAGATGAGCTCCAGGGTAAATAAAGGACACTGGTGATGTATTAAGACATTTTTTGACAAAAAATGGCTACCCAACTATGTCTGGCTGACCACTGATGTTGTCAGCCTATACCCATCTATACCACATCGGGTAGCACTTCAGCACTGGAATTCCACTTGCACAAATATACTCACCATAATAATGAATTCATTGAGTACATATTAGAAGTCAGAGTTTTCACTGGTTCATACTTATTTTTGTTTCAATGAGTTGCATTTTTTACAAATACGAGGAGTCTCCATGGGAGCTAAATTCTCCCCCTCCTTAGCAAACATTACTTTATCATATTGGGAGGAACGGTTCATCTATAATGTAGACAATCCCTATTGTGAAGACATTGAGTGGTATGGCAGATACATCGACGATTTGCTCTTCATATGGGCCGCCGATGTATCTGCCATACCCTCATTTTTAAAATATCTGAATGACAATCCATATGGTCTTCGTTTTACCTGTTCATATGATGCGGTTTCAATCAATTTTCTCGATTTGACCCTGACAGGGTCACCAAGTGAAATCATTCAAACAAAAACTTACCGCAAATCTATAGCAGGAAACAGGATTCTCAGAGCCGTTAGTCACCATTCCATGCACACAATAAAAGCTGTACCTGTTGGTGAGTATATCTGTGCAAGATGTAATTGTAGTGAGGACGAATCATTCCAGTATGATAGCGATATTATCACCAAGCGCCTTAAAGCCAGAGACTACCCAATGAGGATGATACATAGAGCATATGAGATAGTAAGAAAGAAAAACCATAGAGGTTTGTTGTTTGGAGATAATTCTCGGAAAAACAAATCCAAACAAAAACAAAAACATTACCTACACTGGTTCTCACTTATAGTAACCAGTTTCATCAGATACAAGTAGCTTTCTCCATCCAGGTGTATGTCATTGCTCTTTGAAGATGAAATACTGTATGGATTGTTGAGGGGGGGACATAAAATGATTTAAAGACGACCTCTGTCTCTTGCGACCTCTCTGTCTCCCTCATATTTCACTCCTATTGCGAAACAAAAATCTTCTACAACCTGGCTAAAATATACTGGATTCACACGATGCGGTAGCCATAGATGTAGGGCTTGCGGTTATGTTATTCCTCGAAAGACATTCTATGATTCTGTTGATACAAATCATTTTCCTATCAAGTCCTACATTAGCTGCAATTCTACTGGAGTGATTTATGTGACAGTGTCTGGAATGCAAACTACTTTATGTAGGATGTACAACTTGGAAATTTAAATCCAGATTGCTAGAACATCTGAACTATATTACTAATAATGCATATGTCAATATTTCAAATGCAGCCAGACACTTTATTACAACTCACAACAGAAGTTTATAGCTTATGCTATAGAAAGAGTCTTTCCTCCCAAAAGGGGTAGGGATTTGAAAAAGCTAATCTTGCAAAGAGAAGCGTATTGGATATTTAGGCTAAACACCAGACACCCTGCTGGCTTAAACCTAAGAATAGAATTAATGTACGTTTATTGATTCTCCTTAACTATTTACACACATGCCATATCTGGTGGATGTTTTTAACCTTTTGTAGTAAGGGTCGGACAAAGATATTAATATTGCCATAGATTCAGACATTGCGTCTTGTTCAGATGAACATAAACGAAGATCCAATTATAATCTATTATGCAAGTATAGTAGTGTCTCTCTTTACAAGGCGCAGTCTTGGCTTTATGATAATCAAAGTTATTTTATATACCTGTTATGTTGAAAATAAGAATAGACGTCCTGCTCTTAATCAGTCCACTTAAATGTTAACACTTGAAGTCTCATACCACTCCCTGCTAATCGGGGGATGGGAGCTTAGAGTCTTATAAATGTGTGACTATTTGAAGCAGTATGCTAGTCATGAGTAAGAACTATATTTGTTTGAAACGTGTTGACTATTAACTGAATTTGTGAACATATGTATTGAAACCATTGTATTATTCACCGCTGGATATAAAGAAACCATCACTCAAGAATTTTTGGTGCTAGAATTCTCCTTTTTATTTATGCTTAAAACAGGTCTTTAAGTAGAAAAAGTAAGTAAGACGGCTCCACCTGTCAGTATTGATGGTGGAGGTGCAACAGCTGGGTGTACTGACTCACCCTGTCAGCAATAGTAGGAGAAAATGAAAAGAGGAGCAGCTGGCACACTCTTATCTGGGATAAAATTATAAGGTTTTATTGAATCGATTAAAATAGAAGATAAAAAGGGATAATATTACATAAAGAGTTAAAAGGTAATGTTAAAAGGACAATTGTGTCTTGGTATTCAGAGATACATCTGGTACAGTAACGTAAGAAAGGAATGGGTTAATATTGAATGATGGGTTTAGACTAAAATTAGTGTAAAGTTGTTGTTAGTCATATAAAGGTAAAATGGCCAGAGTAAAAAAGCTTAGTCCTTTTTAGTCAGAGTCCGCTGGGGCAGCTGAGATATGTCTCTATTAACTGTAGTCTGTAGAAGAAAGACGGTGTACTGCGCCTCGGTGCGGCGTCCCACACTGTCTATGGCGCAGAGCTCACTTACCGGCCGGTGCTTCCTTCTGTGGTGTAGTTGATGACGGTCTTCGGCGTCCTCGTGGGGTTCCAATCTTCCTGTATGTGGCTTCTTCCCTTGCAGCTTGATCTCGGCGTCCTCGTGGTTCCCGTTCGCACGCTTTTTTCTTCCGGCACTTTTTGACTTCATATCGGTCTTGTATTCATGCGTGTTTTGGATATGATAGTATGAGTCCTGCTATATCCCCTACAGCTTAAAGCTGTAGGGGATATAGCTTAAAGCTGTAACGGGAACCACGAGGACGCCGAGATCAAGCTGCAAGGGAAGAAGCCACATACAGGAAGATTGGAACCCCACGAGGACGCCGAAGACCGCGATCAACTACACCACAGAAGGAAGCACCAGCCGGTAAATGAGCTCTGTGCCATAGACAGTGGGGGACGCCGCACCGAGGCGCAGTACACCGTCTTCCTTCTACAGACTACAGTTAATAGAGACATATCTCAGCTGCCCCAGCGGACTCTGACTAAAAAGGACTAAGCTTTTTTACTCTGGCCATTTTACCTTTATATGACTAACAACAACTTTACACTAATTTTAGTCTATACCCATCATTCAATATTAACCCATTCCTTTCTTACGTTACTGTACCAGATGTATCTCTGAATACCAAGACACAATTGTCCTTTTAACATTACCTTTTAACTCTTTATGTAATATTATCCCTTTTTATCTTCTATTTTAATCGATTCAATAAAACCTTATAATTTTATCCCAGATAAGAGTGTGCCAGCTGCTCCTCTTTTCATTAAAACAGGTCTTACCTATTTTCCGTCCACCAGGAAATATTACTCTTGGATGACTACAATAGGTGAGCTGGATTTTTTTTCTGGTATATGCAGATTCCTTTTAAACCAGTACCTGGCCAGCTATTCTGGTCAGCATGTTGTCAGGAGTCTTTAACATATAGTACAAGAATTTCAAGAAGTAAAAGAAAATGATATAACATATACCCCTGTCTCTCCTATTCTGGATATATTTTTGTTAGATAGTGATTAAGTTGCGTATATTTTCCCTCTCAAAAAGGTAGGTCAAACGTTTTCCCCATTAAAGGGGTTATCCCATGACTAATTTAAAAAAATGGAAATCAGACATCGAATAGTAGATGAAAATCTTTTTCTATCAAAACGAGAACCAGCCCTTTACCTCACTTGTATCTAGAGATCTCCCCATTTATTGTTCTGTTAGATTTATATCAAGTTGGCAGCTCAAGGGCTGTGTCTTTTCTGCAGGAGCTCTCCCTATCACAGCTCAGGAGGCAGTTGAGGATGAAACTGAGCATGTGCGGCCATCTCAGTGAGCCGAACAAAGAAATAAGAAGAAAAACAAACAGCAAGTGGCGCTGTACAAATATATTTTATTGAATAGCTCAGTGACTATACAAAATTTTTAATTACCTGCAATTACAAAAGGATTCAGATCCAGGAGCTGGTTTAAATATGGCAAAATATAGGACATGTGTTATCTTTTGTGGTGCGGAGGCACGGACCCCAAAGCTTCAGAGTGATTCAGTGGGCTTTCAATTCGTGCCTCTGCTCCACAATAGATATGACATATTCTATCTTTTGCCGAAATGTTTGCGGATCGTGGACCCATTAAATTCACTGGTTCCGCATCCGCACCACGGAGTGCACGTGTCAGTATGTTCCCGCCAATTCATTATAGCTTTTTTGGCAGATTAATTATATACTGTATAGATTCTGTTTTACCAGAAAATTATTGTTTAAACCTATGTGAAAAATTGGGTTCATTTTTTAGAGATTTCCACTGTACTTGTACCTCATGGGCACCCAAACCCATTCCACCAAAATTAGAGCTTCAAAGTGTCAAATGTGCTCCTTCCCTTCTGAGACCTGTAATTTGCCCATACAGCTGTTTATGACCACATATGGAGTATTGCTATACATGGGAAAAATTATGTAACTAATTGTTCTTTTTCTCCTGTTAAGGTCCTATGCAAACAGCCTTATTTTTGTTCCATTGGAACAGTCACTTTCTTTTCGGGGTGTATGCCCTCCACATATCGCTTCCACCAGATTCCTTCCTGCTACCAACTTCTTATCCTTCAGTTCGAAATGGCTTGTACTCACAGACGGCCAAAACCCTCTGTGCACTTTGTCCAAAAAGAAAGAACGACATAGCGCAGATAGACAAACCAGGGGCTTCACGCAAAGACACTTTAATAACTTACATAAAACCACTCGAACAGCGCATGTATTATATAAAATAATCGCCCAACCTGGGTTTCGCTCTGCTTCTCCAGGGGCATCACATACTTCATCCAACAATATGGGCAGTACTTAAATCCCGTCATGTCTTATGTCCTATTTCACTCCTCTTTTCTTACTGCTCTTTTTAGTTCCAATCTAAATTACCTTGAAATCTGTTCACGCTTTTCCCATCACGTGGAGACACCTTTAAAAATAGGTAACTACTCATATCTGCTGGTAACGCTATAGTTTCCCATAGGTCTCCTAACTCTTAAACGATATCAATTATACAACACTCAAATAGCAAAACTATTAACTATTATTGCATGCAAACCTCCTTGATATCTCACTCTATATTAAGACCTCTCAGGTATAGTGTTTGCATGTTAAAAATCCATTCTGCTTCTTTCAAATTAACATATTTTACAGGGTCACTATGCGTCTCCAGACCTTTTTTCCTATTTTGGATATGTTCCCTAATCCTCATTTTCAATTTCCCCAGGGTTCTACCTACGTACTGGAGTCCACATGGGCACTCCAGTATGTAAATTACTCCGACACATTCACAAGAAATGCCCCCCCTGACTTTCGAGTGGTTTTATGTAAGTTATTAAAGTGCATTTGCGTGAAGCCCGTGGTTTGTCGATTTGAGCTATGTTTTTGATTCTTTGAGGACGAAGGGCACAGAGGGTTTTGGCCATCTGTGATATCTGTGGAGGGCGTACACCCTGTAAGGAAAGTGACTTTACTTGTTCCAAAGAGCGCAGGTCCATATATGTCTATATATTGAAAACGGGAGTAGACCGATTCCCACGGTTCCAGCCTTGTGTGAACACTACCCTGCAAATAACGAACTTTACTTGTATTGGTGGACTTTTGGATAAAGATATTTGTAGGAGTGTTAAGATGGAGATTTTTGATCTTTAGCGCAAATCTCAATTTGAATCTGGATGATGTATTTAATTTTAAACAAGATGCATCTCAAACCAATGATTTAGATATTTGTGGAGTTAGAAAAACTAATGGGTAAAGAAATGAGAACAATCTGGGATGTAATTACACTTGAAAAATATCTAGTGGAAGAAACAATCCCAGAGGGCCTAACATGGCAACTCCCTTTTAATACAAATGATCCAGAGGATCTCAATGAGTGGGAGAAATTCCTCAACGAGTGTGGTTTAAATGCAATTAGGTTTATCATTAATAAAAGGAGACAAAAGTTGGTTAGTCTGTGTAACAGCATTGAAGACATAAAAATAGATTGGAGCCCTATAAAGAATTAGATGTCAAAAGGAAATCATGGACATAGAGCAGGAGGTAAAAAAGAAAAAAATTAATATTAAAACTCTCAGAGGATTATGGGAAAAATAAGATATATAAATGTATAGAAAAATTGGATCAGGTGGGGGAGAAATGGGAGGAGAAGTTGGAGAGGTCTGTTACTTTACCCAATACAGGGATAACAGATGGAAATGACAGAACTAGGTAATGATAAATATGGTGGATTTCCCAGACAATATTATCAAGGAGGAATTAGTAGACCCCAACACTATCTGGGTACCATCAGCATGAGAGATATACCCTAGATCATAGAAGACCCCCATATTGGAATAGATATTATGGGAAGTGGAGGAATAATAGAAACAACACATATCAGTCACAAACATAGAGAAATGAAGGATGATATAGGAAGGGTCATCACCAGTTTCAAGAACCTAGAAATAGGAAAAACAGCTATAGCGAGAAACAAATATGAAAATCAGAAAAAGAAAGTAGATGATAATTTTTTTTTAGAAAAGAAGAGGATAGCAATAGGCAAGAACATAGAGAGGATAAGAAATGAACAGATGGAGAAAGAAGATTTTCTGCATTAGAATATGAAAGGAATACAAATAGAAAAGAGCAATGTAGGACAAAGAAACACCCCAATAAAACGAAGACAACCTGAGGACGCATAAGGGGGAAGGGAAGAATCGAGCCTCATGCCAAGAAAGTGAAGGAGAAAATCTAGGTATCTTTAATCTCAGTACTTATGAGCTCACAAAAGAAGAAAAAGCAGTCCTCAATAAGGGTTTAAAGTTTGCCCCTACAAATACTGGTAATAACTTTCAGACGTACCTGGATATACACAGATACGTCTGAATATACAGAAATATATGATATCCACTGCTATTTTAGCAAATAAAAGTATAGAAACTGACACACATATACATACATCCCTGAGAAACAAATCTACTTTTTACCCAAGGAATAAGGAAAATTGATGTATTGAAGCCTTCCATAGAGGGGTTTTAAAGGGACTGGGGACAATGGAGGAAAACAGAGAAAAAAAATAATCTAACGAGTTGGGAGAAAAAAGAACTTGGAGGGTTTGAGAAAAATGTTTGAATAATGATGAAACCGACAGATAAGGTGGTAGTGGGGCCTATAGTTATTTAGGATAAAGATCAATATGAACAAGAGAAGGAGAGGATTCTTAATGATCCGGTAACTTATAAAATGTTGAAAAATAATCCGACAAACATTTTAAAAAAGTAGCTACAGGTTTGTTAAATGAAGGACAAAAGGCAGGGATACTAACCAAAAGGAAGTAGGAATATTTAAACATTGCCAACCCCATCTCACCAGTGATTTATTATCTGCCAAAGGTTGCTAAAAATCCAGAAAACCCCCCAGGAAAACTGATCATCTCGAGAATTGATTCATTGATGAGCAGGGTGTCAGAATATATAGATATATATCATCAAAAATATGTTAAAAATACCCCATCGTACCTTAAGGATACCGGGGATGCTTTGAAAGCGATTTTACAGAATAGAAACTTTTTGGAAGGACCATATGAGCATTAAAAAGGAGCAAAAAGTTTTTATTTTAAAGTGCATAGACTTTTGTCTACAGACAAGTGGGATGGCGATGGGGGTAAAATTCGCCCCCAGTTTCGCTAATTTATTTATGTCCCACTGGGAGAAGATTTATATCAACCCCTTCTTACAACTAACTGAGGGTATAATGGAAATTTACTGATGTGGAAAAGATACATTGATGACTGTATCTGTATGTGGAGAAGGAATATAGAGGGTCTACAAGGATTTTATCTGGCACATCAATGAAAATGATTGGAATATTAAATCCACAGAAAGTATCAGCCAGATATCTATTAATTTTAAAACTGCAGACTAGAACATATTTCAAAAGCACTGACCGCAACAGCTATATACAGTAGATGTGAATAGTTGTCATTATGAGCCCTGGGTTAGGAATATCTCGAAAGATCAGTTCCAAAGAATTTATAGTAATTGTACTAAAAAAAAAATTATGAGAAACAAAGCCTAATATTACAGCAGAGGTTTAAAGAAAAGGGATATAAGGTAGAAGAATTTAAAAGAAATAATGAAGAGGTAGCAGAAGGAGGAAACCGAATAGCAGAAATAAGGGGGAATACAAATTTGCATTTCTCACTTAATATACAGAGAGATGTCCCCAGATTAAAAATATAATCAGAAAGAACTGGAAGGTCCTCCTTAGTGATCCAGTGTTGGGTAACTCCCTACCAAAAAATCCATTGTTTATCTTTAAAAAAGCACCTTTGATTAGGAATAAGCTGGTTCACAGCAGTTTAGCAAATGATAAGCCAAACATTAATAAAAGTACATTCACATGGTGCGGCTTTTGTGAGGGGTGAAAAAAATAGATTGCAAGAAGATAAGAAGAGGTCAAGAGCAGAAAAGATCAAGACAAGAGTGGGGGACAAGGATTTGAAAGTTAGGGGGGGGGGGGCATTTCTTGTGAATGTGTTGGAGTAATCTGCGTACTGGAGTGCCCATGTGGACTCCAGTACGTAGGTAGAACCCTGAGAAAATTGAAAACGAGAATTGGGGAGCATATCCAAAAGAGACACAGTGCATCTGCATTTAAAAATATCATGAAAAAACCATAGAGGCCTAATATTTATGGGAGTGAAACTGGTGAGGAATAGATGGACCTTGTAAAATATATTAATTTGAAAGAAGCAGAATGGATTTTTAACATGCAAACACTACACCCGAGAGGTCTCAATACAGAGTGAGATATCAAGGCGGTTTGCATGCAATAATAGCTATTGTTTTGCTATTTGAGTGTTGTATAATTAATTGATATCTTAATGAGTTACGAAATTTATGGGAAACTATAGCGTTACTGGCATATATGAGTAGTTACCTATTTTTAAAGGTGTCTCCACGTGATGGGAAAAGGGTGTGAAGAGATTTCAGGGTAATTTAAATTGGAAAAAAAGGAGGATTGAAATAGAACAAAATGGTGTTATATAGAAAATATTATCCATGGATAAGTGAATTATGAGAATTTGCCTAATTATTTTTATTTAATTTTATATTGTGATATAATTGAAACACATAGGTGTGGTTTTATGAATTGTGAACAGTATTTAAAAATGCATTGTGCTGAAGTGACATAAGACATGACGAGATTTAAATACTGCCCATATTGTTGGATCAAGTATGTGAAGCCCCTGGAGAACGAAACCCAGGTCGGGTGATTGTTTTATATAATACATGTGCTGTTCGAGTGGTTTTATGTTTATTATTAAAGTGTCTTTGCGTGGAGCCCCTGGTTTGTTGATATGCACTATGTCTTTGTTTCTTTGAGGACGGAGGGTTTTGGCCATCTGTGAGTACAAGCCATTTCCAGAAAGTGACTTTACCTGTTCCAAAGAGCGCAAGTCCGTTTATGTCTTTATATTGAAAGCAGGAGTAGACCCATTCCCACGGTTGGACCTTGCAGCCTTGTGTGAACACAACCCTACAAATAACGAACATTACTTGTACTGATATTTTTGTTCCACATCCAATCAGATTTTTTGCAGATTGGATACAGACCCATTAATTTCAGAATCCATATGTCCGTGCTACAGTCACGCAAAAAAAAAAAAAACAACAGGTCCTATACTTGTAGGTTAAAAAAAAACACTTCTAGTAATGCAGTGTTGCAATTTTGAATTATTGATAAATTAGTTAATCAACAGTTTTTTCTTAACAATCACAAAACTGCATTTATTCCACTTACAGTAGTCTGTAAAAGAGACCAGGGGTCTTCTTTGTAAATAAGTTACTACATTGTTTTCAAAGAATGGGAAAATCTAAAATGCAAAATTATAACATCTTACTCCATTAGTACCTTTCTAAGCTGGATTTTTATTTTATTTTTTCAATTTAAATTGTATTAAGTTTTGTATTTTGAGCATTAGCATAACAAAATATAACATACAAAATTAGGTCACCCCAACACAGTAGGACCATTAGTCCTATTAGTATTAGTCATCCAAAATCTGGAATGTAACATATTTGCCTTAAAAGACAGCAAAATGAAGAGGGGGAAGAAATAAGTGCAAACTTCTCTCTCCGTTTAGAGGGAAAGTCTGGATTCACAGGAGTGAATTTGGTAGTCGTACCTCTCTGAAGGGCAACTGAGTACTCTAAAGTGCGGACGTTTGCATAGAGCTCAGATTTTAGGGGCGGAGCGTTTCTTCTCCAATAAAGAGATATAAAGCATTTGGCAGCTGTTAGAAGGTGAAGAAGCAGCCTGGCACAGGACCCCTAATTGTCTCCGGGACCACATTGAGCACAAGCACTAGGGGGTCTTTAGATATGCGGACATTCAACGCATCTTGAATTGGTCTAATTACATCTGACCAGTAAGAGCTAGTCACTGGACAGGTCCAAAAAATGTGATACAGGGAAGCCTTTGGTTGTGAACACCTCCAACAGGTATCTGGTAGGCTTGGATTCAGAGAATGCAGGAGTTCCAGAGTATGGTACCAATGTGTCAGAATCTTGATTTGGTTCTCCTTATATGTGGTACAGGAGGAGCTTGCATATGCCCTGGTCCATATGGTCCGCCAGAGCTCCGAAGGGAGTTCTCTTTGTAGCAAGTCCTCCCATTTCTCCATGTAGAGGTGTTTATAACCGTCAGGGTAAACAGGGGCTAATAGTATCTGATAAATATCTGAGATAAGCCACTTTTAGTGGCCAATTTAGTCCGGAGGTCCTCAAAAGACAGCAATTGGCCTGACAGGGGGTCCTTCAAGTCCACAAGGTGATAGAACCCTGTGCAGCCGCCCACGGTTGAACCACCCCCCCCCCTCCTCCGTGTGTCAGGAAGATGAGGAGTGTACAGAAAGTTGGGAAGATGAGGACTGTACAGAAAGAAGCTTAGTGAAGAATGGATGGTAGATAGAGAATATTTAACCTGTTTTTAATGAATGTCTTGGGGTTCAAGAGGGAAGAGGTGGACAGAGAAGGGGGGGGGGGGTTGACCCCATATCAAAGTTCCCGGGTGGATTGGAGCTAGCCATAGTCATTCGATCTCAGTCCATCGGTTATAGGAGTGGAGGGTAGACCAAGAGGCGACTTGTCTCAAATGTGTAGCCACATAATAAAGAGATATGCTGGGAAAGGCTAAGCCTTTACGGGAAATTGGAGCAATCAAAACATGTTTAGAAAACCAATGTCGTTTATAGTTCAACACAAAGTTAATAAACAAGGACTGTATAGATCGAAGAACTACCACCGGGACCGCCAATTGCAGGGTTTCAAATAAGTAAAGAAACTTGGGAAGGGCAGACATCTTGATAGCAGTTATCTACCCGTAAAGAGAGATAGTAAGGGTTTTCCAGTCAGTAAGAAGGTTATTCATTTCCATTATCAGAGGGGAAAAATTGGCTTTATATAAAGAGGAGTAGGAGGGTGTAAGGTTAATCCCTAGATAATTTATGGAATTGGAATAGGGCCGCCATGTATACATAAAGTTAGCCTGGAGAGCAGACAATCTATCTGGGGGGATATTAATCGGTAAAGCTTTGGTTTTAGTTGTGTTAAGCTTATAACCTAATAGCTATAGTGATCTTATACCTCATGTAGGTTAGGTAGAAAAATAATGGGGTTAGTCAATGTAAGTAAGACGTGGTCAGCAAATCCTACTTGATGAAGTGACACAACTGATTTAAGACATTCCCAAAACTGAGCTCCTCTATCCCATTTTAACTGAGAGGCCTGAGAAATGCAATGCCCCTGGAAGACTGCGTTATGTGCCTCCCATAGGACACCCTGAGAGGACACCGTGTCTATGTTTTCAGCAAAGTAAAGAGATAAAGCCGTTCGAAGGGCAGTGTTTGTCTGAGACCCATTCAGACGCCAGTGGGTGTGTCTCAAAGGGGCGGAGGACAAGGCAAGCTCCAGGAAAATAGGGGCATGGTCAGACCACACAATCGGGGAAATGGAGGCAGTGGACAACGTACGAAGGGACAAGACATTTCCCAAAAAGTAATCAATCCGCGTGTGCGTAAGGTGGGGGAGAAAAAAAAAGGTGTATTGGCGTACAGTGTGATTGTCCACTCTCCATAGGTCATACAGGGTGTGAGTTTGGATCAACCTATGGAATCCCCTACAGAAACACTGTACCTGTTGAGATAGGGGCAGGGAGGATGAGGCAAGTCTATTGGAATTCTACGGAAAAGGGACATTAAAATCGCTTCCTATTAAGTGGACCGCCCCCCTGCTGTGTTGAGATAGTAGAAAGGACAGCCATCTAATCGAGATCAGGCAGATAGACCAATAAGGGATCCTCAGGGGAGGAGTGACAAAAGCCAGATGAACCAGACTGTGCAACGCACGCTTCTCAAGCTCCATATAAACAAAGTCATATAATATATTCAAAGAACAACCCATATAAGACAGCAGATTAAGAGCAAAGGGGAAAATATCAGAGAGGGATAAGGGCAAAAAGCTAGAGATGAAATGCCTCTGCATAAAGAGGATAAAATCTAAGCAGACGGGTCCAGTCAGTGTCCCTGTTGGTGTGGTTTCAAGTGCGGCTTCCTCGGCCCAACAGTGGTCCAGATAGATGGTATCGTAGGATGAGATGGCGTGGACTTCCAATCAGGCAGCTGTGGAGGAGTGATGGTCAGTCAGGTGCAGAAATCATGGAGATCGTGGGGACCTTATAGTAGCTACAGATCCATTTCTGCGTGCTGAGAGGCTGAAGGGGAAGCTCCACCTGTAGTGAATCGAGTGTTTGCGCAGTAGATCTAGTAGGGGCTTCAGAGCCCGTGGCTTCTGAAGGGTGATTCAGGACAGGTCTTGAAATAGGGATACCTGATTACCGTGGTGGTCCAATTCACACATGGCATGGGCTTTCATCATTATTTCCTCTTTCAAGCTAAAGTCGTTACCAAAGCAAATAATGTCTCTTGGGGACCTTTCCAGTGACTTGGGTCGGAGTGGTCTATGTGCCCGGTCCATCAAGATAGGCTGAGTGACAGGGCGATTTAGAATAGTATTAAAGATATCAAGGTGGATTGTGCAGACATCTTCCTCTCCTGTGGCTTCAGGGACCCCACATACCCTCGTGTTTTGGCACCAACCTCTATTATCCAGATCTTCTACATGAGATTGCAGGTCACGGAGCAGGAGTGAGTGGGAGGACGACTGTGTCTGTAGGCCACTGATCACTTTACGCGATGCAGTGTGATCTTCCTCCAATTAGTTGAACCTCACAGTGTCTTTAACTTCAGAGATGAGGGCTTAAAAATCCTGTTTCGTAGGTGACTGACGGATGTGCGACAACCAATTAGGAGGGAGTTCAGCATGCAGGTCAGAGCCATTAGAGTCTGAAGAGGATGCTGACCAGCATCTGGAAAGAGACTGAATGCCCAGAAGGTGAGGTATTTCCAAGCATAGTGGGGACGGAACCTTCGGGTCTGATTGTGGCCTGTAGTGGTCAGACCCCTGCAATTTTGATTGCCTCTGTGGGAGAGGGGACAGCTGTCAGTCAGAGAAAGTCTGTGGGGAAGCAGCTTGGGGAGAAGAACTGCCGTTGTAATAGTAAAAAAAAGCCTACCCCCTGTGCTTTCTGAGAGTCCAGTGTTGTTGACCTAATGGGGGCCAAGAAGGGTGAAGACGGAGGGGGGTTACACCGAAGGGGGAGTGCTGTGCCCCCTGTGACATTAGGGCCCGGGGTGGATGTGCCTGCTGCATATAGTTGGTGGGGTCCGCCCTCATAACCGGAGGGGACTGAGGCACATGGTTGCCCATGCCTGGGCGTGCCGGAGAACAAGCGGCGTTCACAGCCGATGGGACAGTGACGTTTGCTACCGTTACTTTATGCAGGTCAGTCTCCAGAGGCCCCGCGGCCCCTGCTGTAGCGAGGTTGAGCTGCGGGGGAACCGCCACAAGATCAGGTGTGGAATGAATATCTGCTCTGGCATGGTCACTGCTCGCTGGCGCCACTTTGCACGATAGGCCCGCCGATTGGCCACTCAAGTACCCGTCCAAGGTGGCTAAGGCGGGGGTCGCTTTGGAGGAGCGGAGAGCTGAGTTCACGTGTCTGCACCCATTGACTTTCGGCCACGCCCCCTGGTGAAGATTTTTCTGTACACATCACAGGGATGACAAGGTGGTCTTTATACTGTAATATATTGCTCACCTGGAGACAGTTTAACCAATACAGGGATCTGGTCTTTGTTGTTGTAAGCTCTCTGGTTGCATCTGTACAAAGGTCTCCATCTGACTGGTGGAGAAAACAGGTGGGGAGCAAACACTAAACAAAATCGAGAATCAGTACCAGAGTGCATCCAGAAAAGATTATAGCCATAAAAGAATGAGAGACTATAGGGGCAGAAAAGGGTCAAAGTATAAAAAGTAACAGAATGGCAGGAAAATTAGTGCAATGAAAAAAAGAGATGGATAATCCAAAAGAGTGGTCAAACACAAGCCAAGTACATTTCTCAAGACTAGCACAGAATAGAGTTGTCACGATAACAAAATTTTGATTTGATTTGATAGCATAAAAACGTATTGTGATACTCAATACCATACGATACCAAATGAAAAAAATAAAACACCAAAAAAGCTGCGTGCATTCCACATTTTATGGAACGTCCGGCCCACAATTGAACAGTCCGATCCTATTTTTTGGGGGGACAAGGTGACTAAAAAATTGCGAATCACACGGTTTTTATTTATTTTTTCTGTCACGACGTCCACCGCATAAGAGAGATTTTTTTATATTTTAATAGTGCAGAATCAAAATAAATACACCAGATTGTAAACACAACTGACAGAGGAAAAGGCACTTTAAGGACTAAAATAGAGCACCATGTGCTCTGATTGGCCTCTACACTAGCTCCTTCAGTGGTCTACTGACTAGGCATCCTGGCCTCTGGCAATCCCACCAGCATCACCGGGAAAAACAAAGTGGTGGCTGGTCAAGAAAGGTCATCTAGGTAAGTGTGTTTTATTAACCCTTGTCTCTTTTGCCACTGGTCCCTCAGAACTAGCTTACTGAGGATTCTCTGAATATAATTTTTAAGCTTTAATTTTTCAACATTAACAGAGCCAGCCAGAATCCAGGATATTTCCTTAGGAGTCAGGACCATAGCACCTCCATAGGACCAAGTACTGAAAAGATACTGTACTTGTCCTAGAGTAAATGATTCTCTGAACTTCAAACTCAACCCACCCTGAATTCAGTCCAGGTGAAACTAAACTGGATCATGGGGATGAAAAATTGTCCATCCTTTAAAAAGATAAATACCATTTGACAACATTTGAATACAGTGGATAATAAAAATGATACACAAATTGCTTTGATAACATTCCTGGCCACCTCTTTTCACTCTCTTACCTTGGTTTTTGTCCCTTTCATTTTCACAAATTGGCTCCAATTATGACTACGCAAAAAGTAAACATGATGAGATTACAGGTGGGAAAACACAAGTTCCTATTGGTGCTCTGTAAAACCCCCAGCAGAATGCAGGCTGCCTTAAATGGGTTGTCCGGGTTCAGAGCTGAACTGGGACAAACCCATAATTTCACCCAGGCAGCACCCCTGGTGTTAGCATCGGAGCATCTCATGCTCTGATGCGCTCCCGTGCCCTGCGATAGATCACGCAGGGCATGGGCTCTTTTGTTTACAATAACACAATGCTTGGCGGAAGCTTCCGCCCGGCAGTGTGTTCGGTGACGTTACCGGCTCTGATGGGCGTGCTTTAGCGCTGCCCTAGCCATTTTTTTACGTCACCGGGCTTCTTGTCAGCCCCATGGAGAGCCCAGTTCGTTACCGGAACTCTGGAAAACGCCTTTGCCCTGCGCGATTTAGCGCAGGGCAAAGGAGAGCCTCGGAACATGAACTGCTCCAATGCTCAAGTCAGGGGGGCTGCCTGGGTGAAAATGGAGGTATGTCTGGGTTGAGTTTTGAACCCGGACAACCCCTTTACCATAACAAAAAAAGCCATTTGCTGTTAACAGGCTATAAAAGCAGGTTGTAGTGACTACTATATGGCTATGGTTGGATTGCCTACACTTACAGTATAGTGATGTCCGGTTCTTGAACGAATTGTTCTTTGGAGGAGTCGATTCCTCTGACTGAGCTGATCCGTTTGAAGCAGCTCAGTTTGACATAGCAGAGACTCTAGCAGGTCTCGTGTAACATGATCCTAGACTAGTAAAAGCCAAGATTCTGCCAGCCCCTCTCCTCCCCTCCTCGCCCACCCCTGCAACCAATCAGATCTGTAAAGCAATCACTGAGTCACACACAGTACACTGAGTCTAAGAATCTAATAAGTCTACTAGTTAAATAATCGAATGATTGTACTTAGTAGACTCATTCAATTCTTTGAATTAAAGAATTGTGAGTCATCAGATACTGTAAATTACTGAGTTAAAAGAATTGTGTGTCACCTCCAGTAGAACAATACACTGAGTCTAATGACCAGGTTGCAGCAGTGATAAGGGACAGAGAGTTTAGATTAGAGGAGATCCTCATTCAGATCAAATAACCCTTTAGGATCAAATTGGCTTCTCAAGGAGATATGTATGTTAAAGGTACAGACATCACTTCTGAAACATCTGTCTCATTCAGTAGCTATATAACTAAATGAGAGAGATGTCTTTATTTTATAAGATAACATATTTAAACCTCCATTTTAATTATATTATTAATCCCTCCAGTCCTGAGGTAGATAATTACACATTTACACACAGGGTTTTAAAAAATAAACAATTTTTAATAGAACATTATCAGACTTTTAAAGCACTGGAATAATTAGAATGAAAAAACTGAACTTAAATTAGTCAAACCCATACACTGCAAAGACTATGGACAAATTTGACTACTAGTCATGTTAGCTGTGACATCACCTCATCAGAATGCGCTGCGCAGGAACACGCTTCTCACTGTGGCAGCTGATTAAGCTTCACTTTGTGATCACATTGGCAGATTTGATAGACTGTGAATCAGTCTTCTGATTCGGATCTTTTATGAAGGATCAGACAGCTCCTGAGCTTCGATTTACTTGCTTGTCAGCTGATTCAGCAAGTGAATCGAAGATTCGATTCATCAATCGGTTCTTTTGAATTAACTGATTCAAAAGAACCGATTAATTTAAAAGATTAGAACTTCCCATCTCTATTACAGTATAGCAATGTTGATAATAATGAAGATTATTTATGGTAATTGGATTTTCCAGAACTCAGGACAGCACGTAGAGAGAGAGAATCCACCCCCTGAGACAGGAAACCTGCACGATAAAAAAGGCGGAGACTCTCCTCCTCCTCCTCAATGTGAGTATCCAAGCATGAGAGAAGTTCTGACAAATTATAAACACCTAATACCATAAACATGTTTATACCCTCACGACAAGTGAGAACCTCTACCATTCTCTCTTTTTTTTTTTTTTTATGCACACATGTGACCAAAACAAACCCAAACCAAGAAGGGTGGGAACTACAGGGTGCTGTCCTGGGATCTGGAAAATCCAATTATTGTAAGTAATCTTCATTTTTCCCATACAGCTAGGACAGTTTGTAGAGAGCGAATTCACAAAGAAGAATCAGGGTGGGTTGACAAAAGAAAGCACCTTTTTCCCAAAGAATAGATCTGCAGGAGAAGAGAGATCGAGCCTATAATGTTTGAAAAAGGTGGAAGGAGACGACCATTTTGCCGCTTTACAGATGTCCTCAATAGAGACATTACCCCTCTCTGACCAGAAGGATGCTACTGCTCTGGTAAAGTGTGCTTTAATTCCCTCTGGAGCTGGGAGACCCGAGGAAGTGTAGGCCAAATAAATAGCACACGTGATCAACCTTGCAATTGAAGATTTAGTAGCCGCTTTTCCTCTATTCCCTGGAAGAGAATAAACAGAGAGGAGGACTTCCTCCATTCTTTAGTGCGTGAAAGATAATGAATCATAGCCCTTCTGACATGTAAACAATGGAGAGCCTCTTCTTCCCTATTCTTTGGATCCCGAAAAAAGGCAGGGAGAATAATGTTCTGAGATCTGTTAAATTTAGAAGCTGCTTTTGGAAAGAAGGCAGGATCTGGTTTTATTAGAACCCTGTCTTCCAAAATGTTGGTATACGGAGGATTAGCTGAAATAGCCTGGATCTCAATAACTCTTCGAGCAGAAATGAGGGCCACTAATAGACATAGCTTAAAGGTCAGGCACCTAACAGAGATCTCAAAGGGGGGCCTTAGTCAAAGCACCTAATACTAGGTTAAAATCCCATGGATGGACCCTAGGGGCCGACAGAGGCGTAAACCTCCTAAATGATTGAAAAAACTTAATAACCCATGGAAAGCTCGCAATATCCAGACTGAAAAGAACAGATATGACAGAAATCTGAACTTTAAGAGTACTGCAGGCCAATCCAATGTCTAGACCCCTTTGTAAAAATTCTAAAACCAGATTCATCGGGATAATTTCTGGAATATTATCAAATTCAATCCCTGAAAACTGTAGGAATTTATGCCCAACTCTACAGTAGATACTAATGGTGGTATGTTTTTTATTCTTCAGAAGAATAGAGACTAGGTTATTTAAAAAACCCTTACTTGTTAATAACCTCCTTTCAAATTCCACAACGTCAGATGGAGGTTTTTTACTGACGGGTGAAAGATTAGACCTTAACTGAGAAGGTCCTGGTCTTCCGGGAGAACCCAGATGTCCGAGATGGACATCATCCTGAGCCACATAAACCAGGTCCTCCTCGGCCAAAATGGGGAGATTATAATTACTCTTGCCCCCTCCTTCCTGATCTTCTTTAAAACTCTCAGAATCAGAGGGATAGGAGAGAAGGCATAACAGAGAGGAAAGTCCCATTCCTGTAGAAGGGTGTCTATCCCATAAGGGGATCCCCTGGAATCTAGGGGAAAAAATTGTGGAACTTTCCTGTTGTTGACCATAGCGAAAAGGTCTATCACTGGACGACCCCATAGGACAGAAATCTGCTCGAGAAGCCTTTGGCTCAAACTCTCGACTTAGAAAATCTGCCTCTAAATTGTCTACCCCTCTGAAATGGACAGCTGAAATTGACAGACAGTTCTCTTCTGCAATAGTTAGTACCTTTTGGGCTTCTATCATTAGACTCCAGCATCTTATGCCCCCCTGTCTGTTGATATAGGATACTGTGGTCTTGATGTCCGACATCACCCTTACATTTGACCCTCTTAGCCTCGGTAGAGCTGCAGATAGGGCTCTCCGTACCGCCGTTAATTCCTTAAGGTTAGAAGAGCCCTCTTTTTCTTCCCAACTGCCCTGAAGGTAACATTCCTGCACGTGGGCCCCCGAACCCCATGGACTTGCATCTGTTGTTAGACAAACTAGATTTTCCAGCTTTCAAGAGAGATCCTGATTTAGATTCTTTCTTTCTAACCACCAGGTCAGACTCCGAAGGGTCTGCTAAAAGATCTTTAATTTTTCCTCCAAGGTAATACTTCCTTTGTCCCAAAAGGAAAGAATCTCCCATTGGAGAGTCCTGGTATGAAATTAAGCCCATGCTACTGCCAGGATGAAGGCTGACAGAGACCCTATTATTGACATTCCCCTTCTCAGAGATATTACCTGATGGAGAAATAAATCTACACCAAAATAAGGACCTTCTGAATCTTTTCCCATGTTAAAAAAGACCTCTGGACCCTGGAGTCCAGAAAGAAAACCTAAAAAGACCTGAGCCTGAGATGAGGAAGGTTGAGATTTGTCTCTGTTCAATATCCATCCTAATTTTGTCAAAATTTGAAGGACCACTGACACAGCCTGTCTGCATACTTCTTCTGATTTTGCTATGATCAAAAAATCATCAAGATAAGGAACAAAAAGAATGTCCCGTCCTCTTATATGGGCACTCATCTCGGCTATTATTTTTATAAACAACCCGGAGCCATGGACAGACTGAAGGGCATCGCCTGGAACTGTAGGTGCAATAACTTTCCCTTCACCTGCACTGCCACTCTCAGAAACCTCTGATGTTCCTGGCAAATTGGTACATGATAGTATGCGTCTTTTAAATCTAAGACTGCCATGAAACAGGAAGGGAAAAGCAGGTTTACCACTGACTTTATTGATTCTATCTTGAACTTTTTGAGATTTAGGTACAGATTTAATTTTTTTAAGTTTCTGATAGTTCTGTAAGAGCCATCTGGCTTTTTCACCAGCAATAAATGGGAGTAAAAACCTTTTCTTTCCTCATCTTCTGGAACTGGAATTAGAACACCTTTTTTTTTAAACAATTTTAGGACTTCTTCTTTCATGGCTAAAGCTCCTGCTTTTGATGAGTGTGTCCTTGTAATCATAAACTTGTCTGGGGGATGAGAGCGAAAATCTAGTTTTAGACCTGATCTGTTGATATCCAGGACCCAGGTGCTGTTGGAAACCTGAGCCCAGACTACCTGACTCCTGGCGTCATTGGGGGTGTGACTTCTTTCTGTCACCTCCAGATTGATTAAAGAAGAAACCCTTCCCCTTTCTTTGGTTTCTGAATCTATCTTCCCTTTCTCTTTTATCCTTATCGCTGTTCCCTCTGAAGGGACAAAAGGAACGATTTGTTCTCCCTGAAAAGGAAGAAGAAGAAAGGAAACCAGGAAATTTTTTCTTATTGTCTGCTGCTTTTTCAATTCATCTAATGCCGATCCGAACAAGAACTCCCCCTTAGGGAAGAGCGAACCCGAAATGTAAAGTTTGGGTACGTACCGAACGTTAGGGTTTTTGGTACCCGGACCTGAACACGGACATTTACGTAAAAGTTCGGGTTTGGTGATTTCTTGGCGCTTTTTGAAAGGCTGCAGGGCAGCCAATCAACAAACATTTCACTAGTCTGCCCTTAGACGCCATCACAGCCATGCCTACTAATGGCATGGCTGTGATTGGCCAAGAGCAACATGTGACCCATATATAGGCTGGAGTCACATTGCGCCACATGTCACTCTGCTTTTCTCAGTGTAGGAGTGTAGGGATAAGATGCTGCTGCTGTGAGGGATAGATTAGTGAAGAATTCTATTGAACTTGGTGGTGTGTTCAATCTTTAAACTACAGCGATTATTGGGGGTGCAATGCTACATTTTTGTACCCAGCCCTGAGCCCAGTGACACTGAAAAATAACTTTTAAACCTTTAAATAACTCGGGCGCCCGATTGTGGCGGGCATAGGTGGCTTATGTGAACAGGCCAGTACTTATTTGGATTTCTTTTTGCAATCTTTTGTTGTAGGGTTAAAGTCCTATCTTCGGGATTCCTTGCAATTGGTTACCATTCTTGAAACGCTTCAATTACCTCCGGACATTCTGATTCTATCTTGCGATGTTGAGTCGTTGTACTCTAACATCGCACACGAGGATGTTATTCGAGTGGTCAAATACTTCTTATCAAAAACCCAGGTCGGGGATCCGGCCCATCACACATTTTTGGTGAGCTTATTGGATTTTGTTTTACATCACAATTACTTTGTTTTTGACCGCACGTTTTATAAACGCTGTGCCCCCTCCTATGCCAACCTATTCCTAGGGTGGTGGGAGGAGACACAGGTGTACCCCATGGTGGAATACTCTCAACACGTCGTTGGATGGTATCGTTACATCGACGATCTGTTGATTTTTTTGGAATGGTACGGAGAAACAATGTACGGATTTCGTCTCCAAATTAAATTACAATACTCATAATATTCTTTTGACCCATAGGATCTCCAGTACGGGTATGGATTTTCTTGATTTGAAGTTGAACCTGGTAGGAGACCAGATCCAGACATCTTTATATAGGAAGCAGACAGCTACAAATAGCTTACTGCACTTCAGCAGTTTTCATCCTACACATTTACGCAAGAGTATTCCCAAAGGTCAATTCTTGAGATTGCGACGTAACTGTACAACCATGCAAGACTTCAAGGAATCCTCGAGGGACCTCACGCATCGGTTCCGTGCCCGTGGCTACCCCAAACGAGTGATTTCCCATGCATATGAAGAAGCTAAGACGGTTGAAAGGGGAAGTCTATTTCGTCCCAAATTGAGGGCATCCGACAACAAAACCCGTTTCATCACCAAATTCAACAATCAGTGGCATGACTTATATAGAATTTTGAGCACTCATTGGTATCTTTTAACATCTGACCCTAAATTGGGTGAATATGTGGACCCTTCTCCTCGCATCATTGCTAGACGTGCCCCCAATTTGAGGGACAAACTCTCACGCAGTCACTTCCAGAGACCAACCCAGCGTTTGGGTCGTGGTGGAAAGTTACTTGGGACATATCCCTGTGGGGACTGCAATGTGTGTCACCTCATGATAGGGACGGACTCTTTTTGCACCCCTAACAACAAAGTACAACTTAAACATTACATCAATTGCCGCACCAGGAATGTGGTTTATGCTTTGTTATGTAAATGTGGTAAGATCTATGTGGGCCAGACCGGTCAGGAATTACGGAAACGTATTCAACAACATCTGTCCTCCATTTCCCTTGCTAGACGTGATAGGGAACGTGGAGAAAAACCTCTCACGTCAGTGGCAGCCCATTTCTTGGAACAACATCTTTGTGATACACGGGGTCTTCAAATTGTGGGCTTGGCATTGGTACAGAGTAATATAAGGGGCGGTTCTATTTCCTCACAACTCCTACGTCTTGAATCCAGATGGATCTTCACCTTAAAATCACTAGAACCAGCAGGTCTCAACGAGGAACTCACCTTTGTGGGTTTCTATAGCTGAACCCTTTAGCATTCACCTTTGTGGGTTTCTAGAGCTGAACCCTTCAGTAGTCACTTTATTGTTGTTACTTTTCACTTGTTTTTCACTTGTATAGTTCACACAGGTTTTTTTCTCACAAATTGTGAGCATTTTTTCAGCAAAAAAAATGTTTTTCACAAAAAAAAATTTTTTACAATTTTTTTTTTTTTCATTGGCCAATGAAAATTAAAATATTATTATTAATTGCGGGATTATTACAATGAATTTATATTATTATGGTATTTAGATATCTATTATAGATGTATTGTCATGATTAATTCATATATTTTATTTGTTATTTCTCTCTGCTAGGGGAGTGTTCAATAATATTATTATTTGCCTCACTCTGAGGGGGCTTTCCTGTTCAAGTATTATATTATATGACGTTTTTATATTTCTATTCTTTATTGCTCTAGGGAGGCTCTGTATACAATGAATTATAACTATTTTATTTTATTTCACTTTATCTCATTTTGGTTTATGATTGGTGGTATACCTATATCTAGTGGTCTTATGCGGTTTCGCTTTGTTTTTTTTCATTTTTTGTATCACAATATAACACTTTCTTGCACATAGGATTTGTTGCACATGTAGTAATGACACTTTAGTGGGGTTTCACTGCCGCTTACATATTCTCATGTGCAATGCCGGTTATTTAATGTTTAATATTTAATATATAATGTGGAGTACATTGCTATAATGGATTTATCTATTTATCTTTATTTGGGCTCATTATGACATTTCCCTACAATTTTAAACCCCTATTTTATGAAGATGCTGCTCACGCCATGTTCCAGGATTTGGTGTCACTATCACTGGAATATTACCCTGTTTCTACTATTTAACAGCATGTTTAGTGGGGTTTGGAACGCATTTGCGTTCCACAACATTATACTTTGCTCTGATCACATGACTCCCAGCTTCCTGCCTTTGAGACGCAAATGCGCCTCATGACCGGTGACGTAGTTCCGGTCATGCGCCGCGGCATCATCCATGGCTCTGTATGCAAGTGCACATTTGTGCCAGGAACACCATGGCGAAATCTGTTTCAGGTGAGACAATTGAGGAATTAATCTTGTTGGGTATATTTAGGACATACTCACTATGGACGCTTTACCCCTGACGAAGCCGGAGGGAGCCGGCGATACGCGTGGGGCGTTCTTTTTATTCACCTAGGTCCACACGCCAGCGTGCACATGCTATCTGAGGGTACAAGGACTATTTGTAGGTTGTATCTTTATATTGCTTATTATGTCGCTTTGAATATGCATTATATTATCTATTTTTGTGTGCATACTGAGCGCCAGTGACCTGGCTATTTTGTATTTTAAAGCCCGTATTCTGGGCTTGGTGTGGATCTAGAGTATATGTGTCGGTTTTATCATATCCCGACACACGGTTTATTGTATACAATTTTTAAGGTGTATGTGTGTATTTTGTCCTGTTTTTGTACAATAAAATTATCGTGCTTTATATAACATTTGGTGGATGTGCATTTGTATGGTGGCCACTTTGTTCCATCTGGGACATTTTGTTGGTATAATGTGTGTTTTTTTGGCCACCTTTGCACTCCTGGTATATACTTAGTGTGCCCCCTCATTCTATGGTTGACTGAAAAATAACTTTTAATCCATCTCCTAGTTCGGTGGGCGTCGACGGCCATTTTAGCAACTGCAGTGCACTTGCAACTGCATGTGAACTGCATGTGTGCCAGGGACATTACTTTAATTCTGTTCTAGTAGCTCAGTGGAGGACAAATTTTTTGGCCGGTCAAGTACCCCTGTGGCCTGTAGTGCATACCTGGCAGTGAAAATTATTCAATTACATCAGTCTCTCACATATTTTTGTGACCTAAAGCGATTTTTTATCTGTCTGTAACAGGCACTGCATATATGACAGTCCAATAAAACCGTTATATACAGCAGTTACCTTGCTGATATAAAAAAGCACACTTTTTTTGATAGAAAGCAAATTTGCGTGCTACGCTGCTTTTCTGACAGTCCAATACAACAGTAACATACTGTATTTACATTGGTGCTATAAAAAAAAACACACTTTTTGTGCTAGATAGGTGACAAGAATGTAAATTTGTACAAATCACCTGTTCCATTGGTGGGTGACATTTTACCATTTTTGCCTTATACAAACCCCTGTTCTGCGTAGGTGACAGGGAGGTAAATTTGTAAAAATTATCTGTTAAATTCTTGGGTGACATTAACCCAGTTTTGCCATATACAAACCTCTGCTCTGCATAGGTGACAGGGAGGTAAATTTAGTAAAAACGTCTGTTACTTCGGTGGGTGACCACAAAAAATGAGGAGAGTGTGAAACTAGGGACGTGGCCCTGTTCTTGGTGCTGCTGGTTATTTTGTTACTATTAAAAAAGTTAAACGGATATTAAATATAGCTGATCACATCAAAATTGTGCGCTATAAGGGGACTTTCACAAAGGGATATGAGCAAACCTATACGGACGAGATATTTAAAATTTACGCTGTAAACACTAGGGGCCTCAGACCCCTTTATAAGTTGAAAGACCTGACCGACGAGTTCATTGAAGGCTCGTTCTACCCGGAGGAAGTCCAAAAAGTACCCCTCGACAAGCTGCGGGTTTACAGGGTAGAAAAAATACTGAAAAAGAAGAAAGTTCGGGGAAAAACGTTGTGTTTTGTAAAGTGGACAGGATACCCCGACAAGTTTAACTCTTGGGTGCCTGAAAAACAGTTGTTGATTCTGTAAACTATGGAGGACGGATCATTTTTTATCACGCTACCCTGCAACGCATCCGCCAAACTTTACCCCGAAAACAGCATCGCCGATTACACCACTAAGTTAGCAAAAGCGGTCCATTTAGTGGAGATTCAGTATCCACATACGTGGGAAACCTTTGGCCCCGGAGATGGTGTATTCTACATAGCGCACCGCGACGAGCCGATCCGTGAGCTTTTTGTTAAATCGGTTTATTACTCCAATATGCATGAGCTCATCAAAGCCATTAATAGCAAACTTGAATCTATAAAAATACCTCCCGATCAACTGCGCCAAAGATACGACGATATTGACAGAACCGTTTATGTAATGAATTCACCATTATACAAGTTCATGCCTTGTGTGAAATTGGGGAATATTTTGGGGCTATCGGGTTATTTGCAAGCTCCGGCGCTCAAGAATGTAGACGTTGAGCACATCGTTCTCCGCTACAAAGGACCCGGCTTACATCATGCTGCTGGTGTAAAGGGGATTGCTCTAGTTTCATCAAAAGAGCAAAAAATTTATCCCGATATTAAAGCCGGTTTTTATACAATGTTTGTTTGTACAGATATCGTCCAACATCAACTTGTTGGCGATAGTTACGTACAACTTTTAAGAACTGTCGAGTTAGGCAGTAAAAATGGGGATATAGTCACGCAAAAGTATCACCGGCCGGACTATATACCTGTTTGTAAACATCATTTTGACACGGTTACAATATCGATACTCACTGATCAGGCTAAACTTGTTAAATTCAAATACGGCAAGACTATTGTGCGATTACACTTTAGACCGCGCTGTGACGACGCACTAAAATGTTGTCCCACAGAGTGTACGGTGACCCGGACGCTTATACGCATTATTACATAACGCAAGCCGGTCATGGTTTGGATGGATTTCACTGTACAGAATTCATGCATGGTTCTGGCCTCGCTGGGTTATTTTGGAGTCTGTTCCGGCGTGTCGTACCCCAATTTAAGAAAGGTGTGGCGCTTGTAAAACCGCATGTAAAAACAGCCGCCCGTAACATCGCTAAAGACGTTGTCACGACGGCATCGACAGCCGTTATGGATCGTATAAATAGGTTGACGCAAGGCCAGGAGGGCTCTGGTGTTGTACAAATGCGTAAGAAAACGCGTAAAAGAAAACGTGAACGCGCTGCCATTGTCTTACCAAATTTTATGAATAAAGTATCACAACCTAAGAGACGTCGCCGCCAGAACACAAGAAGTCGTTCACTGAGAGACATCTTCTAGTCAGACACTATGGCGTTCGTGCATGACGCATCCGCAGAGTACGCCAAATCAGAGTTAGACATCTTTCAAATACCGCCTACACAGACAAGCATTGAAAAATCGCTTTATGTAGAGGTGCAACCAATCGCCGCAATCACTGACAATGCCCCTTTGGAATTCTACATCTCGGGCAGCGGTGAATATTATTACGACCTTAATAACACATTGTCTCACGTCGTTTGCAGAATCGTTAGTCTGGATAACACAACCATACCAGAAGGATCCCGCGTGGCACTTATTAACTATCCTATAGCAAGTCTTTTTAATCAACTGGATATAACACTCGGTGACACGTTGATTTCAAGAAGCGACAACCTTTATACATATAGAGCGTATATAGAGGCCCTAATAAATTATAATTCACAAACTTTAGCATCACAATTTACAGCCGGTTTATTCTATAAAGACACAGCGGGACATCATGATGACAGGGCTCTCGACAGATGTAATGTCGGTTTCAGCAAGAAAGCACAATATTCAGCACGCTCTAGAAGTGTGGAATTAATGGGGCCCATTTACGCCGATATATTTAATCAACCGAAGTTAATACTGAACGGTTTAGATCTAAAGATAAAATTGACCAGAAACAAAAACACTTTCTGCCTTATGTCGGCCGAGGCACCCCATTTTAAAGTCCAAATACAGCCCGCTTCCTGTTTGTCAAAAGAGAACAAGTATCACCCGCTGTAAGAATCGGTCACAGTCGCGCTCTTTTAACAGCTAACGCAAAGTACTCGGTCGATCGAGCGTCGCTTAAAGTGTATAGCGTACCCGCCGGTACTTGCATATCTAACCACGAGAATCTTTTTCTCGGAAACCTACCAAAAACAGTAATACTAGCGTTTGTGGATAACGAATCATTTTCCGGGAGTTACCAAAGAAATCCTTTGTGCTTCAACCACTATAATGTGAATTATGCAGCCTTATATTTGGCAACAGATACCGGCAAAACCTTTTCAACCTAACTTCCAAGACGAATCAGCTATTAGTGAATATATGTCCCTAGTACATATTTCGGGGAAACACAAGGCCGACAACGCTTTATCCGTGGATCGTCACGAGTTTTTGAACGGTTACACTTTGTTTGCTTTTGATTTATCGCCGGATCAAGAACCCGGCGGTCATTTCTCTCTAGTAAAAACTGGAAATCTGAGAGCTGAAATTAGATTTGCCGAACCGATTGCGAACACAATTAACATGATTGTATATTCAGTTCATGAAAATATTATTGAAATAAATAATCGGCAGGAGGTATTATATGATTTTCAATAAACATAAATAATTATGAAATTGCCTGTGTTATTAAAGCTGATATTAATGCCCGGCGCATGTTTAAAGGGGTATTTCCTTGGGATTTATTACCGGGGGATAAAGTCATCGACAGGCCCGCAGCCTACATTGTAAATACGGATAATTCGTATCAGCGGGGGAAGCATTGGATTTTTATTATATTATACCCGAATGATGTATCTATTTTTTTTGATAATTATGGTTTATCACCCGCAAATGAAATATTTCCTGGCGAGTTTATGAAGTTTTTATATAAAAATTCTAAGACTAAAAAGTATCAAAACAGACAGATACAAGACGCCCTTAGCAAGGTCTGCGGCCATTACTGTATCTATATCTTACAATGTCTCGCTAAAGGAATGTCTTTTGAAAATGTGTTAAAAATGTTCACTAACGATTTTAGAAAAAATGACCGTATTGTACGTTTATTTGTAACAAAACGCATGAAACAATTATGTATACGATGCTGTAATTACAAACAAACGTGTCTGTCCCTACGGGCTGTTGAAAAATGTACGGCGCGTATTGTAAATAAGGAAAATTAATAAAGCTTTTAAAACGAATTAAATTTGTCATCGTTTTGATTTTAATACTATTATTATTAAAGCACCTAACACATTTCATAAGAATTTAATAGGTCTGATAAGTTGATAAACAGATAGCTGGGATCTGAGAAGTGTGTAGTAAGATGTTATATTCTTGTATTAAATTAATATCAAGCAATATAAATTTAATATCAAGCAATATAAATTTAATATAAATTTAATATCAAGCAATATAAATTTTATATCAAGCAATATAAAAGGGGCGGGGGTAGCTGTATAAAAGGGGGAGTGGTACCTGACACTTTGCAGTTTGACGAAACATATACCCCCTTACTACTATTATTAAATCTTATCCTATAATGTTGCATCTTTTTTCACTTTACTTTTGTGTACTAGAAAGAGATCACATATTTTTTTTAGTGGTATATAATGGGTTATCTAAAGAGACTACCAATATTTCATTAAATTGAAACACACCTACTAGCAATAGTGCTACTGCAAACTTTTGGCAAGTATCTCGGCTTGTAAATACTTTTTGTAGCCAGCCAAAGGTCTTTTAATTCATGTTTCAGGGATTTTTATTTACTCCATCTTGAAAAAGTCTTCCAGTTCTGTGAGATTCCTGGACGGTCTTGCATGCAGTGATCTTTTGAGGTCTATCCTCAGATATGCTATATTTTTCAGGTCAGAGAACTATGAGAGTTAAGGTAAAAGCTCCTTTTGAGGCAGGCTATTGTGGATTTAGGATCATTATCCAGTTGTAGAAGTCATCCTCTTTTCAACCATATCTTGTTTACAGTTGGTGCTGTGTTCGCAGCCCCCCCCCCATCCATGAAATGTTTCCTGTGCCATTAGCTGCAATAAAACCCAGAAGCATGATTGATCCACCCCCATGCTTAATGGTTGGAGACTGGAGGTATTCTTTTCATGAAATGCTGTTGCTTTTTTTCCTCTAATCATACCTTTGCTCAATGTGGCCAAAGAGTTCTATTTTAACCGCTTAAGGACCCGCGCCATACATGTACAGCGCTGCTGGACGTGACTTAAGGACCAGCAGCAAAGTTCTGGCAGTCACTGATAGCCGGACCCCTGCTGTATACCCTGGCATGTTTGAAAATGCGATGCCAGAGCATTAACTGCTGCGGTCAGCGCTGGCCACGGTACGTGCAGGATCCTGCCGGGTGCGGGGTGTCCATCAGGTCCCCGCGCTGCTGTGACGGGGACACGATGGCAAGGAAGGCAGCCCGGTGCTTTCCTTAGACATCGTGGCTGCATTTCCTGACAGCCTGTGGGATCCAGCCCCCGAGATCTCACAGGAAGTAAATGTATTACAGTGTGTAATACACTTACAGCCAATGCATTACAATACAGCACCCTTTTTCCAAAATAAAGTAAAAAATTTAAAAAAATTGTAAGAAAAGTAGACATATTAGGTATCACCACATCCGAATCAAGCGGCTCTATAAAAATATCACATGACCTAACCCTTCAGATGAACACCGTAAAAAAATAATTACTGTGTCATTTTACATCAGTAAAAGTGCAACACCAAGTGATCAAAAAGGTGTATGCCCCCCCAAAATAGTACCCATCTAGCCGTCACCTCATCCCGCAAAAAATGAGCCCCTACCTAAGACAATCGCCCAAAAAATTAACTGTGGCTCTCAGACTATGGAGACACTAAAACATGATTTTTTTTGTTTCAAAAATGCTTTTATTGTGTTAACTGTAAAAATAAAATAAAAAAGTAGACATATTATGTATCGCTGCATCCGTAACAACCTGCTCTATAAAAAAACCACATGAACTGACCCCCGAGTTGAACACCGTAAAAAATCTAAAATAAAAACGGTGCTAAAAAGACATATTTTTGTCATCTTATATCGCAAAAAGTGTAATAGTAAGTGATCAAAAAGTAATATGCACCCCAAAATAGTGCCAATTAAACCGTCATCTCATCCCACAAAAGTGATACCCTACCTAAGACAATCGCCCAAAAAATAAAAAAACTATGGTTCTCAGACTATGGAGACACTAAAACATGATTTTTTTTGTTTCAAAAATGATATTATTGTGTAAAACTCAGATGAACACCATAAAAAACAAAAAACAAAAAAAAGGTGTCAAAAAAGCCATTTTTTGTCACCTTACATCACAAAAAGTGTAATACCAAGCAATCAAAAAGTCAAATGCACCCTAAAATAGTACCAATCAAATGTCTGCTCTACTGCTAAAGTGGGACGCCGCTCCTTGCATACTAGCTACTGGATTTATGTTGGCATAGGTGGACTTATCATTCTAAGCAATATTAATTCAATCTATTTGGACATAATAAGTTCACTAACTCTATCAACAATTTACTATTAGTCCGGACTAACCTTTGTTCACATTTATGGCTTCCTTCTGTGGATTTAACATTCGATATGAATATTTACCAGACTGTTGACATACAATAAATATGTGTTGCCCTTCAGCATAAATCGGCAGCACTAAAACCTATTAAGGAAGCATTGACAGGAATTTTCCTTCTATTTAATGCAAGGACATTTGTTATTGTCATTTGTGGCTGTGGTGTTAGATTATTTGCAGTTGCTACATAATATTAATGTGGACTAATCTATGTCCATATTTACAGCTTTATTTGGGGAGTAAATAATCTTTATGGAAATTTACCAGTCCTTTGATTGTATGCAGGATATACACAATAACTCTGTGTTGCCCCTCAGCTCATATTTGCGGCATTAAGGAAACATACTAAGGATGTACCTGGTATTCATAAATTTAACAACTTGTTGCAGATTGTACATGCAATTTTGTCTCCCAAGTTTTATGTATTGTTTTAAGGATATATCTGAGATGATTTTGGTTTTATTTATTATTTTTTAAATAAATTTAATACTTTCATCACATTCTGGTCGTAGATCTCTGAGAGTGTCTCACCTTGTCCTATTTTTATATATTTTTACGGTGGAGTGAGTGTCTCCAACTTGTGAGGTGCACCTCTTTTGGTAACCGAACACTCTTGTGCGACATTACCTTCTTCCAGATGTCTGCTCATACTGAAAAAAATGAGACCCTACATAAGACAGCTGCCCAAAAAATATAAAAAAAACTATGGCTTTCTGAATATGGAGACACCCAAAAAAATTTTTTTTTTTCGAAAATGCTTTATTATGAAACAAACAACAAAAAAAGTAGTCATATTTGGTATTGTTGCGTCCGTAACACCTTGCTATATAAAAATACTACATGATCTAACCTGTCAGATGAACATTGTAAATAACAAAAAATAAAATAGGGGCCAAAACAGCCATTTTTTGTTACCTTGCCTCACAAAAAGTGTAATATAGAGTAACCAAAAATCATATGTATCCTAAAATAGTACCAATAAAACTGCCACCTTATCCAGTAGTTTCCAAAATGGGGTCTTTTTTTGGAGTTTCTACTCTAGGTGTGCGTCTTCAAATGTGACATGGCAACCTAAAATTATCCCAGTGAAATCTGCCCTGCAAAAACCATATGACGTTTCTTTCCTTCTGTGCCCTACAGCAGGTTTATTTAGGATCACAAATAGGGTGTTTCTGTAAGCTGAAGAATCGGGCAATAAATATTAAGCTTTGTTTGGCTGTTAACCCTTGCTTTGTTGCTGGAAAAAATGGATTAAAATGGAAAATCTGCCAAAAAAGTAAAATTCTGAAATTTCATCTACATTTTCCTTTAATTTTTGTGGAACACCAAAAGGGTTAACAGAGTTTGTAAAATCAGTTTTTAATACTTTCAGGGGATTAGTTTAAAAAATGGGGTAACTTTTTTGGAGTTTCTACTCTAGGGGTGCATCAGGGGGTCTTAAAATGTGACATGACCACTTAAAATTATCCCAGTGAAATCTGCCTTCCAAAAATGTTCCTTTTCTTCTGCGCCCTGCCGTGTGCCCGTACAGAAGTTTACGACCTCATATGAGGTGGTTCTGTAAACTACAGAATCAGGGCAATAAATGTTGACTTTTGGTTTTGTTGTTAACCCTTGATTTGTTACTGGAAAAAAATGGATTAAAATAGAAAATCTGCCAAAAAAGTGAAATTGTGAAATGTCATCTACATCCTCCTTTAATTATTGTGGAACACCTAAAGGGTTTAGAAGGTTTGTAAAATTAGTTTTGAATACCTTGAGGGGTGTAGTTTCTAAAATGGGGCCATTCATGGGTGGTTTCTATTATGTAAGCCTCACAAAGTGACTTCAGTCCTGAACTAGTCCTTAAAAAGTGGGTTTTTTAAATTTTCTGAAAAATTTTAAGATTTGCTTCTAAACTTCTAAGCCCTCTAACGTCCCAAAAAAAGAAAATCTCATTTACAAAATGATCCAAAAATGAAGTATACATATGGGAAATGTAAACTAATAACTATTTTAGGAGGAATCACTATCTGTTTTAAAAGCAGAGAAATTGAAATGTTTAAAATTGCTAATTTTTCAAATTTTTTTGTACATATGGTATTTTTTTATAAATAAAAATGAAATATTTTGACTTAAATTTACCACTATCATGAAGTACAATATGTGTTGAGAAAACATTCTCAGAATGGCTTGGATAACTAAAAGCGTTTAAAAGTTATCAGCACATAAAGCGACATATGTCATATTTGCAACAAATGGCCTGGTCCTTAAGGTGAAAAATGGCAGGTTCCTGAAGGGGTTAGAAAAAAAGGGGTCAGTCAGCACATCCCAATGCATAGGTGCATGCTGCCATGGCTAGAAACACAAAGAAAAATAGAGCTGTTGCCTACTCTTCCTGTACTCACTGGAAGCCTTTTGGCACCCAGGGCAAGCAAAGTTTTGCTCCCCCCCCAACCTGTAACCACGCCCCTAAAATAATGCAGTAGATGTCGCCTGCAGTCCTATGTAACACCACAGATAACAACACAGTGATGAATCTCTAAGTACAGATAATGTAGCTGATGGGTATGAGGCCCCAGAATTCAGAACACACACAATGTGACCTGAAGTCTGGGGCCAGGCTTTGGCAGTGTGAGACAAATTTTAATTCCCCCCTTCCCCCTAATAGATATTTTGATGGATATAACATACGTTGCTATGAAATATATAAGAGAATACAGCACCAAACCTGTTACATCCAGTGACATCTTCTGTGATGTAGACTTTCCTCAGCATCTTGGGAGATAAGACTGCCATGATACCTTCTTTCAGCCACATCTCTGCAGAGTTTCACAGAAGTTTTTTTAGATTCCTAATTTTACTATCATCCTCAGATAACTGGCCTCCCCTCCCCCAGTAGTGCCCATAAGTATAATGCCCTCTGTATAATTATAATATATAATGGCCCCTCTGTATTATTGTTATTATTAATATTAAAATGGCCCCCTCTGTAGTGTTATTGTAATAATTATGGCCCCTCTGTATTATAGTAATAAGTATGGCCCCCTCAGCCCTTCCAGCATACAGTCCTATGTAAGATACAACCTTCCCCCTGCCTTCAGCCCCTCCAGCATACAGTCCTGTGTAAGATAAATCACTCCCCTGCCTTCAGCCCCTCCAGCATACAATCCCATGTAAGATACATCACTCTCCTGCCTTCAGCCCCTCCAGCATATAGTCCCATGTAAGATACAACCCCCCTCCGCCTTCAGCCCCTCCAGAAAACAATCCTATGCAAGACAAATCACGTCCCTGCCTCCAGACCCTCCAGCACGCAGTCCCATGTAAGATACATCACTCTCCTGCCTTCAGCCCCTCCAGCATATAGTCCCATGTAGGATACAACCCCCGCCGTCTTCAGCCCCTCCAGCATACAATCTCATGTAAGACAAATCGCTTCCCTGCCTTCAGACCCTCCAGCATACAGTCCCATGGAAAATACAAAACTCCCCCTGCCGTCAGCCCCTCCAGCATACAGCTCCATGTAAGATACATCACTCCCCCTGACTTCTAGCCCTTCTTGCAAACAGTTCCATGTAAAATTCATCACTCTTCCTGCCTTCACCCACTCCAGCATTCAGTCCCATTTAAAATATTATCCCCGCCCGCCTTCAGCCCCTCCAGCATACAGTCCCATGTAAATTATATCACCCCCCTCTCCCTCATCAGACCCCTATAACACAGTCTCCAGTACCAGGATTAATTATTCCTCCTCCCTTCAGCCCCTGCAAAAAGCCCCCCCCCCCCCAAGTAAAAATAGCAGCCAAAATTCTCCTCCACACAGCCACCTGCAGCCTCTGCTCCTCTCTCCAACAACCTGCTCTGTAGAATCTCCCGCACATCTTGAGGCCCCGCCACCTGTATGATGAGACTCCGCCTCTTCCCCTGACATCATAGCTGCCAGGAGCAACTCCATTCTAGTCACTATGGTCGCTCTATTGCCTCATGGGCTTCAGGCGACTAGCCTAAAGCCTATGAGGAAGAATGGAGGGGACGGGAGTCATAGGCTCCCGTGGCCCTCATTAAAGTGCTTGCTGCCTGGTGCCCCCTGCAATTTTGCGCCCGGGCCACGGCCCCCATGGCCCCCCACCCTACACCACTGGGAGAGGTATAGAGTGGACTCTCATTGCATTAATTGGAAGCCGTATGGTTGCATTCATTGGTTTGCAGAGGGCTGTTGCATTACATTTTTTTTTTTTTGTGTTTCTAGCCATGGCAGCGTGCAGCTGGGATGTGCGGACTGACCCCCTTTTTTCTTTGCAGTTTGTACTGGAGCTTTGGCTGGCTTCATTTAGTCTTGCTCCCCTGACCAGCCTGTCTGCCTTGCTCAGCATGCAGGTTGGTACCTGCATTCCCTGAATTTAATGGTGGCCTTTTTGGCACCAAAAATGATAAAAAGCAGAGTGGACCCAGCATGCATGTGGAACCTGCGCTCCCTGAATTTTATGGTGGCCGTTATGGCACATAACAGGTAGCATTTAGTGTTTGGTTCCCATTTTACAAAGATCGCATTGATGTGTGGCAGACGAGCCCAAATAATTTTGTACAAAATGTATTTGCCAAGAATCTCAAATTTACAAAATAAGTGTAGCATTAGCACCAGAATATTTTCTATTACTATGTTATAATTATACTTTATTTGGTTTATAGAGTGCTGTTGCATTGTATTTTTTTCCTGAAGGGGTTAACCTCATCGGTCCACAGGACTTGTTTTCAAAACGCATCATGCCTATTTAGATGTTCTTTTTCAAAGTTATGTTGCAGGAGACCTTCCTTATGATGCCTCTTCCATGAAATCCATATTTGTAAAGTGTCGCTGAAGAGAAGAACAATGTACCATAGCTCCAGGGATTCTATTTGCCTTTCTAACAATCCTATCTCAGAAATTTTTCCTGGTCTTCCAGATCTTTACTGCCACTATTCTTGTTAACTGCCATTTTTTAATTATATTTGGAACTGAGGAAATGGCAACTTGAAAATGATTTGTTATCTTTTTATAGCCTTGTTCATTTTTTAACTATTTTTGCATCAGCTGACCTTTCCTAATGATGATTGTGAACAAGCCTTAACCCTAACAGGCTATTTAAGGTCTGAGACCTCAAAATTATGTCAGCTCTCAAATCTCCTTGGGTTCTTATACTTTAGCAAGGTACCCCTATCCTTTTTTCACTCTAAAATTGTACAAAACAAAAATAATACACTGATACTGCTTAAAATGTTGAAAAGTGTGTTTCGTTTTTAAAGGAAATGTGACACCAAAAAAGTTATCTGCCAGTTATCTTTTTTCTCTAATATGTTTTCATTTTCTGATTACAGATGGTGTCACGATGGTGTCACGACCTATCGCTGACCCTGTTGTGCCTGGGGTCAGAAGGTCGCAGCTGGTGGCTAGGTGCTCGTTTTCTCAAGAGATCCATGATCTAATGGTGAGAATTAGAGTTGAGCAAACCCGAACTATAAAGTTCGGGTTCGTACCGAACTTTACGATTTTTAGTACCCAGACCCGAACCTGAACATTTTACTGAATATTCGAGTTCGAGTACGGTGTTCGGCCACTTTATGGTGCTGCAGGGCAGCCAATCAACAAGTGTTTAACTAGCCTGCCCTTAGAAGCCATCACAGCCATGCCTACTAATGGCATGGCTGTTATTGGCCAAGTGAAGCATGTGACCCAGCCTCTATATATGCTGGAGTCACGTAGCGCCGCAGGTCACTCTGCTCTTCTCAGTGTAGGGAAAGGCTGCTGCTGCTGTGAGGGAAAGATTAGGCAAGAATTTAGGTGTTCTTGGTGTACTGCAATCTTCAAACTACAGCGATTATAGAGGGTGCTATGCTACATTTTTGTACCCATCCCTGAGCCCATTGACACTCCAAAAAAACTTTTAATCCATCTGTTAGTTAGGTGGGCATCGGCGGCTATTTTTGCAAGTGCAGTGCCCTTGCAACTGCATGTGAACTGCATGTGAGCTGCATGTGTCCCAGGGACTTTACTTTAATTCAGTTCTGGTAGCTCAGTGGAGAACAAATTCCCTTTTTTGGCCGGTCAAGTACCCCTGCGCCCTGCATTGCATACCTGGCCGTGAAAATTATTCTATTACATTAGTCTGTCACATATTTTTGGGACCTAAAGCGATTTTTTTATCTGTGTGCCACAGGCACTGCATATCTGATGGTCCAATAAATTTGTTAAATACTGCAGTAACCTTGCTGCTGTAAAAAAACACACTTTATGTGCTAGATAGCATATTTGCGTTCTACGCTGCATTTCAGATATTCCAATTAACCAGTGAAACACTGCATTTTTATAGTTGGTTGAAAAAAACACTGTTATAGTGCCACATAGTACATTAGTGTTCTATGCTGCATTTCAGATACTCCAAATAAACAGTGAAATACTGCATTTTTATAGTTGGCTGAAAAAAACACTGTTATAATGCCACATAGCACATTTGCGGCCTAGTCTGCATTTCTGATAAACCAGTGAAATACTGCATTTTTATAGTTGGTTGCAAAAAACACTGGTTTTGTGGTAGATTGCACATTTGCGGCCTAGTCTGCATTTCCGATTTTCAAATTAACCAGTGAAATACTGCATTTTTATAGTTGGTTGCAAAAAACAGTGTTATAGTGCCACATAGCACATTAGTGTTCTACGCTGCATTTCAGATATTCCAATTAACCAGTGAAATACTGCATGTTTATAGTTGGTTGCAAAAAAAACTGGTTTTGTGCTAGATTGCACATTTGTGGCCTAGTCTTCATTTCTGATATTCCAATAAAACCCTAAACTACTGCATTTACATAGCTGGTTGCAAAATGCACCGTTTTTGTGATAGATTGCACATTTGCAGCCTACGCTGCGTTTCTGACAGTAAAATTATACCGTTAACTTCTGCTGTTACATTGTTGGTTGGAAAAATCACATTTTTTGTGATAGTGAAGTAATTGTATTGAATTGCTGGCTACGTTACACTGTTGTGTGACCTAAAGAAATTTAGTATATTCATGACACCGGCACTGCCTTACTGTTAGTGAACTTAATTGTTGACTATTGTCTGTTAAATTGTCTCCTGAGATAAACTCTTTTAGTTTGGTGGGTGAACGCAAATAATGAGGAGAACATAAGGGACGTGGCCCTGGTCCTGGTTCTTCTGGTGTTGGTGGAGCTCCTGTTGCAGGAAATGGACGTGGTCGTTCTGTGGCAGCTACCTGCCCAAGTGGAATGTCTTCCTCAGGTGCGAGTAGGCGACAGAACCTTCAGCGTTATTTGGTAAGCCCGAATGGTGAGGCCAGAACAATTCCAGGCGCTAGTAGATTGGGTGGCTGACAGTGCCTCCAATACCTTCATTTTGTCTCCCACCCCGTCCCCTGCTGAAAGCGCAGAGTTGGCACCGGCAGCCCATGGGCATCTATCTTGCACCTCACCCCCTTGCCAAGCAGTCTGAGCCCCAAATCATGCAGAAGTCTCTTATGCTTTTTGATGACTCTGCTGGCAGGGTTTCCCAGAGCCATCCACATAGCCTTGCCCCAGAAGTGGGAGAGATTGAGTGCACCGATGCCCAACCAATTATGTTTCAGAATGAGGACATCGGAAGACCACCGCAGCACGTCTCTGATGATGAGGAAACACAGGTGCCAACTGATGCGGCTTTCTGAAGTGTGCAGACCGACAAAGAGTGCAGGGGTGAAGACTGCGTGGAAGATGATGTGGAGAACGATGAGGTCCTACACCCCAAAATATACTCCTTAAATCCGTGTTTTTCATTGGTGGTGAAAAAATCTTATTTTTTTAGGCCAGGAATTTCCTTTGCGGCTTGCGCTGCATATGTACCGGGGACAGTAATATAGTTAATCCATCTGAGAGTTCAGGGGTTGACATATTCCAATTTTTTGCTGTCAAGTAACTGTGCACTACATAGGTGACAGGGACCTAAATTTCTAAAATTCTTCTTTTCAATTGTTGGGTCACATGTTACCATTTTTGCCGGGTACAAACCACTGCTCTGTCTGGATGCCAGGGGCCTACATTTCTAATAATCGTCTGTTCCATTGGTGGGTGACATGAAGCCCGTTTTGCTGTGAATAAACCCCTGCTCTGCCTGGGTGCCAGGGGCCTAAATTTCTAATAATCATCCGTTCCATTGGTGGGTGACATGAACCCAGTTTTGCCGTGAATAAACCCCTGCTCTGCCTGGGTGAAAGGGGCCTAAATTTCTAATAATCGTCTGTTCCATTGGTGGGTGACATAAACCCCGTTTTGCCGTGAATAAACTCATGCTCTGCCTGGGTGACAGGGACCTAAATTTCTAAAAATAATCTGTTCTATTGGTGGGTGACATGAACCCAGTTTTGCCGGTGAAACACCCCTGCTCTGCATTGCTGACAGGGAACCAAATTTTGTAAAACGTCTGTTACTGATCGAAAGATGCGTGAATACAAACACACGCTGGTAGACGTGCTGCTGATGGCGTTCTCACCTGACAGTGGGGGCTCAGTGGAAGCACAGGGCCAAGGCAGAGGAGGAGGAAGAGGTCGCCAACGCATCTGGGGCACCGCCAGCACCTAAGAAGGCAGGGTTAGCATGGCCGAAATGTGGAAATGCTTTCTCAGCACGCCACTACAACCAGCACCACCAGCTGATATGGAACGTCTTAGAGGAGGCAGCATTTCAGCAACATGGTGGAGCAGTATGTGTGCACAGTCCTACACGTACTGATGGATGGGTCTGCCCCATTCAACTTCTGGCTCTCCAAATTGGGCACATGGCATCAGATTGCCCTTTATGCCTTGGAGGTGCTGACCTGCCCCGCAGCCAGTGTATTGTCTGAACGTGTATTTAGCACGGCAGGGGTTGTTATCACAGACAAGCGCAGCCGCCTGTACACCGCAAACATGGACAAGCTCACGTTTATTAAAATGAACCAGGCATGGAGCCCACAAGACTTGTCTGTACCTCGTGCAGAATAGACATTTATACCGGCCTCAAACATCCATTCTTGTACTCAAGTGCACTTATTCTTTGTTTTTTATATGTCCCAATATTTGGGGGCTACCCCAATTAAAAAAGAAAAACAGTATTGGCTACCTCCTCCATCTCCACCCCTGCTTCCACCTACACCGCCACGGTCACCGCCTCCTCAACCTCCTACTCCACATCCACCTACTCTTCCTAGTTATTTCCCTATCCACATTTGTTTGCAGAGCACTTGCCATGCTCTTAAGCACATTTTGCTGCCTTTTGCAGCCCTCTAGCCCTTTCCATGACATTTTTAGAGCCATTTTAGTGCCCAAAAGTTTGGGTCCCCATTGACTTCAATAGGGTTCGGGGTCCCGAACTCGAACTTTTTTGTGAAGTTCTGCCGAACTCGTCGAACCCGAACATCTAGGTGTCTGCTCAACTCTAGTGAGAATAGATTCCGGTCCAGGTTTTACTGCTTAGGTTTGCGATCCTTTTTGTCCCATTTAGGAATCTGTAGCTTTTCCTTTCAGCTGTTATCTGTCAGCCACTCCCAGCTACTATATATTCTCCCTTTCTGCTCCCCTTATTGCCAGATATAGACCTTCCTTCAAGATCTTCTATTCTGACCTCAGGTGGACAACTGTGGATCCGTTGGAACTGGAGCTGTTGGTTCTATGGTTCACTCCTGTTGTTGTTGTCTCCCTTCGGGGATTGTTTGTGTTGTTTGTCCTTTCCCTGTTGTTATCCTATGTGTCAGTGGTAAGGACTAGTGCTTCCACCGACTCACTACCTAGGGCTTATCTTAGGGTAATCCAGGGACGAGGCATGTGATCGGCGTATGGGTTAGCAGCCTGTCTAGGGACGTCAGGGCAGCCAGGCGCCAGTGCTAGGCGAGCTAGGGGGTCACCACTCCTCCCTCTACCTAGTGGAAGGGTACTCCTCTTCCCTCCATTCTGTGCCGCACGTCTGCTAACTGCCATCTCAGACGTGATACTGGCCTGAGCTGTTCTTAACAGCATTTACACAACAATAATAAAATTGCATTACAGCAGCCACATGGGTCATAGGCACCATGGTCAGGAGGGGACCTCATTGGCTTCTATAGGAGAGTTTCCTAGGCATGCTCTGTGACATGTGCAGGGGTCATTGTACAAGCAAAGAATAGATAAGCTTTGACAATCATCTATTGTCAATGGTGGGTCCTGTCTTATCGCCTTATCATTACATGCAGGTTTAGAATAATATATAACTGCAGTAATCTGTATATCAGTACAGTGATCTGTATAGACCAAGAAGTGGTGCCTATTATTAGGCTTAGTGGCCAGTGGGAAAACTGCAGGATTTTATGGTTTTTGTTTAAATAGATGTTGACCTGGAAAATTAAAAATAATATCATCAAAAATTCTTTAAAAATTGTTTAAAAAAAAAATTTACTTAAAAAATTGGTAATTTACAGATGACACTTCCCTTTAACTTTATGCCTTTTGGAGATCATTTTATCTTCAACTTGCCCAAAGTTTTGCAGTTTTTGCGCTGTGACGGCCGTGAATGACTGCTCCGTCGTCGGATATTTATAAGAAAGAACCCGCCCACTGAGGGCATGATCATCGATGAACAAACCGGGGGCGTAGGTGCATCCAAGCACATGCCCCTGTTGACGCATTAGCACTAGTCTACTGTATGACCCCTAATGGGAGAGAAAAAGCACACTCAAGGTAAAGAGGGGGAATTACTGTACAGAGAAATAGTCTGTATTATTCTTGTTAGGCGTTTCTCAATTTTTGTTCTGTGGAAAAACATCCACAACCTTTGCTTCCTGACTGGTTTGCATAACTGATTATCTGTAGTTTGATGGTTTTTTCTTTTTATCACACTTATTTTGTGCCTTTTGAATATTACCGGGATTCCTGACTATCCTTGGGACTCCCATCTTGTTTTACATCAGTTACAATGCCTAGATGATCATAGGAATAGTTCATATACCATCTGAATATTTAGAGAATACTGACCCCTTATCAGGTTAGGGATCTGTAATTATTTATATATTTCCCAGAACATTCAACTAAGTGTCCTTCCTCCTATTAAATACTGCATTCATGTAGGCCATATTATCCTTCATTTGACCCTGTGATCATTATTCCCTACTAATCTATCTATCCTTGTCTATCCTTGTTTATTCGCTATGGACTTTGAGACGATCATCTTAATGCTCGATCATATTAAATTTAAGCCTGGGCTAAGAGGAATGTAATTTTATGTACATTCTGTATACACCTCTATGGCTGAGGTGACAGTTGACATGCTCAACATGCAGGCATTGTCAACCTTCACATGATATATACCTATGGGCAATACTCTTGATTGATATAAAGCTCATGGTTATGATGTGTGCAATATCAACCACTATATACTTTGGAAGTGGGTCCCCTGCTTGTGTTCACTGTGCTCTTACTTGATAGAGTATTGCTCTAGTTCAGGCATGTCCAAACTGCGGCCCTCCAGCTGTTGCAAAACTACAACTTCCAGGATGCCCTAATAGCTGTAGGCTATCCAAGCATGCTGGGAGTTGTAGTTTTGCAACAGCTGGAGGGCCGCAGTTTGGACATGCCTGCTCTAGTTACTTTGTAATTCCCCCTCTTTACCTTTAGCGTGATTTTGTGCTCCCATTAGGGATTATACTAGTAGACTAGTGCCAAGGCGTCAACAGGGGGCATGTGCTTGGATATGCCTATGTCACTGGTTTGCTCTCCGGCGATGGCACCCAATGAATGGGCCTTCTCTCATAAATATCCAGTGACAGAGTGATTAGGCCTTATTGCGGATGCAAGAAGGGGGGACATGGTGTCATAACCCCCCCCCCCTTCAATTGCATGGCAATATGGGTGGATATGGCATGTGCATAACATTATCTTACCTGGTAACAGTGGCAGATCTTGCTGGCTGCAAGGTCCTTGTGATGGTGTAGCTGCTCTGATTAGTTGGAGGGTAGCTGGGCATCTCAAGGTACCTGTCAAGAGAAGGTGACAGTTAGCACTGGCTCATTCTCATACGGCGCAGCGCAGAAACCCCACCCCCCCAAACAAAAAAAGAGTGTCATGGTGTATACTTTTGGGTAATAGTCGCTCTTTGTGCATGATGGCCTAGTCTTCATAAAATGAACACGATACTGCCAAATTCCCATTTCTGAGTTCATTTATTAATGATTTTCATCACCAACATATAACAATACTGACTATGGCAGGAAGAGGCCACGATGGTCTAATATTTACTGTATAATTAATAACATAACCATCAACCATATTTTTCACTCCAAATGGGAGCGACTTACCCCATAATAGACCATTGCGACGTAGGAGCCCTTCCGAATAATGGGAGGGTGGGCGGGATCTGTTGTTCTCAGCGCCGAGAATGCGCACTAACCGTTTGTCTCCTTCTTTTATAGGCTGCTGCACGTGAGGATCGTTGCTAGACCAGCCAACCAGGATAATTCTTGATGGCACCCGATCAGAAAACCGTTGCCTTTTTCCTATATTCAGGTAAGAAAATCTTTATTAATTATTCCCACATAATAACCATTATACCATGAATTGAACCAGGCCACCGTGAGTTCCCTTCATTGTATAAAACAATGTTCGGGGCTCGTTCATGATGGCCTAGTCTCCATAAAATTAACACGATACTGCCAAATTTCCATTTCTGAGTTCATTTATTAATGATTTTCATCACCAACATATAACAATACTGACTATGGCAAGAAGAGGCCGCGATGGTCTATTATTTACCTTATAATTAATAACATAACCATCACCATATTGTCCACTCCAAACGGGAGCGACTTACCCCATGCGCCATGGAATTCAAAATTACATGGCACCCCCCACCACTTGGAAGCCATCTTCAATCAAATTGTTGAAATCCCACAGCCACAATATCCAGTCCAATCCTAGACAAATTAACACCATCCTTGGAATACATTCCCGGAAGAAACCCTTCAATTTCTGAATGCCTGTAGGAGCTGAAACCTTTTGTCAATAAAAATGTCTGTAAATATTTATTAACCTTTTTTCTCATTTTGTCCAGGAAAGCGAGATTCTTGTGGTTCCAATTGTCTTTCGGCACCATTTCTGAGAAAGCTAGGTAAGTGTTTGGGAATAAACAAATTAACCTGTTCCATCTCTCCTTGAATTCCCTTTATTTGAATTTATAGAGCTGATTTTTCCCAGGTCATCTTCTCCGACATGTAGGATTATCATGTCTGGATGAGGGAATAACAAATGCAATTTCTGGCATTCAAGGTTTATGTCTTTTAATCTAAAGTTCGGTTTTCCTCTCCAGAAAATAGCCACTTTGTTCAAAATTCCCAGGTCAGCCGAATAATTTCTTTCTAGTGCTCTTAAATTGGCATCACTTACAATGTGGTTGCCTAAAATCCAAATAATGCATTTGCCTGCAAGAGATTAAGATGAAATAAGATTCGGCCTAATGTAGATTTTATACCTATCAGATCGCCAACGACCCAACTTCTTTATAGATGCCACACTCATGTTTTGTTGTGCTGCATATGTAACAAGTGGGCCGAATACTTTAAGTCAGCCAAGCCCAATAGCTTTAAACATTTTTTAAATACGAAATTAAATTGATATTTAGTCAAAGGAGAGTTATCACTATGAGAAAAGAGAGGGGCGTCAAAAAAAACGTGCTTTTTGAAATTGTCCTGTCATGGAATGGAAAAATTTTAAGCCAATGTCCTTTCTGATCCTGGTCAGTTTTTGATTTCCTGATAAAGAGCCAGAGACGTGTATCACAAAACTTTACATCGGAAACCAAAATTGGACAAACCTCTCTTTTATTCCTTGCAGTGAATGCGGAAATCCGAAGCACCACAAAAAATGAGAGGATGAAAACTACCTCAAACAAGAAAGAATTATATGCCGAAAAACAGCAGGTAACTTGTCGACTAAACCTTTTAAATTAGATACTGATAACGGTCTAGTCCTACTTCTCGGAATCTCTCTTCTCTTCAGACCAAGCAAGATTTGTTTCAGCAAAAAACTTGATTTTACCAGAGGTAAACCAAAAATTTTGAAGAAAAAAGAGATTCCGGTAATAGTCTTGTTAATTGCATTAGGAGAGTAGTTCCTCTCTGCCATGCTTAATATAAACCTAAGTAACAAAATCATGTCATTAGAGAACTTATCCCTGTTGTTTGCTATACAAAATTCTTTCCAGCTTCTCCAAGCATAAAAGTATGATTTCCAAGTAGCACCGGCCAAGGAACTCTGTAAAATGTTCAGTGTAGAATTCAAAGTACACGATGTTCTCCTCTGCAGCTCCCGGGAGCAATTCTCTGAACAACTGCCAGTCCTGCCCAGATAAAGCATCTGCCGTTATATTATTTCAACCTTCAACATATTTAGCTTTAAGCCAAATGTTGTTTACTAAGCATTGCAGAACGATTTCCCTTAGTAAAATTACAACTTTCTCCGATCTTGAGGACTGGCAGTTTAAAGCGAAAACTACCCCCTGGCTATCTGTAAACAGGAGAATTCTTTTGTTCGCCAAATGCCTTTTTCAAATTACCAGGGCCACCAAGACCGGAAAAAGCTTGATTAGGACAGAATTACGAGTAAATCCCTTCTGAACCCAGCTTAGTGGCCACCTCATAGATGACCATTCATTACCAAAAATTACACCATAACCTATGGAGCCTGCTGCATCAGAATGTAGCTGCAGTTCTTCCGAAGTAACAAAATCCTGTTGCCATAAAGAATGCCCATTGAATCTGTCCAAAAAACATATCCAAATTCTCAGGTCACTCTTCATGTCCTTAGTCAAACGTAGGTGAGCGAAGGGGGAGGAAACACCTCTGGTTGCGCTGTATAGACGCTTAGAAAAGACTCTTCCCATGGGAATCACACGGCAGAAAAAATTTAAAGAACCCAAAACTAATTGCAATTTCTTTAAAGTTGTCTTAGGCCTGGATAGAATATCAGAAACATCTCCGTAAGTTTTTTGTATTTTTTCCAAAGGAATATGAAATAACATATTTGCCGAGTCAATTTCAATCCCTAAAAAAGTTAATTTCGTTGTAGGGAGAACCGTCTTTTCCTAGGCTAAAGGCATATGAAATCTCTTAGACATGCCCAAAAAGTATTTAAGCATTCCCTCACATTCATCAGTTCCCCTTATACCGAGAAAAAGAAAATCATCCATGTATAGCTTCAACTGGAGCCGATGGTTGGTACAACACCCAGTTGAGAAAGGTGCTTAGGGTCTCAAAGTAAAAACATGATAGAGCGAATCCCATGGGAAGAGCCTTATCAAAATAGTATTCACCTTGGAAGTGAAACCCTAGCGAATTGAAACCTGAAGGGTGAATCGGAAGTAATCTGAAAGCCAACATAATGTTGGTCTTCGCCAGCAAGGCTCCTTGACCCAATTTGTTCAGGATGGAAACTGCCACATCATTTACTGATTTTTTTTTTTGGAAATGACAAATGGTGTATTAATCGGTAAGAGTTTGGTTCCTTTTTTGGTACCAAACCTATAGGAGAACTTCGGAAATTCACAAAGGGGGGTGCAGAAAAGGGGCCTGCAATCCTACCCTCCTGAACCTCGCTAGATATGTTTTTCCGTACTGCCGACGGGTTTAAATTAACCGACTTTCAATTTTCTAAAAACTACACAACCTATCCCCTTAAAACTGGGGACATAGAAACCCTCAGAAAAACCGTAATAAAGTAATTCAGCTTTCCACCTGTTTGGATAAAAATTTATCCAGGGGGTTAACTCTGCTAGATTCACCGAAGTCGGTACTTTTTCCCAAATTGTCTTTAGAAGAAGTTCCCTGTTTCTTAAAACACTTGTATACGGGGTGAGCTACCGAGCAGAAAGTACAATCATGTTTGTATTTACAGTTGGAGCCCCATTTGCACTGATTTTCATTGAATGAGAAACAAATCCCTTTTCTTGATTGGGGACGAAAAAGATGAGAACGGTTTGGGTGCATCAGGTTCAGCCAAAGGCCTACGTCCTTTGATCCCCAATCAAGATGAGGGAAAACTACAATTTTTTGCCTATACATCTCGTCATAGGAATTCCACGCAGAACCGCCGAAATTCTTATACGCTTCTAAGATAGAATCCTGATGATAAAAAGCTTACTGCACAGTTCAGGGTAGCGTTTACCCAGGACTGCACAATAAATAGAAAATGCTTGTTTGTAACCAATTGAAAATGGATCTGGATTCGGATTTTTCATCCTCACTTTTAGAATCTTTTTTATCAAATTTGCCAGTCCTTGGCAGCTGGTAACAAGGAATAAAGATCAATGAACTCCCTGTTCCATATTTTATCCTTTACAGACACAGGGAGATGGAAGCCTAACGTAGAGACTTGACAGATAAGGGTATCTTTGTGAGAAGTCTCTTGGGTAAGCAAATTATTTATGTCAACAGAACTTGAAGCCCTTACAATATCAGAGGGACCTGCCAGATTCAATGTCGAATTGGAAATTGAAGCCCGATTTTCTTTGGCTGCAATATATTCCAAAAAATCTTGGAATAAACCAATTTTATCAGCAGGGATAGATGAATCCCCCAATTAACACCCTCAACCTCTGAAGGCTGCTTGACAGGTCCAGCAATTAAAGTGGGAGTTGGAAGGGCAGAACGACTCTGCTTCTTCTTCTTAGTGGAAGCCTTCTTGTGATCCGGAGATCTGGGCCTCGAAGATGTCCTGCCAAAAGAAGGAGGAGGCGAGTAAGCCACACAATCCCTCCGTTTTCTCTTGGCAGACTCCGATGTCTGCTTGGAGTCATCACGCATGTGCGCGCCGATGACGCAGGCTGAATCGATGAGCTCTGGGCTCGCGCCAGGGGCTGAGCAGCTAGGAGCAAAAGAAGCTGCCGGAGGTTTTTCAGGTGACGGGGGAGAATAGTCCAGGCATCTTTTCAACCATTCTTCGCCTCCATTAAGCTCAGCTTTGTAGATTAGTTGTTTCAGCAAATCTTCCATGATGAACCGACGGCGTGGGTCTGTATCTGTTGTTTTCAGCGCAGAGAATGCACACTAACCATTTGTCTCCTTCTTTTATAGGCTGCTGCACGTGAGGATCGTTGCTAGACCAGCCAACCAGGATGTTTCTTGATGGCACCCGATCAGAAGACCGTTGCCTCCACTTTTTCCTATATTCATGTAAGAAAATCTTTATTAATTATTCCCACATAAAACCCATTATACTATGAAATGAACCAGGCCACCATGAGTTCCCTTAATTGTATAAAACAAGGTTCAGGGCTCATTCAGACTAGGTTTTATAATTCATTTAAAGTTGGATTATGTATTAGTTGGCTTTCAGTGTTATCCATAATATTTACTTGTAAGCACTTAATTTACAACACAGTGGCCTATATTATTGCCCAACAGTAAATAAACGTTTAATACTGATCTGTGGTTGTGATGTGTGGTTTGTTGATGGGTAATTATGACTAGTGTTGAGCGAACAGTTCGAGCAAAAAAGTTTGGGTTCAGGTCCGTTGTTCGGCGATTTCTTCTCGCTTTCTGAAGGGCTGCACAGCAGCCAATCAGCTAGCGTTTTATTTCTTGCCCCAAGAGCCCATCACAGCCATGCCTACTAATGGCATGGCTGTAATTGGCCAAGTGCAGCATGTGACCCAGCCTCTATTTAAGCTGGAGTCACGTAGCGCCGCACGTAACACTGCTCTGATTAGTGTAGGGAGAGGACGCAGCTTCTGTCAGGGCGAGATTAGGCAGGGTAAAGTCAGCAACAGCACCTAATGAACGGATCGATCTACAGCTGTGAATGATTGAACTTCTGCTAGTTACTTGCTCACTGGTTTTTAGGCTGCACAGAGCGTTTTTCTGTCACTTATTTTCTGGGTTGATCGGCGGCCATTTTGTGACTTGTGGTGCACCAGAAGAAGCTGCCACCAAGTCCATCAATCCATCAATACTAGTTTTTTTTTGCTATATCCTACGTCAGGGGCTTTGCTGTGCTAATTGTCACCCTTAGAAACTCAGGATAGCAATTTCTATATTTTATTAAGGGGTTAAATACAATTGCCCAAATACCAATCCCCTAAATCTGGTGTTCCAGCTTTGGCTAGACAAGTATAATACTTTCTGCTGTCTGGCAAAGGATACATTATTTTCTGTAGTGAAATTCAATTGCCAAAATAGCAATACCATAAATCAGTGGTTTCAGCTGTGGCTGGCAAAATAGAATAGTGTCCGCCAAAACATATATTTTGTTCTGGGGTGAAATTAATCTGCCAAAATAGCAATACCCTGAATCTGGTGTCCCAGCTGTTGCAGGCCAGATTTCATAGTGTCCGCCAAAACATATATTTTGTTCTGGGGTGAAATTAATCTGCCAAAATAGCAATACCCTGAATCTGGTGTCCCAGCTGTTGCAGGCCAGATTTCATAGTGTCCGCCAAAACATATATTTTGTTCTGGGGTGAAATTAATCTGCCAAAATAGCAATACCCTGAATCTGGTGTCCCAGCTGTTGCAGGCCAGATTTCATAGTGTCTGCCAAAACATATATTTTGTTCTGGGGTGAAATTAATCTGCCAAAATAGCAATACCCTGAATCTGGTGTCCCAGCTGTTGCAGGCCACGTTTCATAGTGTCCGTCAAAACATATATTTTGTTCTGGGGTGAAATTCAATTGCCAAAATAGCAATACCCTGAATCTGGTGTACCAGCTGTTGCAGGCCAGGATTCATAGCGTCCGCCAAAACATATATTTTGGTCTGGGGTGAAATTAATCTGCCAAAATAGCAATACCCTGAATCTAGTGTCCCAGCTGTTGCAGGCCAGATTTCATAGTGTCTTGCAAAACATATATTTTGTTCTGGGGTGAAATTAATCTGCCAAAATCGCAATACCCTGAATCTGGTGTCCCAGCTGTTGCAGGCCAGGATTCATAGTGTCCGCAAAAACATATATTTTGTTCTGGGGTGACATTCAATTGCCAGAATAGCAATACCCTGAATCTGGTGTCCCAGCTGTTGCAGGCCACGTTTCACAGTGTCCGTCAAAACATATATTTTGTTCTGGGGTGAAATTCAATTGCCAAAATAGCAATACCCTGAATCTGGTGTCCCAGCTGTTGCAGGCCAGGATTCATAGTGTCCGCAAAAACATATATTTTGTTCTGGCCTGGGGTGAAATTCAATTGCCAAAATAGCAATACCCTGAATCTGTTGTCCCAGCTGTTGCAGGCCAAGTGTAAATCTGTCCATAAAAGGATACCTTTAATCCAGGGCCTAAATACTAGCCCTAAAAGAGATATTCCCCTAAATCAGTGGTTACTGCTGTGCCTGGATTAGTGTAATACGTTACATAAACAAATAGGCAGATAGTGTTAGGTGCCTGTAAAAAAAAGGCCTAAAATTGAAATCAATACATTGGGCCAAATATTTTTTTCCTTATTGTGGTGCTTGGTGAACGGTAACAATGAGGAAAACATCTAGTAAGGGATGCGGACGCGGTCGTAGTGGTGTTAGTGTACCCTCTGGTGCTGGGAGAGGACTTGGCCATTCTGCCACAGCCACACGTTCTAGTGAACCAACTACCTCAGGTTCCAGTACCCGCCAGAATTTACAGCGATATTTGGTGGGGCCCAATGCCGTTCTAAGGATGGTAAGGCCTGAGCAGGTACAGGTGCTAGTCAATTGGGTGGCCAACAGTGGATCCAGCATGTTCACAACATTATCTCCCACCCAGTCTTCTGCTGAAAGCACACAGGTGGCACCTGAAAACCAAGCCCATCAGTCTGTCACATCACCCCCATGCATATCAGGGAAACTGTCAGAGCCTCAAGTTATGCAGCAGTCTCTTATGCTGTTTGAAGACTCTGCTGGCAGGGTTTCCCAAGGAATTCCACCTAGCCCTTCCCCAGTGGTGGAAGACATAGAATGCACTGATGCACAACCACTGATGTTTCCTGATGATGAGGACATGGGAATATCACCTCATCGGAGTCCGTACATCTCTTATGATGACGAAACACAGGTGCCAACTGCTGCGTCTTTCTGCAGTGTGCAGACCGAACAGGAGGTCAGGGAGGAAGACTGTGTGGAAGACGATGCAGGGGACAATGAGGTCCTAGACCCCACATGGAATGAAGGTCGTGCCACTGACTTTCATAGTTCAGAGGAAGAGGCAGTGGTGAGACCGAGCCAACAGCGTAGCAAAAGAGGGAGCAGGGGGCAAAAGCAGACCAGCAACCACCAAGAGAGTTCGCCTGCTACTGGCCACCGCTACCAGGGACCGAGCACCCCAAAGGCAGCTTCAAGGAGTTCCCTGGCATGGCACTTCTTTAAACAATGTGCTGACGACAAGACCCGAGTGGTTTGCACGCTGTGCCATCAGATCCTGAAGCGAGGCATTAACGTTCTGAACCTTAGCACAACCTGCATGACCAGGCATCTACATGCAAAGCATGAACTGCAGTGGAGTAAACACCTTAAAAGCAAGGAACTCACTCTGGCTCCCCCTGCTTCCTCTTCTGCTGCTGCCTCGGCCTCTTCCTCCGTCTCGGGAGGAATGTTGGCACCTGCCGCCCACCAAACAGAGGATGTGCCACCGACAACACCACCTGCGTCACCAAGCATCTCCACCATGTCACACGGCAGCGTTCAGCTCTCCATCTCCATCACAGCTGATGTCCATGGCTGTCCCACAGTATGTTGTTCCCAGCCGCCACTACTTCTCCAAGACAGCCGTGCCTTTCCTGCACAACCAAGTATCCGATAAAATCAAGTGTGCACTGCGCAACGCCATCTGTGGAAAGGTCCACCTAACCACAGATACATGGACCAGTAAGCACGGCCAGGGACGCTATATCTCCCTAACTGCACACTGGGTAAATGTAGTGGCGGCTGGGCCGCAGGCGGAGAGTTCCTTGGAGCACGTCCTTCCGCCGCCAAGGATCGCAGGGCATCATTCTTTGTCTCCTGTAGCCTCCTCCTACTACTCGGCTTCCTCCTCCTCTGCTTCCACCAGCTCATCCAGTAAGCCACACACCTTCACCACCAACTTCAGCACAGCCCGGAGTAAACGTCAGCAGGCCGTTCTGAAACTCATATGTTTGGGGGACAGGCCCCACACCGCGCAGGAGTTGTGGCGGGGTATTGAAAAACAGACCGATGAGTGGTTTCTGACGGTGGGCCTCAAGCCCGGCCTGGTAGTGTGCGATAATGGGCGAAATCTCGTCGCAGCTCTGGGACTAGCCGGTTTGACGCACATCCCTTGCCTGGCGCATGTGCTGAATTTGGTGGTGCAGAAGTTCATTCACAACTATCCCAACATGTCAGAGCTGCTGCATAAAGTGAGGGCCGTCTGTGCGCGTTTCCGGCGTTCACAACCTGCCGCTGCTCGCCTGTCTGCGCTACAGCGGAACTTCGGCCTTCCCGCTCACCGCCTCATATGCGACGTGCCCACCAGGTGGAACTCCACCTTGCACATGCTGGAGAGACTGTGCGAGCAGCAGCAGGCCATAGTGGAGTTTCAGCTGCAGCACGCACGGGTCAGTCGCACTGCGGAACAGCACCACTTCACCACCAATGATTGGGCCTCCATGCGAGACCTGTGTGTCCTGTTGCGCTGTTTCGAGTACTCCACCAACATGGCCAGTGGCGATGACACCGTTATCAGCGTTACAATACCACTTCTATGTCTCCTTGAGAAAACGCTTAGGGCGATGATGGAAGAGGAGGTGGCCCAGGAGGAGGAGGAGGAGGAGGATGAGGGGTCATTTTTAGCACTTTCAGGCCAGTCTGTTAGAAGTGGCTCAGAGGGATTTTTTTTGCAACAGCAGAGGCCAGGTACAAATGTGGCCGGCCTGGGCCCACTACTGGAGGACGAGGAGGATGAGGATGAAGCAGGTTCACAGCGGGGTGGCACCCGACACAGCTTAGGCCCATCACTGGTGCGTGGCTGGGGGGATACGGAGGACGATGACGATACGCCTCCCACAGAGGACAGCTTATCCTTACCTCTGGGGAGCCTGGCACACATGAGCGACTACATGCTGCAGTGCCTGTGCAACGACAGCAGAGTTGCCCACATTTTAAAGTGTGCGGACTACTGGGTTGCCACCCTGCTGGATCCCCGGTACAAAAACAATGTGCCCACCTTACTTCCTGCACGGGAGCGTGATAGGAAGATGCGCGAGTACAAGCGCACGCTGGTAGAGGCGCTCCTGAGAGCATTCCCAAATGTCACAGGTGAACAGGTGGAAGCCCAAGGTGAAGGCAAAGGAGGAGCAAGAGGTCGCCAACGCAGCTGTGTCACGGCCAGCTCCTCTGAGGGCAGGGTTAGCATGGCAAAAATGTGGAAAAGTTTTGTCTCCACGCCACAGCTAACTGCACCACCACCTGATACGGAACGTGTTAGCAGGAGGCAGCATTTCACTAACATGGTTGAACAGTACGTCTGCACACCCCTCCACGTACTGACTGATGGTTCAGCCCCATTCAACTTCTGGGTCTCCAAATTGTCCACGTGGCCAGAGTTAGCATTTTATGCCTTGGCCAGCGTTTTCTCTGAACGTGTATTCATCACGGCAGGGGGCGTCATTACTGACAAACGCAGCCGCCTGTCCACAGCCAGCGTGGACAAGCTGACGTTCATGAAAATGAACCAGGCATGGATCCCACAGGACCTGTGCCTCCCTTGTGCAGAATAGACATTTATAACTGCCTCCCCCACAACCATGTATTCTTGTACTCCGGGGCACTTCTTTATTGAATCCTCATTTTTTTAACTTTACCATGATCTTGCGGTGCAACCCAAAGTTGAATGAACCTCTCCTCTGTCTGGGTGGTGGGGCCGAAATAACTGAGAGTGGCCTTCTCCGGTGGTGGTTGATATGACGCATGATTCCTTGCTGTGGGACCTCTCTTCTCGGTCTGGGTGCTGGCCGAAATAACTGAGAGTGGCCTTCTCCGGTGGTGGGTGATATGACGCCTTATTCCTTGCTGTGGGACCTCTCTCCTCTGTCTGGGTGCTGGACCTAAATAACTGAAAGTGGCCTTCTCCAGTGGTGGTTGATATGACGCATGATTCCTTGCTGTGGGACCTCTCTCCTCTATCTGTGTGCTGGGGCCGAAATGACTGAAAGTGGCCTTTTACAGTGGTGGGTGATATGACGCATGATTCCTTGCTGTGGAACCCGTATCCTCGGTCTGGGTGCTGGGCCGAAATAACTGAGAGTGGCCTTCTCCGGTGGTGGTTGATATGACGCATGATTTCTTGCTATGGGACCTCTCTCCTCTGAATGGGTGCTGGGCCTAAATAACTGAAAGTGGCCTTTTCCAGTGGTGGTTGATATGACGCATGATTCCTTGCTGTGGGACCTCTCTCCTCTGTCTGGGTGCTGGGCCGAAATAACTGAGAGTGGCCTTCTCCGGTGGTGGTTGATATGACGCATGATTCCTTGCTGTGGGACCTCTCTCCTCTGACTGGGTGCTGGGGCCTAAATAACTGAAAATGGCCTACTCCAGTGGTGGGTGATATGACGCATGATTCCTTGCTGTGGGACCTCTCTCCTCTATTTGGGTGCTGGGGCCGAAATAACAAAAAATTGGCCTTCTCCAGTGGTGGGTGATATGACGCATGATTCCTTGCTGTGGAACCTGTATCCTCGGTCTGGGTGCTGGGCCGAATTAACTGAAAGTGGCCTTCTCCAGTGGTGGGTGATATGACTCATGATTCCTTGTTGTGGGACCTGTATCCTCGGTCTGGGTGCTGGGCCGAAATAACTGAAAGTGGCCTTCTCCAGTGGTGGGTGATATGACGCATGATTCCTTGCTGTGGGACCTCTCTCCTCGGTCTGGGTGCTGACCGAAATAACTGAAAGTGGCCTTCTCCAGTGGTGGGTGATATGACGCATGATTCCTTGCTGTGGGACCTCTCTCCTCGGTCTGGGTGCTGACCGAAATAACTGAAAGTGGCCTTCTCCAGTGGTGGGTGATATGACGCATAAATTCCTTGCTGTGGGACCTCTCTCCTCTGTCTGGGTGCTGGGCCGAAATAACTGAGAGTGACCTTCTCCGGTGGTGGTTGATATGACGCATGATTCCTTGCTGTGGGACCTCTCTCCTCTGTCTGGGTGCTGCGTTGAAATAACTGAGAGTGACCTTCTCCAGTGGTGGTTGATATGACGCATGATTCCTTGCTGTGGGACCTCTCTCCTCTGTCTGGGTGCTGGGGCCGAAATAACTGAAAGTGGCCTTCTCCAGTGTTGAGTGATATGACGCATGATTCCTTGCAGTGGGACCTGTCTCCAATTGATATTGGTTAAATTTTATTTATTTTATTTTAATTAATTTCCCTATCAACATTTGTTTGCAGGGGATTTACCTACATTTTGCTGCTTTGGCAGCCCTCTAGCCTGTTCCTGGACTATTTTACAGCCTTTTTAGTGCCTAAAAGTTCGGGTCCCCATTGACTTCAATGGGGTTCGGGTTCGGGAATAAAGTTCGGGTCGAGTTCGGATCCCGAACCCGAACATTTTCGGGAAGTTCGGCCGAACTTCTCGAACCCGAACATCCAGGTGTTCGCTCATCTCTACTTTTGGGGGCTTTGAGTCTTCTCTATTGTGTTACTATTTGGGGCCATGTATTTCCTTTTAAGGATGTATTAAAAGTTATATTTTAAAAGGTATTAAGTCCACAGAGTAGCCCTATGAAATAGTGTTGAGGTGGAAGCAGCATGAGGAGACCACAGAGCGGCACAATGACAGAGTCTGGAGGTGGCAGCAGCATCAGGAGAAAACAGAGCAGCACAGTGACATAGTGTGGAGGCGCCAGCAGCATGAGGAGACCACAGAGCGGCACATTGACTGAGTCTGGAGGTGGCGGAAGCATCAGGTGACAACAGAGCGGCACAATTACATAGTCTGGAGGTGGCGGCAGCAAAAGTAGGCCACAGAGTGGCACAATGACAGAGTCTAGAGGTGGCGGCAGCATGAGTAGGCCACAGAGTTGCACAATGACAGAGTCTCGAGGTGGCAGCAGCATGGGGTGACCACAAAGCGGCACAATGACAAAGTCTGGAGGTGGCAGCAGCATCAGGAGACAACAGAGCAGCACAATGACATAGTGTGGAGGCGCCAGCAAAAGCAGGCCACAGAGCGGCACAATGACAGAGTCTGGAGGTGGCGGCAGCATGAGTAGGCCACAGAGTGGCAAGGTGACATACTGTGGAGGTGGGTGGCAATACCAGTACCCGTTGAAGATGGTGGGTGAAAGAAGGAGCGCTTGGCATCAGTAGTGAGGCATCAGGCGGGTAACAGCATCAAAATAGTAGCTGAGGCAGGTAGCCAGAATAAACCGGTCTCTTTTATCAAATTGTTGGTGTGGCACCATGGATGATATAGTCTGATGTATCAGGCATTGGTGTGTGGAAATCCTGGCTGATCCACGCCTGATTCGTCTTGATGCAGTGTCCCACTCACTATGTGCTTTATGTGGGCACTTTAAATTCTTGCTAAATGTCATATCAAATGTATTGTGGTATCATGCAGTAATTCCCTTTAACAGGCTGGCAGTCTCATTTACCTTTATTCGCTCCTAGGTGGTGCTGGCACTTATATACAGTTGCAAAAAAAAGTATGTGAACCCTTTGGAATGATATGGATTTCTGCACAAATTGGTCATAAAATGTGATCTGATTTTCATCTAAGTCACAACAATAGACAATCACAGTCTGCTTAAACTAATAACACACAAATAATTAAATATTACCATGTTTTTATTGAACACACCATGTAAACATTCACAGTGCAGGTGTAAAAAATATGTGAACCCCTAGACTAATGACATCTCCAAGTGCTAATTGGAGTGAGGTGTCAGCCAACTGGAGTCCAATCAATGAGATGAGATTGGAGGTGTTGGTTACAGCTGCCCTGCCTTATAAAAACACACGCACCAGTTCTGGGTTTGCTTTTCCCAAGAAGCATTGCCTGATGTGAATGATGCCTCGCACAAAAGAGCTCTCAGAAGACCTACGGTTAAGAATTGTTGACTTGCATAAAGCTGGAAAGGGTTATAAAAGTATCTCCAAAAGCCTTGCTGTTCATCAGTCCACGCTAAGACAAATTGTCTATAAATGGAGAAAGTTCAGCACTGCTGCTATTCTCCCTAGGAGTGGCCGTCTTGTAAAGATGACTGCAAGAGCACAGCACAGACTGCTCAATGATGTGAAGAAGAAGGCTAGAGTGTCAGCTTAAGACTTACAAAAGTCTCTGGCATATGCTAACATCCCTGTTAGCGAATCTACGATACGTAAAACACTAAACAAGAATGGATTTCATGGGAGGATACCACAGAGGAAACCACTGCTGTCCAAAAAAAACATTGCTACACGTTTACAGTTTGCACAAGAGCACCTGGATGTTTCGCAGCAGTACTGGCAAAATATTCTGTGGACAGATGAAACCAAAGTTGAGTTGTTTGGAAGAAACACACAACACTATGTGTGGAGAAAAAGAGGCACAGCACACCAACATCAAAACCTCATCCCAACTGCAAAGTATGGTGGTGGGGGCATCATGGTTTGGGGCTGCTTTGCTGCATCAGGGCCTGGACGGATTGCTATCATCGAAGGAAAAATAAATTCCCAAGTTTATCAAGACATTTTGCAGGAGAACTTAAGGCTATCTGTCCACCAGCTGAAACTCAACAGAAGATGGGTGTTGCAAAAGGACAATGACCCAAAGCATAGAAGTAAATCAACAACAGAGTGGCTTAAACAGAAGAAAATACGCCTTCTGGAGTGGCCCAGTCAGAGTCCTGACCTCAACACGATTGAGATGCTGTGGCATGACCTCAAGAAAGCGATTCACACCAGATATCCCAAGAATATTGCTGAACTGAAACAGTTCTGTAAAGAGGAATGGTCAAGAATTACTTCTGACCGTTGTGCACGTCTGATCTGCAACTACAGGAAACGTTTGGTTGAAGTTATTGCTGTCAAAGGAGGTTCAACCAGTTATTAAATCCAATAGTTCACATACTTTTTCCACCTACACTGTGAATGTTTACATGGTGTGTTCAATAAAAACATGGTAACATTTAATTCTTTGTGTGTTATTAGTTTAAGACTGTGATTGATCCATATCATTCCAAAGGGTTCACTTACATTTTTCTTGCAACTGTATATAGCTGGCGGGGGGGGGGATGGGTGTAAAGTTAGCGTGTCCGATGATAATGAAGAGATGAGGAAGTTAATGGAGGAGGTGGAAATTTGTATTTTCACCTAAATAATTCAAGAAAGATTTTACCGCATATAAGTGAAGCGCTTAAAAAGGAATATAAGATTTTTGTCCAACGAAATAATCCAAAAAAGATTTTACCGCATATAAGTGCAGCGATTAATGCTGAATACAATTTTTTTCTCCAGCGAAATAATTTAAAAAAGATTTTATCGCATATAACTGCAGTGCTGAACGACGAATATCTTTTTCTTTTTCTACTGATATACGCCACTAAAGGCTTTACCACTTATAACTGGAACAGTGAACTTCAAGTATACTTTTCTCTTTCCACGTATATACGCCACTAAAAGCTTTTCAACAGAGGGTCATAGGCTGTCAATTTTTAAAAAAAACAATGTCGCCTGAGGCTGAGTTATCTGAATTGAACGGGACCTAGCGGAGGAAGTAGGTACGCGCTGGAAGAGCAAGATGCGGTCATCTGCTGTTTCTGTGCTGCAGAAAAGTCCCCGTAGTGTCGAGTAAGCAATACCACAGATAGATGCGGGCTGTTGTGCATTAGTTTGCATTTTTGCGCAGGGTTAGTGCATAGTGTATTCACCTGTATTGGTGCGCCGCTCTTATGGACGTCGTCACGTCACTAATGGTTGTATTGCTAGAATATAACGAAGATTGAGAATATAGTGCTATATTTGTGAATTTGTGATATTCTAGCAATACAACTATTAGGAACTCAGCTCTATGTTGAATGCGCAATGCGAGTATATGTTCGCTTCGCGAATTAAACTTTGAGCTCAGTTCCTAATGGTTGTTGCTAGAATATAACGAAGATTGAGAATATAGTGCTATATTCGTGAATTTGTGATATTCGTCACCTTCGTTATATTCTAGCAATACAACCAATACAACTATTAGGAACCCAACTCTAAGTTTAATTCGCAATGCGAGTAATTCATGTTATATTAATCGCATTGCGATTACAACTTAGTCAAATTTGTGAGATCGTGATTCTCACATCCTATAGTACATTTTTGCATGAAGGCGTTCCCATGCACACAGGAAGTCGGCAGAGGCGGCAACGGGCATTAACTGGAGCGGAAAGGGAGCCAAGAATCCTCCGGACAGGTAAGAACAGCTTTTGGGAACTGGGAAGACAACCAGAGAGCAACAAGGATTAACAACTTAAAAAAACCCAAAAAACTAATAATCGAAATACCGAATATATAGCGCTATATTCGCAATATTCACGAATTAGCAAAGTACCGATATTCGAATATTTGCGCTCAACATTATATATATGCATATATATGTGATTACTATAGCAATACACAGGCTAGTGCAGCAATCTACCAGTGAGTGTTATTGAGCGTGAGACTTGGCCCACTTGAAGACCACAGGTTTATACCCCCCTAGTGACCAGGCCCTTTTTTACAAATCCGCACTACACTATTTTCACCGTTTATTGCTCGGTCATACAACTTACCACCCAAATTAATTTTACCTCCTTTTCTTCTCACTAATAGAGCTTTCATTTGGTGGTATTTCATTCTTGCTGACATTTTTACTTTTTTTGCTATTAATAAAAATGTAACGACATTTTTGCAAAAAAATGACATTTTTCACTTTCTGTTGTAAATTTTTTTTTAAAAACTACATTTCTATATACATTTTTCACAAAATTTATTGTTCTACATGTATTTGATAAAAAAAAAATCCAATAAGTGTATATTTATTGGTTTGGGTAAAAGTTATAGCGTTTACAAACTATGGTGCAAAAAAGTGAATTTCGGCATTTTGAAGCAGCTCTGACTTTCTGAGCACCTGTCATGTTTCTTCAGGTGCTAGAATGCCAGGATAGTATAAATACCCCCCAAATGACACCATTTTAGATAGAAGACACCCCAAAGTATTCACGGAGGGGCATGGTGAGTTCATGTATCATTTCATTTTTTTTCACAAGTTAGTGGAAAATGACACTTTCTGAGGAAAAATAAATAATAATAAAGTTTCCATTTCTGCTAACTTCTGGCAAAAAAATATAAAATCTCAGACGGACTCACTATGCCCCTCAGTGAATACCTTGGGGTGTCTACTTTCCGAAATGGGGTCATTTGTGGGGTGTGTTTACTGTTCTGTCATTTTGGGCGGGGCTAAATTGTGAGCAGCCCTGTAAAACCTAAAGGTACTCGTTGGAATTTGGGCCCCTTTGCGCACCCAGGCAGCAAAAAAGTGTCACACACGTGGTATTGCTGTACTCAGGAGAAGTAGGGCAATATGTTTTGGGGTGTATTTTTACATATACCCATGCTGAGTGAGAGAAATATCTCTGTAAATTGTCAACTTTGTATAAAAAAATTTAAAAAGTTGTCGTTTACAGAGATATTTCTCACACCCAGCATGGGTATATATAAAAATACACCTCAAAACTCATTGCCCTACTTCTCCTGAGTACGGCGATACCACATGAGTGACACTTTTTTGCAGTCTGGGTGCGCAAAGGGGCCCTAAAACCAATGAGTACCTTTAGGATTTCACAGGACATTTTTACGCATTTGGATTCCAGACTTCTTCTCAGGCTTTAGAGACCGCTAAAATGCCAGGGCAGTATAAATACCCCACAAGTGACCCCATTTTGGAAAGAAGACACCCCAAGGTATTTCGTGAGGGGTATGGTGAGTTCATGTAAAATTTTATTTTTTGTCACAAGTTAGTGGAATATGAGACTTTGTAAAAAAAAAATAAAAAAAAAAATAAATAAATAAATTTCCGCTAACTTGTGCCAAAAAAAAAACCATTCTGTGAACTCGCCATGACCCTCACGGAATACCTTGGGGTGTCTTCTTTCCAAAATGGGGTCACATGTGGGGTATTTATACTCACCTGGCATTTTAGGGGTCTCTAAAGCCTGAGAAGAAGTCTGGAATCCAAATGCGTAAAAATGTCCTGTGAAATCCTAAAGGTACTCATTGGTTTTAGGGCCCCTTTGCGCACCCAGGCTGCAAAAAAGTGTCACACATGTGGTATTGCTGTACTCGGGAGAAGTAGGGCAACGTGTTTTGGGGTGTATTTTTATATATACCCATACTTTGTGTGAGAAATATCTCTCTAAATGACAATGGTGGGGGGGGGTGTGTGTGTAGTGATTGGTGCACTTTTCCTATGTTTCCTCTGGTGGTCCCAAACAAAGGGACCACCAGACGAGCAGACAGCAGGCATATCAGACGCTGTTTAAAAAACAGCGTCTGATATGCGATTTAAATGCGTTTTTTTCCGCATCTACAGCCTGCCAGCGCATGATCAGCACTGGCAGGCTGTAGTTTCAGTTGTCCCGGCTTCTATCACATGAACGCGCGCGCACGGCGCGAGCGCGTTCATGTGAAATCTCAGGTCACACGAGATGACGCCGATAGGCGTGACTGAGACCTGAGAGAGCCGCCGCGCTGACGCCCATCGGCGTTAGCGTGGCGGCAAGAGGTTAATGATCTGTTTATTTATTTATCCACATGGTTGAAATTTTTTTTTTGGGGGACTTGTTCAAATTAATTAAACCAGCATATAGGTGATCAGTAGTACTCCAAACGACTTACCTGTGAGTGATAACAACAAATTGAGCGTCAGGCCCATGAATACCATTTCCACGCGGATGCAATTTAATTTTTTGGGCATTGTTCAATTTAATTAACCAGCATATATGTGATTACCGTATTTTTCGCCCTATAAGACTCACCAGCCCATAAGACGCACCTAGGTTTTTGGGGAGGAAAATAAGAAAAAAAATATTTTTAACCAAAAGGTGTGCTTTTGGTGGGCTTGGAACTAATGGTGGTCTGTGGATGGCACTATTATGAGGGATCTGGGGATGGCACTATTACTGGGGATCTGTGGATGGCACTATTATGGGGATCTGTGGATGTCACTGTTATAGGAGGGATCTGTGATTGACACTGTTATGGGGGATCTGTGGATGACACTGTTATGGGGGATCTGTGAATGACACTGTTATAGGGGATCTGTGCATAGCACTGTTATGGGGGGATCTGTGAAGGACACTGTTACAGGGAGGGATCTGTGACTGACACTGTTATGGGGGATCTCTGGATGGCACTGTTATGGGGGATCTGTGGATGGCACTGTTATGGCGGATCTGTGACTGGCACTGTTATGGGAGATCTGTGGACGGCACTGTTATATATGTGTCATCCACAGACCCCCCACCCCATAACAGTGCCATCCACAGATGTCCCCCATGAAACTGTCATCCACAGATTCCCCCCCCCCACCGCTCCAGTGCTGCAGTATACAAATATAAAATGTCTGATTCAATTAAAAGTGATTAAACATGCCCCCTCACTTTGAATATTACCGTACACCCTAACAGCTTCTGTACAACGCAGGCAGGCCGGGCGGGCGGCAGCGTGACTCACTGAAGTCACGTGCCTGCGCCGCCTGCTTCATTCATAAAGTAGGCGGCGCAGGCACGTGACATCAGGGAGTTACTGCCTGCCTGCATTCTAGTTAACTTAATAAAGTGTTAATAAAGTCTCCTTTTGAGCTCCTTACACTGTCCCTGTGCTGCCTCTGAACTCTTCCAAACTAAAATTTTACAAATAAAGGCTTTCTTAAACACTGTCCCTAGCACCTGTCACGCCTCTCGCTGCACTAAGTTCACAGTAAAATGGTGGAGACCTGGCAGGATGAGGCTTCTTATAGTGTTGTAACATGACAGGGGCTGGATAGCTGTTTATTAGCTGGCTGCACAGAATTATGGGTGATCCATTGTTCCAAGGCTTCTTACTTTCAATTTGTAACATGTACATCAGCCAATTTAGAAAAAATCTTTGTTACCAGGACGTTGGAGAAAATTCGGATTCGTGACAAAATAAATTTTTCCTGAAATTTAGATCGAATTCCAGATTCAAATCGTTCAACACTAATTATTTCCAGAATGCCTGAGGTTTTGAATATCTCGGAAGCAGTTTCAGTTCAATCATATCATCATTGCTATAAATCGTCAAGCCACATACCTATGCATCTGCTGCCAGTTGCCTCTTCTCATGGAAGTTAGTGTTTCCTGATCTCTTTCCTCTGGTCTCTCCTTCCTATTATATTTATGGTCCATCCACCTTATGAGTATTGCTCTGGTCTTTTATAACCTAAGAGTTGAGCGAACACCTGGAAGTTCGGGTTTGCCGGGTTCGGCCGAACTTCGCCGCAAAGTTCGGGACTCGAACTTGACCCGAATCCCATTGAAGTAAATGGGGACCCGAACTTTTGGGCACTCAAATGGCTCTAAAAATGTCATGGCTGAAGGCTGAAGTTACGCTGCAGCGCAGACAGGCGATAAGCAGAAGGGTGAGAATGCAGAAAGCGTTCACAGACGGCCCGCACTTTCTGCTGCAGCTCTGACATATCTGGGTAGTTTTACAGGTATTTCTGCACCACCAAATTTAGAACATGGGCCAGGCATGAGCTGCTAAGAAATTTTGCCCATTATCGCACACTACCAGGCCGGGCTTGAGGCTCAGTGGCACGAACCACTCATCGGTCTGCTGTTCTATGCCCGTCCACAGCTCGTGCGGTGTGGGGTTTGTCCCCCAAACAGATGAGTTTCAAAACTGCCTGCTGTCGTTTTCCCCTGGCTGTGCTGAAGTTGGTGGTGAAGGTGTTATGCTGACCAGATGAGGAGGTGTTAGAGGTGTTAGAGGAAGAAGAGGAGTAGAAGGAGGAGGCAACAGGAGGCAAAGAGAAATGCCCTGCAATCCTCGGTGGCGGAAGGATTTGCGCCAAACACCTATCCACTTCAGGCCCAGCCGCCACTGCATTTACCCAGTGTGCTGTTAGGGAGATATAACGTCCCTCCACGTATCAGTAGTTATGTGGACTTTGCTACAGATGGTGTTGCGCAGTGCACACCTGATTTTGTCCGCCACTTGTTTGTGCAGGTAAGGGATAGCTCGCATGGAAAAGTAGTGGCGGCAGGGAATGACATACTGTGGGATAGCCAAGGCTATAAGGTTTTTAAAACTCTCCGTTTTCAACAGACCGAATGACAGTATTTCAAAGAAAGGCTGGCATTTAGGGCCATGGATCGTGGGTGGGTAGGGGGGTACTTCCTCTTTCGCTCTATTGTTTGGAAGATGGACAGCTGAACGCTGCCATAGGACATTGTGGTGCTGCTTGTTGAAGGTGACGGACATGGTGACGTTGCTTCCACATCCACTGTTTGCGGGGTGGCCGGTGCCACTGTCACTCCAGAGGTGGAGGAAGAGGTTGTGACTGCAGCAGAAGAGGGAGCAGGAGGAGCCTGAGAGCTTTCTTGGTTTTGGAGGTGTTTACTCCACTGCAGCTCATGCTTTGCACTTAGATGCCTGGTCATGCAGGTTGTGCTCAGGTTTAGAACGTTTATGCCTCGCTTCAGGCTCTGATTGCACAGCGTGCACACCACTTGTGTCTTGTCGTCTACACATTGTCTGAAGTACTGCCACGCCAGGGAACTCATTGGAGCTGGCTTTGTTGTGCTCAGTCCCTGGGTGCAGTGGGCAGTAGCAGGCGTACTGTCTAGGGGACGGCGGCTGTGCTTTGGCACCCTGCTCCCTCTTTTGCTGTGCTGGCGACTCTGTGCGACCACCGCCTCTCCCTCCAAACTGCACTGGTCACTCGCATGACCTTGATTCCATGTGGTGTCTAGGACCTCATCGTCCTCCACATCATCACCGTCTTCACCCTTGCCCTCCTTGCCAGTTTTTACAATGCAGAAAGCCGCAGCAGTTGGCACCAGTGTTTCGTCATCATCAGAGACGTGCTGCGGTGGTCCTCTCATGTCCACATCCTGAAACATAAGTGGTTGGGCATCGGTGCACTCAATCTCTTCCACCTCTGGGGCAGGGCTAGGTGGATGGCCCTGGGAAACCTTGCCAATAGAGTCATCACAAAGCATAAGAGACTGCAGCATGACTTTGCGCTCAGACTGCTTTGCTGATTTGAAAGGGGGTTAGGTGCAAGATAGATGCCCATGGCCTGCACGTGTCAACTCTGAGCTTTCAGCAGTGGACCGGGTGGGAGACAATGTGAAGATACTACTACTAGCGACTGTACTTGTTCTGGCCTCACCATTCGTAGAGCCGCATAGGGGCCTACTAAATAACGCTAAAGGCTCTGTCATCTACACGCACCTGAGGAAGGTGTTTCATTTGGGCGTGTAGCTGGCACAGATCGACTTCGTCCTCTCCTTTCAACAGGAGCTCCACCAACACCAGCAGCACCAAGAACAGGGCCACGTCCCTAGTTTGACGATCTCCTCATTTTTTGTGGTCACCCACCGAAGTAACAGATGTTTTTACTAAATTTACCTCCCTGTCATCTATGCAGAGGAGAGGTTTGTATATGGCAAAACTGTGTTAATGTCACCCAAGAATGTAACAGACGATTTTTAGAAATTTACCTCACTGTCACCTATGCAGAGCAGGGGTTTGTATACGGCAAAAATGGTAAAATGTCACCCAAGAGTGTAACAGACGATTTTTAGAATATTAAATCCCTGTCACCTATGCAGAGTAGGGGTTTGTATATGGCAAAACTGGGTTAATGTCACCCAAGAATGTAACAGACAATTTTTACAAATTTACTTCCCTGTCACCTATGCAGAGCAGGGGTTTGTATATGGCAAAACTCGGTTAATGTCACCTATAAATGTAACAGATGATTTTTACATGCAGAGCAGGGGTTTGTATATGGCAAAACTGCGTTAATGTAACCCAAGAATGTAAAAGACGATTATTACAAATTTACCTTCTTGTCACCTATGCAGAGCAGGGGTTTCTATACGGCAAAAAATTTAAAAGGTCACTCTCTAATGTAACAGACGATTTTTAGAAATGTAACTCCCTGTCATCTATGCAGAGCAAAGGTTTGTATACAGCAAAAATAGTAAAATGTCACCCAATATACTGCTACAGAGGGTTCTGGATAGATTAGAGGCTTGGGCAGATAAGTGGCAGAAGAGGTGCAACACTAACAAATGTAAAGTTATGCACATGGGAAGGAATAATGCAAGTCAACCGTAGATACTAAATGATAAAACACTCGGTAACACTGACATAGAAAAAGATCTAGGAATTTTAATAAACAGCAAACTAAGCTGCAAAAACCAGTGTCAGGCTGCTGCCACCAAGACCAATAAGATAATGGGTTGCATCAAAAGGGGCATAGATGTCCGTGATGAGAACATAGTCCTACCACTTTACAAATCACTAGTCAGACCACACATGGAGTACTATGTACAGTTCTGGGCTCCTGTGAACAAGGCGGACATAGCAGAGCTGGAGAGGGTTCAGAGGAGGGCAACTAAAGTAATAACTGGAATGGGGCAATTACAGTACCCTGAAAGATTTTCAAAATGAGGGTTATTCACTTTAGAAAAAAGACGACTTAGAGGAGATCTAATTACTATGCATAAATATATCAGGGGTCAGTACCTGTAAAGTCAGACAATTTTTAGAAATTTACCTCCCTGTCTCCTATCCAGAATAGGGGTTTGTATAAGTCAAAACTGGGTTAATGTCAACCAAGAATGTAACAGATGATTTTTAGAAATTTACCTTCCTGTCACATATGCAGAGCAGGGGTTTGCATATGGCAAAAATGGTAAAATTTCACCCACCAATGTAACAGACTATTTTTTGAAATTTACCTCCCTGTCACCTATCTAGCGCAAAAAGTGTGTTTTTGTTAAACCACCAATGTAAATGCAGTATGTTACGGTTGTATTAGACTGTAAGAAATGCAGCGTAGCATGCAAACTTGCTATCTAGCACAAAAAAATGTTCTTTTTTATAGCAGCAATGCAACTGCAGTATGTAACAGTATAATTGGACTGTCAAAAATGCAGCATAGGCCGTAAATTTACTATCTAGTAAAAAAAAGTGTGCTTTTTATATCAGCAAGGTAACTGCAGTATTTAACGGTTTTATTGGACTGTCAGATATTCAGTGCCTGTTGCAGAAGGATAAACATCGCTTTAGGTCACAAAAATATGTGACTGACTAATGTAATTGAATAATTTTCACTGCCAGGTATGCACACCAGCCACAGGGGTACTTGACCGGCCAAAAAAGGGATTTTGTTCTCCACTGAGCTACCAGAACAGAATTAAAGTAATGTCCATGGCACACAACGACACGCCGACACTCAACGAACTAGCAGATGGATTAAAAGTTATTTTTCAGTGTCACTGGGCTCAGGGCTGGGTACAAAAATGTAGTATACAGTAGCACCCTCAATAATCACTGTAGTTAGAAGATTGAACACCAAGTACACCAGAATTCTTCCCTAATCTCTCCGTCCCAGCAGCAGCATCCTATTCCTACACTGAGAAGAGCAGAGTGAGGTGCGGCGCAACGTGAACCCAGCCTATATAGAGGCTGGGTAACATGCTGCACTTGGCCAATTACAGCCATGCCATTAGTAGGTATGGCTGTGATGGCTTCTAAGAGCAGACTAGTGAAACGCTTGTTAATTGGCTGCACTACAGCCTTTCAAAAAGCGCCAAGAAATCATCGAACACCGAATCCGAACTTTTACGGAAATGTCCGGATTCAGGTCCGGGTACCAAAAACTCTAAAATTCGGTACGAGCCCGAACTTTAAAGTTCAGGTTGACTCAACCATAGTATGGACCTCTTACTGTTTGGACAGCCCCCTCTGTGATCCAAATATATTTTGGCCTTCCCAACCCCCCATGTATGTACATGTTTTTCAGTAATTTGAACATTTTTTTGTGGATTCAGGAGATGCCAGGGATTTACCCATCCCATATCTGCAAATAAATTTGCAAAGGGCGTGGATTTTTTAGAGCGTAGTGATAAATGAATTAGTTCATACAACTCAAATTAATTTAAAAATATTTAGTTAACAGCAAGGGGCTGACCACACTGCCCAAGAGACTCTGAGCAGCCGTGCAGTGACAGAGACTCGGCTGCTATTGCTGGAGCAGTGCAGATGGCAAAGGTGCACACGCCGCTCATGTCTGAGTAAACCCTTAAGTGCAGTGGCGCAGCGTGCACAGTTGGCATCTGCGATGTTCAGACAACAGCAGCAGAGCCTATGTGCTACTTGGCGCAAAGGAGCTGGCATTCAATTGAGAGGGCAAGGGAAAATGACTGACCCTGTCAATCAAGGGTGAGTGGGATATCTCTTGGTCAGTGGAGCCAGCCCCTCTCTGGTCAAGTAGGCTGATTCTTTAGAGAGTTTGTAACAATCAATTTGCTCATCACTACTAGAGAGTATTACTGAAACCGGAGTACTTATTTATTTCTAAATGAATTATTTAATAAAAAAATCTCATGCTAATTAAATTGAAGTTCTGTTTCTCCACTGTATTCCTCTGCAGTTTGATCAGTCAATCTTATGATGTGCCCGATAAATAGAATCTGTCGCAAATCTCTTATTGAAATAAGAAAAGTAAATACATGCAGTTCTACCTTCAGGGTCTACGAAAGAATCTATAACCTCCAGATTAATTTTCCCATGAAAGAATACTGAAACTTTCAGGCAAAGTTTAAGTAGAAAGAGCTATCTGATTTCGCAATTAAACCTTCACACAACAAATGCAAATCTTCCTTTATTAATAGTGTCACCTGCAATACTACTATTACTGGTAGATGTGTTTCAATCAGGGGTGTAACTATAGGGGGTGCAGAGGTAGCAGTCGCTGGCAGGCCCAGGAGCCTGAGGGGGCACAAAGACCCTTGTGCTACACAGGAAGACTCCATTATTATAGAAAGTGCATGCAAGTGAAATTACACCTCTGGCTAGAGCGAAAGGGTTAGTGGGAACTGTGGGAAGGGGGGCCCAAGCTGGACCTTTGCATCGGGATCCATGAGCATTTAGTTATGCCCCTGGCCTAGTTCATACTTCAGTGTTTGGTGACTGATTTCAATGAGTGATTAGGAACCAGGTGCAGGTCAATCTTTCCATTATAACGTATCACTTGGATGGCTCCACTTATAGTTTTGGTTCACAATTACTGATGGAAATCACTGACAGAATCACTAAAGTGTGAACTAGGCCTTAACGTTTTAACTGAATATAAAGTCAGTCCCAGACTTCCTATGTATACTGAAAAAAAGGTCTTTTCATGATGTTATTTGGAGCTTGGTTGAATGCAACATAGCAGAAGGTATATTTTCTTTTTGTGCTCTTATAGAACAATACTCCTTTTTCCCTGTATCAGTCCTCGCATTACATAACACTGTAATGTGAAGTAAACATTTTGCCAATGTAGGACTTGGTCTGATGACCGGTGATTGTGATCTAAATGGTACCTATGGACAAATTCAAAACAAAAATGAAGAAATCCTGTGATTAAAAATGCTGCATTAGGCTACTTTCACATCTGTGTTTTCTTTTCCGGTTTTGAGATCCGGCAGAGAATCCAGCGACACATCAATTTGAATAATACAAAATGAACATGCCGGCATAAAATACCATCGTAAGTCAATGGCGCCGGATCTGTTATTTTCGTGTCCAAAAAAATGGATATATACTCATATATATGTGATTACTATAGCAATACACACGCTAGGGTAGAAATTAACCTGTGAGTGTTATTGAGCGTAAAGCTTGGCCCTTAATGGTCTGTTCATTTATTTATCCACATGGTTGAAATTTTAGTTTTTTGGGGACTTGTTCAATTTAATCAAACCAACATATAGGTGATCAGTAGTACACCAAACTACTTACCTGTGAGTGATAACGACAAATTGAGCGTCAAGCGCATGAATTCCATTTGCACACGGTTGCAATTTAATTTTTTGGGGATTGTTCAATTTGATTAACCATGTGATTTCTGCAGCAATACACATGGTTGGACAGCAATCTATCTATGAGTGATAACGAGAAATTTACTCTATTCTTGAGGCTCATAAGAATTTTGGCAGAACAGGTTGGTGGACCTATTTATGATGAATCGTTCTGCCAAAAATTTGCTATATATCCCAATTTAAACTGGGGCAACAAGAATGTGGGGTTATGGTTAAATCTCATGGCCCCCCCAAAAATCATCTTTTTCGTTCCCAAACATCCTCTTCGGGCATCAAAAAGGGCTTATGTTTCGCCTTTAACGAAACATTCTGTCGATGGCAAGCTAACTGCCGCTATCGGCAGGAATGTTCATTCTGCTCCGGCTCTCACTCGGCTACAAAATGCTTTAAAAAGCAAGGACTTCACTTCCCTAACACCAACTGAGATATTCTGTCACATAAGCCAAGTGACGCCCTTGAATTTGCCAAAATTAATTCAGTGGCTATGCAGGGACCCAAACACACAGATGGCTGAATTTTTATCTTACAGTTTTTCTTTTGTTTTTTTTGCACCTGAGTTTCAGGGTACAGGTTGTTTCATTGTCAGTAATTCCGCATCTGTTAACAAAAACGTTGGGATTGTTAAAGAAAAAATTAATTCTTTGATTTTGGCCGGGCGTATTGCCGGCCCGTTTTCATCCCCTCCATTTAATAACTTCAGAATTTCCCCTCTTGCTATTGTACCCAAAAAAAGAACCAAATTATTTTTGTTTGATTCACAATTTATCTTACCCAAAAGATTCATCTTTAAATGACGAAATTGAGAAGAATAAAGCATCAGTAAAATATTCTTCTTTTGACCAGGCTTTGTCTTTTTTACGGAAATCGGGTCGACATTCTCTTCTTGCCAAGGCAGATATCAAGTCGGCATTCCAGCTTTTTCCTATTAACCCCTTAGGTTACAATTCATTAGGCTTCCAATTCTTAGACAAATTTTATTTTGACATGGCCCTTCCCATGGGTTATACGCTCTCATGTTACTAATTCGAGGCTTTTTCTTCTTTCTTTCACTGGATAGTGGAAATTCATCCGCATTCTGGATTCATTCTACATTATTTAGATGATTTTCTTTTTATCGGTAGTCCTGATTCAGATATTTGCATGGATCTTCTTAACAAATTTTTCCACATTTCCAATTACTTTAATATTCCCTTGGCCATGGACAAAACCGTTTTCCCTACTATTAGACTAAAATTCTTAGGCATATTCATTGACACTGATCTAATGGAATTCAGTATCCCAAGGGAAAAAATTGATAAAACTATTAATCTCTTATCTGCCCTTGTTAGGAAGGAAAAAACTACCTTGAAGAACCTTCAATCTCTTTTAGGTTCCTTAAATTTTATCTCACGTGTAATACCTATGGGAAGAGTTTTTTCAAAAAGACTTTTTGCAGCTACATCTGGTAAGTTGTCTCCTCATTCCCATATTCGTATTACCAAACAATTAAAAGATGATATTATCATTTGGTTCAAATTTCTTCAAGAATTTAATGGTCAATCTATCTGGCAGGATGAGTTTGTCGACTCTGATTCTTTATCCTTTTTTACCGACGCATCTGGGTCTGTCGGTTACGGAGCGTTTTTTAACTTTGCCTGGTCTGCTGAACGTTGGCCTCTCTCTTGGACTTTGGACAGTAAGTACATTAAGAATATTGTATTTCTGGAGTTATTTCCCGTGTTGGTTTCCCTTACAATTTGGGCAGATAGCTTCAGAAATAAAAGAATCCTCCTGCATTCAGACAATATGGGTGTAGTATTCTCTATAAATTGTTTATCCTCTAAATCTCCTTTAGTTTCTTCTCTGTTACGAAAATTTGTATTTCACTGCTTACGTTTTAATATTTGGTTAAAGGCTAAATTTATTCCTGGCAAAAATAATTCTATAGTGGACTCTTTGTCTCGGCAGAGAATTTCGGAATTCTTCCGGATGATACCAGAAGCCACCCCCACAGGAATTCCTTGCCCTACCAACCTATGGACCATTATGGAGGATTAAGTTTCTGGCTAATTACAAAATCCTTAGCCAACAATACATGGTCAGCTTATGCTGCAGCATGGTTAAGTTGGAAGGAATTTTGTAATACTCATAATTTCAATCCATCTCTATTTGTTATAGAGAATTTCATTTCCTTTTCTATTTTTTTTATGGGAACAAGGTCTTAAGTCTGAGTCTATTTCTAAAAAATTATTGGGCATATCTTTCTTTTTTAGATTGGAAGGTCATGCTCCGATTTCAAGCAATTTTAAAATAAAACAACTTCTCAAAGGAATGAAAAAATTCTATACTCCTTCAGAAAAATCTAGACCATTGTCTATTAATATCCTACAAGAAATAATCGAGAATCTTCCTATTATTTGTTCGTCTAAATTCGAGTCTGTTTTGTTATTAGCGTTTTTTTCTCTTTCCTTCTTTGCTGCCCTTAGGATTAGTGAGATTGCCGCTGACAACAAAAGTTCCTCTTCACTTCTACTTACCTCTGATGTGTTAATTGGTCAGCATCAACTTTAAATTTACATTAAGAAATCTAAGACTGATCAATTTCAATTGAGAACTTGGCTCAAACTAAATAGATTTTTTATTACCTCAATTTGCCCCGTACTGAACATGATTGATTGGATTTCTCTAAAAAAAAACTTCTGCAAATGCTTTATTCATCCATGCAGATGGTTGCATTGTAACCAAATAACAATTCAATTTTGCTCTGGACACATCCTTAAAAAATTTAGGTCTTTCTCATTACAAATTCACTTCTCACTCTTTTAGAATCAGAGCTGCCACCTATGCAGCTCATATTGGGCTTGACAAATCTATTATTCAACGTTTAGGTAGATGGAAGTCTGATTGCTATAAATTATATGTTCGCCCTAACCTAGTTGTTCATTAATTTCAGGCTCCGGCAAAATTATCTGGATTTTGGGGGACAATCTTATTTCTGAGGCAAGAGAGCGTTCTTACTTTAGAGAATCCACTCATAATTTGGGATTTCCTCATGATTATACTATTATTTGGCGACATATGGTCAACTTTAAAATTTCAAACACTTTCCAAGAATTGGAATACATGTCAAAATGACATAGCAGAGCTGGAAAGGGTTCCGAGGAGGGCAACTAAAGTGATAACTGGAATGTGGCAACTACAGTACCCTGAAAGATTTTAAAAATGAGGGTTATTCACTTTAGAAAAAAGACGACTTAGAGGAGATCTAATTACTATGCATAAATATATCAGGGGTCAGTACCTGTAAAGTCAGACAATTTTTAGAAATTTACCTCCCTGTCTCCTATGCAGAATAGGGGTTTGTATAAGTAAAAATGGGTTAATGTCACCCAAGAATGTAACAGACGGTTTTTAGAAATTTACCTCCCTGTCAACTATGCAGAGCAGGGGTTTGTATATGACAAAACTGGGTTAATGTCAACCAAGAATGTAACAGATGATTTTTAGAAATTTACCTTCCTGTCACATGCAGAGCAGGGGTTTGTATATGGCAAAAATGGTAAAATGTCACCCACCAATGTAACAGATGATTTTTAGAAATGTACCTCCCTGTCACCTATCTAGCACAAAAAGTGTGTTTTTGTTATAGCACCAATGTAAATGCAGTATGTTACGGTTGTATTAGACTGTCAGAAATGCAGCGTAGCATGCAAACTTGCTATCTAGCACAAAAAATGTTCTTTTTTATAGCAGCAATGTAACTGCAGTATGTAACAGTATAATTGGACTGTCAAAAATGCAGCATAGCCCGCAAATTTACTATCTAGTAAAAAAAAGTGTTATTTTTATATCAGCAAGGTAACTACAGTATTTAACGGTTTTATTGGACTGTCAAATATGCAGTGCCTGTTGCAGAAGGATAAACATCGCTTTAGGTCACAAAAATATGTGACTGACTAATGTAATTGAATAATTTTCACTGCCAGGTATGCACACCAGCCACAGGGGTACTTGACCGGCCAAAACAGGGAATTTGTTCTCCACTGAGCTACCAGAACAGAATTAAAGTAATGTCCATGGCACACATGCAGTTGCAAGTGCACTGCATTTGCAAAAATGACCGCCGACACCCAACGAACTAGCAGATGGATTAAAAGTTATTTTTCAGTGTCACTGGGCTCAGGGCTGGGTACAAAAATGTAGTATACAGTAGCACCCTCAATAATCACTGTAGTTGGAAGATTGAACACCAAGTACACCAGAATTCTTCACTAATCTCTCCCTCCCAGCAGCAGCATCCTATTCCTACACTGAGAAGAGCAGAGTGAGGTGCGGCGCAACGTGAACCCAGCCTATATAGAGGCTGGGTAACATGCTGCACTTGGCCAATTACAGCCATGCCATTAGTAGGTATGGCTGTGATGGCTTCTAAGGGCAGACTAGTGAAACGCTTGTTAATTGGCTGCCCTGCAGCCTTTCAAAAAGCATCAAGAAATCATCGAACACCGAATCCGAACTTTTACGGAAATGTCCGGATTCGGGTCCGGGTACCAAAAACTCTAAAATTCGGTACGAGCCCGAACTTTAAAGTTCAGGTTGACTCAACCATAGTATGGACCTCTTACTGTTTGGACAGCCCCCTCTGTGATCCAAATATATTTTGGCCTTCCCAACCCCCCATTTTTTTATGGATTCAGGAGATGCCAGGGATTTACCCATCCCATATCTGCAAATAAATTTGCAAAGGGCGTGGATTTTTTTAGAGAGTAGTGATAAATGAATTAGTTCATACAACTCAAATTAATTTAAAAATATTTAGTTAACAGCAAGGGGCTGACCACACTGCCCAAGAGACTCTGAGCAGCCGTGCAGTGACAGAGACTCGGCTGCTATTGCTGGAGCAGTGCAGGTGGCAAAGGTGCACACGCCGCTCATGTCTGAGTACACCCTTAAGTACAGTGGCGCAGCATGCACAGTTGGCATCTGCGATGTTCAGACAACAGCAGCAGAGCCTATGTGCTACTTAGCGCAAAGGAGCTGGCATTCAATTGAGAGGGCAAGGGAAAATGACTGACCCTGTCAATCAAGGGTGAGTGGGATATCTCTTGGTCAGTGGAGCCAGCCCCTCTCTGGTCAAGTAGGCTGATTCTTTAGAGAGTTTGTAACAATCAATTTGCTCATCACTACTAGAGAGTATTACTGAAACCGGAGTACTTATTTATTTCTAAATGAATTATTTAATAAAAAAATCTCATGCTAATTAAATTGAAGTTCTGTTTCTCCACTGTATTTCTCTGCAGTTTGATCAGTCAATCTTATGATGTGCCCACTGGGTGATAAATAGAACCTGTCGCAAATCTCTTATTGAAATAAGAAAAGTAAATACATGCAGTTCTACCTTCAGGGTCTACGAAATAATCTATAACCTCCAGATTAATTTTCCCATGAATGAATACTGAAACTTTCAGGCAAAGTTTAAGTAGAAAGAGCTATCTGATTTCGCAATTAAACCTTCACACAACAAATGCAAATCTTCCTTTATTAATAGTGTCACCTGCAATACTCCTATTACTGGTAGATGTGTTTCAATCAGGGGTGTAACTATAGGGGGTGCAGAGGTAGCAGTCGCTGGCAGGCCCAGGAGCCTGAGGGGGCACAAAGACCCTTGTGCTACACAGGAAGACTCCATTATTATAGAAAGTGCATGCAGGTGAAATTACACCTCTGGCTAGAGCGAAAGGGTTAGGTCAAAAAATTGGCACGGGGGGTTCCATTTTAATTTTTGCCTCCGGCAGCACAAAGGTTATGGCCCCTTGCAGACGAGCGTTCCTCATGCAGCGAGTCCGCAATGGAGCTCCTGGCCTGACCTTCCACATAGCATTATATAGCATATCATAATGCTGCCAGTGTTATCCAATACATTCCAGAACTGTAAGGGTTACATAGCATCATAAATCAATATAATGCTATGTGATCCCTGGCAGCGCTGGGAGGTCAGGCCGGGAGCTCCGTTGCGGACTCGCTTCGTGAGGAACGCTCGTCTGCAAGGGGCCTATGTGTTTCTTTTCCACTGGCAACAATGCACTGTGGGAAGGGGGGCCCAAGCTGGACCTTTGCATCGGGATCCATGAGAATTTAGTTATGCCCCTGGCCTAGTTCACACTTTAGTGTTTGGTGACTGATTTCAATGAGTGATTAGGAACCAGGTGCAGGTCAATCTTTCCATTATAATGTATCACTTGGATGGCTCCACTTATAGTTTTGGTTCACAATTACTGATGGAAATCATTGACAGAATCACTAAAGTGTGAACTAGGCCTTAACGTTTTAACTGAATATCAAGTCAGTCCCAGACTTCCTATGTATACTGAAAAAAGGTCTTTTCATGATGTTATTTGGAGCTTGGTTGAATGCAACATAGTAGAAGGTATATTTTCTTTTTGTGCTGTTATAGAACAATACTCTTTTTTCCCTGTATTAGTGGAAAAATAGTAAAATGTAATAATTTTTTTTACAATACAATGAGTCCTCGCATTACATAACACTGTAATGTGAAGTAAACATTTTGCCAATGTAGGACTTGGTCTGATGACCTGTGATCGTGATCTAAATGTACCTATGGACAAATTCAAAACAAAAATGAAGAAATCCTGTGATTAAAAATGTTGCATTAGGCTACTTTCACATCTGTGTTTTTTTTTCTGGTTTTGAGATCCGGCAGAGAATCTCAAAACCGTAGGAAAACACATCAATTTGAATAATACATAATTAACATGCCGGCATAAAATACCATCGTAAGTCAATAGAGCCGGAACTGTTATTTTCGTGTCCGAAAAAATTGATAATACGCATATTTATGTGATTAATATAGCAATACACACGCTAGGGTAGAAATCTACCTGTGAGTGTTATTGAAGGTGAGGCTTGGCCCTTAATGGTCTGTTCATTTATTTATCCACATGGTTGAAATTTTAGTTTTTTTGGGACTTGTTAAATTTAATCAAACCAACATATAGGTGATCAGTAGTACACCAAACTACTTACCTGTTAGTGATAACGACAAATTGAACGTCAAGCGCATGAATTCCATTTCCACACGGTTGCAATTTAATTTTTTGGGGATTGTTCAATTTGATTAACCATGTGATTTCTGCAGCAATACACATGGTTGGACAGCAATCTATCTATGAGTGATAACGAGAAATTGAGTGTGAGGCTTGGCCCTCAATTATCTGTTAACGTTCATTTATTTCTCCACACAGTTGAAAATTAATATTTTTGGGGACTTTTTCAATTTGATTAAACCAGCATATAGGTGCTCAATTACTTTCCTGTGAGTGATAATGACAAATTGAATGTCTGGCCTCAATTGTCTGTTTCCGTGAATTCCATTCCACACGGTTGGAATTTAATTTTGTTTTTGGGAGTCATAGTTTCAATTTATTAAACCAGCATACCTGGTTTACCTTTATTAAACCAGCAAACCTAATTTACCTGTGAGCGTTAATGTAGAATTATTAATTTTATTCAAGCTAGCAGCATATATACATTATTACTACACCAATACACAGGGTAGTGCACAACACTATCTGAGAGGCCCAAAAATGTCTGAGCTATGGAAGGATTCCAAACAAAAGACCCAGAGCCAGAATGTGGGTAGTAACAGCACCAACTACTGTATCTGGCCACCGGTAGTTGTTGTAGTAGTTGTCCCTGCTGGCTTTGGAAAGGTGTCACCATTTCAGCTGCCCTGAAGATTAGGTTGGGGAGATGGCTGGTGACCGCACACGTACCTGTATTAATAGTAAATTATTAGTGCAGTTTTCAGGATTAAAATAAGCCGTGGCCTTTTATACACAAAGAGCTACTAGAGGTCTATTGCAGCACATAAGGCGACATCATCATATCCTTTGGGAAATACAACTGGCCAGCATTTCCAATCAAAACAAGTGTGTCCTTCTTCTCCTGGTCCTCTTTGTGGCAGCCAATCCACATCCCCAAACAATACAAAATAGTTGTCATCATCACCTTCTTCTCCTGCTAAGACTCCTCCTTGACTACGGCTCCATTGTGAGACATCTATAATGGAATAATTGGCCATGAAAAAAGTTTTCTTCACCAGCAATTAGCTTGTCTACAAGTTGAATTCCCACCTGGCCACGTTTCTGGCACTGCAGTCAATGCAGTACCATTGTAGTAGTGCCTTGTACTCACGTGGCAGAGAATACGGGCCACTTCATGTTATTCTCACTGTGCGGCAGACTGCACTCCACAGTGGACTCCTGGAGCAGCTGTTACAGTCACACTCTGTCTCTCCATGTGATGTATGTAGGATCATAAATTTTGCAAGCTGAATAAAGAACAAGAATTTTATACGCCAGAAGCTGGAATTGATTATTTGTTTTTTGGATTGTAGAAGAGCGGCCAGGTTTAAGCCCTATCTTCCATGTTTTAGAAGGGTGGCTAGAGGTGAGAGCTGAACTTTCTTCCTTTGTGAGGCTGGGACAGTATATGTATTTCAAGGCCCACTGGGTCAATGTTTTTTTGCAGCAGTGGAGAGGCAGCAGCTTAGCAACATGGCCAGGTCATTCTGACCCCTAGCACCATACCATGGGGCTGGCTCCTGCAGCAGGCACTTACCTGCTCCCTCCACCTCCTCATGGACACAATCCTGTTCTCAACAGCAGCAGGGCACTGCATCTCTCAAACTCCCCTTCCTTCGTGTCACATGTGTCAAGCCAAGCATTGCCGCACCGTGTTGGAGCTGATCGGGCTGGGAGAGAGTAGTCCACACCGGTGAGAAGTTGCTCAAGTACATCGAGCAGAAAACATCCCGCAGGCTGTCACCAGGCTGTCTCAAACTGGGCAAGGTGGTCAAAGACAATGTGCACAAAATCCTGGGGGAAATAACACATGCTCCTTGCATGGCCTTTTAAAAAAAAATGCACTGGCTTGCGAAAGGTGCTGGCAATGTCCAGGAGACTGTCCCTATTGTCAGCTATACTGCTTAATTTGTGATGTTATGACCCACTGGAATTCAACATTGCACATGCTCCAGCATCTGTACAAGCAGAAGAAAGCCATAAATGATTTTGTCATGCACCTGTTTGCCTCAGCAGCAGGAAACACTGTGTACCCAGCTTGCCACAGCTTACGGCGAGCAGACACCTGGTGTCAGCGAGTCCCCTCTCCATTTCCTTGAGAGTCACCCCCCTCCCGTTGGCATGACCAGCAGAAGCAGCAGCAAAAGCTGCAGAAGTTGCAGCAGTTAGTTCAGTCTCCTCAATGTGATGGAACAGTTTTTCCACGTGCCATGTCTGGCTGAGGCCAGTCAGCAAGCGGATAGCTCCCGCCTTCAAGCCTACCAAAACTCTGGCCAGTCTCTGGAGCATACCCTGTTCCCATGTAAATGCAGTGAATCAAGGCCTAATGGAATTACTTATCTGTAAAACAAGGTGTAAAACCAAATATGTGAAAAAATAGAGAGCTATTTCACCCCAATTACAGAATCAAGGCCTAAAGGAATTACATATTTATGAATCAACATGAACACCCCAAAAGCAGTAGTGTTAGGGCTCTTTCACACTTGCATATTTCTTTTCCGGCATAGAGTTCTGTCATCGGGGCTCTATGCCGGAAAAATCCTGATCAGGATTATCCCAATGCATTCTGAATGGAGATAAATCCGTTCAGGATGCATCAGGATGTCTTCAGTTTTGGACCGGAACGTTTTTTGGACGGAGAAAATACTGCAGCATGCTGCGCTTTGTGCTCCGCCAAAAATCCTGAACACTTGCCGCAAGGCCGGATCCGGAATTAATGCCCATTGAAATGCTTTAATCTGGATCCGGCCTTAAGCTAAACGTCATTTCGGCGCATCGCCGGATCCGATGTTTAGCTTTTTCTGAATGGTTACCATGGCAGCCAGGACGCTAAAGTCCTGGTTGCCATGGTAAAGTATAGTGGGGAGGGGGGGAGCAGTATACTTACCGCCCATGCGGCTCCCGGGGCGCTCCAGAGTGACGTCAGGGCGCCCCACATGCATGGATCACGTGATCGCATGGATCACATGATCCATGCGCATGGGGCGCTCTGACATCATTCTGGAGAGCCCCGGGAGCCGCACGGGCGGTTAGTATATTGCTCCCCCGCTCCTCACTACTACTATGGCAACCAGGACTTTAATAGCATCCTAGCTGCCATAGTAACCTGAAAGCATTTCGAAGACTGATCAGGATCCTGATCAGTCTTCTAATGCTTTCAGGCGACTTGCGTTGTTACCGATCCGGCGGGCACTTCCGGCGACGAAAGTGCACGCCGGATCCTAACAACGCAAGTGTGAAAGAGGCCTTAGAAAACTATTTCACCACAATTATAGAATAACGGCCGAATGGAATTACTTATTTATAAAACAACATGAACACCCCAAAAACTGTATCATTAGAATGCTCTTTCTAAATATAATCATGCAACATGAAGACCGTTCATGGCCCAGTGCACCTAGCCTTTCTGCTGCCTGAGAAGAAAACTGAAATGGCACCCCTCCCTACCCAATGCCAATTTCTTAACCTAACCTCTTCCCTTCAGCCCATGGACCTTTGGCTGCCCCTCTCTTGCCGCTACCTGGTCCTGCCTGAGGTGATCGTCTCACCTGGCCTTATTGGTGGTGCACCGCTGCTCATTCTAGTACATTAATCAAAGGTGGCAAATCAGATCTTAAATTGCAGGTGTTGGAGATGGCAGAAACATGACAACAAGAGAATGTTACTACTGTACAAAGAGAGACATATTAGATAGTGAGGTTGGATTCAGGTGTACTAGTGATGAGCGATCACCAAAGTGTTCGGGTACTCAGTCCGAACACTTAGCGATATTCGTGCGCTCAGCCAAGCACCCGAGTATAATTGAAGTCAATGGGAGACAACCAGTCACCCCCTGCACGGATGAAGGGGGGGTGCCTGGTCCATTGGAAAAGGTCAGAAAGTGACAGAAACACCACCAAAATGGATCTGGACTCCAATGTCGCTTCTAGGAACCATATTGTCCAAGTTGTCCCACCCCAAATCCCCCCCCCCCCCCCTTAAAAAAAAAAAAACATTTTTAGAGGTAAAATTGTTAGGAATCATTCTTTCCTGTATATTCAATAGTATATACAGTGCAAACGCTGCCAAAATTTACAAGGAAGAAGCACTCCGATACAGCCTGTATATCACTTAAAGAAGGGCCTCATTCACATGATGCTACAATTGTTCAGGTACACTGCTACACTCATACAGCCTATGCACTAAATGAAAGGGCTGGCAAAAATTACAAGGAATTGGCACTCCAAAACACCCTTTATTACGCATAAATGAGGGCATCATACACACCCTTTAAAAATTATGATTGATGGCCTGCTGGTGACCCTCAAAAACATTTGGAGCAAGGGCCTGATGGTTACCCTCTAAAACATTATAGTTGAGGGCCTGAAGGTGAGCGGACCCTATAAAAAATTGTAATGAGGGTCTAAAGGTAAGCAAACACCATAAAACATCGCAGTGATTGGCTACAGGTGAGCAGACCATATAAAACATTAGAAGTGAGGGCCTGGAGGTGAGCAAACCCCATAAAACATTGCAGTGATGGCCTACAGGTGAGCAGACCATATAAAACATTGTAGGTAAGGGACTGAAGGTGAGTGAACCCCATAAAACATTGCAGTGATGGCCTAAAGGTGAGCAGACCGTATAAAACATTTAGAGGTAAAGGCCTGAAGGTGACCGAACTCCATAAAACATTGCAGTGATGGCCTACAGGTGAGCAGACCGTATAAAACATTGGAGGTGAGGGCCTGAAGCCAAGCGAAACCCCATAAAACATTGCAGTGATGGCCTACAGGTAAGCAGACCGTATAAAACATTGAAGGTGTGGGCCTGAAGGTGAGTCAACCCCATAAAACATTGCAGTGATGGTCTACAGGTGAGCAGAGCATATAAATTATTGGAAGTTAGGGCCTGAAGCCGAGCAAACCCTATAACACATTGCAGTGATGGTCTACAGGTGAGCAGACCGTATAAAACATTGAAGGTGAGGGCCTGAAGCCAAGCGAACCCCATAAAACATTGCAGTGATTGCCTACAGGTAAGCAGACCGTATAAAACATTAGAGGTGAGTGCCTGAAGCCGAGCGAACCCCATAAAGCATTGCAGTGATGGCCTACAGGTGAGCAGACCATATAAAACATTAGAGGTGAGTGCCTGAAGCCAAGCGAACCCCATAAAACATTGCAGTGATGGCCTACAGGTGAACAGACCATATAAAACATTGGAGGTGAGGGCCTGAAGCCAAGTGAACCCCATAAAAAATTGCAGTAATGGTCTACAGGTGAGCACACCGTATAAAACATTGGAGGTGATGGACTGAAGCCAAGCGAACCCCATAAAACATTGCAGTGATGGCCTAAAGGTGAGCAGACCATATACAACATTAGAGGTGAGGGCCTGAGGGTGATCGAACCCCATAAAACATTGCAGTGATGGCCTACAGGTGAGGAGACCATATAAAACATTGGAGGTGAGGGCCTGAAGCCAAGCAAACCCCATAAAACATTGCAGTGATGGCCTACAGGTAAGCAGACCATATAAAACATTGGAGGTGAGGGTCTGAAGGTGAGTGAACCCCATAAAACATTGCAGTGATGGTCTACAGGTGAGCAGAGCATATAAATTATTGGAAGTTAGGGCCTGAAGCCGAGCAAACCCTATAACACATTGCAGTGATGGGCTACAGGTGAGCAGACCGTATAAAACATTGAAGGTGAGGGCTTGAAGCCAAGCGAAACCCATAAAGCATTGCAGTGATGGCTTACAGGTGAGCAGACTGTATAAAACATTAGAGGTGAGGGCCTGAAGCCAAGCGAACCCCATAAAACATTGCAGTGATGGCCTACAGGTGAACAGACCGTATAAAACATTGGAGGTGATGGCCTGAAGCCGAGTGAACCCCATAAAAAATTGCAGTAATGGTCTACAGGTGAGCACACTGTATAAAACATTGGAGGTGATGGACTGAAGCCAAGCGAACCCCATAAAACATTGCAGTGATGGCCTAAAGGTGAGCAGACCATATACAACATTAGAGGTGAGGGCCTGAAGGTAATCGAACCCCATAAAACATTGCAGTGATTGTCTACATTTGAGCAGACCATATAAAACATTGGAGGTGAGGGCCTGAAGCTGAGTGAACCCCATAAAACATTGCAGTGATGGCCTACAGGTGAGCAGACCATATAAAACATTGGAGGTGAGGGTCTGAAGCCGAGTAAACCCCATAAAACATTGCAGTGGATGCTTACAGGTGAGCAAACCGTATATAGCATTGGAGGTGAGGGCCTGAAGCCTAGTGAACCCCATAAAACATTGCAGTGATGAGCTACAGCTAAGCAGACCGTATAAAACATTAGAGGTGAGGGCCTGAAGCGAGTGAACCCTACAAAACATTGTAGTGAGGGCATATCTATTCTGTATGGAAGAGGAGGCGGAGGAGGAGGCGTAGGAGGAGGCGGATGAGAAAACAAGATTCAAAATATAACCTTTTTTTGCAGTGAAAAGGGGAATCTGAATCTTGTGGATTGAGTACATTGTAATACATACATTTAAATTGCGTTTTTGTTCCTCATTAGCTCAGCTTTCCTCTGGTAGAGTGGTGAAATTAGGGGCAATCCAGGCCTTGTTCATTTTGATCTGAGTCAACCTGTCGGCATTGTCAGTGGACAAGCGGATACGCTTATCTGTTATAATGCCACTAGCAGCACTAAATACACACTCGGACAATACGCTGGCGGCAGGGCAGGCCAGCACCTCCAAAGCGTAGAGCGCAAGTTTATGCCACGTGTCCAGCTCTGACACCCAGTAGTTATAAGGCACTGAGGGATCATTTAGGATGCTGGCACGGTCTGCAATGTATTCCTTCACCATCTTCCAAAACTTTCCCCCCCTTGTAGCACTAGACCGCGATTCATGGTGAGGTTGCTGGCAGGGTGTCATGAAAGTGTCCCATGCCTTGGAAAGTGTTGCCCTGCCTCTGTTAGAACTTCTGTGTGTTCCCCTTGTCTCCCTTCCTCGGTTGCCCAAGGATGTATGGACTCCTGCGGCCGCATTGTCAGATTTTGGAGCAATTTTGGAGCAATCTGTCAAGTACCTTCTGGTATTGCACGGTTTTACTCGTCCTCTCCACCACAGGAATCAGAGATGAGAAGTTCACTTTGTAGCGTGGGTCGAGAAGATTGAACACTAAGTAATCTTTGTTACCTAAAATGCGTATAACACGAGGGTTGCGGGAAAGGCAGGCTAACATGAAGTCAGCCATGTGTGCCAGAGTACCAATGGGCAAGACGTCGATGTCAACTTCAGAATGACTCTCCATACCCTCCTCCTCCTCCTAATCTTCTGCCCATCCACGCTGAACAGATGGAATTAAAGTTCCATGGGTACTAGCCTCTGTAGCAGAGGCAAGTGTCTCCAGCATTTCCTCCTCCTCCTCCTCTTCATGGCCAAATTGGCGTTGATAAGATGAATTGGGGGAGGTCTGGCTATCACCCTGTGACATCTCCTTCACTATTACCTCGTCTGCCACATTTAAAGCATCCTCCTTAATTGTGAACAGCGATCGTTTGAGTAGACACAGCAGTGGGATGGTTACGCTGATAATAGCGTTATCGCCACTATTCATCTGTGTGGATTCATCAAAGTTTTTTAAAACCTCACATAGGTCTGACATCAATGCCCACTCTTCGCTTCTGAATAGTGGCAGTTGACTGGAAAGGTGACGACCATGTTGCAGCTGGTATTCCACAACTGCCCACTGCTGCTCACAAACTCTGGCCACATGTAGAACGTAGAGTTCCACCGCGTGCTCATGTCACACAACAGTCGGTGAGCTGGAAGCCGCAAGTGCTTCTGCAGCGTTGACAGACCGGCCAAAGCTGTGGACGACTTGCAGAAATGAAAACACATGCGGCGCACCTTCACTAGTAGCTCCTGAAAATTGGGGTAGGTTTTGATACACCGCTGAACCACTAACTTTAAGACGTGGGCTAGGCATGGAATGTGTGTCAGGTTGCCGAGCTCCAAAGCCGCCACCAATTTACGGCCATTGTCAGACACAACCATGCCTGTTTCTAGGATGAGTGGTGCGAGCCACAGCTCGGTCTGGTCCCTTATAGCCTGCCACAGCTCTGCGGCGGTGTGCTGTTTGTCCCCTAAGCAGATCAGCTTCAGCACGGCCTGTTGATGCTTAACCACAGCAGTGCTACACTGCTTCCAGCTAGCGACTGATGGCTGACTGCTGTTGGAGGTGGAAGTGGAGGAGGAGGCGGCGGAGGAGGAGAAGTAGGGGTTGGACCCAGTAACATAGCTGCATAGCTGCTGGTGGAGACCCTGATGGACGTCGGGCCCACAATCCTGGGCGTGGGTAGCACCTGTGCCATCCCAGGGTCCGACTCACTCCCGGCCTTCACAACATTCACCCAGTGTGCGGTCAGGGAAATGTATCGTGCCTGGCCACCAGCACTTGTCTATGTGTCCGTGATGAGGTGGACCTTCCCACTAAGTGCATTGGTCAGGGCACGGGTGATGTTCTGGGACACATGCTGGTGTAAGACAGGCACGGCACACCGTGAAAAATAGTGGCGGCTGGGGACTGCGTACCAAGGGACGGCTGCCGACATCATGCTCTGGAAGGCCTCAGTGTCCACAAGCCATGCGAAGGTCCAGGTGCAGGGCGAGAGGCATCTGGGCCTGCGCCTTCGACAGGGCATTGGCCAGCAGTGCTAAACACAGGGGAAGTTCTGGCAGTGATGGGACCCTCAGACGCAGAGGGTGGACCCAGGCATTTGGCCCACTTATTAGGGTTCTTGGATGCCATGTGGCGGATCATGCTGGTGGTATTGAGGTTGCTAGTGTTCACGCCCCGGCTCATTTTGGTACGGCACAGGTTGCAAACTACTCTTTTGTCGTCTGCGCTTTTCTCAAAAATGTGCCATACTGAGGAACACCTACCCCTTGGCAAGGTAGATTTACGCAATGGGGTGCTCGGTGTAGCGGTTGCGGGCCTGTTTGGTGTGGGCCGACGTCTCCTTTTTGCCACCCCACTGCCCCTTCCAGTCTGTTGCGGTGCTACGGATCCCTCCCCCTCTGTACTGCTGTCCTCGCTCGGCTTTTTACCTAACAATGTTGGGTCTGTGACCACGGATAATGTCATTTTGCTTTCTGTAATGTACAGGAGACAGAAAAATACAATTTTTCACCACCACACTAGGCCACGGATAATGTAATTTTTATAGTAAACGCTGTATTTGCTTTCTGTAATGTACAGGAGACAGAGAAATACAATTTTTCACCACCACACTAGGCCACGGATAATGTAATTTTTACAGTAAACACTGTATTTGCTTTCTGTAATGTACAGGAGACAGAAATATAATTTTTTGGCACCCCACTAGCCCAGAGATAATGTAATTTTTACAGTACACACTGTATTTGCTGGCTGTAATGAACAGGAGACAGAAAAATACAATTTTCGCCACTACACTAAGCCAGAGATAACGTAATTTTGACAATACACACTTTATTCGGATGTAGTTCTATATTGGATACAAATTTGCCCCAAATAAAATGTATTCTCTGCTGGAATACTGTATATACAGTTGTGGCCTAAACGCACACACATAAGTGCCCAAAATTTGTTAACTATGGCCAAAATATAAATCACTGTCTGCTGGAGTAATTAATATAACGGTTGTGAATTGAACGCACACACAGATGTGGTACAAGTTCAAGTGGATATGTTACATAGTAACATAGTATATAAGACTGAAAAAAGACATTTGTCCATCCAGTTCGGCCTGTTTCCTACAAGTTGATCCAGAGGAAGGCAAAAAAAACGGCAGAAGCCAATTTTCCCCACTTAAGGGGAAAAAATTTCTTCCCGACTTCAATCAGGAAATCAAAATAACTCCCTGGATCAACGACCCCGCTCTAGTAGCTATAGCCTGTAATATTATTACACTCCAGAAATACATCCAGTCCTCTCTTGAATCCCTTTATTGTACTCATCATCACCACCTCCTCAGGCAGAGAGTTTCATAGTCTCACTGCTCTTACCGTAAAGAATCCTTTTCTATGTTTGAGTACAAACCTTCTTTTTTCCAGACGCAGGGGATGTCCCCTCGTCACAGTCACAGTCCTGGAGATAAATAGATGATGGGAGAGATCTCTGTACTGACTCCTGATATATTTATACATAGTTATTAGATCTCCCCTTTGTCGTCTTTTTTCTAAGGTGAATAACCCTAATTTTGATAACCTTTCAGGGTACTGTAGTTGCCCCATTCCAGTTATTACTTTAGTTGCCCTCCTCTGAACCCTCTCCAGCTCTGCTATGTCTGCCTTGTTGACAGGAGCCCAGAACTGTACACAGTACTCCATGTGTGGTCTGACTAGTGATTTGTAAAGTGGTAGGACTATGTTCTCATCATGGGCATCTATGCCCCTTCTGATTCAACCCATTATCTTATTGGCCTTGGCAGTAGCTGCCTGACACTGTTTTTTACAGCTTAGCTTGCTGTTTATTAAAATTCCTAGATCCTTTTCCATGTCAGTGTTTCCGAGTGTTTTACCATTTAATATGTACGGGTGACTTGCATTATTCCTTCCCATGTGCATAACTTTCAGTTTGTCAGTGTTAAACCTCATCTGCCATTTCTCTGCCCAAACCTCCAATCTATCCAGATCCCTCTGTAGCAGAAAACTGTCCTCGTCAGTGTTAATTACTTTACACAGTTTAGTGTCATCTGCAAAAATAGATAGTTTACTGTGCAAGCCTTCTATAAGATCATTAATAAATATATTGAAGAGAATAGGGCCCAATACAGACCCCTGAGGTACCCCACTAGTGACAGTGACCCAATCTGAGTGTGTACCATTAATAACCACCCTCTGTTTTCTGTCACTCAGCCAGTTACTCACCCACTTACAGACATTTTCTCCCAGTCCGAGCATTCTCATTTTATATACTAAACTTTTATGAGGTACAGTGTCAAATGCTTTGGAGAAGTCCAGATATACGACATCCATTGATTCGCCGCTGTCAAGTCTAGAACTTACCTCCTCATAGAAACTGATTAAATTCTTTGGCATGACCGATCCCTCATGAAGCCATGCTGATATGGCGTTATTTGCTTATTTTCATTGAGATACTCCAAGATAGCATTTCTTAGAAACCCTTAAAACTGTTTACCAACAACAGATGTTAAACTTACTGGCCTTTAATTTTCAGACTCTGTTTTTGGACCCTTTTGGAATATTGGCACCACATTTGCTATGCGCCAATCCTGTGGAACATTCCCTGTCAGTATAGAGTCCGTAAATATCAGAAATAAAGTTCTGGCTATGACATCACTTAATTCCCTTAGGATACGGGGGTGTATGCCATCCGGTCCTGGCGATTTGTTTATTTTAATCTTTTTAAGTCGCTGTTGTACTTCTTCCTGGGTCAGACAGGGCACTTTTAATGAGGAATTTACTTTTTCATTCTGCATTTCATCTGACAGTTTATTTTCCTCAGTTATATTAAGTTAGGTCAATTTCCCCAGAACAAATAATTTTTCTGATGGTACAGTGTATATCTCGGTAGCAGGAACACTGTAGTGAATAAGCCCCTTTTAGTAATATCTGACCAACACACTGCTTTATAGTGGTGCAGTGTATATCCCAGTACCAGGCACACAGTAGTGAATAAGCCCCATTTAATAATGTCTGCCCAACACACTGCTTTATAATGGTGCAGTGTATATCTCAGTACCAAGGAACACTGTAGTGAATAAGCCCCTTTTAATAATGTCTTCCCAACACACTGCTTTATGATGGTGCAGTGTATATCTCAGTACCAAGGAACACTGTAGTGAATAAGCCCCTTTTCATAATGACTGCCCAACACACTGCTTTATGATGGTGCAGTGTATATCTCAGTAACAAGGAGCACTGTAGTGAATAAGCCCCTTTTGAAAATATCTGCCCAACACACTGCTTAATGATGGCATTTTGTAGATGTCACTAATCAGAAATCTTTATGTCTTATCAAAGTTATCAAAGCAATTTTCAAGCCCTGCACTATATGTCCATTCCTGGTGACACCTGTCCCTGATAGTGCTGAAGCAAATCCCTTCTTAAAAATAAAAAATAAAAAAAATAAAAGTGCTCCACTGCTGTCAAACACACACTCTAGTCCTTGAAAGAACTGTTAGGTCTTTCAATAAGGTTTTTGGAGTGAAATCAGTAAGTTTAGAGCAAAACGCTATCTGTCACTGCCTACTGTCTGCTCTCCCTGACGCTGAATGCGCCGGACCTCAGCTCCTACATGAAATGGTATCACGTGTTTCGGACAGCCAATCAGTGTAAGGCTTACAGCTAACATTGCTATGGCCTTACTCTGAGGGGACTTACTTACCTGGACCTTGATTGGCTGCCTAGAAGACGCCAAAAGTGCGGAAAAGAGACTCAAGCAATGCGACGAATACCGTGGTGCTCGGCTAAGTAAAGCCGAGCTCCGAGCATAGCGATGCTCTGGCCAAACCAATATTCGGCCCATCATGCCCGCTCATCTCTAGTAATAAATAAAAAATTAAAAGTGGACTATCCTCTTGTTAGAAAAGGAAGCGGTTGTCGCAGACCCAGAAGACCAGAAAGAGAAGGGTTTTTACTCTCTTATATTCCTGGTGAAAAAAACTAACGGCTACTTCATAGCGATTATCAATCTAAAATACCTCAACAAGTTAATCAAATACAAGAAGTTCAAGATGGAGACTGTGAAGTCCACTATCAGCTTGTAGACACGAGATTGCTTCATGGTTATGCTCGACCTAGCAGATGCGTATTACCATGTACCAATTTACCAGAATCATCAGAAGTACCTACGTTTCACAGTTTTCTTAGAAATTTGCCTTAGGCTACATGCACACGACCGCTGGCCTTTTGCGGTCCGCAAATCGCGGATCCGCAAAACACGGAAGATGATCCGCGTTCCGTTCCGCATTTTGCGGAACAGAACGCGGCCCATTATAGAAATGCCTATTCTTGCCCGCAAAACAGACAAGAATAGGACATGCTATATTTTTTTTCCGGGGGCACGGAACGGAGCAACGGATGCGGACAGCACACGGAGTGCTGTCCGCATCTTTTGCGGCCCCATTGAAATGAATGGGTCCGCGGCCGAGCCGCGAAATTTGCGGCTCGGACGCGGACCCGAACAACGGTCGTGTGCATGGGGCCTTATGCATCTCCAGTTTCAGGTTCTACCGTTTGGTCTGGCATCTGCTCCCAGAGTATTTACAAAGATAGTAGCAGAGATTTCAAGCGTCTTTCACCAGAAAGGGATACATTTCGTCCCATACCTGGGCAATTTCCTCATTTCAGCATCCTCTCAAGGTCTTCTACAAGATCACTTGGAGTTCGTTCTAGAGGCTCTCCATTCTCTGGGCTGGAAGTTTAATCTAGAAAAATCAGACCTAATACCCAGCAGAATAAAGGTCTTTTTGGGAATTCTGATTGATTTGCATCAAATGACTTCCTTTCTTCCAGAAACAAAGAAGGAAGACATTAATTTAAAAATCTCAACATTTCTGCAGCAAAAGAAGGTGTCATTCAGAAAGATCATGAAGATCCTGGGGCTTACGACCTCAACCATTCTGGCGGTCAAGTGGGCTCAGTTCCACGGGAGACCCTTGCAAAAATTTCTCTTGAAACGTTGGAACAAAAGTGCCTTTTCGCTAGACAAAACAGTGGCCCTACCCCGAAAAGTGAAGAATTCACTGTACTGGTGGCTGAACATGAAAAACCTAGACCGGGGGTTCCTTGGAGGACCACAAACCAAGTGGTCATAACAACAGACGCAAGCGGTCAGGTTGGGGAGCCCACTGCAAAGGCCAGCTGATACAGGGGCATGGGACCCAGAAGTTCTTCCCCTATCCTCAAATGCAAAAGAACTACTGGCGGTATCTTTAGCCCTGAGGACTTTTTTTTTACCAAACATTCGTTTCCAAAATGTCAAGATCCTCTCAGACAATAGCACTACGGTAGTATACCTAAACAAACAGGGGGTCACAAAAAGCAGGACTCTGTGTCAGATTTCATCCCGGATCTTTTCCTGGGCCGAGACGCACATAGAATCGATATCCTCAGTCCACCTAAGAGGAGAAGGAAAACATTCTAGCAGTTTTTCTGAGAAGATGGAGGATATTGCCAGGAGAGTGGAGCCTCAAGAGATCGTTTTTTCTGCAAATTTGCAGCAAATGGGGTCACCTGACAGTGGATCTTTTTGCCTCCCAAGAGAACAGACAAACAGATCTTTTTTATTCCCTCTCAGTAAGGGACCATCCGGCGAGAGTGGGTGCCTTTTCAGGCCCTTGGCTACAGGGTCTTCTATATGCATTTCCTCCAATGCCGCTAATCCCAAAGGTCCTGGCGAAGATTGCAGAGGAACACTCTCACGTTATTCTGATAGCCCCTTATTGGCCAAAAAGGGGTGGTTTCCCCTGCTGCTGAATCTGTTACATAGTAACATAGTATATAAGACCGAAAAAAGACATTTGTCCATCCAGTTCGGCCTGTTTCCTACAAGTTGATCCAGAGGAAGGCAAAAAACCCCTGTGAGGCAGAAGCCAATTTTCATCACTTAAGGGGAAAAAAATTCCTTCCCGACTCCAATCAGGCAATCAGAATAACTCCCTGGATCAACGACCCCTCTCTAGTAGCTGTAGCCTGTAATATTATTACACTCCAGAAATAAATCCAGTCCCCTCTTGAATTCCTTTATTGTACTTACCATCACCACCTCCTCAGGCAGAGAGTTCCATAGTCTCACTGCTCTTACAGTGAAGAATCCTTTTCTATGTTTGTGTACAAACCTTCTTTCCTCCAGACGCAGAGGATGTCCCCTTGTCACAGTCACAGTCCTGGGGATAAATAGATGATGGGACAGATCTCTGTACTGACCCCTGATATATTTATACATAGTTATTAGATCTCCCCTCAGTCGTCTTTTTTCTAAAGTGAATAACCCTAATTTTGATAACCTTTCAGGGTACTGTAGATCCCTCATTCCAGTTATTACTTTAGTTGCCCTCCTCTGAACCCTCTCCAGCTCTGCTATGTCTGTCTTGTTCACAGGAGCCCAGAACTGTACACTGTACTCCATGTGTGGTCTGACTAGTGATTTGTAAAGTGGTAGGACTATGTTCTCATCACGGGCGTCTATGCCCCTTTTGATGCAACCCATTATCTTATTGGCCTTGGCAGTAGCTGCCTGACACTGGTTTTTGCAGCTTAATTTGCTGTTTATTAAAATTCCTAGATCCTTTTCCATGTCAGTGTTACCGAGTGTTTTACCATTTAATATGTACGGGTGACTTGCATTATTCCTTCCCATGTGCATAACTTTACATTTGTCAGTGTTAAACCTCATCTGCCATTTTTCTGCCCAAGCCTCCAATCTATCCAGATCCCTCTGTAGCAGAAAACTGTCCTCTTCAGTGTTAATTACTTTACACAGTTTAGTGTCATCTGCAAAAATAGATATTTTACTGTGCAGGCCTTCTACAAGATCATTAATAAATATATTGAAGAGAATAGGGCCCAATACTGACCCCTGAGGTACCCCACTAGTTACAGTGACCCAATCTGAGTATGTACCGTTAATAACCACCCTCTGTTTTCTGTCACTCAGCCAGTTACTTACCCACATACAGACATTTTCTCCCAGTCCGAGCATCCTCATTTTATATACTAACCTTTTATGAGGTACGGTGTCAAATGCTTTGGAGAAGTCCAGATATACGACATCCATTGATTCGCCGCTGTCAAGTCTAGAACTTACCTCCTCATAGAAGCTGATTAAATTTGTTTGGCATGACCGATCCCTCATGAAGCCATGCTGATATGGTGTTATTTGCTTATTTTCATTGAGATACTCCAAAATAGCATCTCTTAGAAACCCTTCAAACAGTTTACCAACAATAGATGTTAAACTTACCGGCCTATAATTTCCAGGCTCTGTTTTTGGACCCTTTTTGAATATTGGCACCACATTTGCTATGCGCCAATCCTGTGGAACATTCCCTGTTATTATAGAGTCTGTAAATATCAGAAATAATGGTCTGGCTATGACATCACTTAATTCCCTTAGGATACGGGGTGTATGCCATCCGGTCCTGGCGATTTGTCTATTTTAATCTTTTAAGTCGCTGTTGTACTTCTTCCTGGGTCAGACAGGGCACTTTTAATGGGGATTTACTTTTACATTCTGCATTTCATCTGACAGTTTATTTTCCTCAGTGAATATAGTGGAGAAAAAAATATTTAATAGTTTTGCTTTATCCTCGTCAGCTCTCTGCAACACCCCCTCATTGCTATGTAGAGGGCCGACTCTTATTACATATGTTTACACCCCCTCAATTGATTGGAGAATACTAATCCAGGGGGTGGTAATGTTAGATTACAAGGGAGATAATTACCCTAGATAGATCAGCATCAGGAAGGAGGCAAGAAGAAAAAGCTAAGGAACAAAGGAGGAAGCATAGCATTCCAGGAGCCAGCACCAATATGAAAGCCATGGTGATGGACCATCCAGCTTTTCTAGGAGCAGAAGTGTGATTCCTACTAGGACTTGGTAAGAAACACAAAGAATGATGTTTCATTTTATTAAGACTATTTAGATAATGTGGGTAAATTCATAGCATCTATGTTGGCGAACATATTAATTTATTTATCATCTCTTTATATGAGATGTAGTCTTAGATATAGAATAATTGTAAGCCTTCATTCTACCTGCAGAAGAATCAAGTTTCATAATTTATCAGAGTATTAAATGATTGCATACATATATGCATAGATATAGATATATTGATAGTAGCATTCTTCGCCAAGCTAGATGATAAATTCCCACTGGAAGATTTGTTCCAAGTTCTTCCAATGTCTGTTGTCTTAATAGTCTTACCAGGTTATACAGATATGAAAGTAGTCCAGAATAGGACAGAAGTATACATGCAAAAGTAGTCTAGGATTTGACTACTATCTTCTAAGTCATATCCTTGGATGGATTTGCCCATTCCTGAAGTCATGTGAGGTGTAGTTGGTTAGAGGGGGGCAGAATGTAGTTAGCATTCGATATTGGTGTCTAGGATTAGACATGCCCATCCTGATATCATGAGGTTTCCTCTGAACAGAAGTGATGTATATAACTTAACTTCTTGTTTTGATATCCTAACCAAATAATAGCTTTGTTATAATGTGACAAGTTGTTTCTACCCACATGTATTGCTAAGCTTATATTGCTTTATATCGATTATATATCACTGTTTATTTACTTATGATAAGCTTGTAATGTTTCATATATCATTGCCATATATATTCCTTGGCATATATAATCGTGTTTATATACCTATTTGTTTATAATCGTGTAACTAATAAAATCTGCATATTTTTATAATATCTGCGTATTATTTAATGTCAAAATAACATCTTTAGCATTAATGTCATCTCTCATGAAAAGAACTTATTATCTGAGGAAATAGTCGGCCTCAGATGTGAATTGTATCAATTGGGTTATCTACAATTCACCAGGTCATAATTTCGACAAGTTATGGAAAATTCTTGATTAATTATTTTTATGACCATAATTAATAATTCTTAATTGAATTATTATAAACCCGACACAGTGAAGAATCCTTTTCTATGTTTGTGTACAAACCTTCTTTCCTCCAGACGCAGAGGATGTCCCCTTGTCACAGTCACAGTCCTGGGGATAAATAGATGATGGGAGAGATCTCTGTACTGACCCCTGATATATTTATACATAGTTATTAGATCTCCCCTCAGTCGTCTTTTTTCTAAAGTGAATAACCCTAATTTTGATAACCTTTCAGGGTACTGTAGATCCCTCATTCCAGTTATTACTTTAGTTGCCCTCCTCTGAACCCTCTCCAGCTCTGCTATGTCTGTCTTGTTCACAGGAGCCCAGAACTGTACACTGTACTCCATGTGTGGTCTGACTAGTGATTTGTAAAGTGGTAGGACTATGTTCTCATCACGGGCGTCTATGCCCCTTTGATGCAACCCATTATCTTATTGGCCTTGGCAGTAGCTGCCTGACACTGGTTTTTGCAGCTTAATTTGCTGTTTATTAAAATTCCTAGATCCTTTCCATGTCAGTGTTACCGAGTGTTTTACCATTTAATATGTACGGGTGACTTGCATTATTCCTTCCCATGTGCATAACTTTACATTTGTCAGTGTTAAACCTCATTTTTCTGCCCAAGCCTCCAATCTATCCAGATCCCTCTGTAGCAGAAAACTGTCCTCTTCAGTGTTAATTACTTTACACAGTTTAGTGTCATCTGCAAAAATAGATATTTTACTGTGCAGGCCTTCTACAAGATCATTAATAAATATATTGAAGAGAATAGGGCCCAATATTGACCCCTGAGGTACCCCACTAGTTACAGTGACCCAATCTGAGTATGTACCGTTAATAACCACATTCTGTTTTCTGTCACTCAGCCAGTTACTTACCCACATACAGACATTTTCTCCCAGTCCGAGCATCCTCATTTTATATACTAACCTTTTATGAGGTACGGTGTCAAATGCTTTGGAGAAGTCCAGATATACGACATCCATTGATTCGCCGCTGTCAAGTCTAGAACTTACCTCCTCATAGAAGCTGATTAAATTTGTTTGGCATGACCGATCCCTCATGAAGCCATGCTGATATGGTGTTATTTGCTTATTTTCATTGAGATACTCCAAAATAGCATCTCTTAGAAACCCTTCAAACAGTTTACCAACAATAGATGTTAAACTTACCGGCCTATAATTTCCAGGCTCTGTTTTTGGACCCTTTTTGAATATTGGCACCACATTTGCTATGCGCCAATCCTGTGGAACATTCCCTGTTATTATAGAGTCTGTAAATATCAGAAATAATGGTCTGGCTATGACATCACTTAATTCCCTTAGGATACGGGGTGTATGCCATCCGGTCCTGGCGATTTGTCTATTTTAATCTTTTTAAGTCGCTGTTGTACTTCTTCCTGGGTCAGACAGGGCACTTTTAATGGGGGATTTACTTTTACATTCTGCATTTCATCTGACAGTTTATTTTCCTCAGTGAATATAGTGGAGAAAAAAATATTTAATAGTTTTGCTTTATCCTCGTCGCTCTCTGCAACACCCCCCTCATTGCTATGTAGAGGGCCGACTCCTTCAGATTTATATTTTTTACTATTTATATAATTGAAGAACATTTTAGGGTTAGTTTTACTCTCTTTGGCAATTAATCTCTCGTTCTCTAGTTTGGCAAATTTTATTAGTTTTTTACATATTCTATTTTTTTCCTTATAGTTTATCAGTGCTTCCTGACTCCCCTCCTGTTTTAGCGATTTATATGCTTTCTTTTTGTCATTTATTGTTCTGAAGGTAATTCTGGATTCTTCCTCAGCTTCTGGAATTTCTGCTTCAGGGTCGGCCTGGCAGTGCCCTAGAGATGAGCGAACACCTGGATGTTCGGGTTCGAGAAGTTCGGTCAAACTTCCCGAAAATGTTCGTGTTCGGGATCCGAACTCGACCCGAACTTTATCCCGAACCCGAACCCCTTTGAAGTCAATAGGGACACGAACTTTTAGGCACTAAAAAGGCTGTAAAATAGTCCAGGAACGGGCTAGAGGGCTGCCAAAGGCAGCACCATGTAGGTAAATCACCTGCAAACAAATGTGGATAGGGAAATGAATTAAAATAAAATAAAATAAATAAAATTTAACCAATATCAATTGGAGAGAGGTCCCACTGCAAGGAATCATGCGTCATATCACCCACCACTGGAAAAGGCCACTTTCAGTTATTTCGGCCCCAGCACCCAGACAGAGGAGAGAGGTCCCACAGCAAGGAATCATGCGTCATATCAACCACCAACTGAGAAGGCCACTCTCAGTTATTTCGGCCCCACCACCCAGACAGAGGAGAGAGGTCCCACAGCAAGGAATCATGCGTCATATCAACCACCACCGGAGAAGGCCACTTTCAGTTATTTTGGCCCCACCACCGAGACAGAGGAGAGAGGTCCCACAGCAAGGAATCATGCGTCATATCAACCACCACAGGAGAAGCCACTCTCAGTTATTTCGGCCCAGCACCCAGACAGAGGAGAGAGGTCCCACAGCAAGGAATCATGCGTCATATCAACCACCACCGGAGAAGGCCACTCTCAGTTATTTCGGCCCCACCACCCAGACAGAGGAGAGAGGTCCCACAGCAAGGAATCATGCGTCACATCAACCACCACCGGAGAAGGCCACTCTCAGTTATTTCGGCCCAGCACCCAGACAGATGAGAGAGGTCCTACAGCAAGGAATCATGCGTCATATCAACCACCACCGGAGAAGGCCACTCTCAGTTATTTTAGCCCTACCACCCAGACAGAGGAGAGAGGTCCCACAGCAAGGAATCATGCGTCATATCAACCACCACCGGAGAAGGCCACTCTCAGTTATTTCGGCCGCACAACCCAGACAGAGGAGAGAGGTCCCACAGCAAGGAATCATGCGTCATATCAACCACCACCGGAGAAGGCCACTCTCAGTTATTTCGGCCCAGCACCCAGACAGAGGAGAGAGGTCCCACAGCAAGGAATCATGTGTTATATCAACCACCACCGGCGAAGGCCACTCTCAGTTATTTCGGCCCACCACCCAGACAAAGGAGAGAAGTCCCACAGCAAGGAATCATGCATCATATCACCCACCACTGGAGAAGGCCACTCTCAGTTATTTCGGCCCAGCACCCAGACAGAGGAGAGAGGTCCCACATTAAGGAATCATGCGTCATATCACCCACCACCGGAGAAGGCCACTCTCAGTTATTTCGGCCCCACGACCCAGACAGAGGAGAGAGGTCCCACAGCAAGGAATCATGCGTCATATCAACCACCACCGGAGAAGGCCACTCTCAGTTATTTCGGCCCAGCACCCAGACAGAGGAGAGAGGTCCCACAGCAAGGAATCATGCGTCATATCAACCACCACCGGAGAAGGCCACTCTCAGTTATTTCGGCCCCACCACCGAGACAGAGGAGAGAGGTCCCACAGCAAGGAATCATGCGTCACATCAACCACCACCGGAGAAGGCCACTCTCAGTTATTTCGGCCCAGCACCCAGATAGAGGAGAGAGGTCCCACAGCAAGGAATCATGCGTCATATCAACCACCACCGGAGAAGGCCACTCTCAGTTATTTCGGCCCAGCACCCAGACAGAGGAGAGAGGTCCCACAGCAAGGAATCATGCGTCATATCAACCACCACCGGAGAAGGCCACTCTCATTTATTTCGGCCCCACCACCCAGACAGAGGAGAAAGGTCCCACAGCAAGGAATCATGCGTCATATCAACCACCACCGGAGAAGGCCACTCTCAGTTATTTCTGCCCAGCACCCAGACAGAGGAGAGAGGTCCTACAGCAAGGAATCATGGTCATATATCCTTCCACCGGAGAATGTCACTCTCAGTTATTTCGGCCCCACCACCCAGACAGAGGAGAGAGGTCCCACAGCAAGGAATCATGCGTCATATCAACCACCACCGGAGAAGGCCACTCTCAGTTATTTCGGCCACACCACCCAGACAGAGGAGAGAGGTCCCACAGCAAAGAATCATGCGTCATATCAACCACCACCGGAGAAGGCCACTCTCAGTTATTTCGGCCCCACCACCCAGACAGAGGAGAGAGGTCCCACAGCAAAGAATCATGCGTCATATCAACCATCACCGGAGAAGGCCACTCTCAGTTATTTCGGCCCAGCACCCAGACAGAGGAGAGAGGTCCCACAGCAAGGAATCATGCGTCATATCAATTGGCTGTCTTGGAGAAGTAGTGGCGGCTGGGATCAATATACTGTGGGACAGCCATGGACATCAGCTGTTTGAAGCTGTCTGTGTCCACCAGCCTGAATGACAGCATTTCAAAGGCCAGTAGTTTAGAAATGCTGGCATTCAAGCCCAGGGCTCGAGGGTGGCTAGGTGGGAATTTACACTTTCTCTCCAAGGTTTGTGAGATGGAGAGCTGAACGCTGCCGTGTGACATGGTGGAGATGCTTAGTGACGCAGGTGGTGGTGTCGGTGGCACATCCTCTGTTTGGTAGGTGGCAGGTGCCAACGTTCCTTCCGAGGCGGAGGAAGAGGCCGAGGCAGCAGCAGAAGAGGGAGCAGGGGGAGCCAGAGTGAGTTCCTTGCTTTTAAGGTGTTTACTCCACTGCAGTTCATGCTTTGCATGTAGATGCCTGGTCATGCAGGTTGTGCTAAGGTTCAGAACGTTAATGCCTCACTTCAGGATCTGATGGCACAGCGTGCAAACCACTCGGATCTTGTCGTCAGCACATTGTTTAAAGAAGTGCCATGCCAGGGACCTCCTTAAAGCTGCCTTTGGGGTGCTCGGTCCCTGGTGGCGGTGGCCAGTAGCAGGCGAACTCTCTTGGCGGCGGCTGGTCTGCTTTTGCCCCCTGCTCCCTCTTTTGCTATGCTGTTGGCTCGGTCTCACCACTGCCTCTTCTTCTGAACTATGAAAGTCAGTGGCACGACCTTAATTCCATGTGGGGTCTAGGACCTCATCGTCCCCTGCATCGTCTTCCACACAGTCTTCCTCACTGACCTCCTGTTCGGTCTGCACACTGCAGAAAGACGCAGCAGTTGGCACCTGTGTTTCGTTATCATCTGAGACGTGCGGACTCCGATGAGGTGGTATTCCCATGTCCTCATCATCAGGAAACATCAGTGGTTGTGCATCAGTGCATTCTATGTCTTCCACCACTGGGGAAGGGCTAGGTGGATTTCCTTGGGAAACCCTGCCAGCAGAGTCTTCAAACAGCATAAGAGACTGCTGCATAACTTGAGGCTCTGACAGTTTCCCTGATATGCATGGGGGTGATGTGACAGACTGATGGGCTTGGTTTTCAGGTGCCAACTGTGCGCTTTCAACAGAAGACTGGGTGGGAGATAATGTTGTGAACATGCTGGATCCACTGTCGGCCACCCAATTGACTAGCGCCTGTACCTGCTCAGGCCTTACCATCTTTAGAACGGCATTGGACCCCACCAAATATTGCTGTAAATTCTGGCGGCTACGGGAACCTGAGGTAGTTGGTTCACTAGGACGTGTGGCTGTGGCAGAATGGCCACGTCCTCTCCCAGCACCAGAGGGTACACTAACACCACCACGACCGCGTCCGCGTCCCTTACTAGATGTTTTCCTCATTGTTACCGTTCACCAAGCACCATAATCAGGAAAAAAATATTTGGCCCAATGTATTGATTTCAAATTCAGGCCTTTTTTTATAGGCACCTAACACTATCTGCCTATTTGTTTATGTAGCGTATTACACTAATCCAGGCACAGCAGTAACCACTGATTTAGGGGAATATCTCTTTTAGGGCTAGTATTTTGGCCCTGGATGAAAGGTATCCTTTTATGGACAGATTTACACTTGGCCTGCAACAGCTGGGACACCAGATTCAGGGTATTGCTATTTTGGCAAATTAATTTCACCTCCGAACAAAATAAATGTTTTGGCGGACACTATTAAACCTGGCCTGCAACAGCTGGGACACCAGATTCAGGGTATTGCTATTTTGGCAAGTGAATTACACCCCAGAACAAAATATATGTTTTGGCGGACACTATGAAACCTGGCCTGCAACAGCTGGGACACCAGATTCAGGGTATTGCTATTTTGGCAAATTAATTTCACCCCAGAACAAAATATATGTTTTGGCAGACACTATGAGACCTGGCCTGCAACAGCTGGAACACCAGATTCAGGATATTGCTATTTTGGCAGATTAATTTAACCCCAGAATAAAATATATGTTTTGGCGGACACTATGAAACCTGGCCTGCAACAGCTGGGAAAACAGATTCAGGGTATTGCTATTTTGGCAGATTAATTTCACCCCAGAACAAAATATATGTTTTGGCGGACAGTATGAAACCTGGCCTACAACAGCTGGGACACCAGATTCAGGGTATTGCTATTTTGGCAGACTAATTTCACCCCAGAACAAATTATATGTTTTGGCGGACAGTATGAAACCTGGCCTACAACAGCTGGGACACCAGATTCAGGGTATTGCTATTTTGGCAGATTTATTTCACCCCAGAACAAAAAATATGTTTTGGCGGACACTATGAAACCTGGCCTGCAACAGCTGGGACACCAGATTCAGGGTATTGCTATTTTGGCAAATTCATTTCACCCCAGAACAAAATATATGTTTTGGTGGACACTATGAAACCTGGCCTGCAACAGCTGTGACACCAGATTCAGGGTATTGCTATTTTGGCAGATTAATTTCACCCCAGAACAAAATATATGTTTTGGCGGACACTATGAAACCTGGCCTGCAACAGCTGGGACACCAGATTCAGGGTATTGCTATTTTGGCAGATTAATTTCACCCCAGAACAAAATACATGTTTTGGCGGACACTATTATCCTTTGCCAGACAGCAGACAGTATTATACTTGCTAGCCAAAGCTGGAACACCAGATTTAGGGGATTGGTATTGGGGCAATTGTATTTAACCCCTTAATAAAATATAGAAATTGCTATCCTGAGTTTCTAGGGGTGACAATTTGCACAGCCAAGCCCCTGATGTAGGATATAGCAAAAAAAAAAAAAACTAGTATTGATGGATTGATGGACTTGGTGGCAGCTTCTTCTGGTGCACCACAAGTCACAAAATGGCCGCCGATCAACCCAGAAAATAAGTGACAGAAAATAAGTGACAGAAAAACGCTCTGTGCAGCCTCAAAACCAATTAGCAAGTAACTAGCAGAAGTTCAATCATTCACAGCTGTAGATCGATCCGTTCATTAGGTGCTGTTGCTGACTTTACCCTGCCTAATCTCGCCCTGACAGAAGCTGCGTCCTCTCCCTACACTAATCAGAGCAGTGTGACGTGCGGTGCTACGTGACTCCAGCTTAAATAGAGGCTGGGTCACATGCTGCACTTGACCAATCACAGCCATGCCATTAGTAGGCATGGCTGTGATGGGCTCTTAGGGCAAGAAGTAAAACGCTAGCCGATTGGCTGCTGTGCAGCCCTTCAGAAAGCTGGAAGTAATCGACGAACAACGAACCCGAACCCGAACTTTTTTGAAAACGATGCTCGAACTGTTCGCTCAACACTACCTGGCACCCATCAGTCAACCAGTTAAAACTCACTGCCTGGAATTTGAACGATCCATCCTGAAGTCTAAGGGGTTTTCGGATGCCGTCTTTAATACTTTCCTTTCCAGCAGAAAACAGGTCACGTCTAACATCTACTTTGGGACGTGGAAGACCTTTCTTCTTTTTACCAAGAACTCCTGGAATCCTACCTTACCGCCAGATACTAAGGTAATCTTGGACTTTTTGCAGAGAGGCCTTGACAAAGGGCTCCGGGTTAGCACCGTCAACGTCCAGATAGCAGCTCTTAGTGCCTTTATGGAGGTCAGGCTGGTGGAGCTAGATTTGGCTAAGAGGTTCATTAAGGGGGCTAGTAGACTACATCCCATTCATAGATCCATGATTCCTCTTTGGGATCTTAACCTGGTCCTCACTGTCCGAATGGATCATCCCTTTGAGAATCTTGACAAAATCTCTCTCAGGCTCTTATCTCTAAAAACAGCCTTTCTTATAGGCATCACTTCTGCCAGGAGAATTGGTGAAATTCAGGTCCTATCCTGCAGGCCTCCTTATCTAAGCATTTTAGATGACAGAATCATACTAAGGCATGAGCCCTCTTTCTTACCAAAAGTGTTCTCAAAATTTTACTGTCAGCCGGAAATCTCGTTACCTACATTTTGCGCCCAGGCAAAATCATCAAAGGAGAAGAGATTTCATCACCTGGATGTGAGTAGGTGTGTGTTGGCATATCTGGACGCTACAAAAGACCTAAGAAAATCAGACCGTCTTCTGATCCAGTACGCAGGACAAAACAGTGGGCAAAGTGCTTCAAAAACCGCCATTGCTCGCTGGATTAAAATGAATATCAGCATGATGTATATGGATAAAGGACTTTCTCCTCGGGCTGAGTTAAAAGCTCATTCTACAAAAGCAGTGTCGACCTCCTGGACAGAAAATGCCTTGTCATCATTATCTCAGATCTGCCAGGCTGCAACCTGGTCTAGTCCATCTACCTTTTTCAATCATTATAGGCTGGACGTTCAGTCCAACAGGGACTTGTCGCTCAGGCGGAAAGTCCTGTCCTCAGCTGTCCCTCCATAGCCTGATTCCTTTGCTATTCCTCCTGCTTAGGGCCATTGGGGACGCATGACGGAAAAGATGATAATTACTCTTACCGGTAATTGGATTTTCCATGTAGCCTCCACAACGGCACTGAGTTTATTTCCCACCCTGATAATTTTCATCTTTTCGTAATTGTACTAATGTATGATGAAATTTTTTTCTCTCCCAAAAATAAAGTTTGTTTTTCTCCAGCATCATACTAAGTGCTTAGGTACTTACTAGAGAAGCAAAAGGGGAGGAGGCTTTTAAACTTGTGTTCTCTACGCTGTTTCCTGTCCCTAGGGAGGGGTGAGCTCCTGCTTATTGCCGTTGTGGCTACACGGAAAATACGAATACCGGTAAGAGCAAATATCATCTTTTAGAAAATATAAACGGTAATTATAGAAACCTTAGATTCACCTCCATTATTAGTAACACTAATGTGCAATTCTTGGACCTCAATGTAAGGGTAGAGGAACAAAATTAATATGTTATACTTAACTAAAGCCGGTGATGAAAAATAGCTTTATTTTATTTTCTAGTTGCCACTTGCCTAGATGGTTGACAAATATCCCTAAGAGTCAGTTTAGAAGATTGAAACGTAATTGCACTTATGACAGACAATTTGAAGAAGAGGCCAAACCCAAAGACCTAAAACAACACTTTTGGACAAACAATATCCTCTGCATCTATTGGAAGAATCACTAAATAAGGTCAGGGAGATGAAAAGAGAAGATTTCTTTATAGCTAATAGAGATGAGCGAACTTTTAAAAAGTTTGGCGCTCGGGTTATGGTAATCACCAGCATCCCATTATGGATTCCACTACCGCGGACTATCCCGGCATATGGAATCCATAAGGGGCGGCTTCCACGAACCCGAACTGTTGAACAGCCGAAGGACCTGGGGTGACGTCACCGCCATGTGATCAGTGCAGGACGTGGCTCAGCACGGATCAAATCCAGTGCTGAGCCACACATCTGTGCTCTTCTGACACAGGTGAAAAACGGGGACTGTTACCATCTATTAACTAATCTCTGATCCAGGGAATATCAACTTCAAATACCTGCTATATGTCTACATCAGAACGCACACCTGCTGTTTATGGTTATATCAAACTTGGACAAAATTCGATCATACTATCTATTTGATCAATTATATATATAAGGTTCAAGTGTGCCAAAGGTCCTATATAGGACTTTTTACAATATACGGTATACAACCAGTGTTTAGCGAATATTCGAATAACGAATTTTTATTGCGAATATCGCAACTTCGATAATTCGCGAATATAGCGGTATATATTCACTATTTCGAATATTTTTTATTTTTTTTAGCTGTTAATCCTTGTTGCTTTCTGGCTGGTCTTCCCACTTCCCAAAAGCTGTTCTTACCTGTCCGGAGGATTCCTGGCTTCCTGCCAGCTCCAGTTAATGCACGTTGCAGCTTCTGCCGACTTCCGTGTGCATGGAGCGTTCCCATCCCATTGGGAACGCATCCATCCTAAAATGTACTGTCGGATGTGGGAATCACGATCTCACAAATTTGATTAAGTTGTAGTCGCAATGTGATTAATATAACCTGAATTATTCGCATTGCTCAATTCGCAATGCGATTATATGTTCGCTGGTCGTTGCTAGAATATAACGAAGATTGACAGTATAGCTATATTCGTGATTTTCATTATATTCTAGCAATACAACCATTAGGAACCCAGCTTTAAATTGAATTCGCAATCGAGTATATAGTCAAGATTGCGAATTAGACTTAGAGCTGAGTTCCTAATGGTTGTATTGCTAAAATATAAAGAAGATTGAGAATATAGTGCTATATTCGTGATATTCGCTATCTTCACAATTCTAGCAATACAAGTTACAACCATTAGGAACTCAGCTCTAAGTTTAATTCGCGATGCTAATATAAATTTGCGTAACATTCGCAATATATAGAATAATGACTAAATATTCGATTTCGACAGATATATGACGAATATTCAATCGAATATTCGCGAAATATCGCAAATCGAATATGGCATCTCCCTCTCCTCACTATATACAACGGGGTCATGCATGCATGTTGACTGGTTGATATGAATGGGTTTACCTATATTTGGTAGCAACAATGTTTTATCTGTTTTTTAACCATTTGTGTTTCTACGTGTCAATTTTAGGTATTGAGCGATGTACAGAATTTTTGCTTTTTAATTTTTATTTTTGCTATTTTATAGTATTTTATATTTTTGGATAATTAAATTGTCTTTAAACTTACCTCTGATAGTGAGTGCCCCCATTCATTTATCCAAATGAAATGTCAGCCTGCAGGCTATGAATTAACCTCTTCCTGCCTTGACTGTGGCAGAAAGGGGTTAATTCACTTAAAAAAGTTAAAATAAATAATTAAAAACTATAAAAATACAAATTAAAAGATATGCCAATAGTTACTAGACTAAGTACACACCCATAAAAATTTTCCGCCCTTTTTCGCTCATAAAAATAAAATATAAAATATATATTTATTATATTTATTAGTTTTAGCAATATATAGTGGAATTTGTATGTGTAAAATATACAAACATACACACATTTGTTTATTTTGAAAATCTAGATATTTGTTTTAGCTATATTTTGTATAGCAGCTTTTTTTTTGTATAAAATATACAAATGCACATAAAAATAAAAAATAAAAACACCTTAAAATGTCCAAATTTCCCAAAGAAGAATACCTTTGGCGAATAACATAAAAAAAGTCACTTTGAAGGGGCTTGTAGCGTTTTGGCACTATACAAAATGTTCTTGCAGTATGGTGCTATAGAACCAGCAATAGAAATATAGGCTGCCAAAATCCAAAATGCGCTCTAGTCTTTTGAAGTTTTGTGGCGGGCCCAGCTAGTAGATAAATTACATAAATAGTAGTGATGAGCAAGCACCAAAGTGTTTGGGTACTCGGTCCGAACTCATAGCGATATTCGTGCGCTTGGCTGAGCACCCGAGTATAATGGAAGTTAATGGGAGACAACGGGCACCCCCTGCTTGGATGAGGGGAGGATGCCTGGTTTATTGGAAAAGGTCAGAAAGTGACAGAAACTCCACCGAAATTGATTTGGAACAGCATGGGGACCATGTCTGGGTGCATCTTGGACTCCAATGTAGATGCTGGGAACCATATTGTCCCAGTTGTACGCCACTTTTACATAGCGACAAAATCAAGAGGTAAAATTGTTAGGAAACATTCTTTCCTGTATATTCAATTGTATATACAGTGCAAATGCTGCCAAAAATTACAAGGAAGAAGTACTCTGATACAGCCTTTATATCACATAAAGGAGGGCCTCATTCCCATGGTGCTGCAATTGTTCAGGTACACTGCTGCACTCATAAAGCCTATGCGCTAAGTGAAAGGGCTGGCAAAAATTACAAGGAACCAGCAATCCAATACACCCTTTATTACACATAAAGGAGGGCATCATACACACCCTTGAAAAATAATCATTGATGGCCTACTGGTGAGCCTCAAAAACATTTGGAGCAAGGGCGTGCTGGTTACACTCTAAAACATTATAGTTGAGGGCCTGAAGGTGAGCAGACCCTTTAAAAATTGTAGTGAGGGCCTGAAGGTGAGCGTAACCCCATAAAACAATGCAGTGGTGGCCTACAGGTGAGAAGATCGTATAAAGCATTGGAGGTGAGGGACTGAAGGTTAGTGTTGAGCGCGAATATTCGAAAAGCGAATTTTTTAGCGAATATCGGCACTCGCTACTCGCGAATATTTCGAATATAGCGCTATAAATTCGCTATTTCGAATATTCGTTTTTTTTTTTTTTTTTTAGTTATATTTTTTTCTTCCCACTTCCCAAAAGTAGTTCTTACCTGTCATGAGGATTCCTGGCTTCCTGGCTGCTCCAGTCAGTGCCCGCTGTCGCTTCGTCGATTTCCGAGCCATGGAGCGCCCCTTCCATGGGAAAATCTTATATACTGTAATGACTAGTCGGATTTGAGAATTACGTTGAAATGCAATGCGATAATTCAGTTATATTAATCGCATTGCGATTTCAACTTAGAGATGGGTTTATATGGGTCAGCTTGCAGAATTAACGAGTTAACGAATATGGAATATAGCAGCAGTGCTAGTTGAAATCGCAATGCGATTAATTTAACTTAAAGTATTCGCATTGCGATTTCAACTTAGCACTGCTAGTGCATAGCTATATATTCCATAATGGAATATATAGCTATGCACTAGCAGTGCTAAGTTGAAATCGCAATGCGAATACTTTAAGTTAAATTAATCGCATTGCGATTTCAACTTAGCACTGCTGCTATATTCCATATTCGTTAACTTCGTAATTCTAGCAAGCTGACCCATTATAAACCCATCTCTAAGTTGAAATCGCAATGCGATTAATATAACTTGAATTAATCGCATTGCGATTTCAACGTAATTCCTCAAATCCGACAGTACATTTTAGTATATGGAGACGCTCCCATGGTGATGGGGACGCTCCATGAGCACAGAAGTTATGGTTGGCTTGGTAGAATTAGCGAGGATGACGAATATGACGAATGTATTCGCTATATTCCTCAAAACGAAGATAACGAAGTATTCTACATCTTCGCTTTAGCTACCTATTCGTCAACTTCGCTAATTCGAGCAATCATCATCATTCATCAAATAGGAAGGTTGACTTATTAGAGAGTTGTAGTAATTCGCTATGCGATTTTTTTTTTTAATACAATAATTATATTACTTGATATGATAATATTATTATAAGTATTCTATTTATTAAAAAAAAAATCGCATAGCGTAATTTAACACAGCTGTCTCTATAGTCAACCTTCCTATTTGATTGTTAGAATTAGCGAGGTTGACTAATATGACGAATGTATTCGTCATATTCTCAAAACGAAGATAACGAGTATTTCTACATCTTCGTTTAGCTAACTCATTCGTCAACTTCGCTACTTCTAGCATCAAACAGGAAGGTTGACTATAGAGACAGTTGTGAAGATTCGCTATGCGATTTTTTTTTTTAATACAATAATTATATTACTTGATATGATAATATTATTATAAGTATTCTATTTATTAAAAAAAAAAAATCGCATAGCGAATTTAACACAGTTGTCTCATTAGTCAACCTTCCTATTTGATTGCTAGAATTAGCGAAGTTGACGAATAGGTTGCTAAAACGAAGATGTAGAATACTCGCTATCTTCGTTTTGAGGAATATGACGAATACATTCGTCATATTCGTCATCCTCGCTAATTCTAGATATGAAACCAATAGGAAAGTAGCCTTAAGTACAAATCGCAATATGCGATTATTTAAATCGCATTTTAATCGCGATAACTAGAAAATGATTTAATATTCGATTTCGACGAATATGAAACGAATATTCATTCGAATATTCGCGAATTTCGTCGAAATCGAATATGGCACCTGCCGCTCATCACTACTGAAGGTGAGCGAACCCTATAAAACATTGCAGTGATGGCCTACAGGTGAGCAGACCATATTAAGCATTGGAGGTGAAGGACTGAAGCCTGAACAAAACCCATAAAACATTGCAGTGATGGCCTACAGGTGAGCAGACCGTATAAAGCATTGGAGGTGAGGGACTGAAGGCGAGTACACCCCATAAAAGATTGCAGTGATGGGCTACAGGTGAGCAGCCGGTATAAAGTATTTTAGGCGAGGGACTGAAGGTGAGCAAACCCCATAAAACATTGCAGTGATGGCCTACAGATGAGCAGACCGTATAAAGCATTGGAGGTGAGGGCCTGAAGCCGAGCGAACCCTACAAAACATTGTACTGAGGGCATATATATTCAAACATATACCCTTTTTTTTTGCAGTGAAAAGGGGCATCTGAATCTGGTGGATTGAGTACATTATAAATAGTTGAGCAAACACCTGGATGTTCGGGTTCGAGAAGTTCGGCCGAACTTCACGAAAATGTTCGGGTTCGGGATCCGAACTCTACCCGAACTTGACCCCAAATCCGAACCCCATTAAAGTTAAAGGGGACCCTAACTTTTGGGCACTAAAAAGGCTGCAAAATAGCCCAGGAAAGGGCTATAGGGCTGCAAAAGGCAGCAACATGTAGGCAAATCCCCTGCAAACAAATGTGGATAGGGAAATAACTTAAAATAAAAGAAATAAAAATTAACCAATATCAATTGGCAACTTGGAGGAGTAGGTGGAATAGGAGGTTGGGGTGGATTCAGGTGGTAATGCTATGGGAGTTGAAGTTCTCATCACAGCCAAAAAGAATTCATGTCTGCCTGCAGTGCCAAAGGCCTCATTCACAGACTCAGGCCAATGGCAACCATACATGGGAGATGAAGTTGTCATTACAGCCAAGAAGGAATCATGTCTGTCTGCAGGGCCACAGACCTTATTCAAACATTCAGGCCCATGGGACCCACAAAGAGGAGAGTTAAAATCATGCCAAGACAGTATTGATTTCACCCAGCAATACCACAGGCCTCATTCACAGATTCAGACCCATGGCACCCACAAAGAGGAGAGTTACAATCATGCCAAATCAGAATTGATTTCACCCAGCAGTGCCACAGACCCCCTGGCACCCAGAAGAGAAAGGTCCCATAGCAGCAAAAGAGGCATTATGTTACCCACCAATGGAACAGGCCACTTTCAGTAATTTAAGCCCCAGCACCCAGACAGAGGAGATAGGTCCCATAGCAGCAAAACAGGCATCATGTTACCCACTAATGGAACAGGCAACTTTCAATTATTTAGGCCCCAGCACCCAGACAGAGGAGAGAGGTCCCATAGCAGCAAAACAGGCATCATGTTACCCACCAATGGAACAGGCCACTTTCAGTTATTTAGGCCCCTTACACCCAGACAGGTGAGAGATCATTTGACAGCAAAAGAGGTTAATGTCACGCACCAAAGCAGCAGGCGATTAGCTGAAATGTAGGATCCTGGCACCCAGACAGAGAAGAGGTTCATTCAACTTAGTGTTGCCCCCAAAAAATGGTACAAATAAAAAAAGAGGATTCAATAAAGAAGTGCCCTGGAGTACAAGAATGTATGGTTGAGGGCGAGGCAGTTCAGACAATACAGTGGCCGCAGGGCAGGCCAGCACCTCCAAGGCATAAAAGGCTAGCTCTGGCCATGTGGACAATTTGGAGACCCAGAAGTTGAATGACCATCAGTCAGTACGTGGAGGCGTTTGCACACGTACTGTTCCACCATGTTGTTGAAATGCAGACTCCTGCTAATACGTTCCCTGTCAGCTGGTGGTGCAGTTAGCTGTGGCTTGCTTTCATAGTGCCTACTAGTAGCCATCTGGCTCCAGGAAGAGTACACAGTGGGCTCAGCATGCATGTTGGTACCTGCCTCCCTGGATCTAATGGAGGCTGTTATAGCACCAGAAATGGTTAATAGGCACGGTGGATCCTAGCATGCATGCTGGGCCTGCACTCCCTGGATATTATGGGGCTGTCATGGCCCATAACAGGTAGGATTTAGCGTTAGGACCACTCACGAGGGGGCCTTGGCGTGGCGAGTGGCTTATTACCTTTTGATCAAAATGTACACTAACAACCTCTTACAGCTTCTATCATAGAGGCAGGGCAGAGTTCTGGTTGCAGAGTGCTGTTAAATTTTTTAGTTTGTATGTATATGTGCACAGTTACGTGCACCTGCATACATGGACGTGCTGACTGACCCCCCTTTTGTGTCCCAGTTAGCTGTGGCAAAACTTTTCCACATATCGGACATGCTAACCCTGCCTTCAGAGGAGCTGGTCGTGACATAGCTGCGTTGGCGACCCCTTGCTCCTCCTCTGCCTTCGCCTTATGCTTCCACTTTTCCCCGTGTCAGTTGGCGCTCTGTACTCGCTACATTTTCCTATCACGCTCCAGTGTGGGAATTAAGGTGGGCACGTTGTATTTGTACCGGGATCCAGCAGGGCGGCCACCCAATAGTCAGCACATGTTAAAATGTGGGAAACTCTGCTGTTGTTGCGCAGGCACTGCAGCATGTAGTCGCTCATGTGTGCCAGGCTGCCCAGAGTAAGGACAAGCTGTCCTCTGTGGGATGCGTATCGTCCTCCATTTTCCCACAGCCACGCACCAGTAATGGGCCCGAGCTGCGTTGGATGCCACCCCGCTGAGAACATCCTTCATCCTCATCCTCCTCCACATCCTCGTCCTCCTCATCCTCCAGTAGTGGGCCCTGGCTGGCCAAATTTATACCAGGCCTCTGCTGTTGCAAAATACTCTCTCTGAGCCACTTCTAAAAGACTGTCCTGAAAATTTTAGAAATGACCCCTCTTCCTCCTCCTCCTGGGCCACATCCTCTTCCATCATCACCCTAAGTGTTTTCTCAAGGAGACATAGAAGTGGTATTGTAATGCTGATAACGGCGTCATCGCCACTGGCCATGTTGGTGGAGTACCCGAAACAGGTCTCGCATGGAGGGCCAGTCATTGGTGGTGAAGTGGTGCTGTTTCGCAGTGTGACTCACCCAGCGGCACCCAGCGGCAGGATGAGAACGCCGGAAGCGTGCACAGATGGCCCGCACTTTATGCAGAAGCTGTTGTTGGGGTTGTTGTGAATGAATTTCTGCACCAACAAATTCAGCACATGCACCAGGCAACGGATATGCGTCAAAACGGCTAGTCCCAGAGCTGCGACGAGATTTCGCCCATTATCGCACACCACCAAGCCGGGCTTGAGGCTCACTGGCAGCAACCACTCATTGGTCTGTTCTTCTTTGCCCCTCCAGAGCTCCTGTGCGGTGTGGGGTTTGTCCCCCAAACACATGAGCTTTAAAACCACCTGCTGACGTTTACCCCTGGCTGTGCTGAAGTTGGTGGTGAAGGTCTTTCGCTGACCAGAGGAGGAGGTGGTAGAAGAGGACGAGGAGGAAGCGCAGTAGGAGAAGGAGGCAACAGGAGGAAAAGAATAATGCCCTTCGATCCTCGGTGGTGGAAGGACATGCGCCAAATCGCTATCCGCCTCGGGTCCAGCCGCCACCTTGAGGCTAACCGGCAGCAACTACTCATCGGTCTGTTGTTCTATACCCTGCCACAACTCCTGCGCGGTGTGGGGCAGAACCCAAACACATAAGTTTCAGAACGGCCTGCATACGTCCGGAACCTAGAGCCCTGGACATCCCTGCTTCACCCTGGATCTAACAGGGCAGAGACCACCTGCTCACCCAGGGACACGGATCAGCAGGAGTCTCCCGAGGCCCCTCTGCAGCCGGGTCCCTGACAGTGTGAACCCCAGTACCGCAGGAGAGTATACAACCAAACACTCTTACCTGCCGCACCGCAGAAGATAAAGCGGATCCAAGAACTCCCGACCTCCCATGCGGACAACTGACGCATGCGGATGGATCCCAAAGTGGCAGCACACCATCAGGTAGGTACCACACCCCTCCGGGCGGGCAAGCCCTTCCGGAGCGTCACACCGTGTCAACAAACACCAAACATACCCACACCATACTACAGCAACCAGGTGGGGAAGGGATACACAGACACTCACCAGGGAAGGAACAACATAGCAAACAATATAACAAATAAGGGTGGCTCACGCAGACATCAAGGTGGAAACATACAGCCAAATTCCAGCCATGCTCACACCATGACTGGACAAACAAGACTGACCTTCAGGCTCCACACACTGACACTTAAGGAGGCCTGAGGACACACCCACCATACAAAGCAGCCACACTCTTAACCCCGTGCACACCAAACGGGGAAGTGCACAAATATAAACACACGTTGCCAAAGGCAACCACATGCGTTGACAGCGAGCCGCCTAGCACCAAACTCAGGCTGCTCCACTGCCAACAACACAACGTAACAAACACACCTTAACCCCGTGCACACCAAACGGGGGAAGTGCACACATACAAACACAGGTTGCCAAAGGCAACCGCATGCGTTGACAGCGAGCCGCCTAGCACCAAACTCAGGCTGCTCCACTGCCAACAACACAACGGGAAAACCAGACACGCATGCAGAAACAACCGAGTTGCCAGCGGCAACCGCACGTGAGGCCACTATGTAATAGCCCACCACGTGTGGCAACCAGAAACCTAGCCGCTGGAAACCACATGCGGGGCAACGAGTCACGACCATACACATGGTCGTGACAGCCCTGCAATCCCTGGCGGCGTAAGGACGTGCTCCAAACAGCTTTCAGCCTGGGGCCCAGCCGCCACTACATTTAGCCAGTGTACAGTTATTGAGATATAGCGTCCCTGGCCGTGCTTACTGGTCCACGTATCTGTGGTTAGGTGGACCTTGCCACAGATGGCGTTGCACAGTGCACACTTGATTTTATCCGATACTTGGTGGTGCAGGGAAGGCACGGCACTCTTGGAGAAGTAGTGGTGTCTGGGAACGACGTACTGTGGGACAGACACCGCCATCAGCTGTTTGAAGCTGTCCATGTACACCAGCCTGAATGACAGCATTTCAAAGGCCATTAGTTTAGAAATGCTGGCATTCAAGGCCCAAGGCTCGAGGGTGGCAAGGTGGGAAGTTACGCATTCTCTCCAAGGTTTGTGAGATGGAGAGCTGGACGCTGCCGTGTGACATGGTGGAGATGCTTGTTGATGGAGGTGGTGGTGTTGGTGGCGCATCCTCTTTTGCTGGGTGGCAGGTGCCAATGTTCCTCCAGAGGCGGAGGAAGAGGCAGAGGCAGCAGCAGAAGAGGGAGCAGGAGGGGCCTGAGCCTTTTCTTGGTTTTGAAGGTGCTTACTCCACTGCAGCCCTTGTCTCGCATGTAGATGCCTGGTCATGCAGGTTGTGCTAAGGTTCAGAACGTTAATGCCTCGCTTCAAGCTCTGATGGCACAGCGTGCAAACCACTCGGGTCTTGTCGTCAGCACATTGTGTGAAGTAGTGCTATGCCAGGGAATTCCTTGAAGCTGCCTTTGGTGTGCTCGGTCCCTGGTGGCGGTGGCCAGAAGCAGGCAAACTCTCTTGCCGATGGCTGTTCTGCTTTTGCACCCTGCTCCCTCTTCTGCTACGCTGTTGCCTCGGCCTCACCACTGCCTCTTCCTCTGAACTATGAAAGTCAGTGGCACGACCTTCATTCCATGTGGGGTCTAGGACCCCATCGTCCCCTGCATCATCTTCCACACAGTCTTCCTCCCTGACCTCCTGTTCGGTCTGCACACTGCAGAAAGATGCAGCAGTTGGCATCTGTGTTTCATCATCATCAGAGACGTGCTGACTCTGCTGAGGTGGTATTCCCATGTCCTCAACAGGAAACATAAGTGGTTGTGCGTCAGTCCATTCTATGTCTTCCACTGCTGGGGAAGGGCTAGGTGGATGCCCTTGGGAAACCCTGCCAGCAGAGTCTTCAAACAGCATAAGAGACTGCTGCATAACTTGAGGCTCAGACAGATTCTCTGATATGCATGGGGGTGATGTGACAGACTGATGGGCATGGTTTTCAAGGGGCCACCTGTGCACTTTCTGCAGAAGACTGGGTGGGAGATAATGTGAACCTGCTGGATCCTCCGTCGGTCACCCAATCGACTAGCGCCTGTACTTGCTCAGGCCTTACCATCCTTAGACCGGCATTAGGAACGACCAAGTATAGCTGTAGATTCTGACGGCTACTGGGACCTGAGGTATTTGGTTCACTAGGACATGTAGCTGTGGTAGAACGGCCACGTCCTCTTCCAGCATCAGAGGGTCCACTAACACCACCACGACCATGTCCGTGTCCCTTATTAGATGTTTTCCTCATTGTTACCGTTCACTACAATAAGTAAAAACTTATTTGGCCCAATGTATTGAGTTCAAAATAAGGCCATTTTACAGGCACCTAACACTGTCTAGCTATCTATTTATGTACCGTATTACACAAATACAGGCACAGCAGAAATGACTGATTTATGGGAATATCAATTTTAGGCCTAGTATTTAGGCCCTGGCTGAAAGGTATCCTTTACGGACAGAATTACACTTGGAGATGCACAGTAGCGTGTGCAAATATAGAGGATTACGCTTTAAGCAGTTGTATTTAGACACTTAGTGTAATATACCCTTTTATGGACAGAAATACACATGGAGATGCACAGCAGCGTGCGCAAATATAGAGGATTTACTCTTCAGGCCTTGTATTTAGATGCTGACACGCTGAGTGTAATATACCCTATTACGGACAGAATTACACTTGGAGAGGAACAGCTGAAAGCACAGATGTTTAGGATTTATATATTAGGGATTTTATTTAACCCCAGAAAAAAATCTATCCTTTGATGGACAGTATTACACTTGGCCAGCCACAGCTGAAACCACTGTTTTAGGGAATTGATATTTTGGCAATTGAATTTAACCCCCCCAAAAAAATGTATCCTTATGGACAGTATTACACTTGGCCAGCCACAGCTGGAAAACGAGATTTAGCGGATTGGTATTTTTGCAATTGAATTTCACCCTAGAAAAAAAATCTATCCTTTTACAGACAGTATTACACTTGAGCAGCCACAGCTAGAACCCCAAATTTAGGGGATTGGTATTTTGGCAATTGAATTTAACCCCAGAAAAAATATCTATCCTTTGACGGACAGTATTAAACTTTGCCAGCCACAGCTGGAACTCCAGATTTAGGGGATTGGTATTTTGGTAATTTTAATTTCACCCCAGAAAAAAATCTATCCTTTGACGGACAATAATACACTCGGCCAGCCACAGCTGGAACTTGAGATTTAGGGGATTGGTATTTTGGCAATTGAATTTAACCCCAGAAAAAAATCTATCCTTTTACGGACAGTATTACACTTGAACAGCCACAGCTAGAACCCCAGATTTAAGGGATTGGTATTTTGGTAATTGAATTTAACCCCAGAAAAAAATATCTATTCTTTGACCGACAGTATTACACTTGGCCAGCCACAGCTGGAACCCCAGATTTAGGGGACTGGTATTTTGGCAATTGAATTTCACCCCAGAAAAAAATCTATCCTTTGACGGACAGTATTACACTTGGCCAGCCACAGCTGGAACACCAGATTTAGTGGAACCCCAGATTTAGGGGATTGGTATTTTGGCAATTGAATTTCACCCCAGAAAAAATATCTATCCTTTGACTGACAGTATTACACTTGGCCAGCAACAGCTGAAACCACTGATATAGGGTATTGGTATTTTGGCAATTGAAATTCACCCCTTAATAAAATATAGCAATTTCTATCCTGTGTTTCAAGGTGTGACAAAAAGCACAACCCCTGTTGTAGAATATTCCGAAAAAAAGCCTACTATTGAACCCAAAAATGTATGTTGAACTTGGTGGCAGCTCAAAATATGTGCTAGTGCTCCAAAAGATCACAAAATGGCCACCGATCACCCCAGAAAAAAGTGACAGAAAAACGCTCTGGGCATCTAGAAATCTGTGAGCAATGAACTAACAGAAGTTGAATGATTCACAGCTGTAGATCGATCACTTAATTAAGTGGTTTTGCTGAGTCTTCCCTGCCTAATCTCGCCCTAACAGGAGCTGCATCCTATTCCTACACTAATCAGAGCAGAGTGCCGGGCGGTGCTATGTGACTCCAGCTTAAATAGAGGCTGGGTCACATGCTGCACTTGGCCAATCACAGCCATGCCAATAGTAGGCATTGCTATGATGGCCTCTTGGGGCAAGTAGTATGACGCTTGTTGATTGGCTGCTTTGCAGCCTTTCAAAAAGTGCCATAAAATTGCCGAACACCGAACCTGAACATTTACATAAATGTTCGGGTCTGGGTCTGTGTTTCGAACACCCCAAAATTCGGTACAAACGTGAACTATATAGTTCGGGTTCGCTCAACACTAATTATAAAGCTTACATTTAAATTGCGTTTTTGTTCCTCATTAGCTCAGCTTTTCATTGGTGGAGTGGAGAAGTCAGAGGCAATCCAGGTCTTGTTCATTATTATCTGAGTCAACCTGTCAGCATTGTCAGTGGATAAGCGGCACCTCCAAGGCGTAGAGCGCAAGTTCGTGCCACGTGTCCAGCTTGGACACCCAGTAGTTCTAAGTCACTGAGGGATCATTTTGGATGCTGACATGGTCTGCAATGTATTCCTTCACCATCTTCCAAAACTTTTCCCTCCTTGTAGCACTAGGCCGCGATTCAGGGTGAGGTTGCTGGCAGGGTGTCATGAATTTCCCATGCCAATTTCCCCTTTCCCATGCCTTTGAAAGTGTTGCCTTGCCTTTGTTGGAACTACTGTGTGTTCCCCTTGTCTCCCTTCCTCGGTTGCCTAAGGAAGTAGGGACTCTGGTGGCCGCATTGTCAGATGGGAAAATATTGGAGCAATTTGTCAACAAGTACCTTCTGGTATTGCACGGTTTTACTCTTCCTCTCCACCACAGGAATGAGAGATGAGAAGTTCTCTTTGTAGCGGGAGTCGAGAAGGGTGAACACCCAGTAATCTGTGTTACCTAAAATGTGTATAACGCAAGGGTCGCAGGAAAGGCAGCCTAACATGAAGTCAGCCATGTGTGCCAGAGTACCAACGGGCAAGACGTCAATGTCAACTTCAGGATGACTCTCCATACCCTCCCCCTCCTCTTCTGCCCATCCACGCTGAACCGATGGAATTAAAGTTCCATGGCTACTAGCTTCTGTAGCAGAGGCAAGTGTCTCCAGCTCCTCCTACTCCTCCTTTTCATGGCCCACTTCGCACTGAGAAGACGTACTGGGGAAGTCTGGCTCTCACCCTGTGTCATCTCCTCCCCATTAACTTGTCTGCCACATTCAAAGCATACTTCATAATTGTGAGTAGTGATCGATCGCTTGAGTAGACACAGCAGTGGGATGGTTATGCTGATAAAAGCGTTATCACCACTAACCATCTGTGTGGATTCATCAAAGTTTTAAAACCTCACATTGGTCTGACATCAATGCTCATTCCTCGCTTGTGAATAGTCGCAGTTGACTAGAAAGGTGACGACCATGTTGCAGCTGGTATTCCACAACTGCCCTCTGCTGCTCACAAAGTCTGGCCAACATGTAGAACGTAGCGTTCCTCCATATGCTCACGTCGCACAACAGTCGGTGAGCTGGAAGCTGCAAGCGCTGCTGCAGCGTTGACAGACCAGCTGAAGCTGTGGATGACTTTCACAAATAGGCAGACAATCAGTGCGCCTTCACTAGTAGCTCCTCCAAATTGGGGTAGGTTTTGATAAACCGCAGAGCCACTAAGTTTAAGACGTGGGCTAGGCAATCTGTGTCAGGTTGCAGAGCTCCAAAGCCGCCACCAAGTTACGGCCATTGTCAGACACAACCATGCCTGTTTCTAGGTTTAATGGCGAGAACCACAGCTCGGTCTGGCTACTTATACCCTGCCACAGCTCTGCGGGCGGTGTGCTGTTTGTCCCCTAAACAGATCAGCTTCAGCACAGCCTATTGACGCTACCCACAGCACTGCTGTTGGAGGTGGAAGTGGAGAAGGAGGCAGCGTAGGAGGAGAAGTGAGTGTTGGAACCAGTAACAGAGCTTCTGGCGGAAACCCTGATGGACGTAGGGCCCGCAATCCTGGGCAAGGGTAGCACCTGTGCTATCCCAGGGTCCGATTCACTCCCACTCTCCACAACATTCACCCAGTGTGCGGTCAGGGAAATGTAGCGTCCCTGGCCACCAGCACTTGTCCATGTGTCCGTGGTGGACCTTCCCAGTAAGTGCGTTGGTCAGGGCACGGGTGATGTTCTAGGACACATGCTGGTGTAAGGCGGGCACGGCACACCATGAAAACTAGTGGCGGCTAGGGACTGCGTATCGGGGTCGTCCGCCGACATCAGGCTGCGGAAGCCCTCAGTCTCCACAAGCCTAAATGGCAACATTTTAATTGCCAGTAATTTCGACAGTTGGGCATTTAGTGCTATGGCCTGTGGGTGGGTGGGTATTTGCGCTTGCATTCAAATGCCTGTGTTATCGACATTTGGACGCTGCACTGGGACAGAGAAGTGGATGTTGTTGCTCATGGTTCATGCGAAGGTCCAGGTGCAAGGTGAGGGGCATCCGGGCCTGCGCCTTTGACAGGGGATTGGCCAGCAGTGCGTAACACAGGGAAGTGGAGGCAGTGGTGGGACCCGCAGATGCAGAGTGTGGACCCAGGAGTTCGGCCCACTTATTAGGGTGCTTGGATGCCATGTGGCGGATCATGCTGGTGGTGTTGAGGTTGCTAGTTTTCACACCCGGCTCATTTTGGTACGGCACAGGTTGCAGACTACCACACTTTCCTCAAAAATAGCCATACTACGGAACACCTACTGCTTGGCAGGGTAGATTTATGCATGGGGATGCTCGTCTCCCTTTGCCACCCCACTGCCTCTTCCAGACTGTTGCAGTGCTACGGATCCCTCCCCATCTGTACTGCTGTCCTCCTCGGTTTTTTACCTTCCCATGTTGGGTCAGTGACCTCACCATCCACCACCTCCTCTTCCACTTCCTCACTCTGCTCATCCTCCTGACTTGACCTAACCACCACCTCAGTGATTGGCAACTGTGTCTCATCATTATCCACCTCGTGAACGAATGATTGACGTTCACCATCGCCATCTTCTTGAGACTGTGAAGGCTCAAGAGGTTGGGAATCGGGCACAATATCTCAGGTACCTCTTCAAGTGTGCTTGGCGAGAGAGCCAAACCAAGTACTGGCGATGAAAAGTGGTCATGTGAACATCCAAGTGTGGGATCACTTGTTTGCCCAGATGCGACATGGTGGGAGGAAGGAAGATCAGAGTGAGAATTTGGTTGACCAGACTCTTGGCTACAGATACTGGACTTCGTGGAAGAGAAGGTGGTGCTTAACCGACTGGAAGCATTATCTTCTGCAATCCAACCGACCACTTGTTTGCACTGGTCCGACTTAGACAGTGTTGTCCTGCTCCACCCAACTAAGTTGGACATGAAGCTGGGTAAGGTGGATTTTTTTGTTTTTTTCTGGTGCACTGGCGGCAGGCACAGTTTCCTTGCGCCCAGAGCCACGGCCTCTGCTTGCACCATCAGCATCACACCCAGGGCCACGGCCTCTGCTTGCACCATCAGCATCACTACCAGAGCCATGGCTTCTGCTTGCACCATCAGCATAACACCCACTTCCCCCTCACTTTGTGCTCGCCTTCTTCATATTAATGGTTTTGTCTGTAGATGTGGCGCAGATTGTTTTACTGTCCGATAAAGACACAGTTTTCTGATGCAGGACAGTACTCGATACAGAAAAATACAGATTTTCGGCACTACACTAGGCCACAGATAATTAAATTTTTTCAATACACACTGTATTGGCTTGCTGTAATGTACTGAATACAAGGTTTTCAGCAGTATACTAGCCCAGAGATAATGTGATTTTTACAATACACACTGTATTGGCTTGTTGTAATGTACTGGAGACATACAAATTTTTGCCACTACAGTAGGCCACAGATAATGAAATTTTTACACACTGTATTGGCTTGCTGTAATGTACTGTATACAGAAAAATAAAGATTTTCAGCAGTACACTAGCCCAGAGATGATGTAATTTTTACAATACACACTGTATTGGCTTCCAGTAAAGTACTAGATACAGAAAAAAATACATTTTCGGCACTACACTAGCCCAGAGATAATGTAATTTTGACAATACACACTGTATTCGGATGTAGTTCTATATTGGATACAAATTTGTCCCAAATAAATTGTATTATCTGCGGGAATACTATATATACGGTTGAGGCCTAAACGTACACACAGATGTGCCCAAAACTAGTTAACTATGGCCAAAATATAAATCACTCTCTGCTCAAGTAGGTAATATAACGGTTGCGGATTGAACGCACACACAGATGTGGCACAAGTTAGGTTAATTTCACCAGAACAATTAATTCTCTGCTGGTGCAGTGTATATCTCAGTAGCAAGCACACTGTATTGAATATCCCCTTTTATAATGTCTGCCCAATACACTGCTTTATGATGGTGCAGTGTATATCTCAGTACCAAGGAGCACTGTAGTGAATAAGCCCCTTTTATAATGTCTGCCCAACACACTGCTTTATGATGCTGCAGTGTATATCTCAGTACCAGGCACACTGTAGCTGAATAAGCCCCTTTATAGAATATCTGCCCAACACACTGCTTAATGATGTTGTATTGTAGATGTCACTAATCTGAAATCTTTCTGTCTTTTAGAAGTTAAAAGCGATTTTCAAGCCCTGCACTATCTATCCCTTCCTGGTGACACCTGTCCCTGATAGTACTGAAGCAACCCCCTTCTTAAAAAAATAAATAAAAGGTGGTGTACTGCTGTCAAACACACACTGTAGTCATTAAAAGGACCGTTAGGTCTTTCAATAAGGTTTTTGGAGTGAAATTAGTCATTTTAGAGCAAAACGCCATGTGTCTCTGCCTACTATCTGCTCTTCCTGATGCTGAATGAGCCGAGCGCCGGACCTCAGCTCCTATATGAAATGGTGTCACGTGTTCCGGCCAGCCAATCAGTGTAAGGCCTACAGATAACATGGCTATGGCTTTACACTGAGGGGAATTACTTACCTGGACCTTAATTGGCTGCTTAGAAGATGCCAAACGTGCGGGGAGGAGACTCTAGCAATGCAACAAATACACGTGGTGCTCGGCCGAGTAAAGCCGAGCGCCGAGCATAGCGATGCTCGAGTCGAACCAATACTTGGCCAAGCATGCTCGCTCTTCACTAATAAATAGCGCTTATTTTCAGGGAACAATAGTACAGTAATAGTTTTAGAAATATTTTGTCTTGAAACCTTTTGTAATAGTTAGAAAAAAAATTGATAAGAAAGGAAAAATATATAATTTTAAGTTTTTCCTTATTTTATTTTTTATTTTTTATATTATATCCATCATCTAATTGCACAAAAGAAAGGTCTTAGGTGTTCCGAGAAAAATTATATAAAATACATGTATGCTGGCTTAGAAATTAATCAGTTTTTTGCAGTTTGATAGACGCATAGCTACAACTGAAAAACTTGCCTGTTAAGGAAGGGGAATAAACACTCTGGTAATTAAGTGGTTAGGCAATCTTTAATTTGATAAACAAAGGAATTGTGTGTAGAGTATATGGTTATAGTTTTCTTTGGAAAAATAGTGATTCTAAAATTATTGCATCTGCCGCATCTGGAAAAAAAGCTTTTAGCGTTAACTAATTTGATTTCTCTTTTGTTGTCGTTTGCCTTTAGTATATTTTATTTGTGAAACCGTTGTTAATAGTGGTCATATAGTTTAATCTTTTAGAATTTGATACCAATGTTTCTTGATTATTTTTCCTATTGTTTTATATTTAGAATTGAATTGTAATATAATACGTATCATATTGTCTTGATTGAAATCTGCTTGTAAGGCCACATAGTTGCATCTTGACTGTGGAAGGACAATGCTAAGGCACATCCAAACGACTATAGTTTTGGTCCACATCCTATCTGCGTTTTTATGGATTGGATGCAGAGCCATCCATTACAATGAGTCCGCAAAAAATGCAGACAGCAAGCCGTTTTGCATTTTGCGAATAGGCATTGCGAATAGGCATTGTTACAATGGATCCATGAAAAACGAATGCAACATGGGTGTCACCCGTTTTTTTGTGGACAGCAAAATATACATGGTTGTGTGAATAAACCCTAAACAGGAAATTATTTGCAGTACCATTATACTAAGGGCTCATTCATGTGACTGTATGAGCCCCATGCCCGTATTGCGGACTGCAAACAGCCTCCTCCTCTGCCAGTTTAGCCCCTACATGACCCAGGTGGCTGTGAGATGTAGGTACCATGTCTCCTGTCCCCTGGCCAGCTAAATTTATTAGCATCTACTCCAGGACGTGAAGGAGTGGAATCACATCATTTATCCTTTAGTCTTGGCGACTGACAAATAAAGTGGCCTCCTCAAAGGGCCTGAGCAAACGGCAGGTATCAAGTATGAGCTGCCATTGGCTAACGCCGAGTTACACAGGGAGTACCCCTGTCCGCCTGCATAATCAAGAAATCGTTCACAGCCATCCTCTGCTCACATAGTCGGTCCAACATGCAGAGGGTGGAGTTCCAACATGTGGGAACATCACATATGAGGCGATGTTGGGGAACGCTATTCTGCCTTTGCAGCTCACAGTAAAAGTGACTAATGTGCTTGCACACTTTCCTGGAAATATTCAAGACATCTTGCAGTTGAGTGGAAGACTTCAGGAGCCGTGTTAGCCCTCCTTGCCACAGCGCCAAGACAATGATCTTGCCATATCAGTGACCATGGTTCCAATTTTCAGTTGGTGAGGAGACAGCCATGATTCGATTTCTTGGTTGATGACATGGAGCAGTTCCTCCTCGGTGGGACTTTGTTCGCCCAGGCTGGCCAGGTGCAGAACAGCACCACACCGCCGTGCTCTGCATAGATAGTATGCTGGAAGACCACTCCGAACTGTGCCTACAGGCAGAGGAGAACATTGCCACTGCAATGTCAGCATAAGAACGCAGAGGCTGCATTGCCATCACCTGGCCAAGTTGCTGGTGTGCCTGGGCAAGAACCACATATACCCAATGGACAGTAAAGGACGTATATTGTCCTTGACTATAGTTACAGCTCCACACGACGGCGCTGCCGTAAACTTTGCCAGGCACCAGAAGGCACAAGGACTGGTCCACCTTCTGCTCAATGTACAGTATGTGTGCAGTGTTGGTACAGCTTTTGCACTGTTGGATGAGTGCATGAATACAGTTTTTTTGTTTTAGGGGCCGTGTGTTCATGCGTTACTGGAGCTCAGTTAACATCTATCATTAGGGACTGTATGTCCATCCATTATTGACTGCCAGTTAGTATCTCTCATTAGGCGTCAATGTCCATCCATTACTGATGGTCAGTTAGCATCTGTTATTAGGGACCATGTATCCATCCGTCCGTTACTGATGGTCAGTTAGCATCTGTCATTAGGGACCGTGTGTCTATCCATTACCGATGGTCATTTAGCATCTGTCATTAGGGACCGTGTGCCCATACGTTACTGACGGTCAGTTAGCATCTGACTTTAGGGACTGTGTATCTGTCCTTTACTGACGGGCAATTAGCACTTGTCATTAGGCCGCTGTTAGTATCCATCCATTACTGGCATTCAGTGGGCATCTATTAGGCCTCTTTCACACGGGCATCACGCTTGACGCCTGGATAAGAGGCGGGTGCGTTGCGTGAAAATGCGCAATTTTCCACGCGAGTGCAAAGCGTTTTAATGCATTTTGCACGCGCGTGGGAAAAATCGGCATGTTTGGTACTCCAGATCCGAACCCGGACTTCATCACTGAAGTCCGGTTTCGAGTTGAATATTCTGTAGATTTTATTATTTTCCCTTAAAACATGGTTATAAGGGAAAATAATAGCAATCTCAATACAGAATGCTTAGTAAAATGTGGATGGAGGGGTTAAAAATAGGGATGAGCGAACCCGAACTGGATAGTTCGGGTTCAGTAACTAACTTTGAGGTGTTCGGGACACAGACCCGGACCGAACATTTTCAAAACAGATCGGGTTAGGATCCGTTGTTCGGCGATCTGTTCCTGCTTTCTGAAGGGCTGCACAGCAGCCAATCAGCTAGCGTTTACTTCTTGCCCTAAGAAGCCATCACAGCCCTACCTACTAATGGCATGGCTGTGATTGGCCAGTGCAGCATGTGACCCAGGCTCTATTTAAGCTGGAGTCACATAGCGTCGCATGTCATTCTGCTCTGATTAGTGTAGGGATAGGACGTAGCTGCTGTGAGGGCGAGATTAGGCAGGGAAAACTCAGCAAAAACACCTAATGAAGTGATCGATCTACAGCTGTGAAACATTCAACGTCTGCTAGTTAATTGCTCACTGGTTTTTAGGCTGCACAGAGCGGTTTCTCTCACTTTTTTCTGGGGTGATCGGCGGCCATTTTGTGTCTTGTGGTGCACCAGAACAAGCTGCCACCAAGTCCATCAATCCATCAATACTAGCTTTTTTTTTTTTGCTATATTCTACATCAGGGGCTTCGCTGTGCTTATTGTCACCCCTAGAAACTCAGGATAGAAATTTCTATATTTTATTCAGGGGTTAAATTCAATTGCCAAAATAGCAATCCCCTAAATCTGGTGTTCCAGCTGTGGCTAGCCAAGTGTAATACTGTCTGCTGTCTGGCAAAGGATAGATTTTTTTCTGTGGTGAAATTCAATATTTATATCACGTTGTAGCACCCTAAATTATCCGTAATAAAGTATTTATTATTTTTTCCTATTTTTAACGTCCAGTCAGGCTGAGAATATTGTGAAATTCAATTGCCCAAATAGCAATCCCCTAAATCTGGTGTCCCAGCTGTGACTGAACAAGTTTCATAGTGTCTGTCATAAGATAAATTATTTTCTGCGGTGAAATTCAGTTTCAAAAATAGAAATACCGTAAATCTGGAACACCTGTTGCAGGCCTACTTTAAATCTGTCCGTAAAAGGGTATATTTTTTTCTGGGGTGAAATATAAATACCGGAAATCTGGTGTTCCAGCTGTGGCTGGACAAGTTTATTAGTGTTCGGCAAAGGATATTTTTTTTTCTGGGGTGAAATTCAATTGCCAAAAAAGCAATACCATAAATCAGTGGATTCAGCTGTGGCTGGCCAAGTTTAATAGTGTCCGTCAAAGGATATATTATTTTCTGGGGTGAAATTCAGTTGCAAAAATATAAGTACCGTAAATGTGGTGTTCCAGCTGTGACTGAACAAGTTTAATAGTGTCCGTCATAGGATATATTATTTTCTGCGGTGAAATTCAGTTTCAAAAATAGAAATACCGTAAATCTGGTGTTCCAGCTGTTGCAGGCCTTGTTTAAATCTGTCCGTAAAAGGGTATATTTTTTCTGGGGTGAAATTTAATTGCCAAAATAGCAATACCCTGAATCTGGTGTTCCAGCTGTGACTGGACAATTTCCCTAGTGTCCGTCAAAGGATAGATGTTGTTCTGTGGTGAAAAACAGTTGCAAAAATATAAGTACCGTAAATGTGGTGTTCCAGCTGTGACTGAACAAGTTTAATAGTATCCGTCAAAGGAAAGATTTTGTTCTGGGGTGAAATTCAGTTTGCAAAAATAGCAATACCCTGAATCTGGTGTTAAAGCTGTGACTGGACAATTTCCTTAGTGTCCGTCAAAGGATATATTATTTTCTGGGGAGAAAGTTAGTAGCAAAAATAGAAATACAGTAAATCTGGTGTTCCAGCTGTTGCAGGCCTAGTTTAAATCTGTCCGTAAAAGTGTATATCTTTTACTGGGGTGAAATTCAATTGCCAAAATAGCAATACCATAAATACAAGGTTTCAGCTGTTACTAGACAAGTTTCATAGTGTTCGTCAAAGGATATATTATTTTCTGGGGTGAAATTCAGTTGCAAAAATAGAAATAATGTAAATCTGGTGTTCCAGCTGTGACTGGACAAGTTTTATAGTGTCCGTCATAGGATATATTATTTTCTGCGGTGAAATTCAGTTTCAAAAATATAAATACCGGAAATCTGGTGTTCCAGCTGAGGCTGGACAAGTTTATTAGTGTTCGGCAAAGGATATATTTTTTTCTGGGGTGAAATTCAATTGCCAAAAAAGCAATACCATAAATCAGTGGTTTCAGCTGTGGCTGGCCAAGTTTAATAGTGTCTGTCAAAGGATATATTATTTTCTGGGGTGAAATTCAGTTGCAAAAATAAAATTCCGTAAATGTGGTGTTCCAGCTGTGGCTGGCCAAGTTTAATAGTGTCTGTCAAAGGATATATTATTTTCTGGGGTGAAATTCAGTTGCAATAATATAATTACCGTAAATGTGGTGTTCCAGCTGTGACTGGACAAGTTTAATAGTGTCCGTCATAGGATATATTATTTTCTGCGGTGAAATTCAGTTTCAAAAATAGAAATACCGTAAATCTGGTGTTCCAGCTGTTGCAGGCCTAGTTTAAATCTGTCCGTAAAAGGGTATATTTTTTTCTGGGGTGAAATTTAATTGCCAAAATAGCAATACCCTGAATCTGGTGTTCCAGCTGTGACTGGACAATTTCCCTAGTGTCCGTCAAAGGATAGATTTTGTTCTGCGGTGAAAAACAGTTGCAAAAATTGAAATACAGTAAATCTGGTGTTCCAGCTGTGACTGAACAAGTTTAATAGATACGTCAAAGGAAATATTTTGTTCTGGGGTGAAATTCAATTGCCAAAATAGCAATACCCTGAATCTGATGTTCCAGCTGTGACTGGACAATTTCCCTAGTGTCCGTCAAAGGATAGATTTTGTTTTGTGGTGAAATACAGTTGCAAACATAGAAATACAGTAAATCTGGTGTTCCAGCTGTGACTGGACAAGTTTTATAATGTCCGTCAAAGGATATATTTTTTCTGGGGTGAAAATCAGTTGCAAAAATAGAAATACAGTAAATCTGGGGATTCAGCTGTGGCTGGACAAGTTTCATATTGTCCGTCATAGAATAGCTTTTGTTCTGGGGTGAAATTCAATTGCCAAAATAGCAATACCTTAAATCATTGGTTTCAGCTGTGGCTGGACAAGTTTAATACTGTCCGGCAAAGGATAGATTTTAAATTGTTGGTTGAAATATTACCATTTTTGCCAGGTACAATCTCCTGCACTATATAACTGACCGGGAACTTACAATTGGCGGTTACATTCTTGCATGAAATGAAGCCTTTTGGGCTGTGAAGCCAAAGGTAATCTCCAATAACTGTTTTTTTATTTTTTATTTTACAACAATGGTTGGGTGAGGCCGGTATACATGTCTATTCTACATAAGGTTCAAACAAGTCCTGTGGGATCCATGTCTGGTTCTTTTTAATAAACCAAAGTTTACTAAAGATTGCTCTCTCAGACCAGGCCCAGCAGCTGTTCCATTCGCTTTCTACACTGTCTAGACTGACACTGTATATAATTTCATTGTATAATACTGTAGAGGGGGCCCTGACAAAGTCCTTTACTCCTCCTCCTCCTCCTGGATGGGCCCTTTCTAGGTCACGGCCCCAAAGCAGTTGCTTCCGCTGCTTCCCTGTAGCTATTCCCCTAAGCAGACCCATCAGTCAGTACGTATACTGTTCCAACATGTTGCTGAAATGCTGCCCCTGCTAAGATGTTCCAGATCTGCTGGTGGTGCAGGTTGTTGTGGCGTGTGATGACAAAGCTTTTCCACATTTTGCCCATGATAAACCTGCCTTCTGAGGTGTTGGTGGTGACCCAGCTGCATTGGCAGATTCTTCCTACTCCTCCTCTGCCTTCACCTTGTTCTTCCACTGAGTCCACGGTGTCAGGTGTAAATGCCATCAGCAGCGTGTCTACTAGCGGGCTCATCTTCCTATCACACTCCAGTGAGGGAATTAAGGACGGCACGTTGTCCTTGTAACGGGATGCAGCAGGGTGGCCACCCAGTAAGAAGCATAAGTTAGAATGTGGCAGTAACTGGGCGGTTGTTGCGCAGGCACTGCAGCATGTTGTCGCTCATGTCTGCCTGGCTTCCCAGAGGCAAGGACAAGCTATCGTCTGTGTCCTCTGTATCCCCAAGCGTTCCTCCTACTCATCCTCATCCTCTAGAACTGTGCCCTGGCTGAACAATTATGTTCCAGGTCAGGGCCCATGTTGGTGCAGCAACCCACCCTCCGAGGCACATGTAATTGGCTGGCCTTAAGTTAAGGATAAGGTGCATATAGTTTTGTTTGTTTATATAGTTTCTTTAGCTGCATTATAGTTATTTTAATATGTTTTTAAGTAAATTTGTAAATAGTTTGTTAATGGTTTGATTGAAACGGGGGCGATGTTGAGTGTGTAGGGTGTGAGGCTGTTTGGGTTTATTTTCCATCTGCTTTCTGCACTGTCTATACTGCCACTGTATATAATTTCATTGTATAATACTGTTGAGGGGGCCCTGACAAAGTCTTTTAGTTCTCCTCAGTCCTCCTCCTGGATGGGCCCCTTATAGGTCAGGGACCCAAAACAGTAGCTTCCCATGCTTCCCTGTAGCTACGCCCTGGGCAAACCCATCAGTCAGTACGTGTACTCTTCCACCATGTTGCTAAAATGCTGCCTCCTGCTAACACATTCCAGATCTGCTGGTGGTGCAGGTTGTTGTGGCGTGATGATAAAGCTTTCCCACATTTCGCCAATGCTAACCCAGCCTTCTGAGGTGCTGATGGTGACCCAGCTGCCCGTGAGCTGGCTTGGGTGCCACCCTGCTGAGAACACGGTTCCTCCTACTCCTCCTCATCCTACTTATCCTCCTCATCCTCCAAACCTGTGCCCTGGCTGGACAACTGTGTTCCAGGCCTGGGCCTATGTTGGTGCAGGAACCCACCCTCCGAGCCACTTGTAATTGGCTGGCCCTAAGTTAAGGATAAGGCGTATATAGTTTTGTTTGTTTGTATGGTTAGTTTAGCTGCATTATAGTTATTTTAATATGTTTTTAAGTAAATTTGTAAATAGTTTGTTAATGGTTTGAGTGAAGGGGGTGTTGTGTGTGTTCGATTAACTGAATTTATTTTCACTGTCTGGTGTTTAGGAATTTCTGCACCTCAAATTCAGCACATGTGGCAGGCAGGCGATTAGTGTTGATCACGAATTTTCGAATTGCGAATTTTAATTGCGAATATCGGCACTTGGAAAATTCGCGAATATTTATAATATCGCGAAATATATTCGCAATCGAGAATATTCGTTTTTTTTTTTAAATACCAGTTTATGCGAATTTTTATGCAACTTTTATGCGCATTTTTTATATGCAAATTTTCGCAATCAAGAGAATAATGTCATTATTTTCTTGATTGCGAAAATTTGCATATACAAAATTTGCATAACATTTAGCATAAACTGGTATTTAAAAGATACCTTTTAAATACCAGTTTATGCAAATTTTTTATATAATTTTCGCAATCAATAAAAAAATGACTGGGGATTACGAATTCACGAAATTTCGAATATATGGCGAATATTTACCCAAATATTCGCGAAATATCGCGAATTCGAATATTGCCCCTGCCACTCATCACTACAGGGGATGTGCGTCAAACCGGCTAGGCCCAGACCTGCTATTACACAGGGAAAAGGGGGGCTACTACTGACAAACACAAACCGGTCTGTGTGACAGATTATAATTTGAGATTAGTAGAGTTGAGAGAACACCTGGAAGTTCGGGTTCGACAGGTTCGGCCAAACTTAACAAAAAAGTTTGGGTTTGTGATCCGAACTTAACCCGAACTTGGCCCCAAACCCATTGAAGTCAATGGGGACCCGAACTTTTGGGCACTAAAATGGCTGTAAAATAGCTCTGGAAAGGGCTAGAGGGCTGCTAAAGGCAGCAAAATGTAAGTAAATGCCCTGCAAACAAATGTGTATAGGGAAATGACTTAACATAACATAAAATACAGAAAAATAATAAATAAATGTTCTAAACCTGAGCCCAAGTGACAGTGAGTGACAGTGGCACCTGCCACCCAGCAAACACAGTACGTGGATCCCAGCCGCCACTACTTTTGCAGGCGAGCCATCCCTTTCCTGCACAACCAAGTAGCGGAAAAATCAGGTGTGCACTGCGCATTGCCATCTGTGGCAAGATCCACGTAACAACCAATACATGGACCAGTAAGCACGGCCAGGGCAGTTATATCTCTCTTAACAGCACACTGGGTAAATGCAGTGGCGGCTTGGCCTGAGGCACATAGCATTTTTGCGAATGTCCTTCCGCCCCAGAGGATTGCAGGGCATTTCTCTTCGCATCCTGTTACCTCCTCCTCCACCTACTCGGCGTCCTCCTCTACCACCCCCTCATCTGCTCAGCACCCACAGCAGCACAGCAGCAGGTTGTTTTAAAACGTGTGTGTTTGTGGGACAAACCCCACACCACGCAGGAGCTGTGGACAGGCATGGAACAACAGACTGATGATTGGTTGGTGCCACTGATCCTCCAGCCCGGCCTGGTGTTGTGCGCTAATGGGCGAAATATAATTGCAGGTCTGGGTCTAGCCGGTTTGACGCAAATCCCTGCCTGCCAAAAGTGCTGAATTTGGGGTGCAGAAATTCCTGAACACCAGACAGTGAAAATCAATTCAGTTAATCGAACAAACACAACACCCCACCCCCTTTTCACTTAAACCATTAACAAACTATTTACAAATTTACCTAAAAACATATTAAAATAACTATAATGCAGCAAAACTAAGTATATAAACAAACAAAACTATATACACGTCTTATCCTTAACTTAAGGCCAGTGACATCCAAGTTGCTCAGAGGGTGTGTTCCTGAACCAACATAGGCCCTGGCCTGGAACACAATTGTCCAGCCAGGGCACAGTTCTGGAGGATAAGGAGGATGAGGAAGAGGAGTAGGAGGAATGCTGGGGGATACAGAGGACACAGACGAAACACCTCCCTCAAAGAGGACAGCCTGTCCTTGCCTCTGGGCAGCCTGGCACACATTAGCGACTACATACTGCAGTGCATGTGCAACGACCACCGAGTTACTGCCACATTCCAACTTGTGCTGATTACTGGGTGGCCACCCTGCTGAATCCCCGTTACAAGGACAACGTTCCGTCCTTAATTCACTCAATGGAGTGTGATAGGAAGATGCACCCGCCAGTAGACATCCTGCTGCATGCTGGAATTCACACCTGACACCGGGGACTCAGTGGAAGCACAAGGTGAAGGCAGAGGAGGAGGAGAAAGAAGTCTCCAACGCAGCTGGGTCACCACCAACACCTCAGAAGGCAGGGTTATCATGGGCAAAATGTGGAAAAGCTTTGTCCTCACGCAACAACAACCTGAACCACCAGCAGATCTGGAACGTCTTAGCAGGAGGCAACATTTCAGCAACATGGTGGAACAGTAGACATACTGACTGATGGGTCTGCCCAGGGGCATAGATACAGGGAAACAGGGGAAACTACTGCTTTGGGGCCCTGACCTAGAAGGGGCCCATCCAGGAGGAGGAGGAGGAGGACTAAAAGACTTTGTCAGGGCCCCCTCAACATTATTATTCAATGAAATTATATACAGTGGCAGTACAGACAGTGTAGAAAATGGATGGAACAGCTGCTGGGCCTGGTCTGATAGAGCGATCTTTAGTAGCCCCAGGAAGGGGTTGCGCAAAAATTTCTGTGGGAGGGGGCCCCAGTCAAATATTTGGCCCAAAAAGGCTTTATGTCATGCAAGAATGTAACTGCCAATTGTAAGTTCCCTGACAGTTAGGTAGTGCAGGGGTTTGTACCTTGCAAAAATGGTAATATTGCACCCAACAATTTAAAAGAGGATAATTCACATTTTCGGACAGTGTCAACTATGCAGTGCAGGGCTGTGTACCCGGTAAAAAGGGTAATATTGCACCCAACAATTTAAAAGAGGATTTTTCACATTTCTGTAAATGTCACCTATGCAGTGCAGGGTTACTTGACAGCACATAATTGAAATATGTCAACCCCTGAACTCCCAGACAGATTAACTATATTATTGTCCCCGCCACATATGCAGCGCAGGCCGCAAAGGTAATTCCTGGCCTAAAAATTATGATTTCATCACCACCCATGGAAAACATGGATTTTAGTGGTATATTTTGGGGTGTAGGACCTCATTGTTCTCAACATCATCTTCCACCCAGTCTTCACCCCTGCCCTTTTTGTCGGCCTGCACACTGCAGAAAGCCGCAGTGGTTTGCACCTGTGTTTCGTCATCATCAGAGACGTGCTGCGGTGGTCTTCCCCTGTCCTCATCCTCAAACCTAAGTGTTTGGGCATCCATGCACTCAACCTCTTCCACTTCTGGGGCAGGACAATGGTTATGGCCCTGGTTAACCCTGCCAGCAGAGTCATAAAAAAGCATAAGAGACTGCTGCAATTAACTGCCAATAGTCAACAATTAAGTTCACTAACAGTAAAGCAGTGCCCGTGTCATAAACAGAATACATTTCTTTAGGTCACACAACAGTGTAATGGAGCAATTCAATACAATTACTTCACTATCACCAAAAATTTGATTTTTCAAACCAACAATGTAAAAACAGAAGTTAACGATTTTATTTGTCTGTCAGAAAGGCAGCGTACACTGCAAATGTGCTATCTACCACAAAACTAGTGTGTTTGCAGCCAACAATGTAAATGTGGAGTTCAAAAGGTTACTTTAAATGACTGAAATACAGGGTAGGCCTCAGATCTGCTATGTATCACAAAACCAGTGTTTATTGCAACAAACTACAGAAATGCAGTATATCACTGCTAAATTTTAAAATACATTTTTGTGCGTTGTATGCTAAACTGCTCTGCGTAACAACAATACTGGTTTATTTCCCACAAAATACACTAATGCAGTATTTTACTGCTAAAATGTAAACGTAGGTATTTGTGTGGTTTATTAAAAACTGCTCTGTGGACCAAGGATACGGCTTTTTTCCTAAAAAAACACTAATGCACTATTTCAGTGCAGAAATTTAAAATAGGTATTTGTACGCTGTATGCACAACTGCTCTGTGAAGCAAGAATATGGCTTTTTTTCAACAAAACAGAAAAATGCACTATATCAGTGTTGAAATTTAAAATATGTATTTAGGTGGTGTATCTAAAACTGCTTTGTGGACCAGGAATACCGCCTTTTTTCCAAAAAATACACTGATGTACTATTTCACTACAGACATGTAAAATATGTATTTGTACTCTGTATGCACAACTGCTTTGTGGACCAACAACACTGCTTTTTTCAGCAAAATTCACAATTGAACTATTTAACGGCTGGAAATTAAACGTAGGTATTTTTTACGTTGTATGCACAACTGCTTTGTGGACCAGGAATACCGCTTTTTCCCAAAAATACACTGATGCACTATTTCACTGCAGAAATGTAAAATAGGTATTTGGGCAGTGTATTTTAAACTGCTTTGTGGACAAGGGTTACGGCTTTGTTTATCCTAAAACACAGTAATGCACTATTTCAGTGCAGAAATGGAAAATAGGTATTTGGGCAGTGTATTTTAAACTGCTTTGTGGACAAGGAATACCGCTTTTTCCCCAAAAATACACTGATGCACTATTTCACTGCAGAAATGTAAAATAAGAACTTGTACGTTGTATGCACTACTCCTTTGTGGACCAACAACACGGCTTTTTCCCCAAAATTCACAAATGCACTATTTAACGGCTGGAAATTAAACGTAGGTATTTGTACGCTGTATGCTCAAGTTAGTAAGACTGATTAGTCAGCCTGAATTTGTGGGAGGGGCGGAGGCTCATCATATCTGAGCCACAGCCTCACTCACGGGCGTGTGTTCTCAGGTGCACAGCTGCTAGCTTCTGCTAGGTGTCATTAGCAAACTAGCTTCCCTGGTGGTAGGATCCTTTCTTTGCAGCATGGAGCCAGAATGGAGCTTGTTATTTTCTCTCTGCTACCGTAGCATGCACACGCCATAATATGTAAGTAAGTTGGGCCAGGGCCATCTCTCCTGGTCGGTCGGAACCGACTTTGCTAGCGAACGGGAGGCTTCGCCTCAGTATTTGTTAGCTCAAGTTTGTTCGTTGGGGCTAAATATTTCAATTTCTTTTCAACTTTGTTTGGTAATAGGAGTTAGTTCCTATAAATCTTCAAGTTTTACTTCACTTGTTCGTCTCGTCTGAAATCCATGGCTTTGGGGGCCCGATGACAGCTTCGGCCCTATGGCTTCGGGGGCCCGATAACTGTTTTCAGTCCTGCTGGGCTGATTGCCTGGTTGGTTGTCCATCTGTGCATCTAGGCTGATTTGGCCCGTATGTATCACATATATACCTGCTTCCCTAATCTCCTAATAATCCATGTTGATCGCTCACTTTGATTTTGTCCACAAACTGGTCTGGTTCACCCTACAGCATCATTGTCATATCTTACGCAGATATTTCGTCTTGCTTTAATTGTTCATGCTTTCGTTCAGGTCCTGCCAGAGGAGGAACAAGTAGGGTAATTAACCTCTAGCATTCCAGTCTCTGATCGTAGTCGATCATATCTTGTCAACCAGGTCCCCGTGCAAAGTCTTTGCCTTTTTACTACGTCCATTTTTGTCGGTAGCTTCACTGCAATTGCTTCCCTCACTCATGGGAGGGCATAGACAGAATCTTTATGGCTTTGTAGCTTCTTGCTGCACTAACCTCAGACTCCCTACAACCACATTGAATCGGGTTTGGACAAGGTCCAGCATTCCCTCATGATAGAAGATTCAGATAGTAGGTCGGTCTTCACGTCTCAGGCATTAAAACAATTCTCAGGGGTACACAGAAGAACAACGCGCGGACCACGGCTAGCAGATAGCTGTTGTCTGGGGAACTATTCAAGGATTCTCTTCCTATCTACATGGTTCTTTCTGGCCCTCATTCCTGCATAGTCTAGGCAGTCAGGTTTCGGGTACACGATCTCCTGAGGCTAGGGCATTGCCAGTACACGCACTAGAACCAAAACTTTACAAGGTTCAGGTGGTTTTTCATGATCCATTTCACAACGTATTCCCAGTCCTCCATTCCGCTTTGGGGCAGTATCCGCAATATTGAGCATCATGTCTCTGACCTTGTCATCCACAAGATGGGTAGTAGGTCTCCTTCTGGTCTTGCCTCATACACCCAAAATTTTCGCTCAAGATCCCTGACACCTTGCTATTGGCTAGGGGGTTAGTTTGCACATGCCATTCAAGTTCCTTTTCTACCCTACTTGGCTTGGTTTTTGCCCACTTATAGGCCTACCCACGATCAAGGCTTAGGGCACACAACAAGCCATTTAGTCAGGTTAGCTAAGACACTACTAGCTGGGTTAGGTTGTTCCCGTTGTTTCTCTCCCTAGGGTTCTTCGGATATCTCTTGGCCGTAGCCATGACCACAAGTTAGTAAGGCTGATTAGTCAGCCTGCATTTGTGGGAGGGGCAAAGGCTCACTCACGGGCGTGTGGTCTCAGGTGCCCCACCCTCCTTCCCTCCCTCATCTTGTCATTTCCACAGGGTATGCCCACTTATAGGCCTACCCACGATCATGGCTTAGGGCACACAACAAGCCATTTAGTCAGGTTAGCTAAGACACTCCTAGCTGGGTTAGGTTCTTCCAGTTGTTTCTCTCCCTAGGGTTCTTCGGATATCTCTTGGCCGTAGCCATGGCCATAACTGCTTTGTGAACCAAGAACATGGCTTTTTTCCCTAAAACACACTAATGCACTATTTCAGTGCTGAGATTTAAAATAGGAATTTGTACGCTGTATGCACAACTGTTTTGTGGACCTGGAGTATCGCTTTTTCCCTAAAACACAGTAATGCACTATTTCAGTGCTGAAATTTAAAATAGGTATTTGTACTCTGTATGCACACCTGCATTGTGGACCAGGAATACCGCTTTTTTTCCCCAAAATACACTGATGTACTATGTCACTGCAGAAATGTAAAATAGGTATTTGGGCGGTGTATTTTAAACTGCTTTGTGGACAAGGAATACAGCTTTTTACCCAAAAATACACTGATGCACTATTTCACTGCAAAAATGTAAAATATGTATTTGTACGCTGTATGCACAACTGCTTTGTGAACCAAGAACATGGCTTTTTCCCAAAAACACACTAACGCACTATTTCAGTGCTGAGATTCAAAATAGGTATTTGTACGCTGTATGCACAACTGCTTTGTGGACCTGAAGTACCACTTTTTTCCCAAAAACACAGTAATGCACTATTTCAGTGCTGAAATTTAAAATAGGTATTTGTACGCTGTATGCACACCTGCTTTGTGGACCAGGAATACCGCTTTTTTTCCCCAAAAATACATTGATGTACTATGTCACTGCAGAAATGTAAAATAGGTATTTGGGCGGTGTATTTTAAACTGCTTTGTGGACAAGGAATACCGCTTTTTACCCAAAAATACACTGATGCACTATTGCACTGCAAAAATGTAAAATATGTATTTGTACGCTGTATGCACAACTGCTTTGTGAACCAAGAACATGGCTTTTTTCCCTAAAACACACTAATGCACTATTTCAGTGCTGAGATTTAAAATAGGTATTTGTACGCTGTATGTACAACTGCTTTGTGGACCTGGAGTACCGCTTTTTCCCCCAAAACACAGTAATGCACTATTTCAGTGCTGAAATTTAAAATAGGTATCTGTATGCTGTATGCACACCTACTTTGTGGACCAGGAATACCGCTTTTTTTCTCTAAAATACACTGATGCACTATTTCACTGCAGAAATGTAAAATAGGTATTTGGGCGGTGTATTTTAAACTGCTGGTGGACCAGGAATACAGCTCTTTTCCCCAAAAAATACACTGATGCACTATTTCACTGCTGAAATTGAAGATACGTTTTGGTGCGTGGTATGCACAAGGGCTTTATAGCACCACAATACAGATTTTTGCCCCAGACTACAGAAATGGACTATGTCCCCCCTAAATTATACAAAAGGTAATGTAGGGGACTTGACCTGCGCTACCAAAAAGGATTAGACTGATGTCCCTGGCAGGCTGGCACACATGCAGGTCACATGCAGTTCTAAGAACACTGCAGTGGCTAAAAAGGCCGCCGACCCCCACCTTATTAACAGATGGATAAAAAAAAAAAACACGCAGTATCACTGGGCTCAGGACTGGGTACAAAAATGTAGGATTGCAGTAACACCCTCCCTCAATAATTGCTGTAGCTTGAAGATTTTGCACTACTAGGTTAAACAGATTTCTTCCCTAATCTCTCCCTGGGAGCACTGGCAGCAACCTTTCCCTATTCTAACAGCAGCAGAGTGACGTGCGGCACTACATGTCTCCATCTTATTAAGAGGCTGGGTCACATGCTGCACTCAGCCAATCACAGCAATGCTATTAGTAGGCATGGCTGTGATGGCTACTTAGGCAAAGATGTAAAATGCTTGCTGATTGGCTGCTCTGCATTCTTTTAAAAAGCGCACAGAATCGCTGAACAACGGACCCGAACCCAAACTTTTATTAAAATGTTCTTGTTCGGGTCCGTGTCCTGAATCATCCTAAAATTCGGTACAAAACCGAACTATACAGTTCGGGTTTGCTCAACTCTAGATATTAGCCAATTTTTAAAAATTGGATTCACAGATCGCCGAATTTTTAGAAATAATTTGTTTTGGCGAATTTGTTTACGCCAAATTTTGAAAAAACGGCTATTTACTAGCTGCAGAGAGCCTTTATAGTGGTGTAGAGCACTGTGCCTTGCAGTAACACGCATAGGGAGTCTGCTTTGGCAGTGAGATAGTACTGTGAATCTATATGACATGCAGTTCGGGTCCCTATTGACTTCAATGGAGTTTGAGTTCGAGGTCAAGTTCGGGTCATGAACTCGAACTTTTTCCAAGTTCGACCGAACCCGTCGAACCCGAACATCCAGGTGTCCGCTCAACTCTATTAGCGACCTCTTCCTCCACTGCCTCTGCCTTCGCCTTGTGCTTCCACTTGTCCCCGGTGTCGGTTGAGAATGCCCTCAGGAGCGCGTCTACCAGCGTGCGCTTGTAGTCACTAGTCACGCATCTTCCTGTCACGCTTCAGTGAGGGAATTAAGGACGGCACATTGTCTTTGTAACGGGGATACAGCAGGGATGGCAACCCAGTAGTCAGCACAAGTTAAAATGTGGGCAACTCTGCGGTCATTGCGCAGTCGCTTATGTGTGCCAGGCTGCCCAGAGGTAAGGATAAGCTGTCCGCTGTAGGTGGTGTATCGTCTGTATCCTCCGTATCCCCCCAGTTACTCTCCTGTGATGGCCATGAGCTGCGTTGGGTGCCACCCTGCTGTGATCCCGTGTCCTCCAGAACTGTGCCTTGGCTGGCCACATGTGTACCTGGCCCCTGCTGGTGCAGGAACCCACCCTCTGAGCCACTTCTGATTGACTGGCCTTAAACCCTGTGAAATGCCCCTCTTCCTCCTGTGCCACATCCTCTTCCATCATCGCCCTAAGTGTTTTTTCAAGGAGACATAGAAGTGGTATTGTAACGCTAAGAACGGCGTCATCGGCACTGGCCATGTTGGTTGAGTACTCGAAACACCGCAACAAGGCACACAGGTCTCGCTTGGAGGCCCACTCATTGGTGGTGAAGTGGTGCTGTTCGCAGAGCGAATGATGCGTGCGTGCTGCAGCTGAAACTCCACTATTATCTGCTGTTGCTCGCACAGTGTCTCCAGCATATGCAAGGTGGAGTTCCACCTGGTAGGCACGTTGCATATGAGGCGGTGAGTGGGAAGGCCGAAGTTACGCTGAAACGCAGACAGACGAGCAGCAGCAGGGTGAGAACACCGAAAGTGCGCGCAGACGGACTGCACTTTCTGCAGCAGCTCTGACATGTCTGGGTAGTTTTTACGGGATTTCTGCACCACCAAATTCAGCACATGTGCCAGGCAAGGGATGTGTGTAAAACTGGCTAGTTCCAGAGCTGCTACAAGATTTTGCCCATTATCGCACACCATCAGGCCGGGCTTGAGGCTCACTGGCAGCAACCACTCATTGGTCTGTTCTTCTTTGCCCCTCCAGAGCTCCTGTGCGGTGTGGGGTTTGTCCCCAAACACATGAGTTTTAAAACCACCTGCTGCCGTTTACCCCTGGCTGTGCTGAAGTTGGTGGTGAAGGTCTTTCGCTGACCGGATGAGGAGGTGGTAGAAGAGGACGAGGAGGAAGCGTAGTAGGAGAAGGAGGCAACAGGAGGAAAAGAATAATGCCCTTCGATCCTCGGTGGTGGAAGGACATGCGCCAAATCGCTATCTGCCTCGGGTCCAGCCGCCACTACATTTACCCAATGTGCAGTTAGGAGATATAGTGTCTAGTGGCTTACTGTCCTGGGTATATTAGCTATTTTTTGTTGTTGCAGTACGGATATATTAGTCCTGCTTGGGACTTGTTTTATTGATGTACTATAATAGTTTTGGATTAAAAGTTAAGTTTTAGGAAGTTGCCTTCAGTGATTGTGTTGTTCTTATAGCACCTGTCCATGAGATATTAATTTCAGTGATTCTTTTTTTCCCTATGGCTGGATTTCTGTCAGGTACACTGTTCACGGGAAACTTATTAGAGAAGCACATAATATCTTCTAAAATAAGGAGCTACCTGGTCTTTCAAATTCACTAACCTGCAAATTGACATTCACTGACCTATATGATGAATACAAAAATAATATAAAATCATGGTGGAAAATAAATCCATAGAAAGCCATCTTGAACATAAAATCATCCCTAGGGACTACGTATTCCTATGTCTCCAGCAGAACGTATAGGTTCACCAAGATTGCTGGCACGGTGGGAGCAGGAACTTACAAACATCTCCATTAGGTTGATGAATTTACTTCTTGAGGAGGAGAAAGTCTTTTTGAAAGGTCCTCGGATAAACTGAAAGCCTTGATTGATCTGGCTGTGACTCTCAAGACTGACCCTGACTTTAATAGAAGGGAGTCCTATCTGCAGACTGCAGTAGAAAGATTCCAGGGTCAGGTTAAAGAAAGAAAGCACAGGCAGTTCAATAAGGACCTTAAAGAATTTAAAGAGAACAGGGCATACCAGTTGGACAATAACTCCCTCCCTCCCTCTAAAACAGACTCTCTACCTCTGAACAGGAGATCTCAGAGAGGTAGAACAAATTATAGACGGGGCCAAAGGGGTGGGAGTAGGGGACGTAACAATGACAGAAGATGGCCAAGATCAAGTGGCCAGAGGGGGAAGGGGGCGACTTCTCATCACCCCTCTCCTCCTCTTCCTCCCTAATTTCCAACTCCACACCAGGTAGTCGGGAGAATTTTTGCGTGAGGCTGAGAATAACCTCCTTAAAAAGGACTTTCGTTCATTCCCACAAAAAATGTAATCCTTTCATGTGGGTCAAGGATCTTCATAGATTCTCGAGAAAATTAAAATGGCATAAGTTTATGAAATACAATAATTAACTCACCTGTGAACAACTTGGTTTGCAGGAGAGTGAATTTGCCGACCTAAGGATCTTTCTAGATCTATTGGATGAGGGTACACGTAAACCGGACATGGACCATTTACAGACCTATGCCCTAAGAGTAATAAACTACCTCTTCCTATGAATTATGATCACATAGACATTTTTCTACAAATGGTCATTGAGGACATAGAAAAACTGCCCCAATCCGCGTCATTCTTTCACAACTTGTCAGGCCCTGAAACTGAGGCCCTTTTAAGTTTAGAAAGGGGTACCTCAATAGTGGTGAAACCAGCTGACAAGGGGAACCTTGTCATCATGGGGTGTATTCAGTACAGACAAATGTGTGAACGTTTGTTGAATGATCGAGAGTGTTATCGGGTCTTGCCATCTGATCCTACGGACATCTTTGTCAGAGAACTTGTGTCTATCCTTGATGACGGGATAACTAAGGGAGTTATTAGTGAGGCCGAATACTGCTTTCTGAGGCCGAGCTAACCCCAGACAGCCACCTTTTATGGATTACCAAAAATCCACAAGGGTTTATCCCCACTAAGTGGTCGCCCCATTGTGTCTAGGGTGGACTAGATTACCCAGAATAGCGGTATTTATGTTGACCGCATTTTGAAGGGATTTGTATCTGCCCTTCCCTCCTATACGAGAGATACTATGGACTTCTTAAGAAAAATTGAGACTAGTAATGTAGAAACATCATGCTCTCTCGCAAGTATAGATGTAGAATCCCTTTATAGCTATATTCCTCATATCAAAGGACTGATGGCGGCAGCAGAGTTCTTGAAAACAAGGGCGGTCTGCTACAGTTCCCATAATAGATTTGTGTTGACTCTCCTTGAATATGTCATCACCCACAATTTTTGTTTGACTCGCGGTTCTTCCACCAGCTCAGGGGACTGCGATGGGGAGCCTCTGTGCCCCGACCTATGCTAATCTCCTTCTGGGCTGGTGGGAGGACAAGGTGGTCTTTCATTACATGCAAACTTGCTGGGGTGATAAAATTGTCTTCTGGACACGCTTTATAGATGATGTCTTTGTAATATTGAATGGTGACTCGGAAGAGTTTGAAACATTTGTTAAGGGACTCAACACAAATGATTTGGGTTTATCATTCACCTTCCAGTTTTATCCAGACACACTAACATTCCTGGATGTCAGGGTCACCAAAGAGGGGGACAGACTGGTTACAACCACCTTCAGAAAGGCCACCGCGACAAACAGTCTACTTAATTGGGGCAGTCACCACTCTATGAACCTAAAAGGGGGATACCTCGGGGTCAATATTTAAGGATAAGGAGAAATTGTTCAGATACAGAAAGTTTCCATCAGAAGTCTAGAAAACTCCAGGACCATTTTAGGATGAGAGGTTATCCCCAGTGGGTCCTAAGAAGGGCTTTTAAAAATGCAGAAACACGTGAGCATAATACCCTCTTAGTCCCTAGGGGTCTGATGTGAAAGGGAGGAAAACGTCAGGATTATCTCCACCTTTGATGTGGAAAGTCAAGGAGTGAGGGCCATTATTGGGAAATACTGGCCCATCCTCCTAATGGATCCAGTCATAGCTGATGTACTTCTTCCCCACCCAAGTATCACCTTCAGACGGGGCAGATGTTTATGTGATCGGTTGGTGCACAGCCGCTTCTCACGTCCGGCCCCTGACGGGACGTGGCTAGACAGAAAACCACTTGGTACCTTTCGCTGTGGGACATGTTCGGCTTATTGTTTTCTGAGGAATACTAAAATTAATATCTGCTCAGTTACAAATAAAAGGTACGATGTAAGGGATTTTGCTAACTGTAGGAGTAAGGGGTAGTGTATCTCTGTCAGTGTAGGTGCCCCATGGACTATGTGGGGAAGACTTTTAGGGAGCTTCGTCGACGCGTTCTTGAACACATCAATGACATCAGAAAGAAGAAAAATGCCTCAATAGCTAATCACATGTGGGAACAGCATGGTGGGGATCTGAATTCATTGACATTCTCAGCTTTGGAATTAGTGAGACCCTCTCCTAGAAAGGGCGACTGGGGACTGTAGAATCCTTTAAAAAGAGACAGAATGGATTTATAGATTCTGTTCCCAGTCATCAAGGGGTTGAATGAGAATCTTATTTTCTCTTGCTTCATCTGACCCCTGGTCATTCAATTTTGTTCTGCCCCTCTCTCCTTTAGTATGGTTAGCTCCTTTTTGTATTCAGTGTGCTCTACCTCCGATAGGTGATAGAAATCTTTATCGACACAAGAAGTGTCACGTTACTATTTAATAGATTGCTCTTTATTTGAGCGTCTCTCTGTATATCTTTTGCATCTTTTGACGGCAGTAACAGTCGTTGGTTAATGGAACACCCACTAATTTCATCACTTGATGATACCTCTCTCCTTAATTGTGTGCTAGTAATACAGTAATAGTATTAATATATTAATTACTTACCCGCTTCCCTCCTTTGTCGGTATGCTTTAAAATCATAATGCCTTCTATAATTGCTTCGTGGGCGATATGGGATGATGGGACTTTTCTGTATCTGTATTTTTCTAGGTGTCCCCTCCCGTACTTGGAAGGGTATAGTAATATTACCCTTTCTATATTTACTACACTGTCCCCTTATATATGGAAGGGTACAGCTTGACTACCTTCTCTATGTCTGTCATAGAGTTTCTGTTTGAAATGTGTGTCTGTTCTCCCTTGTCAGCCACCCTGGACTCTGCGTTCCACCACTCACTCTGATGGAGCGCACGGCCATCACGTGATCCTGCATTGACCGCACCGTCATTGCGCGAGTATGTCGCATGATGTCGCAGCGAATTATTATGATCTTGAGGAGCAGCGTTGCGCTGGGGTTTGCATCCTTGTCATCAACGAGGGCGTGAGCGTGTTGCACGAGGTACTATTATCAGCGTGTCAATGGGTGGTTTGGGAGATCAATGACGTGGGGAAGTTGGGAGGTGTGTTGACCTAATTTGCACACACTCTGGCCACCTGACGTAGATGGGCTGTTCAGCACCCGAAGGTCACCAATGGAGGCTGTATCCGCCCACAACTAGACATTTAAAAGTGTGTGTGCTCCATTGACCAACTGGAGCTTTATCTGTTAGCGCTCTGGAGCCCATCCAACCGTGCACTAATGGTCTGTGATTGAGTAATGCTAACTCGATCCATCAGATAAGTGTTAAGGCCGATTTATTGGCCTGTATTTGTGGGAGGGGCGATGATGACTATATCTGGCCGGGCGTCCCTCCCACAGTGAACGTCGTCTCCAGAATATGGTGTGGGAGCTCTACATACCGTCCTCAGGGAGTAACGAAGGTGCAGCGCTACACAGCAGTTCCAGGCCCCGACTTTCTACGGTCCAGATAAGTAGCTGCCTCATCCAGCAGCATCGTTGCTTTAAGTCCGGCCGGCGGTGTGTCGGCTCCCGGGTAGGGGAGCAGCACCTCACCGGAGCGGTCTGCCAGGGAGACACGCTCTTCTCCATACGCAGCATGACACGTAGGGTGCAGGGCACAGCGTGTGCCCGCTCGATAAAGTATTGCACAGGCCGCTGTGCTATTAGACAGGCAGGGGGAGGGGCGGTCAAATTAGGCTTCAGCATGTTGTTTCTACCAGGGGGTGCACAGGTGAATTCACTCAGCAAGGGGGAGTAGTAAGGTTCTGGAAGTGTGTGTGTTTAACAAAAAAAAAAAAAAGAGGGTGTGTTATAAAATAAATGAAATGTCAGAGAAAAAAAAAAGAAAACATACATTTATTATGGGGAAGGGACATTGAGTCTAGTGTTCTAGACAGGGTATGTCAGGCCTCTTAATATGGCTTTAGTGTAAGATTACAGTATGTGGAAAGCACGTCACAGGAGTCGGCTTACAGGGGTCACTCGACCATGTATTCAGCTCTGCTCTGCAGCTGGCTGTCATGTGTTTTCCTCACATGACAGCTTTTTTCCTCACATGACATAGTTGAGGTGGGGTGCATAGCATGCACGGTGTCTGTTTTAGTCAGTCTCTCTTCCCGCACTATTCGGGCGTGCACTTACCTCTGCCCCTCGCACTGATCTGCTGGCTGGATTCCACAGACACGCATAGTTGTGGCTCTGGCGCCCTCTATGTGGCCACAGCTGGAAGTGCGGGGCAGAGTGTGAGTTCAGGCTCCAGTGTTAGTTTAAAAAAAAAAACATATATATGTGTGTTTAGTTTATATGTATATGTGTATGTATATATATATATATATATATATAGGGGCACTGTTGGGATGTTGGTCCGCACTCCGAATAGGGTTACGCTTGACGACGTTTTACAATACGTATTCGACTGTTTTCATCAGTTCACCATAATACCACGCTAGTGGCATTGGTAAAGATTAAAGGGTTTCTTGCATTTATCTCTCCAGGATCAAGTGTTTATATATGCCTTGATTTTCAGGCGATTGCTGACTTTCCATGTGGGACCACTTTCTCAGGCATTGGTATGGTATTTCTCTTTTATTCCAGAGGTATACAGTAAGTCTCCTAGTTTCCTGAGGCCACGTCAAACTCAGGTTTTGCTGCTCCCTTTTTGGCCCCCACTGGCTAGCTGATTTCAGCGTTGGTTGAACTTTATCCTATAATGGCGGCTGTGCATGCAGGGGGTCGAGATGCGCTGGTTACATGATGTATGTTTATGTCAATGTCACGGTCATGGATATTTGATTAACGGCTTGGTCCTACTGATATCTTTTGTTAGGTGTCAGGTGCTTCACTCGTTACTACACCAAATTCATTACACACATGTCGAACAAAATATAGCAGCCGGTGCCCTGTCCCGAGCTAATTCTCTTTCGCAAGTTTCCGAAGCGGACGTCTACGGTGCCACTATGCCTCAGTACGCTTCACTACTTCCGATCCCATTACCCTGGCTGCAGCTCGCTCGTTGGTAGCGAAATCGCAATTGGAGGTTGTAATAAAGCTCTTTGATCGAGTTTGTTGTCCTTTTTGGCCCCCTTCAGGCATCCCTTCAGCGTCGCTGTTCCGGCATAATTCTAACCGATTTTAGGTATCCAGTAGGTAGGGGTCATTGCTTCATGTTTAAGCCCCGACCACAAGTGTTAAGGCCGATTTATTGACCTGTATTTGTGGGAGGGGTGATGATGACTATATCTGGCCGGGCGTCCCTTCCCACAGTGAACGTCGTCTCCAGCGTACCCACCCTACCCACCCTTACTTTCACTATCTCACACCAGGGGATGCCCTCCTTCAGGCGTCCCTTCAGCGTCGCGGTTCCGGCATAATTCTAACCGCTTTTAGGTATCCAGTAGGTAGGGGTCATTCCTTCATGTTTAAGCCCCGACCACAAGTACTGTATAAGTGGTCTCTATCTATTTGACCATGTTTAAAAGTCTGCACTGAGTAAACTGTTTATCTATAGTATATGCTGATTACAGTTCCTATTTCTCACTACAGTTTCTGTACCTCATCACAGACTAGTGCGGGTTTGGGGCACTCCAGTTTCTTTTTCTTTTTCCTATTTTTGTTTTTTTTGTGTATTACCTTTTTGGCATCTTACCATCTGTTCATGATACTAATTGTCCCCTGATGAACCTTGAATATTATAAGGGGAAACGTGTTGGGATTTTGAATTGCGTATTCTGTATCAGATAAATGTTGGGACTTTGAATTGTGTATTTTGTATCAGATAAATGTTAGGGCTACATAAGGACAGGTGAGCGGAGGTACGTGGACAGAGTACGCCTACCATTAAGGTGTATCTCTGGACTTAACAGATTTTTCTAGGGTAAACACAGGGACAGACATTAGGTACATGGACGTGTTGTCCCATCTGTGTTTCCCTATCTAGTGGCTTACCGTCCTGGTTATAATTGCTCTTTTTCTGTTGTTGCACTGCGGATATATTAGTCCTGTTTGGGACTTGTTTTATTAATGTACTATAATAGTTTTGGATTAAAAGTTAAGTTTTAGGAAGTTGTTTTCAGTGATTGGGTTGTTCTTATAGCAACTGTCCATGAGATATTAATTTCAGTGATTCTAGGAGATATAGTGTCCCTGCCTGTGCTTAATGGTCCATGTATCTGTGGTTATGTGGACCTTGCCAAAGATGGTGTTGCGCAGTGCACACTTGATTTTATCCTCCACTTGGTTGTGCAGGCAAGGAACAGCTCGACTGGAAAAGTAGTGGTGGCTGGGAACGACGTACCGTGGGACCGCCACCGCCATCAGCTGTTTAAAACAGTCCGTCTCCACCAGACGGAATGACAGCATTTCAAAGGCCAGTAATTTTGAAATGCTGGCATTCAGGGCCAGGGATCGAGGGTGGGTAGGTGGGTATTTTCTCTTTCTCTCCAGTGTTTGGGAGATGGACAGCTGAACGCTTGCGCATCCTCTGTTTGCTGGGTGGCAGGTGCCACTGTGACTCCAGAGGTGGAGGAAGAGGCAGAGACAGCAGCAGAAGAGGAAGCAGGAGGAGCCTGAGACCTTTCTTGGTTTTTAAGGTGTTTACTCCACTGCAGTTCGTGCTTTGCATGTAGATGCCTGGTCATGCAGGTTGTACTCAGGTTTAGAACGTTTATGCCTCGCTTCAGGATCTGATGGCACAACATGCAAACCACTCGTGTCTTGTCATCAGGACACTGTCTGAAGAACTGCCACGCCAATGAACTCCTTGGAGCTGGCTTTGGTGTGCTTGGTCCCTGGGTGCGGTGGGCAGTAGCAGGAGTACTGTCTCGGGGATGGCCGCTCCGCTTTTGCACCCTGCTCCCTCTTTTGCTGTGCTGTTGCCTCTGTGAGACCACTGCCTCTTCCTCAGAACTGCACAGGTCACGAGCATGAACTTGAGTGCAGTCGGGGTCTAGGACCTTATCATCCTCCATATCATCTTCCACTTATTCTTGAACCCTGCCCTCCTTGTCAGTCTGCACACTGCAGAAAGCCGCAGCAGTTGGCACCTGTGTTTCGTCATCATCAGAGATGTGCTGCGGTGGTATTCCCATGTCATCATCCTGCAACATAAGTGGTTGGGCATCAGTGCATTCAATGTCTTCCAATTCTGGGGCAGGGCTATGTGGATGGCCTGGGGAAACCCTGCCAGCAGAGTCAACAAAAAGCATAAGAGTCTGCTGCATGACTTGGAGCTCAGACTGCTTGGCTGCTTTGCAAGGGGGTGAGGTGAAAGAGTGATGGGCATGGGCTGCAGGTGCCAACTCTGAGCTTTCTGCAGAGGACTGCGTGGACGATACTGTGAAAGAACTGGCGCCACTGTCACCCACCCAATCTACTATTGCCTGTAATTTTTCTGGCCTCGCCATCGGTAGAGCGGCATTCAGGCCTACAAAATAAGGCTGCAGGTTCTGTTGCCTACTCACACCTGAGGAAGGTGTTTCACTTGGACTTGTAGCTGGCGCAGAACAGCCATGTCCTTTCCCAGCAACAGAAGCTCCACCAACACCACCACAACCATGTCCATGTCCCTTATTTGATGTTCTCCTCATTATTTGTGTTCGCCTAAAACCACTAGCAAGTAACTAGCAGAAGTTCAATCATTCACAGCTGTAGATCGATCCGTTCATTAAGTGCTGTTGCTGACTTTACCCTGCCTAATCTCGCCCTGACAGAAGCTGCGCCCTCTCCCTACACTAATCAGAGCAGTGTGACGTGCGGTGCCACGTGACTCCAGCTAAATAGAGGCTGGGCCACATGCTGCACTCTGACCAATCACAGCCATGCCATTAGTAGGCATGGCTGTGATGGGCTCTAGGGCAAGAAGTAAAACGCTAGCCGATTGGCTGCTGTGCAGCCCTTCAGAAAGCTGGAAGTAATCGACGAACAACGAACCCGAACCCGAACTTTTTGAAAACGATGCTCGAACTGTTCGCTCAACACTACCTGGCACCCATCAGTCAACCAGTTAAAACTCACTGCCTGGAATTTGAACGATCCATCCTGAAGTCTAAGGGGTTTTCGGATGCCGTCTTTAATACTTCCTTTCCAGCAGAAAACAGGTCACGCCTAACATCTACTTTGGGACGTGGAAGACCTTTCTTCTTTTACCAAGAACTCCTGGAATCCTACCTTACCGCCAGATACTAAGGTAATCTTGGACTTTTTGCAGAGAGGCCTTGACAAAGGGCTCCGGGTTAGCACCGTCAACGTCCAGATAGCAGCTCTTAGTGCCTTTATGGAGGTCAGGCTGGTGGAGCTAGATTTGGCTAAGAGGTTCATTAAGGGGGCTAGTAGACTACATCCCATTCATAGATCCATGATTCCTCTTTGGGATCTTAACCTGGTCCTCACTGTCCGAATGGATCATCCCTTTGAGAATCTTGACAAAATCTCTCTCAGGCTCTTATCTCTAAAAACAGCCTTTCTTATAGGCATCACTTCTGCCAGAGAATTGGTGAAATTCAGGTCCTATCCTGCAGGCCTCCTTATCTAAGCATTTTAGATGACAGAATCATACTAAGGCATGAGCCCTCTTCTACCAAAAGTGTTCTCAAAATTTTACTGTCAGCCGGAAATCTCGCTACCTACATTTTGCGCCCAGGCAAAATCATCAAAGGAGAAGAGATTTCATCACCTGGATGTGAGTAGGTGTGTGTTGGCATATCTGGACGCTACAAAAGACCTAAGAAAATCAGACCGTCTTCTGATCCAGTACGCAGGACAAAACAGTGGGCAAAGTGCTTCAAAAACCGCCATTGCTCGCTGGATTAAAATGAATATCAGCATGATGTATATGGATAAAGGACTTTCTCCTCGGGCTGAGTTAAAAGCTCATTCTACAAAAGCAGTGTCGACCTCCTGGACAGAAAATGCCTTGTCATCATTATCTCAGATCTGCCAGGCTGCAACCTGGTCTAGTCCATCTACCTTTTTCAATCATTATAGGCTGGACGTTCAGTCCAACAGGGACTTGTCGCTCAGGCGGAAAGTCCTGTCCTCAGCTGTCCCTCCATAGCCTGATTCCTTTGCTATTCCTCCTGCTTAGGGCCATTGGGGACGCATGACGGAAAAGATGATAATTACTCTTACCGGTAATTGGATTTTCCATGTAGCCTCCACAACGGCACTGAGTTTATTTCCCACCCTGATAATTTTCATCTTTTCGTAATTGTACTAATGTATGATGAAATTTTTTTCTCTCCCAAAAATAAAGTTTGTTTTTCTCCAGCATCATACTAAGTGCTTAGGTACTTACTAGAGAAGCAAAAGGGGAGGAGGCTTTTAAACTTGTGTTCTCTACGCTGTTTCCTGTCCCTAGGGAGGGGTGAGCTCCTGCTTATTGCCGTTGTGGCTACACGGAAAATACGAATACCGGTAAGAGCAAATATCATCTTTTAGAAAATATAAACGGTAATTATAGAAACCTTAGATTCACCTCCATTATTAGTAACACTAATGTGCAATTCTTGGACCTCAATGTAAGGGTAGAGGAACAAAAATTAATATGTTATACTTAACTAAAGCCGGTGATGAAAAATAGCTTTATTTTATTTTCTAGTTGCCACTTGCCTAGATGGTTGACAAATATCCCTAAGAGTCAGTTTAGAAGATTGAAACGTAATTGCACTTATGACAGACAATTTGAAGAAGAGGCCAAACCCAAAGACCTAAAACAACACTTTTTGGACAAACAATATCCTCTGCATCTATTGGAAGAATCACTAAATAAGGTCAGGGAGATGAAAAGAGAAGATTTCTTTATAGCTAATAGAGATGAGCGAACTTTAAAAAAAAGTTTGGCGTTCGGGTTATGGTAATCGCCGCATCCCATTATGGATTCCACTACCGCGGACTATCCCGGCATATGGAATCCATAAGGGGCGGCTTCCACGAACCCGAACTGTTGAACAGCCGAAGGACCTGGGGTGACGTCACCGTCATGTGATCAGTGCAGGGGACGTGGCTCAGCACGGGATCAAATCCAGTGCTGAGCCACACATCTGTGCTCTTCTGACACAGGTGAAAAACGGGGACTGTTACCATCTATTAACTAATCTCTGATCCAGGGAATATCAACTTCAAATACCTGCTATATGTCTACATCAGAACGTGCACACCTGCTGTTTATGGTTATATCAAACTTGGACAAAATTCCGATCATACTATCTATTTGATCAATTATATATATAAGGTTCAAGTGTGCCAAAGGTCCTATATAGGACTTTTTACAATATACGGTATACAACTAGTGTTTAGCGCGAATATTCGAATAGCGAATTTTTATTGCGAATATCGCAACTTCGATAATTCGCGAATATAGCAGTATATATTCACTATTTCGAATATTTTTTATTTTTTTTTAGCTGTTAATCCTTGTTGCTTTCTGGTTGGTCTTCCCACTTCCCAAAAGCTGTTCTTACCTGTCCGGAGGATTCCTGGCTTCCTGCCAGCTCCAGTTAATGCACGTTGCAGCTTCTGCCGACTTCCCGTGTGCATGGAGCGTTCCCATCCCATTGGGAACGCCTCCATCCTAAAATGTACTGTCGGATGTGGGAATCACGATCTCACAAATTTGATTAAGTTGTAGTCGCAATGCGATTAATATAACCTGAATTATTCGCATTGCTCAATTCGCAATGCGATTATATGTTCGCTGGTCGTTGCTAGAATATAACGAAGATTGACAGTATAGCTATATTCGTGATTTTCATTATATTCTAGCAATACAACCATTAGGAACCCAGCTTTAAATTGAATTTGCAATCGAGTATATGTTCGCATTGCGAATTAAACTTAGAGCTGAGTTCCTAATGGTTGTATTGCTAAAATATAAAGAAGATTGAGAATATAGTGCTATATTCGTGATATTCGTTATCTTCGTCAATTCTAGCAATACAAGTTACAACCATTAGGAACTCAGCTCTAAGTTTAATTCGCGATGCGAATATAAATTTGCGTAACATTCGCAATATATAGAATAATGACAAATATTCGATTTCGACAGATATATGACGAATATTCAATCGAATATTCGCGAAATATCGCGAAATCGAATATGGCATCTCCCTCTCCTCACTATATACAACGGGGTCATGCATGCATGTTGACTGGTTGATATGAATGGGTTTACCTATATTTGGTAGCAACAATGTTTTATCTGTTTTTTAACCATTTGTGTTTCTACGTGTCAATTTTAGGTATTGAGCGATGTACAGAATTTTTGCTTTTTAATTTTTATTTTTGCTATTTTATAGTATTTTATATTTTTGGATAATTAAATTGTCTTTAAACTTACCTCTGATAGTGAGTGCCCCCATTCATTTATCCAAATGAAATGTCAGCCTGCAGGCTATGAATTAACCTCTTCCTGCCTTGACTGTGGCAGAAAGGGGTTAATTCACTTAAAAAAGTTAAAATAAATAATTAAAAACTATAAAAATACAAATTAAAAGATATGCCAATAGTTACTAGACTAAGTACACACCCATAAAAATTTTCCGCCCTTTTTCGCTCATAAAAATAAAATATAAAATATATATTTATTATATTTATTAGTTTTAGCAATATATAGTGGAATTTGTATGTGTAAAATATACAAACATACACACATTTGTTTATTTTGAAAATCTAGATATTTGTTTTAGCTATATTTTGTATAGCAGCTTTTTTTTGTATAAAATATACAAATGCACATAAAAATAAAAATAAAACACCTTAAAATGTCCAAATTTCCCAAAGAAGAATACCTTTGGCGAATAACATAAAAAAGTCACTTTGAAGGGGCTTGTAGCGTTTTGGCACTATACAAAATGTTCTTGCAGTATGGTGCTATAGAACCAGCAATAGAAATATAGGCTGCCAAAATCCAAAATGCGCTCTAGTCTTTTGAAGTTTTGTGGCGGGCCCAGCTAGTAGATAAATTACATAAATAGTAGTGATGAGCAAGCACCAAAGTGTTTGGGTACTCGGTCCGAACTCATAGCGATATTCGTGCGCTTGGCTGAGCACCCGAGTATAATGGAAGTTAATGGGAGACAACGGGCACCCCTGCTTGGATGAGGGAGGATGCCTGGTTCATTGGAAAAGGTCAGAAAGTGACAGAAACTCCACCGAAATTGATTTGGAACAGCATGGGGACCATGTCTGGGTGCATCTTGGACTCCAATGTAGATGCTGGGAACCATATTGTCCCAGTTGTACGCCACTTTTACATAGCGACAAAATCAAGAGGTAAAATTGTTAGGAAACATTCTTTCCTGTATATTCAATTGTATATACAGTGCAAATGCTGCCAAAAATTACAAGGAAGAAGTACTCTGATACAGCCTGTATATCACATAAAGGAGGGCCTCATTCCCATGGTGCTGCAATTGTTCAGGTACACTGCTGCACTCATAAAGCCTATGCGCTAAGTGAAAGGGCTGGCAAAAATTACAAGGAACCAGCAATCCAATACACCCTTTATTACACATAAAGGAGGGCATCATACACACCCTTGAAAAATAATCATTGATGGCCTACTGGTGAGCCTCAAAAACATTTGGAGCAAGGGCGTGCTGGTTACACTCTAAAACATTATAGTTGAGGGCCTGAAGGTGAGCAGACCCTTTAAAAAATTGTAGTGAGGGCCTGAAGGTGAGCGAACCCCATAAAACAATGCAGTGGTGGCCTACAGGTGAGAAGATCGTATAAAGCATTGGAGGTGAGGGACTGAAGGTTAGTGTTGAGCGCGAATATTCGAAAAGCGAATTTTTTTAGCGAATATCGGCACTTCGCTAATTCGCGAATATTTCGAATATAGCGCTATAAATTCGCTATTTCGAATATTCGTTTTTTTTTTTTTTTTTTTAGTTATATTTTTTTCTTTCCCACTTCCCAAAAGTAGTTCTTACCTGTCATGAGGATTCCTGGCTTCCTGGCTGCTCCAGTCAGTGCCCGCTGTCGCTTCTGCCGACTTCCGTGCTCATGGAGCGTCCCCTTCCATGGGAAAATCTTATATACTGAAATGTACCAGTCGATTTGAGAATACGTTGAAATGCACGCGATTAATTAAGTTATATTAATCGCATTGCGATTTCAACTTAGAGATGGGTTTATATGGGTCAGCTTGCAGAATTAACGAGTTAACGAATATGGAATATAGCAGCAGTGCTAAGTTGAAATCGCAATGCGATTAATTTAACTTAAAGTATTCGCATTGCGATTTCAACTTAGCACTGCTAGTGCATAGCTATATATTCCATAATGGAATATATAGCTATGCACTAGCAGTGCTAAGTTGAAATCGCAATGCTAATACTTTAAGTTAAATTAATCGCATTGCGATTTCAACTTAGCACTGCTGCTATATTCCATATTCGTTAACTTCAAGTAATTCTAGCAAGCTGACCCATTATAAACCCATCTCTAAGTTGAAATCGCAATGCGATTAATATAACTTGGAATTAATCGCATTGCGATTTCAACGTAATTCCTCAAATCCGACAGTACATTTTAGTATATGGAGACGTTCCCATGGTGATGGGGACGCTCCATGAGCACAGAAGTTATGGTTGGCTTGGTAGAATTAGCGAGGATGACGAATATGACGAATGTATTCGCCATATTCCTCAAAACGAAGATAACGAAGTATTCTACATCTTCGCTTTAGCTACCTATTCGTCAACTTCGCTAATTCGAGCAATCATCATCATTCATCAAATAGGAAGGTTGACTTATTAGAGAGTTGTAGCAATTGCTATAGCGATTTTTTTTTTTAATACAATAATTATATTACTTGATATGATAATATTATTATAAGTATTCTATTTATTAAAAAAAAAATCGCATAGCGAATTTAACACAGCTGTCTCTATAGTCAACCTTCCTATTTGATTGTTAGAATTAGCGAGGTTGACGAATATGATCGAATGTAGCTCGTCATATCTCAAAACGAAGATAACGAGTATTCTACATCTTCGTTTTAGCTACCTATTCGTCAACTTCGCTATTCTAGCAATCAAATAGGAAGGTTGACTATAGAGACAGCTGTAGTAGGTTCATATGCGATTTTTTTTTTTAATACAATAATTATATTACTTGATATGATAATATTATTATAAGTATTCTATTTATTAAAAAAAAAAATCGCATAGCGAATTTAACACAGTTGTCTCATTAGTCAACCTTCCTATTTGATTGCTAGAATTAGCGAAGTTGACGAATAGGTTGCTAAAACGAAGATGTAGAATACTTCGTTATCTTCGTTTTGAGGAATATGACGAATACATTCGTCATATTCGTCATCCTCGCTAATTCTAGATATGAAACCAATAGGAAAGTAGCCTTAAGTACAAATCGCAATATGCGATTATTTAAATCGCATTTTAATCGCGATAACTAGAAAAAATGACGAATATTCGATTTCGACGAATATGAAACGAATATTCATTCGAATATTCGCGAATTTCGTCGAAATCGAATATGGCACCTGCCGCTCATCACTACTGAAGGTGAGCGAACCCCATAAAACATTGCAATGATGGGCTACAGGTGAGCAGAATGTATTAAGCATTAGAGGTGAAGGACTAAAGGTGAACAAAACCCATAAAACATCGCAGTGATGGCCTACAGGTGAGCAGACCGTATAAAGCATTGGAGGTAAGGGACTGAAGGTGAGTGAACCCCATAAAACATTGCAGTGATGGCCTAAAGGTGAGCAGACCGTATAAAACATTTAGAGGTAAAGGCCTGAAGTTGAGCAAACCCCATAAAACATTGCAGTGATGGCCTACAGATGAGCAGACCGTATAAAGCATTGGAGGTGAGGGCCTGAAGCCGAGCGAACCCTACAAAACATTGTACTGAGGGCATATATATTCAAACATATACCCTTTTTTTTTGCAGTGAAAAGGGGCATCTGAATCTGGTGGATTGAGTACATTATAAATAGTTGAGCAAACACCTGGATGTTCGGGTTCGAGAAGTTCGGCCGAACTTCACGAAAATGTTCGGGTTCGGGATCCGAACTCTACCGAACTTGACCCCAATCCGAACCCCATTAAAGTTAAAGGGGACCCTAACTTTTGGGCACTAAAAGGCTGCAAAATAGCCCAGGAAAGGGCTATAGGGCTGCAAAAGGCAGCAACATGTAGGCAAATCCCCTGCAAACAAATGTGGATAGGGAAATAACTTAAAATAAAAGAAATAAAAATTAACCAATATCAATTGGCAACTTGGAGGAGTAGGTGGAATAGGAGGTTGGGGTGGATTCAGGTGGTAATGCTATGGGAGTTGAAGTTCTCATCACAGCCAAAAAGGATTCATGTCTGCCTGCAGTGCCAAAGGCCTCATTCACAGACTCAGGCCAATGGCAACCATACATGGGAGTTGAAGTTGTCATTACAGCCAAGAAGGAATCATGTCTGTCTGCAGGGCCACAGACCTTATTCAAACATTCAGGCCCATGGGACCCACAAAGAGGAGAGTTAAAATCATGCCAAGACAGTATTGATTTCACCCAGCAATACCACAGGCCTCATTCACAGATTCAGACCCATGGCACCCACAAAGAGGAGAGTTACAATCATGCCAAATCAGAATTGATTTCACCCAGCAGTGCCACAGACCCCCTGGCACCCAGAAGAGAAAGGTCCCATAGCAGCAAAACAGGCATCATGTTACCCACCAATGGAACAGGCCACTTTCAGTAATTTAGGCCCCAGCACCCAGACAGAGGAGAAGAGGTCCCATAGCAGCAAAACAGGCATCATGCTACCCACCAATGGAACAGGCAGCTTTCAGTTATTTAGGCACCGGCACCCAGACAGAGGAGAGAGGTCCCATAGCAGCAAAACAGGCATCATGTTACCCACCAATGGAACAGGCCACTTTCAGTTATTTAGGCCCCTTACACCCAGACAGGTGAGAGATCATTTGACAGCAAAAAGAGGTTAATGTCACGCACCAAAGCAGCAGGCGATTAGCTGAAATGTAGGATCCTGGCACCCAGACAGAGAAGAGGTTCATTCAACTTAGTGTTGCCCCCAAAATAATGGTACAAATAAAAAAAAGAGGATTCAATAAAGAAGTGCCCTGGAGTACAAGAATGTATGGTTGAGGGCGAGGCAGTTCAGACAATACAGTGGCCGCAGGGCAGGCCAGCACCTCCAAGGCATAAAAGGCTAGCTCTGGCCATGTGGACAATTTGGAGACCCAGAAGTTGAATGACCATCAGTCAGTACGTGGAGGCGTTTGCACACGTACTGTTCCACCATGTTGTTGAAATGCAGACTCCTGCTAATACGTTCCCTGTCAGCTGGTGGTGCTGTTAGCTGTGGCTTGCTTTCATAGTGCCTACTAGTAGCCATCTGGCTCCAGGAAGAGTACACAGTGGGCTCAGCATGCATGTTGGTACCTGCCTCCCTGGATCTAATGGAGGCTGTTATAGCACCAGAAATGGTTAATAGGCACGGTGGATCCTAGCATGCATGCTGGGCCTGCACTCCTGGATATTATGGGGCTGTCATGGCCCATAACAGGTAGGATTTAGCGTTAGGACCACTCACGAGGGGCCTTGGCGTGGCGAGTGGCTTATTACCTTTTGATCAAAATGTACACTAACAACCTCTTACAGCTTCTATCATAGAGGCAGGGCAGAGTTCTGGTTGCAGAGTGCTGTAAAATTTTTTAGTTTGTATGTATATGTGCACAGTTACGTGCACCTGCATACATGGACGTGCTCACTGACCCCCCTTTTGTGTCCCAGTTAGCTGTGGCAAAACTTTTCCACATATCGGACATGCTAACCCTGCCTTCAGAGGAGCTGGTCGTGACATAGCTGCGTTGGCGACCCCTTGCTCCTCCTCTGCCTTCGCCTTATGCTTCCACTTTTCCCCCCGTGTCAGTTGCTACCAGCGTGCGCTTGTACTCGCACATTTTCCTATCACGCTCCAGTGTGGGAATTAAGGTGGGCACGTTGTATTTGTACCGGGGATCCAGCAGGGCGGCCACCCAATAGTCAGCACATGTTAAAATGTGGGAAACTCTGCTGTTGTTGCGCAGGCACTGCAGCATGTAGTCGCTCATATGTGCCAGGCTGCCCAGAGTAAGGACAAGCTGTCCTCTGTGGGATGCATATCGTCCTCCATTTTCCCACAGCCACGCACCAGTAATGGGCCCGAGCTGCGTTGGATGCCACCCCGCTGAGAACATCCTTCATCCTCATCCTCCTCCACATCCTCGTCCTCCTCATCCTCCAGTAGTGGGCCCTGGCTGGCCAAATTTATACCAGGCCTCTGCTGTTGCAAAATACCTCTCTCTGAGCCACTTCTAAAAGACTGTCCTGAAAATTTTAGAAATGACCCCTCTTCCTCCTCCTCCTGGGCCACATCCTCTTCCATCATCACCCTAAGTGTTTTCTCAAGGAGACATAGAAGTGGTATTGTAATGCTGATAACGGCGTCATCGCCACTGGCCATGTTGGTGGAGTACCCGAAACAGGTCTCGCATGGAGGGCCAGTCATTGGTGGTGAAGTGGTGCTGTTTCGCAGTGTGACTCACCCAGCGGCACCCAGCGGCAGGATGAGAACGCCGGAAGCGTGCACAGATGGCCCGCACTTTATGCAGAAGCTGTTGTTGGGGTTGTTGTGAATGAATTTCTGCACCAACAAATTCAGCACATGCACCAGGCAACGGATATGCGTCAAAACGGCTAGTCCCAGAGCTGCGACGAGATTTCGCCCATTATCGCACACCACCAAGCCGGGCTTGAGGCTCACTGGCAGCAACCACTCATTGGTCTGTTCTTCTTTGCTCCTCCAGAGCTCCTGTGCGGTGTGGGGTTTGTCCCCCAAACACATGAGCTTTAAAACCACCTGCTGACGTTTACCCCTGGCTGTGCTGAAGTTGGTGGTGAAGGTCTTTCGCTGACCGGAGGAGGAGGTGGTAGAAGAGGACGAGGAGGAAGCGCAGTAGGAGAAGGAGGCAACAGGAGGAAAAGAATAATGCCCTTCGATCCTCGGTGGTGGAAGGACATGCGCCAAATCGCTATCCGCCTCGGGTCCAGCCACCACCTTGAGGCTAACCGGCAGCAACTACTCGTCGGTCTGTTGTTCTATACCCTGCCACAACTCCTGCGCGGTGTGGGGCAGAACCCAAACACATAAGTTTCAGAACGGCCTGCTGACGTTTACCCCGGGCTGTGCTAAAGATGAGGGTGAAGGTCTGTGGCTGACCATATGAGCAGGTGGAAGAAGAGGAGGAGGAAGCTGAGTAGGAGGAGGAGTAAACAGGAGGCAAATAATGATGCCCTTGTCACGACGGGGAGTGGGGAAACCCCCCGCTGCGCACTATCCACGGCCGCTGGGCCAAAAAGGACTAAAGCAGGGACATAGGAACTGCCAAACTAGCACGTCCCTAATGCTGGCCCTGGTCTCCTAACAGTATGGGCCAACCCCGAAGGTAGGAGGGCCCATACGTCCGGAACCTAGAGCCCTGGACATCCCTGCTTCACCCTGGATCTAACAGGGCAGAGACCACCTGCTCACCCAGGGACACGGATCAGCAGGAGTCTCCCGAGGCCCCTCTGCAGCCGGGACCCTGACAGTGTGAACCCCAGTACCGCAGGAGAGCATACAACCAAACACTCTTACCTGCCGCACCGCAGAAGATAAAGCGGATCCAAGAACTCCCGACCTCCCATGCGGACAACTGACGCATGCGGATGGATCCCAAAGTGGCAGCACACCATCAGGTAGGTACCACACCCTCCGGGCGGGCAAGCCCTTCCGGAGCGTCACACCGTGTCAACAAACACCAAACATACCCACACCATACTACAGCAACCAGGTGGGGAAGGGATACACAGACACTCACCAGGGAAGGAACAACATAGCAAACAATATAACAAATAAGGGTGGCTCACGCAGACATCAAGGTGGAAACATACAGCCAAATTCCAGCCATGCTCACACCATGACTGGACAAACAAGACTGACCTTCAGGCTCCACACACTGACACTTAAGGAGGCCTGAGGACACACCCACCATACAAAGCAGCCACACTCTTAACCCCGTGCACACCAAACGGGGGAAGTGCACAAATATAAACACACGTTGCCAAAGGCAACCACATGCATTGACAGCGAGCCGCCTAGCACCAAACTCAGGCTGCTCCACTGCCAACAACACAACGTAACAAACACACCTTAACCCCGTGCACACCAAACGGGGGAAGTGCAGACATACAAACACAGGTTGCCAAAGGCAACCGCATGCGTTGACAGCGAGCCGCCTAGCACCAAACTCAGGCTGCTCCACTGCCAACAACACAACGGGAAAACCAGACACGCATGCAGAAACAACCGAGTTGCCAGCGGAAACCGCACGTGAGGCCACTATGTAATGGCAACCAGAAACCTAGCCGCTGGAAACCACATGCGGGGCAACGAGTGACGACCATACACATGGTCGTGACAGCCCTGCAATCCCTTGCGGCGTAAGGACGTGCGCCAAACAGCTTTCAGCCTGGGGCCCAGCCGCCACTACATTTAGCCAGTGTACAGTTATTGAGATATAGCGTCCCTGGCCGTGCTTACTGGTCCACGTATCTGTGGTTAGGTGGACCTTGCCACAGATGGCGTTGCACAGTGCACACTTGATTTTATCCGATACTTGGTGGTGCAGGGAAGGCACGGCACTCTTGGAGAAGTAGTGGTGGCTGGGAACGACGTACTGTGGGACAGACACCGCCATCAGCTGTTTGAAGCTGTCCATGTACACCAGCCTGAATGACAGCATTTCAAAGGCCATTAGTTTAGAAATGCTGGCATTCAAGGCCCAAGGCTCGAGGGTGGCAAGGTGGGAATTTACGCATTCTCTCCAAGGTTTGTGAGATGGAGAGCTGAACGCTGCCGTGTGACATGGTGGAGATGCTTGTTGATGGAGGTGGTGGTGTTGGTGGCGCATCCTCTTTTTGCTGGGTGGCAGGTGCCAATGTTCCTCCAGAGGCGGAGGAAGAGGCAGAGGCAGCAGCAGAAGAGGGAGCAGGAGGGGCCTGAGCCTTTTCTTGGTTTTGAAGGTGCTTACTCCACTGCAGCCCTTGTCTCGCATGTAGATGCCTGGTCATGCAGGTTGTGCTAAGGTTCAGAACGTTAATGCCTCGCTTCAAGCTCTGATGGCACAGCGTGCAAACCACTCGGGTCTTGTCGTCAGCACATTGTGTGAAGTAGTGCTATGCCAGGGAATTCCTTGAAGCTGCCTTTGGTGTGCTCGGTCCCTGGTGGCGGTGGCCAGAAGCAGGCAAACTCTCTTGCCGATGGCTGTTCTGCTTTTGCACCCTGCTCCCTCTTCTGCTACGCTGTTGCCTCGGCCTCACCACTGCCTCTTCCTCTGAACTATGAAAGTCAGTGGCACGACCTTCATTCCATGTGGGGTCTAGGACCCCATCGTCCCCTGCATCATCTTCCACACAGTCTTCCTCCCTGACCTCCTGTTCGGTCTGCACACTGCAGAAAGATGCAGCAGTTGGCATCTGTGTTTCATCATCATCAGAGACGTGCTGACTCTGCTGAGGTGGTATTCCCATGTCCTCAACAGGAAACATAAGTGGTTGTGCGTCAGTCCATTCTATGTCTTCCACTGCTGGGGAAGGGCTAGGTGGATGCCCTTGGGAAACCCTGCCAGCAGAGTCTTCAAACAGCATAAGAGACTGCTGCATAACTTGAGGCTCAGACAGATTCTCTGATATGCATGGGGGTGATGTGACAGACTGATGGGCATGGTTTTCAAGGGGCCACCTGTGCACTTTCTGCAGAAGACTGGGTGGGAGATAATGTGAACCTGCTGGATCCTCCGTCGGTCACCCAATCGACTAGCGCCTGTACTTGCTCAGGCCTTACCATCCTTAGACCGGCATTAGGAACGACCAAGTATAGCTGTAGATTCTGACGGCTACTGGGACCTGAGGTATTTGGTTCACTAGGACATGTAGCTGTGGTAGAACGGCCACGTCCTCTTCCAGCATCAGAGGGTCCACTAACACCACCACGACCATGTCCGTGTCCCTTATTAGATGTTTTCCTCATTGTTACCGTTCACTACAATAAGTAAAAACTTATTTGGCCCAATGTATTGAGTTCAAAATAAGGCCATTTTACAGGCACCTAACACTGTCTAGCTATCTATTTATGTACCGTATTACACAAATACAGGCACAGCAGAAATGACTGATTTATGGGAATATCAATTTTAGGCCTAGTATTTAGGCCCTGGCTGAAAGGTATCCTTTACGGACAGAATTACACTTGGAGATGCACAGTAGCGTGTGCAAATATAGAGGATTACGCTTTAAGCAGTTGTATTTAGACACTTAGTGTAATATACCCTTTTATGGACAGAAATACACATGGAGATGCACAGCAGCGTGCGCAAATATAGAGGATTTACTCTTCAGGCCTTGTATTTAGATGCTGACACGCTGAGTGTAATATACCCTATTACGGACAGAATTACACTTGGAGAGGAACAGCTGAAAGCACAGATGTTTAGGATTTATATATTAGGGATTTTATTTAACCCCAGAAAAAATCTATCCTTTGATGGACAGTATTACACTTGGCCAGCCACAGCTGAAACCACTGTTTTAGGGAATTGATATTTTGGCAATTGAATTTAACCCCCAAAAAATGTATCCTTATGGACAGTATTACACTTGGCCAGCCACAGCTGGAAAACGAGATTTAGCGGATTGGTATTTTTGCAATTGAATTTCACCCTAGAAAAAAATCTATCCTTTTACAGACAGTATTACACTTGAACAGCCACAGCTAGAACCCCAAATTTAGGGGATTGGTATTTTGGCAATTGAATTTAACCCCAGAAAAATATCTATCCTTTGACGGACAGTATTAAACTTTGCCAGCCACAGCTGGAACTCCAGATTTAGGGATTGGTATTTTGGTAATTTTAATTTCACCCCAGAAAAAATCTATCCTTTGACGGACAATAATACACTCGGCCAGCCACAGCTGGAACTCGAGATTTAGGGATTGGTATTTTGGCAATTGAATTTAACCCCAGAAAAAAATCTATCCTTTACGGACAGTATTACACTTGAACAGCCACAGCTAGAACCCCAGATTTAAGGGATTGGTATTTTGGTAATTGAATTTAACCCCAGAAAAAATATCTATTCTTTGACCGACAGTATTACACTTGGCCAGCCACAGCTGGAACCCCAGATTTAGGGGACTGGTATTTTGGCAATTGAATTTCACCCCAGAAAAAAATCTATCCTTTGACGGACAGTATTACACTTGGCCAGCCACAGCTGGAACACCAGATTTAGTGGAACCCCAGATTTAGGGGATTGGTATTTTGGCAATTGAATTTCACCCCAGAAAAAATATCTATCCTTTGACTGACAGTATTACACTTGGCCAGCAACAGCTGAAACCACTGATATAGGGGATTGGTATTTTGGCAATTGAAATTCACCCCTTAATAAAATATAGCAATTTCTATCCTGTGTTTCAAGGTGTGACAAAAAGCACAACCCCTGTTGTAGAATATTCCGAAAAAAAGCCTACTATTGAACCCAAAAATGTATGTTGAACTTGGTGGCAGCTCAAAATATGTGCTAGTGCTCCAAAAGATCACAAAATGGCCGCCGATCACCCCAGAAAAAAGTGACAGAAAAACGCTCTGGGCATCTAGAAATCTGTGAGCAATGAACTAACAGAAGTTGAATGATTCACAGCTGTAGATCGATCACTTAATTAAGTGGTTTTGCTGAGTCTTCCCTGCCTAATCTCGCCCTAACAGGAGCTGCATCCTATTCCTACACTAATCAGAGCAGAGTGCCGGGCGGTGCTACGTGACTCCAGCTTAAATAGAGGCTGGGTCACATGCTGCACTTGGCCAATCACAGCCATGCCAATAGTAGGCATTGCTATGATGGCCTCTTGGGACAAGTAGTATGACGCTTGTTGATTGGCTGCTTTGCAGCCTTTCAAAAAGTGCCATAAAAATTGCCGAACACCGAACCTGAACATTTACATAAATGTTCGGGTCTGGGTCTGTGTTTCGAACACCCCAAAATTCGGTACAAACGTGAACTATATAGTTCGGGTTCGCTCAACACTAATTATAAAGCTTACATTTAAATTGCGTTTTTGTTCCTCATTAGCTCAGCTTTCCATTGGTGGAGTGGAGAAGTCAGAGGCAATCCAGGTCTTGTTCATTATTATCTGAGTCAACCTGTCAGCATTGTCAGTGGATAAGCGGCACCTCCAAGGCGTAGAGCGCAAGTTCGTGCCACGTGTCCAGCTTGGACACCCAGTAGTTCTAAGTCACTGAGGGATCATTTTGGATGCTGACATGGTCTGCAATGTATTCCTTCACCATCTTCCAAAACTTTTCCCTCCTTGTAGCACTAGGCCGCGATTCAGGGTGAGGTTGCTGGCAGGGTGTCATGAATTTCCCATGCCAATTTCCCCTTTCCCATGCCTTTGAAAGTGTTGCCTTGCCTTTGTTGGAACTACTGTGTGTTCCCCTTGTCTCCCTTCCTCGGTTGCCTAAGGAAGTAGGGACTCTGGTGGCCGCATTGTCAGATGGGAAAATATTGGAGCAATTTGTCAACAAGTACCTTCTGGTATTGCACGGTTTAACTCTTCCTCTCCACCACAGGAATGAGAGATGAGAAGTTCTCTTTGTAGCGGGAGTCGAGAAGGGTGAACACCCAGTAATCTGTGTTACCTAAAATGTGTATAACGCAAGGGTCGCAGGAAAGGCAGCCTAACATGAAGTCAGCCATGTGTGCCAGAGTACCAACGGGCAAGACGTCAATGTCAACTTCAGGATGACTCTCCATACCCTCCCCTCCTCTTCTGCCCATCCACGCGGAACCGATGGAATTAAAGTTCCATGGCTACTAGCTTCTGTAGCAGAGGCAAGTGTCTCCAGCTCCTCCTACTCCTCCTTTTCATGGCCCAATTCGCACTGAGAAGACGTACTGGGGGAAGTCTGGCTCTCACCCTGTGTCATCTCCTCCCCCATTAACTTGTCTGCCACATTCAAAGCATACTTCATAATTGTGAGTAGTGATCGATCGTTTGAGTAGACACAGCAGTGGGATGGTTATGCTGATAAAAGCGTTATCACCACTAACCATCTGTGTGGATTCATCAAAGTTTTAAAACCTCACATTGGTCTGACATCAATGCTCACTCCTCACTTGTGAATAGTCACAGTTGACTGGAAAGGTGACGACCATGTTGCAGCTGGTATTCCACAACTGCCCTCTGCTGCTCACAAAGTCTGGCCAACATGTAGAACGTAGCGTTCCTCCATATGCTCACGTCGCACAACAGTCGGTGAGCTGGAAGCTGCAAGCGCTGCTGCAGCGTTGACAGACCAGCTGAAGCTGTGGATGACTTTCACAAATAGGCAGACAATCAGTGCGCCTTCACTAGTAGCTCCTCCAAATTGGGGTAGGTTTTGATAAACCGCAGAGCCACTAAGTTTAAGACGTGGGCTAGGCAATCTGTGTCAGGTTGCAGAGCTCCAAAGCCGCCACCAAGTTACGGCCATTGTCAGACACAACCATGCCTGTTTCTAGGTTTAATGGCGAGAACCACAGCTCGGTCTGGCTACTTATACCCTGCCACAGCTCTGCGGGCGGTGTGCTGTTTGTCCCCTAAACAGATCAGCTTCAGCACAGCCTATTGACGCTACCCACAGCACTGCTGTTGGAGGTGGAAGTGGAGAAGGAGGCAGCGTAGGAGGAGAAGTGAGTGTTGGAACCAGTAACAGAGCTTCTGGCGGAAACCCTGATGGACGTAGGGCCCGCAATCCTGGGCAAGGGTAGCACCTGTGCTATCCCAGGGTCCGATTCACTCCCACTCTCCACAACATTCACCCAGTGTGCGGTCAGGGAAATGTAGCGTCCCTGGCCACCAGCACTTGTCCATGTGTCCGTGGTGGACCTTCCCAGTAAGTGCGTTGGTCAGGGCACGGGTGATGTTCTAGGACACATGCTGGTGTAAGGCGGGCACGGCACACCATGAAAACTAGTGGCGGCTAGGGACTGCGTATCGGGGTCGTCCGCCGACATCAGGCTGCGGAAGCCCTCAGTCTCCACAAGCCTAAATGGCAACATTTTAATTGCCAGTAATTTCGACAGTTGGGCATTTAGTGCTATGGCCTGTGGGTGGGTGGGTATTTGCGCTTGCATTCAAATGCCTGTGTTATCGACATTTGGACGCTGCACTGGGACAGAGAAGTGGATGTTGTTGCTCATGGTTCATGCGAAGGTCCAGGTGCAAGGTGAGGGGCATCCGGGCCTGCGCCTTTGACAGGGGATTGGCCAGCAGTGCGTAACACAGGGAAGTGGAGGCAGTGGTGGGACCCGCAGATGCAGAGTGTGGACCCAGGAGTTCGGCCCACTTATTAGGGTGCTTGGATGCCATGTGGCGGATCATGCTGGTGGTGTTGAGGTTGCTAGTTTTCACACCCGGCTCATTTTGGTACGGCACAGGTTGCAGACTACCACACTTTCCTCAAAAATAGCCATACTATGGAACACCTACTGCTTGGCAGGGTAGATTTATGCATGGGGATGCTCGTCTCCCTTTGCCACCCCACTGCCTCTTCCAGACTGTTGCAGTGCTACGGATCCCTCCCCATCTGTACTGCTGTCCTCCTCGGTTTTTTACCTTCCCATGTTGGGTCAGTGACCTCACCATCCACCACCTCCTCTTCCACTTCCTCACTCTGCTCATCCTCCTGACTTGACCTAACCACCACCTCAGTGATTGGCAACTGTGTCTCATCATTATCCACCTCGTGAACGAATGATTGACGTTCACCATCGCCATCTTCTTGAGACTGTGAAGGCTCAAGAGGTTGGGAATCGGGCACAATATCTCAGGTACCTCTTCAAGTGTGCTTGGCGAGAGAGCCAAACCAAGTACTGGCGATGAAAGTGGTCATGTGAACATCCAAGTGTGGGATCACTTGTTTGCCCAGATGCGACATGGTGGGAGGAAGGAAGATCAGAGTGAGAATTTGGCTGACCAGACTCTTGGCTACAGATACTGGACTTCGTGGAAGAGAAGGTGGTGCTTAACCGACTGGAAGCATTATCTTCTGCAATCCAACCGACCACTTGTTTGCACTGGTCCGACTTAGACAGTGTTGTCCTGCTCCACCCAACTAAGTTGGACATGAAGCTGGGTAAGGTGGATTTTTTGTTTTTTCTGGTGCACTGGCGGCAGGCACAGTTTCCTTGCGCCCAGAGCCACGGCCTCTGCTTGCACCATCAGCATCACACCCAGGGCCACGGCCTCTGCTTGCACCATCAGCATCACTACCAGAGCCATGGCTTCTGCTTGCACCATCAGCATAACACCCACTTCCCCCTCACTTTGTGCTCGCCTTCTTCATATTAATGGTTTTGTCTGTAGATGTGGCGCAGATTGTTTTACTGTCCGATAAAGACACAGTTTTCTGATGCAGGACAGTACTGGATACAGAAAAATACAGATTTTCGGCACTACACTAGGCCACAGATAATTTAATTTTTTCAATACACACTGTATTGGCTTGCTGTAATGTACTGAATACAGAAAAATAAAGGTTTTCAGCAGTATACTAGCCCAGAGATAATGTGATTTTTACAATACACACTGTATTGGCTTGTTGTAATGTACTGGAAACATACAAATTTTTGCCACTACAGTAGGCCACAGATAATGAAATTTTTACACACTGTATTGGCTTGCTGTAATGTACTGTATACAGAAAAATAAAGATTTTCAGCAGTACACTAGCCCAGAGATGATGTAATTTTTACAATACACACTGTATTGGCTTCCAGTAAAGTACTAGATACAGAAAAAAATACATTTTCGGCACTACACTAGCCCAGAGATAATGTAATTTTGACAATACACACTGTATTCGGATGTAGTTCTATATTGGATACAAATTTGTCCCAAATAAATTGTATTATCTGCGGGAATACTATATATACGGTTGAGGCCTAAACGTACACACAGATGTGCCCAAAACTAGTTAACTATGGCCAAAATATAAATCACTCTCTGCTCAAGTAGGTAATATAACGGTTGCGGATTGAACGCACACACAGATGTGGCACAAGTTAGGTTAATTTCACCAGAACAATTAATTCTCTGCTGGTGCAGTGTATATCTCAGTAGCAAGCACACTGTATTGAATATCCCCTTTTATAATGTCTGCCCAATACACTGCTTTATGATGGTGCAGTGTATATCTCAGTACCAAGGAGCACTGTAGTGAATAAGCCCCTTTTATAATGTCTGCCCAACACACTGCTTTATGATGCTGCAGTGTATATCTCAGTACCAGGCACACTGTAGCTGAATAAGCCCCTTTATAGAATATCTGCCCAACACACTGCTTAATGATGTTGTATTGTAGATGTCACTAATCTGAAATCTTTCTGTCTTTTAGAAGTTAAAAGCGATTTTCAAGCCCTGCACTATCTATCCCTTCCTGGTGACACCTGTCCCTGATAGTACTGAAGCAACCCCTTCTTAAAAAAATAAATAAAAGGTGGTGTACTGCTGTCAAACACACACTGTAGTCATTAAAAGGACCGTTAGGTCTTTCAATAAGGTTTTTGGAGTGAAATTAGTCATTTTAGAGCAAAACGCCATGTGTCTCTGCCTACTGTCTGCTCTTCCTGATGCTGAATGAGCCGAGCGCCGGACCTTAGCTCCTATATGAAATGGTGTCACGTGTTCCGGCCAGCCAATCAGTGTAAGGCCTACAGATAACATGGCTATGGCTTTACACTGAGGGGAATTACTTACCTGGACCTTAATTGGCTGCTTAGAAGATGCCAAACGTGCGGGGAGGAGACTCTAGCAATGCAACAAATACACGTGGTGCTCGGCCGAGTAAAGCCGAGCGCCGAGCATAGCGATGCTCGAGTCGAACCAATACTTGGCCAAGCATGCTCGCTCATCACTAATAAATAGCGCTTATTTTCAGGGAACAATAGTACAGTAATAGTTTTAGAAATATTTTGTCTTGAAACCTTTTGTAATAGTTAGAAAAAATTGATAAGAAAGGAAAATATATAATTTTAAGTTTTTCCTTATTTTATTTTTTATTTTTATATTATATCCATCATCTAATTGCACAAAAGAAAGGTCTTAGGTGTTCCGAGAAAATTATATAAAATACATGTATGCTGGCTTAGAAATTAATCAGTTTTTTGCAGTTTGATAGACGCATAGCTACAACTGAAAAACTTGCCTGTTAAGGAAGGGGAATAAACACTCTGGTAATTAAGTGGTTAGGCAATCTTTAATTTGATAAACAAAGGAATTGTGTGTAGAGTATATGGTTATAGTTTTCTTTGGAAAAATAGTGATTCTAAAATTATTGCATCTGCCGCATCTGGAAAAAAAGCTTTTAGCGTTAACTAATTTGATTTCTCTTTGTTGTCGTTTGCCTTTAGTATATTTTATTTGTGAAACCGTTGTTAATAGTGGTCATATAGTTTAATCTTTTAGAATTTGATACCAATGTTTCTTGATTATTTTTCCTATTGTTTTATATTTAGAATTGAATTGTAATATAATACGTATCATATTGTCTTGATTGAAATCTGCTTGTAAGGCCACATAGTTGCATCTTGACTGTGGAAGGACAATGCTAAGGCACATCCAAACGACTATAGTTTTGGTCCACATCCTATCTGCGTTTTTATGGATTGGATGCAGAGCCATCCATTACAATGAGTCCGCAAAATGCAGACAGCAAGCCGTTTTGCATTTTGCGAATAGGCATTGCGAATAGGCATTGTTACAATGGATCCATGAAAAACGAATGCAACATGGGTGTCACCCGTTTTTTGTGGACAGCAAAATATACATGGTTGTGTGAATAAACCCTAAACAGGAAATTATTTGCAGTACCATTATACTAAGGGCTCATTCATGTGACTGTATGAGCCCCATGCCCGTATTGCGGACTGCAAACAGCCTCCTCCTCTGCCAGTTTAGCCCCTACATGACCCAGGTGGCTGTGAGATGTAGGTACCATGTCTCCTGTCCCCTGGCCAGCTAAATTTATTAGCATCTACTCCAGGACGTGAAGGAGTGGAATCACATCATTTATCCTTTAGTCTTGGCGACTGACAAATAAAGTGGCCTCCTCAAAGGGCCTGAGCAAACGGCAGGTATCAAGTATGAGCTGCCATTGGCTAACGCCGAGTTACACAGGGAGTACCCCTGTCCGCCTGCATAATCAAGAAATCGTTCACAGCCATCCTCTGCTCACATAGTCGGTCCAACATGCAGAGGGTGGAGTTCCAACATGTGGGAACATCACATATGAGGCGATGTTGGGGAACGCTATTCTGCCTTTGCAGCTCACAGTAAAAGTGACTAATGTGCTTGCACACTTTCCTGGAAATATTCAAGACATCTTGCAGTTGAGTGGAAGACTTCAGGAGCCGTGTTAGCCCTCCTTGCCACAGCGCCAAGACAATGATCTTGCCATATCAGTGACCATGGTTCCAATTTTCAGTTGGTGAGGAGACAGCCATGATTCGATTTCTTGGTTGATGACATGGAGCAGTTCCTCCTCGGTGGGACTTTGTTCGCCCAGGCTGGCCAGGTGCAGAACAGCACCACACCGCCGTGCTCTGCATAGATAGTATGCTGGAAGACCACTCCGAACTGTGCCTACAGGCAGAGGAGAACATTGCCACTGCAATGTCAGCATAAGAACGCAGAGGCTGCATTGCCATCACCTGGCCAAGTTGCTGGTGTGCCTGGGCAAGAACCACATATACCCAATGGACAGTAAAGGACGTATATTGTCCTTGACTATAGTTACAGCTCCACACGACGGCGCTGCCGTAAACTTTGCCAGGCACCAGAAGGCACAAGGACTGGTCCACCTTCTGCTCAATGTACAGTATGTGTGCAGTGTTGGTACAGCTTTTGCACTGTTGGATGAGTGCATGAATACAGTTTTTTTGTTTTAGGGGCCGTGTGTTCATGCGTTACTGGAGCTCAGTTAACATCTATCATTAGGGACTGTATGTCCATCCATTATTGACTGCCAGTTAGTATCTCTCATTAGGCGTCAATGTCCATCCATTACTGATGGTCAGTTAGCATCTGTTATTAGGGACCATGTATCCATCCGTCCGTTACTGATGGTCAGTTAGCATCTGTCATTAGGGACCGTGTGTCTATCCATTACCGATGGTCATTTAGCATCTGTCATTAGGGACCGTGTGCCCATACGTTACTGACGGTCAGTTAGCATCTGACTTTAGGGACTGTGTATCTGTCCTTTACTGACGGGCAATTAGCACTTGTCATTAGGCCGCTGTTAGTATCCATCCATTACTGGCGTTCAGTGGGCATCTTTTAGGCCTCTTTCACACGGGCATCACGTTTGACGCCTGGATAAGAGGCGGGTGCGTTGCGTGAAAATGCGCAATTTTCCACGCGAGTGCAAAGCGTTTTAATGCATTTTGCACGCGCGTGGGAAAAATCGGCATGTTTGGTACCCAGACCCGAACCCGGACTTCATCACTGAAGTCCGGTTTCGGGTTGAATATTCTGTAGATTTTATTATTTTCCCTTAAAACATGGTTATAAGGGAAAATAATAGCATTCTCAATACAGAATGCTTAGTAAAATGTGGATGGAGGGGTTAAAAATAGGGATGAGCGAACCCGAACTGGATAGTTTGGGTTCGTAACGAATTTTGAGGTGTTCGGGACACAGACCCGGACCGAACATTTTCAAAACAGATCGGGTTCGGGTCCGTTGTTCGGCGATCTGTTCCTGCTTTCTGAAGGGCTGCACAGCAGCCAATCAGCTAGCGTTTACTTCTTGCCCTAAGAAGCCATCACAGCCCTACCTACTAATGGCATGGCTGTGATTGGCCAGTGCAGCATGTGACCCAGGCTCTATTTAAGCTGGAGTCACATAGCGTCGCATGTCATTCTGCTCTGATTAGTGTAGGGATAGGACGTAGCTGCTGTGAGGGCGAGATTAGGCAGGGAAAACTCAGCAAAAACACCTAATGAAGTGATCGATCTACAGCTGTGAAACATTCAACGTCTGCTAGTTAATTGCTCACTGGTTTTTAGGCTGCACAGAGCGGTTTCTCTCACTTTTTTCTGGGGTGATCGGCGGCCATTTTGTGTCTTGTGGTGCACCAGAACAAGCTGCCACCAAGTCCATCAATCCATCAATACTAGCTTTTTTTTTTTTGCTATATTCTACATCAGGGGCTTCGCTGTGCTTATTGTCACCCCTAGAAACTCAGGATAGAAATTTCTATATTTTATTCAGGGGTTAAATTCAATTGCCAAAATAGCAATCCCCTAAATCTGGTGTTCCAGCTGTGGCTAGCCAAGTGTAATACTGTCTGCTGTCTGGCAAAGGATAGATTTTTTTCTGTGGTGAAATTCAATATTTATATCACGTTGTAGCACCCTAAATTATCCGTAATAAAGTATTTATTATTTTTTCCTATTTTTAACGTCCAGTCAGGCTGAGAATATTGTGAAATTCAATTGCCCAAATAGCAATCCCCTAAATCTGGTGTCCCAGCTGTGACTGGACAAGTTTCATAGTGTCTGTCATAAGATAAATTATTTTCTGCGGTGAAATTCAGTTTCAAAAATAGAAATACCAGTAAATCTGGAACACCTGTTGCAGGCCTACTTTAAATCTGTCCGTAAAAGGGTATATTTTTTTCTGGGGTGAAATATAAATACCGGAAATCTGGTGTTCCAGCTGTGGCTGGACAAGTTTATTAGTGTTCGGCAAAGGATATTTTTTTTTCTGGGGTGAAATTCAATTGCCAAAAAAGCAATACCATAAATCAGTGGATTCAGCTGTGGCTGGCCAAGTTTAATAGTGTCCGTCAAAGGATATATTATTTTCTGGGGTGAAATTCAGTTGCAAAAATATAAATACCGTAAATGTGGTGTTCCAGCTGTGACTGGACAAGTTTAATAGTGTCCGTCATAGGATATATTATTTTCATGGGTGAAATTCAGTTTCAAAAATAGAAATACCGTAAATCTGGTGTTCCAGCTGTTGCAGGCCTAGTTTAAATCTGTCCGTAAAGGGTATATTTTTTCTGGGGTGAAATTTAATTGCCAAAATAGCAATACCCTGAATCTGGTGTTCCAGCTGTGACTGGACAATTTCCCTAGTGTCCGTCAAAGGATAGATTTTGTTCTGTGGTGAAAACAGTTGCAAAAATAGAAATACAATAAATCTGGTGTTCCAGCTGTGACTGAACAAGTTTAATAGTATCCGTCAAAGGAAAGATTTTGTTCTGGGGTGAAATTCAGTTTGCAAAAATAGCAATACCCTGAATCTGGTGTTAAAGCTGTGACTGGACAATTTCCTTAGTGTCCGTCAAAGGATATATTATTTTCTGGGGTGAAAGTTAGTAGCAAAAATAGAAATACAGTAAATCTGGTGTTCCAGCTGTTGCAGGCCTAGTTTAAATCTGTCCGTAAAAGTGTATATCTTTTACTGGGGTGAAATTCAATTGCCAAAATAGCAATACCATAAATACGTGGTTTCAGCTGTTACTAGACAAGTTTCATAGTGTTCGTCAAAGGATATATTATTTTCTGGGGTGAAATTCAGTTGCAAAAATAGAAATAATGTAAATCTGGTGTTCCAGCTGTGACTGGACAAGTTTTATAGTGTCCGTCATAGGATATATTATTTTCTGCGGTGAAATTCAGTTTCAAAAATATAAATACCGAAATCTGGTGTTCCAGCTGTGGCTGGACAAGTTTATTAGTGTTCGGCAAAGGATATATTTTTTTCTGGGGTGAAATTCAATTGCCAAAAAGCAATACCATAAATCAGTGGTTTCAGCTGTGGCTGGCCAAGTTTAATAGTGTCTGTCAAAGGATATATTATTTTCTGGGGTGAAATTCAGTTGCAAAATAAAATTCCGTAAATGTGGTGTTCCAGCTGTGGCTGGCCAAGTTTAATAGTGTCTGTCAAAGGATATATTATTTTCTGGGGTGAAATTCAGTTGCAAAAATATAAATACCGTAAATGTGGTGTTCCAGCTGTGACTGGACAAGTTTAATAGTGTCCGTCATAGGATATATTATTTTCTGCGGTGAAATTCAGTTTCAAAAATAGAAATACCGTAAATCTGGTGTTCCAGCTGTTGCAGGCCTAGTTTAAATCTGTCCGTAAAGGGTATATTTTTTTCTGGGGTGAAATTTAATTGCCAAAATAGCAATACCCTGAATCTGGTGTTCCAGCTGTGACTGGACAATTTCCCTAGTGTCCGTCAAAGGATAGATTTTGTTCTGCGGTGAAAAACAGTTGCAAAAATAGAAATACAGTAAATCTGGTGTTCCAGCTGTGACTGAACAAGTTTAATAGTATACGTCAAAGGAAATATTTTGTTCTGGGGTGAAATTCAATTGCCAAAATAGCAATACCCTGAATCTGATGTTCCAGCTGTGACTGGACAATTTCCCTAGTGTCCGTCAAAGGATAGATTTTGTTTTGTGGTGAAATACAGTTGCAAACATAGAAATACAGTAAATCTGGTGTTCCAGCTGTGACTGGACAAGTTTTATAATGTCCGTCAAAGGATATATTTTTTTCTGGGGTGAAAATCAGTTGCAAAAATAGAAATACAGTAAATCTGGGGATTCAGCTGTGGCTGGACAAGTTTCATATTGTCCGTCATAGAATAGCTTTTGTTCTGGGGTGAAATTCAATTGCCAAAATAGCAATACCTTAAATCATTGGTTTCAGCTGTGGCTGGACAAGTTTAATACTGTCCGGCAAAGGATAGATTTTAAATTGTTGGTTGAAATATTACCATTTTTGCCAGGTACAATCTCCTGCACTATATAACTGACCGGGAACTTACAATTGGCGGTTACATTCTTGCATGAAATGAAGCCTTTTGGGCTGTGAAGCCAAAGGTAATCTCCAATAACTGTTTTTTTATTTTTTATTTTACAACAATGGTTGGGTGAGGCCGGTATACATGTCTATTCTACATAAGGTTCAAACAAGTCCTGTGGGATCCATGTCTGGTTCTTTTTAATAAACCAAAGTTTACTAAAGATTGCTCTCTCAGACCAGGCCCAGCAGCTGTTCCATTCGCTTTCTACACTGTCTAGACTGACACTGTATATAATTTCATTGTATAATACTGTAGAGGGGGCCCTGACAAAGTCCTTTACTCCTCCTCCTCCTCCTGGATGGGCCCTTTCTAGGTCACGGCCCCAAAGCAGTTGCTTCCGCTGCTTCCCTGTAGCTATTCCCCTAAGCAGACCCATCAGTCAGTACGTATACTGTTCCAACATGTTGCTGAAATGCTGCCCCTGCTAAGATGTTCCAGATCTGCTGGTGGTGCAGGTTGTTGTGGCGTGTGATGACAAAGCTTTTCCACATTTTGCCCATGATAAACCTGCCTTCTGAGGTGTTGGTGGTGACCCAGCTGCATTGGCAGATTCTTCCTACTCCTCCTCTGCCTTCACCTTGTTCTTCCACTGAGTCCACGGTGTCAGGTGTAAATGCCATCAGCAGCGTGTCTACTAGCGGGCTCATCTTCCTATCACACTCCAGTGAGGGAATTAAGGACGGCACGTTGTCCTTGTAACGGGATGCAGCAGGGTGGCCACCCAGTAAGAAGCATAAGTTAGAATGTGGCAGTAACTGGGCGGTTGTTGCGCAGGCACTGCAGCATGTTGTCGCTCATGTCTGCCTGGCTTCCCAGAGGCAAGGACAAGCTATCGTCTGTGTCCTCTGTATCCCCAAGCGTTCCTCCTACTCATCCTCATCCTCTAGAACTGTGCCCTGGCTGAACAATTATGTTCCAGGTCAGGGCCCATGTTGGTGCAGCAACCCACCCTCCGAGGCACATGTAATTGGCTGGCCTTAAGTTAAGGATAAGGTGCATATAGTTTTGTTTGTTTATATAGTTTCTTTAGCTGCATTATAGTTATTTTAATATGTTTTTAAGTAAATTTGTAAATAGTTTGTTAATGGTTTGATTGAAACGGGGGCGATGTTGAGTGTGTAGGGTGTGAGGCTGTTTGGGTTTATTTTCCATCTGCTTTCTGCACTGTCTATACTGCCACTGTATATAATTTCATTGTATAATACTGTTGAGGGGGCCCTGACAAAGTCTTTTAGTTCTCCTCAGTCCTCCTCCTGGATGGGCCCCTTATAGGTCAGGGACCCAAAACAGTAGCTTCCCATGCTTCCCTGTAGCTACGCCCTGGGCAAACCCATCAGTCAGTACGTGTACTCTTCCACCATGTTGCTAAAATGCTGCCTCCTGCTAACACATTCCAGATCTGCTGGTGGTGCAGGTTGTTGTGGCGTGATGATAAAGCTTTCCCACATTTCGCCAATGCTAACCCAGCCTTCTGAGGTGCTGATGGTGACCCAGCTGCCCGTGAGCTGGCTTGGGTGCCACCCTGCTGAGAACACGGTTCCTCCTACTCCTCCTCATCCTACTTATCCTCCTCATCCTCCAAACCTGTGCCCTGGCTGGACAACTGTGTTCCAGGCCTGGGCCTATGTTGGTGCAGGAACCCACCCTCCGAGCCACTTGTAATTGGCTGGCCCTAAGTTAAGGATAAGGCGTATATAGTTTTGTTTGTTTGTATGGTTAGTTTAGCTGCATTATAGTTATTTTAATATGTTTTTAAGTAAATTTGTAAATAGTTTGTTAATGGTTTGAGTGAAGGGGGGGGGGTGTTGTGTGTGTTCGATTAACTGAATTTATTTTCACTGTCTGGTGTTTAGGAATTTCTGCACCTCAAATTCAGCACATGTGGCAGGCAGGCGATTAGTGTTGATCACGAATTTTCGAATTGCGAATTTTAATTGCGAATATCGGCACTTGGAAAATTCGCGAATATTTATAATATCGCGAAATATATTCGCAATCGAGAATATTCGTTTTTTTTTTAAATACCAGTTTATGCGAATTTTTATGCAACTTTTATGCGCATTTTTTATATGCAAATTTTCGCAATCAAGAAAATAATGTCATTATTTTCTTGATTGCGAAAATTTGCATATAAAAAATTTGCATAACATTTAGCATAAACTGGTATTTAAAAGATACCTTTTAAATACCAGTTTATGTGAATTTTTATGCAAATTTTTATGCAAGTTTTATGCAAATTTTTTATATGCGAATTTTCGCAATCAATAAAAAAATGACTGGGGATTCGAATATATGGCGAATATTCGCCCAAATATTCGCGAAATATCGCGAATTCGAATATTGCCCCTGCCACTCATCACTACAGGGGATGTGCGTCAAACCGGCTAGGCCCAGACCTGCTATTACCCAGGGAAAAGGGGGGCTACTACTGACAAACACAAACCGGTCTGTGTGACAGATTATAATTTGAGATTAGTAGAGTTGAGAGAACACCTGGAAGTTCGGGTTCCACAAGTTCGGCCAAACTTTACAAAAAAGTTTGGGTTTGTGATCCGAACTTAACCCCAAACCCCATTGAAGTCAATGGGGACCCGAACTTTTGGGCACTAAAATGGCTGTAAAATAGCTCTGGAAAGGGCTAGAGGGCTGCTAAAGGCAGCAAAATGTAAGTAAATGCCCTGCAAACAAATGTGTATAAGGAAATGACTTAGCATAACATAAAATACAGAAAAATAATAAATAAATGTTCTAAACCTGAGCCCAAGTGACAGTGAGTGACAGTGGCACCTGCCACCCAGCAAACACAGTACGTGGATCCCAGCCGCCACTACTTTTGCAGGCGAGCCATCCCTTTCCTGCACAACCAAGTAGCCGAAAAATCAGGTGTGCACTGCGCAACGCCATCTGTGGCAAGATCCACGTAACAACCAATACATGGACTAGTAAGCACGGCCAGGGCAGTTATATCTCTCTTAACAGCACACTGGGTAAATGCAGTGGCGGCTTGGCCTGAGGCACATAGCATTTTTGCGAATGTCCTTCCGCCCCAGAGGATTGCAGGGCATTTCTCTTCGCATCCTGTTACCTCCTCCTCCACCTACTCGGCGTCCTCCTCTACCACCCCCTCATCTGCTCAGCACCCACAGCAGCACAGCAGCAGGTTGTTTTAAAACGTGTGTGTTTGTGGGACAAACCCCACACCACGCAGGAGCTGTGGACAGGCATGGAACAACAGACTGATGATTGGTTGGTGCCACTGATCCTCCAGCCCGGCCTGGTGTTGTGCGCTAATGGGCGAAATATAATTGCAGGTCTGGGTCTAGCCGGTTTGACGCAAATCCCCTGCCTGCCAAAAGTGCTGAATTTGGGGTGCAGAAATTCCTGAACACCAGACAGTGAAAATCAATTCAGTTAATCGAACAAACACAACACCCCCACCCCCCCTTTTCACTTAAACCATTAACAAACTATTTACAAATTTACCTAAAAACATATTAAAATAACTATAATGCAGCTAAACTAAGTATATAAACAAACAAAACTATATACACGTCTTATCCTTAACTTAAGGCCAGTGACATCCAAGTTGCTCAGAGGGTGTGTTCCTAAACCAACATAGGCCCTGGCCTGGAACACAATTGTCCAGCCAGGGCACAGTTCTGGAGGATAAGGAGGATGAGGAAGAGGAGTAGGAGGAATGCTGGGGGATACAGAGGACACAGACGAAACACCTCCCTCAAAGAGGACAGCCTGTCCTTGCCTCTGGGCAGCCTGGCACACATTAGCGACTACATACTGCAGTGCATGTGCAACGACCACCGAGTTACTGCCACATTCCAACTTGTGCTGATTACTGGGTGGCCACCCTGCTGAATCCCCGTTACAAGGACAACGTTCCGTCCTTAATTCACTCAATGGAGTGTGATAGGAAGATGCACCCGCCAGTAGACATCCTGCTGCATGCTGGAATTCACACCTGACACCGGGGACTCAGTGGAAGCACAAGGTGAAGGCAGAGGAGGAGGAGAAAGAAGTCTCCAACGCAGCTGGGTCACCACCAACACCTCAGAAGGCAGGGTTATCATGGGCAAAATGTGGAAAAGCTTTGTCCTCACGCAACAACAACCTGAACCACCAGCAGATCTGGAACGTCTTAGCAGGAGGCAACATTTCAGCAACATGGTGGAACAGTAGACATACTGACTGATGGGTCTGCCCAGGGGCATAGATACAGGGAAACAGGGAAACTACTGCTTTGGGGCCCTGACCTAGAAGGGGCCCATCCAGGAGGAGGAGGAGGAGGACTAAAAGACTTTGTCAGGGCCCCCTCAACATTATTATTCAATGAAATTATATACAGTGGCAGTACAGACAGTGTAGAAAATGGATGGAACAGCTGCTGGGCCTGGTCTGATAGAGCGATCTTTAGTAGCCCCAGGAAGGGGTTGCGCAAAAATTTCTGTGGGAGGGGGGCCCCAGTCAAATATTTGGCCCAAAAAGGCTTTATGTCATGCAAGAATGTAACTGCCAATTGTAAGTTCCCTGACAGTTAGGTAGTGCAGGGGTTTGTACCTTGCAAAAATGGTAATATTGCACCCAACAATTTAAAAGAGGATAATTCACATTTTCGGACAGTGTCAACTATGCAGTGCAGGGCTGTGTACCCGGTAAAAAGGGTAATATTGCACCCAACAATTTAAAAGAGGATTTTTCACATTTCTGTAACTGTCACCTATGCAGTGCAGGGTTACTTGACAGCACATAATTGGAATATGTCAACCCCTGAACTCCCAGACGGATTAACTATATTATTGTCCCCGCCACATATGCAGCGCAGGCCGCAAAGGTAATTCCTGGCCTAAAAATTATGATTTCATCACCACCCATGGAAAACATGGATTTTAGTGGTATATTTTGGGGTGTAGGACCTCATTGTTCTCAACATCATCTTCCACCCAGTCTTCACCCCTGCCCTTTTTGTCGGCCTGCACACTGCAGAAAGCCGCAGTGGTTTGCACCTGTGTTTCGTCATCATCAGAGACGTGCTGCGGTGGTCTTCCCCTGTCCTCATCCTCAAACCTAAGTGTTTGGGCATCCGTGCACTCAATCTCTTCCACTTCTGGGGCAGGACAATGGTTATGGCCCTGGTTAACCCTGCCAGCAGAGTCATAAAAAAGCATAAGAGACTGCTGCAATTAATTGCCAATAGTCAACAATTAAGTTCACTAACAGTAAAGCAGTGCCCGTGTCATAAACAGAATACATTTCTTTAGGTCACACAACAGTGTAATGGAGCAATTCAATACAATTACTTCACTATCACCAAAAATTTGATTTTTCAAACCAACAATGTAAAAACAGAAGTTAACGATTTTATTTGTCTGTCAGAAAGGCAGCGTACACTGCAAATGTGCTATCTACCACAAAACTAGTGTGTTTGCAGCCAACAATGTAAATGTGGAGTTCAAAAGGTTACTTTAAATGACTGAAATACAGGGTAGGCCTCAGAGCTGCTATGTATCACAAAACCAGTGTTTATTGCAACAAACTACAGAAATGCAGTATATCACTGCTAAATTTTAAAATACATTTTTGTGCGTTGTATGCTAAACTTCTCTGCGTAACAACAATACTGGTTTATTTCCCACAAAATACACTAATGCAGTATTTTACTGCTGAAATGTAAACGTAAGTATTTGTGTGGTTTATTAAAAACTGCTCTGTGGACCAAGGATACGGCTTTTTTCCAAAAAAACACTAATGCACTATTTCAGTGCAGAAATTTAAAATAGGTATTTGTACGCTGTATGCACAACTGCTCTGTGAAGCAAGAATATGGCTTTTTTCAACAAAACAGAAAAATGCACTATATCAGTGTTGAAATTTAAAATATGTATTTAGGTGGTGTATCTAAAACTGCTTTGTGGACCAGGAATACCGCCTTTTTTCCAAAAAATACACTGATGTACTATTTCACTACAGACATGTAAAATATGTATTTGTACTCTGTATGCACAACTGCTTTGTGGACCAACAACACTGCTTTTTTCAGCAAAATTCACAATTGAACTATTTAACGGCTGGAAATTAAACGTAGGTATTTTTTACGTTGTATGCACAACTGCTTTGTGGACCAGGAATACCGCTTTTTCCCAAAAATACACTGATGCACTATTTCACTGCAGAAATGTAAAATAGGTATTTGGGCAGTGTATTTTAAACTGCTTTGTGGACAAGGGTTACGGCTTTGTTTATCCTAAAACACAGTAATGCACTATTTCAGTGCAGAAATGGAAAATAGGTATTTGGGCAGTGTATTTTAAACTGCTTTGTGGACAAGGAATACCGCTTTTTCCCCAAAAATACACTGATGCACTATTTCACTGCAGAAATGTAAAATAAGAACTTGTACGTTGTATGCACTACTCCTTTGTGGACCAACAACACGGCTTTTTCCCCAAAATTCACAAATGCACTATTTAACGGCTGGAAATTAAACGTAGGTATTTGTACGCTGTATGCTCAAGTTAGTAAGACTGATTAGTCAGCCTGAATTTGTGGGAGGGGCGGAGGCTCATCATATCTGAGCCACAGCCTCACTCACGGGCGTGTGTTCTCAGGTGCACAGCTGCTAGCTTCTGCTAGGTGTCATTAGCAAACTAGCTTCCCTGGTGGTAGGATCCTTTCTTTGCAGCATGGAGCCAGAATGGAGCTTGTTATTTTCTCTCTGCTACCGTAGCATGCACACGCCATAATATGTAAGTAAGTTGGGCCAGGGCCATCTCTCCTGGTCGGTCGGAACCGACTTTGCTAGCGAACGGGAGGCTTCGCCTCAGTATTTGTTAGCTCAAGTTTGTTCGTTGGGGCTAAATATTTCAATTTCTTTTCAACTTTGTTTGGTAATAGGAGTTAGTTCCTATAAATCTTCAAGTTTTACTTCACTTGTTCGTCTCGTCTGAAATCCATGGCTTTGGGGGCCCGATGACAGCTTCGGCCCTATGGCTTCGGGGGCCCGATAACTGTTTTCAGTCCTGCTGGGCTGATTGCCTGGTTGGTTGTCCATCTGTGCATCTAGGCTGATTTGGCCCGTATGTATCACATATATACCTGCTTCCCTAATCTCCTAATAATCCATGTTGATCGCTCACTTTGATTTTGTCCACAAACTGGTCTGGTTCACCCTACAGCATCATTGTCATATCTTACGCAGATATTTCGTCTTGCTTTAATTGTTCATGCTTTCGTTCAGGTCCTGCCAGAGGAGGAACAAGTAGGGTAATTAACCTCTAGCATTCCAGTCTCTGATCGTAGTCGATCATATCTTGTCAACCAGGTCCCCGTGCAAAGTCTTTGCCTTTTTACTACGTCCATTTTTGTCGGTAGCTTCACTGCAATTGCTTCCCTCACTCATGGGAGGGCATAGACAGAATCTTTATGGCTTTGTAGCTTCTTGCTGCACTAACCTCAGACTCCCTACAACCACATTGAATCGGGTTTGGACAAGGTCCAGCATTCCCTCATGATAGAAGATTCAGATAGTAGGTCGGTCTTCACGTCTCAGGCATTAAAACAATTCTCAGGGGTACACAGAAGAACAACGCGCGGACCACGGCTAGCAGATAGCTGTTGTCTGGGGAACTATTCAAGGATTCTCTTCCTATCTACATGGTTCTTTCTGGCCCTCATTCCTGCATAGTCTAGGCAGTCAGGTTTCGGTTACACGATCTCCTGAGGCTAGGGCATTGCCAGTACACGCACTAGAACCAAAACTTTACAAGGTTCAGGTGGTTTTTCATGATCCATTTCACAACGTATTCCCAGTCCTCCATTCCGCTTTGGGGCAGTATCCGCAATATTGAGCATCATGTCTCTGGCCTTGTCATCCACAAGATGGGTAGTAGGTCTCCTTCTGGTCTTGCCTCATACACCCAAAATTTTCGCTCAAGATCCCTGACGCCTTGCTATTGGCTAGGGGGTTAGTTTGCACATGCCATTCAAGTTCCTTTTCTACCCTACTTGGCTTGGTTTTTGCCCACTTATAGGCCTACCCACGATCAAGGCTTAGGGCACACAACAAGCCATTTAGTCAGGTTAGCTAAGACACTACCAGCTGGGTTAGGTTGTTCCCGTTGTTTCTCTCCCTAGGGTTCTTCGGATATCTCTTGGCCGTAGCCATGACCACAAGTTAGTAAGGCTGATTAGTCAGCCTGCATTTGTGGGAGGGGCAAAGGCTCACTCACGGGCGTGTGGTCTCAGGTGCCCCACCCTCCTTCCCTCCCTCATCTTGTCATTTCCACAGGGTATGCCCACTTATAGGCCTACCCACGATCATGGCTTAGGGCACACAACAAGCCATTTAGTCAGGTTAGCTAAGACACTCCTAGCTGGGTTAGGTTCTTCCAGTTGTTTCTCTCCCTAGGGTTCTTCGGATATCTCTTGGCCGTAGCCATGGCCATAACTGCTTTGTGAACCAAGAACATGGCTTTTTTCCCTAAAACACACTAATGCACTATTTCAGTGCTGAGATTTAAAATAGGAATTTGTACGCTGTATGCACAACTGTTTTGTGGACCTGGAGTATCGCTTTTTCCCTAAAACACAGTAATGCACTATTTCAGTGCTGAAATTTAAAATAGGTATTTGTACTCTGTATGCACACCTGCATTGTGGACCAGGAATACCGCTTTTTTTCCCCAAAATACACTGATGTACTATGTCACTGCAGAAATGTAAAATAGGTATTTGGGCGGTGTATTTTAAACTGCTTTGTGGACAAGGAATACAGCTTTTTACCCAAAAATACACTGATGCACTATTTCACTGCAAAAATGTAAAATATGTATTTGTACGCTGTATGCACAACTGCTTTGTGAACCAAGAACATGGCTTTTTCCCAAAAACACACTAACGCACTATTTCAGTGCTGAGATTCAAAATAGGTATTTGTACGCTGTATGCACAACTGCTTTGTGGACCCGAAGTACCACTTTTTTCCCAAAAACACAGTAATGCACTATTTCAGTGCTGAAATTTAAAATAGGTATTTGTACGCTGTATGCACACCTGCTTTGTGGACCAGGAATACCGCTTTTTTCCCCAAAAATACATTGATGTACTATGTCACTGCAGAAATGTAAAATAGGTATTTGGGCGGTGTATTTTAAACTGCTTTGTGGACAAGGAATACCGCTTTTTACCCAAAAATACACTGATGCACTATTGCACTGCAAAAATGTAAAATATGTATTTGTACGCTGTATGCACAACTGCTTTGTGAACCAAGAACATGGCTTTTTTCCCTAAAACACACTAATGCACTATTTCAGTGCTGAGATTTAAAATAGGTATTTGTACGCTGTATGTACAACTGCTTTGTGGACCTGGAGTACCGCTTTTTTCCCCAAAACACAGTAATGCACTATTTCAGTGCTGAAATTTAAAATAGGTATCTGTATGCTGTATGCACACCTACTTTGTGGACCAGGAATACCGCTTTTTTTCTCTAAAATACACTGATGCACTATTTCACTGCAGAAATGTAAAATAGGTATTTGGGCGGTGTATTTTAAACTGCTGGTGGACCAGGAATACAGCTCTTTTCCCCAAAAAATACACTGATGCACTATTTCACTGCTGAAATTGAAGATACGTTTTGGTGCGTGGTATGCACAAGGGCTTTATAGCACCACAATACAGATTTTTGCCCCAGACTACAGAAATGGACTATGTCCCCCCTAAATTATACAAAAGGTAATGTAGGGGACTTGACCTGCCATAAAAAAGGATTTTCTCTTTCACTGAGCTACCAAAAAGGATTAGACTGATGTCCCTGGCAGGCTGGCACACATGCAGGTCACATGCAGTTCTAAGAACACTGCAGTGGCTAAAAAGGCCGCCGACCCCCACCTTATTAACAGATGGATAAAAAAAAAAAAACACGCAGTATCACTGGGCTCAGGACTGGGTACAAAAATGTAGGATTGCAGTAACACCCTCCCTCAATAATTGCTGTAGCTTGAAGATTTTGCACTACTAGGTTAAACAGATTTCTTCCCTAATCTCTCCCTGGGAGCACTGGCAGCAACCTTTCCCTATTCTAACAGCAGCAGAGTGACGTGCGGCACTACATGTCTCCATCTTATTAAGAGGCTGGGTCACATGCTGCACTCAGCCAATCACAGCAATGCTATTAGTAGGCATGGCTGTGATGGCTACTTAGAGCAAAGATGTAAAATGCTTGCTGATTGGCTGCTCTGCATTCTTTTAAAAAGCGCACAGAATCGCTGAACAACGGACCCGAACCCAAACTTTTATTAAAATGTTCTTGTTCGGGTCCGTGTCCTGAATCATCCTAAAATTCGGTACAAAACCGAACTATACAGTTCGGGTTTGCTCAACTCTAGATATTAGCCAATTTTTAAAAATTGGATTCACAGATCGCCGAATTTTTAGAAATAATTTGTTTTGGCGAATTTGTTTACGCCAAATTTTGAAAAAACGGCTATTTACTAGCTGCAGAGAGCCTTTATAGTGGTGTAGAGCACTGTGCCTTGCAGTAACACGCATAGGGAGTCTGCTTTGGCAGTGAGATAGTACTGTGAATCTATATGACATGCAGTTCGGGTCCCTATTGACTTCAATGGAGTTTGAGTTCGAGGTCAAGTTCGGGTCATGAACTCGAACTTTTTCCAAGTTCGACCGAACCCGTCGAACCCGAACATCCAGGTGTCCGCTCAACTCTATTAGCGACCTCTTCCTCCACTGCCTCTGCCTTCGCCTTGTGCTTCCACTTGTCCCCGGTGTCGGTTGAGAATGCCCTCAGGAGCGCGTCTACCAGCGTGCGCTTGTAGTCACTAGTCACGCATCTTCCTGTCACGCTTCAGTGAGGGAATTAAGGACGGCACATTGTCTTTGTAACGGGGATACAGCAGGGGATGGCAACCCAGTAGTCAGCACAAGTTAAAATGTGGGCAACTCTGCGGTCATTGCGCAGTCGCTTATGTGTGCCAGGCTGCCCAGAGGTAAGGATAAGCTGTCCGCTGTAGGTGGTGTATCGTCTGTATCCTCCATATCCCCCCAGTTACTCTCCTGTGATGGCCATGAGCTGCGTTGGGTGCCACCCTGCTGTGATCCCGTGTCCTCCAGAACTGTGCCTTGGCTGGCCACATGTGTACCTGGCCCCTGCTGGTGCAGGAACCCACCCTCTGAGCCACTTCTGATTGACTGGCCTTAAACCCTGTGAAATGCCCCCTCTTCCTCATGTGCCACATCCTCTTCCATCATCGCCCTAAGTGTTTTTTCAAGGAGACATAGAAGTGGTATTGTAACGCTAAGAACGGCGTCATCGGCACTGGCCATGTTGGTTGAGTACTCGAAACACCGCAACAAGGCACACAGGTCTCGCTTGGAGGCCCACTCATTGGTGGTGAAGTGGTGCTGTTCCGCAGAGCGAATGATGCGTGCGTGCTGCAGCTGAAACTCCACTATTACCTGCTGTTGCTCGCACAGTGTCTCCAGCATATGCAAGGTGGAGTTCCACCTGGTAGGCACGTTGCATATGAGGCGGTGAGTGGGAAGGCCGAAGTTACGCTGAAACGCAGACAGACGAGCAGCAGCAGGGTGAGAACACCGAAAGTGCGCGCAGACGGACTGCACTTTCTGCAGCAGCTCTGACATGTCTGGGTAGTTTTTACGGGATTTCTGCACCACCAAATTCAGCACATGTGCCAGGCAAGGGATGTGTGTAAAACTGGCTAGTTCCAGAGCTGCTACAAGATTTTGCCCATTATCGCACACCATCAGGCCGGGCTTGAGGCTCACTGGCAGCAACCACTCATTGGTCTGTTCTTCTTTGCCCCTCCAGAGCTCCTGTGCGGTGTGGGGTTTGTCCCCAAACACATGAGTTTTAAAACCACCTGCTGCCGTTTACCCCTGGCTGTGCTGAAGTTGGTGGTGAAGGTCTTTCGCTGACCGGATGAGGAGGTGGTAGAAGAGGACGAGGAGGAAGCGTAGTAGGAGAAGGAGGCAACAGGAGGAAAAGAATAATGCCCTTCGATCCTCGGTGGTGGAAGGACATGCGCCAAATCGCTATCTGCCTCGGGTCCAGCCGCCACTACATTTACCCAATGTGCAGTTAGGAGATATAGTGTCTAGTGGCTTACTGTCCTGGGTATATTAGCTATTTTTTGTTGTTGCAGTACGGATATATTAGTCCTGCTTGGGACTTGTTTTATTGATGTACTATAATAGTTTTGGATTAAAAGTTAAGTTTTAGGAAGTTGCCTTCAGTGATTGTGTTGTTCTTATAGCACCTGTCCATGAGATATTAATTTCAGTGATTCTTTTTTTCCCTATGGCTGGATTTCTGTCAGGTACACTGTTCACGGGAAACTTATTAGAGAAGCACATAATATCTTCTAAAATAAGGAGCTACCTGGTCTTTCAAATTCACTAACCTGCAAATTGACATTCACTGACCTATATGATGAATACAAAAATAATATAAAATCATGGTGGAAAATAAATCCATAGAAAGCCATCTTGAACATAAAATCATCCCTAGGGACTACGTATTCCTATGTCTCCAGCAGAACGTATAGGTTCACCAAGATTGCTGGCACGGTGGGAGCAGGAACTTACAAACATCTCCATTAGGTTGATGAATTTACTTCTTGAGGAGGAGAAAGTCTTTTTGAAAGGTCCTCGGATAAACTGAAAGCCTTGATTGATCTGGCTGTGACTCTCAAGACTGACCCTGACTTTAATAGAAGGGAGTCCTATCTGCAGACTGCAGTAGAAAGATTCCAGGGTCAGGTTAAAGAAAGAAAGCACAGGCAGTTCAATAAGGACCTTAAAGAATTTAAAGAGAACAGGGCATACCAGTTGGACAATAACTCCCTCCCTCCCTCTAAAACAGACTCTCTACCTCTGAACAGGAGATCTCAGAGAGGTAGAACAAATTATAGACGGGGCCAAAGGGGTGGGAGTAGGGGACGTAACAATGACAGAAGATGGCCAAGATCAAGTGGCCAGAGGGGGAAGGGGGCGACTTCTCATCACCCCTCTCCTCCTCTTCCTCCCTAATTTCCAACTCCACACCAGGTAGTCGGGAGAATTTTTGCGTGAGGCTGAGAATAACCTCCTTAAAAAGGACTTTCGTTCATTCCCACAAAAAATGTAATCCTTTCATGTGGGTCAAGGATCTTCATAGATTCTCGAGAAAATTAAAATGGCATAAGTTTATGAAATACAATAATTAACTCACCTGTGAACAACTTGGTTTGCAGGAGAGTGAATTTGCCGACCTAAGGATCTTTCTAGATCTATTGGATGAGGGTACACGTAAACCGGACATGGACCATTTACAGACCTATGCCCTAAGAGTAATAAACTACCTCTTCCTATGAATTATGATCACATAGACATTTTTCTACAAATGGTCATTGAGGACATAGAAAAACTGCCCCAATCCGCGTCATTCTTTCACAACTTGTCAGGCCCTGAAACTGAGGCCCTTTTAAGTTTAGAAAGGGGTACCTCAATAGTGGTGAAACCAGCTGACAAGGGGAACCTTGTCATCATGGGGTGTATTCAGTACAGACAAATGTGTGAACGTTTGTTGAATGATCGAGAGTGTTATCGGGTCTTGCCATCTGATCCTACGGACATCTTTGTCAGAGAACTTGTGTCTATCCTTGATGACGGGATAACTAAGGGAGTTATTAGTGAGGCCGAATACTGCTTTCTGAGGCCGAGCTAACCCCAGACAGCCACCTTTTATGGATTACCAAAAATCCACAAGGGTTTATCCCCACTAAGTGGTCGCCCCATTGTGTCTAGGGTGGACTAGATTACCCAGAATAGCGGTATTTATGTTGACCGCATTTTGAAGGGATTTGTATCTGCCCTTCCCTCCTATACGAGAGATACTATGGACTTCTTAAGAAAAATTGAGACTAGTAATGTAGAAACATCATGCTCTCTCGCAAGTATAGATGTAGAATCCCTTTATAGCTATATTCCTCATATCAAAGGACTGATGGCGGCAGCAGAGTTCTTGAAAACAAGGGCGGTCTGCTACAGTTCCCATAATAGATTTGTGTTGACTCTCCTTGAATATGTCATCACCCACAATTTTTGTTTGACTCGCGGTTCTTCCACCAGCTCAGGGGACTGCGATGGGGAGCCTCTGTGCCCCGACCTATGCTAATCTCCTTCTGGGCTGGTGGGAGGACAAGGTGGTCTTTCATTACATGCAAACTTGCTGGGGTGATAAAATTGTCTTCTGGACACGCTTTATAGATGATGTCTTTGTAATATTGAATGGTGACTCGGAAGAGTTTGAAACATTTGTTAAGGGACTCAACACAAATGATTTGGGTTTATCATTCACCTTCCAGTTTTATCCAGACACACTAACATTCCTGGATGTCAGGGTCACCAAAGAGGGGGACAGACTGGTTACAACCACCTTCAGAAAGGCCACCGCGACAAACAGTCTACTTAATTGGGGCAGTCACCACTCTATGAACCTAAAAGGGGGATACCTCGGGGTCAATATTTAAGGATAAGGAGAAATTGTTCAGATACAGAAAGTTTCCATCAGAAGTCTAGAAAACTCCAGGACCATTTTAGGATGAGAGGTTATCCCCAGTGGGTCCTAAGAAGGGCTTTTAAAAATGCAGAAACACGTGAGCATAATACCCTCTTAGTCCCTAGGGGTCTGATGTGAAAGGGAGGAAAACGTCAGGATTATCTCCACCTTTGATGTGGAAAGTCAAGGAGTGAGGGCCATTATTGGGAAATACTGGCCCATCCTCCTAATGGATCCAGTCATAGCTGATGTACTTCTTCCCCACCCAAGTATCACCTTCAGACGGGGCAGATGTTTATGTGATCGGTTGGTGCACAGCCGCTTCTCACGTCCGGCCCCTGACGGGACGTGGCTAGACAGAAAACCACTTGGTACCTTTCGCTGTGGGACATGTTCGGCTTATTGTTTTCTGAGGAATACTAAAATTAATATCTGCTCAGTTACAAATAAAAGGTACGATGTAAGGGATTTTGCTAACTGTAGGAGTAAGGGGTAGTGTATCTCTGTCAGTGTAGGTGCCCCATGGACTATGTGGGGAAGACTTTTAGGGAGCTTCGTCGACGCGTTCTTGAACACATCAATGACATCAGAAAGAAGAAAAATGCCTCAATAGCTAATCACATGTGGGAACAGCATGGTGGGGATCTGAATTCATTGACATTCTCAGCTTTGGAATTAGTGAGACCCTCTCCTAGAAAGGGCGACTGGGGACTGTAGAATCCTTTAAAAAGAGACAGAATGGATTTATAGATTCTGTTCCCAGTCATCAAGGGGTTGAATGAGAATCTTATTTTCTCTTGCTTCATCTGACCCCTGGTCATTCAATTTTGTTCTGCCCCTCTCTCCTTTAGTATGGTTAGCTCCTTTTTGTATTCAGTGTGCTCTACCTCCGATAGGTGATAGAAATCTTTATCGACACAAGAAGTGTCACGTTACTATTTAATAGATTGCTCTTTATTTGAGCGTCTCTCTGTATATCTTTTGCATCTTTTGACGGCAGTAACAGTCGTTGGTTAATGGAACACCCACTAATTTCATCACTTGATGATACCTCTCTCCTTAATTGTGTGCTAGTAATACAGTAATAGTATTAATATATTAATTACTTACCCGCTTCCCTCCTTTGTCGGTATGCTTTAAAATCATAATGCCTTCTATAATTGCTTCGTGGGCGATATGGGATGATGGGACTTTTCTGTATCTGTATTTTTCTAGGTGTCCCCTCCCGTACTTGGAAGGGTATAGTAATATTACCCTTTCTATATTTACTACACTGTCCCCTTATATATGGAAGGGTACAGCTTGACTACCTTCTCTATGTCTGTCATAGAGTTTCTGTTTGAAATGTGTGTCTGTTCTCCCTTGTCAGCCACCCTGGACTCTGCGTTCCACCACTCACTCTGATGGAGCGCACGGCCATCACGTGATCCTGCATTGACCGCACCGTCATTGCGCGAGTATGTCGCATGATGTCGCAGCGAATTATTATGATCTTGAGGAGCAGCGTTGCGCTGGGGTTTGCATCCTTGTCATCAACGAGGGCGTGAGCGTGTTGCACGAGGTACTATTATCAGCGTGTCAATGGGTGGTTTGGGAGATCAATGACGTGGGGGAAGTTGGGAGGTGTGTTGACCTAATTTGCACACACTCTGGCCACCTGACGTAGATGGGCTGTTCAGCACCCGAAGGTCACCAATGGAGGCTGTATCCGCCCACAACTAGACATTTAAAAGTGTGTGTGCTCCATTGACCAACTGGAGCTTTATCTGTTAGCGCTCTGGAGCCCCTCCAACCGTGCACTAATGGTCTGTGATTGAGTAATGCTAACTCGATCCATCAGATAAGTGTTAAGGCCGATTTATTGGCCTGTATTTGTGGGAGGGGCGATGATGACTATATCTGGCCGGGCGTCCCCTCCCACAGTGAACGTCGTCTCCAGAATATGGTGTGGGAGCTCTACATACCGTCCTCAGGGAGTAACGAAGGTGCAGCGCTACACGGCAGTTCCAGACCCCGACTTTCTACGGTCAAGATAAGTAGCTGCCTCATCCAGCAGCATCGTTGCTTTAAGTCCGGCCGGCGGTGTGTCGGCTCCCCTCACCCTCACCGGAGCGGTCTGCCAGGGAGACACGCTCTTCTCCATACGCAGCATGACACGTAGGGTGCAGGGCACAGCGTGTGCCCGCTCGATAAAGTATTGCACAGGCCGCTGTGCTGTTAGACAGGCAGGGGGGGAGGGGCGGACAAATTAGGCTTCAGCATGTTGTTTCTACCAGGGGGTGCACAGGTGAATTCACTCAGCAAGGGGGAGTAGTAAGGTTCTGGAAGTGTGTGTGTTTAACAAAAAAAAAAAAAAGAGGGTGTGTTATAAAATAAATGAAATGTCAGAGAAAAAAAAAAGAAAACATACATTTATTATGGGGAAGGGACATTGAGTCTAGTGTTCTAGACAGGGTATGTCAGGCCTCTTAATATGGCTTTAGTGTAAGATTACAGTATGTGGAAAGCACGTCACAGGAGTCGGCTTACAGGGGTCACTCGACCATGTATTCAGCTCTGCTCTGCAGCTGGCTGTCATGTGTTTTCCTCACATGACAGCTTTTTCCTCACATGACATAGTTGAGGTGGGGTGCATAGCATGCACGGTGTCTGTTTTAGTCAGTCTCTCTTCCCGCACTATTCGGGCGTGCACTTACCTCTGCCCCTCGCACTGATCTGCTGGCTGGATTCCACAGACACGCATAGTTGTGGCTCTGGCGCCCTCTATGTGGCCACAGCTGGAAGTGCGGGGCAGAGTGTGAGTTCAGGCTCCAGTGTTAGTTTAAAAAAAAAAAACATATATATGTGTGTTTAGTTTATATGTATATGTGTATGTATATATATATATATATAGGGGCACTGTTGGGATGTTGGTCCGCACTCCGAATAGGTATTCGACTCGTTATTTCATCAGTTCACCATAATACCACGCTAGTGGCATTGGTAAATATTAAAGGGTTTCTTGCATTTATCTCTCCAGGATCAAGTGTTTATATATGCCTTGATTTTCAGGCGATTGCTGACTTTCCATGTGGGACCACTTTCTCAGGCATTGGTATGGTATTTCTCTTTTATTCCAGAGGTATACAGTAAGTCTCCTAGTTTCCTGAGGCCACGTCAAACTCAGGTTTTGCTGCCCCTTTTTTTGGCCCCCACTGGCTAGCTGATTTCAGCGTTGGTTGAACTTTATCCTATAATGGCGGCTGTGCATGCAGGGGGTCGAGATGCGCTGGTTACATGATGTATGTTTATGTCAATGTCACGGTCATGGATATTTGATTAACGGCTTGGTCCTACTGATATCTTTTGTTAGGTGTCAGGTGCTTCACTCGTTACTACACCAAATTCATTACACACATTCATGAATCAAAATATAGCAGCCGGTGCCCTGTCCCGAGCTAATTCTCTTTCGCAAGTTTCCGAGCGGACGTCTACGGTGCCACTATGCCTCAGTACGCTTCACTACTTCCGATCCCATTACCCTGGCTGCAGCTCGCTCGTTGGTAGCGAAATCGCAATTGGAGGTTGTAATAAAGCTCTTTGCTCGAGTTTGTTGTCCTTTTGGCCCCCTTCAGGCATCCCTTCAGCGTCGCTGTTCCGGCATAATTCTAACCGATTTTAGGTATCCAGTAGGTAGGGGTCATTGCTTCATGTTTAAGCCCCGACCACAAGTGTTAAGGCCGATTTATTGACCTGTATTTGTGGGAGGGGCGATGATGACTATATCTGGCCGGGCGTCCCTTCCCACAGTGAACGTCGTCTCCAGCGTACCCACCCTACCCACCCTTACTTTCACTATCTCACACCAGGGATGCCCTCCTTCAGGCGTCCCTTCAGCGTCGCGGTTCCGGCATAATTCTAACTGCTTTTAGGTATCCAGTAGGTAGGGGTCATTCCTTCATGTTTAAGCCCCGACCACAAGTACTGTATAAGTGGTCTCTATCTATTTGACCATGTTTAAAAGTCTGCACTGAGTAAACTGTTTATCTATAGTATATGCTGATTACAGTTCCTATTTCTCACTACAGTTTCTGTACCTCATCACAGACTAGTGCGGGTTTGGGGCACTCCAGTTTCTTTTTCTTTTTCCTATTTTTGTTTTTTTGTGTATTACCTTTTTGGCATCTTACCATCTGTTCATGATACTAATTGTCCCTTGATGAACCTTGAATATTATAAGGGGAAACGTGTTGGGATTTTGAATTGCGTATTCTGTATCAGATAAATGTTGGGACTTTGAATTGTGTATTTTGTATCAGATAAATGTTAGGGCTACATAAGGACAGGTGAGCGGAGGTACGTGGACAGAGTACGCCTACCATTAAGGTGTATCTCTGGACTTAACAGATTTTTCTAGGGTAAACACAGGGACAGACATTAGGTACATGGACGTGTTGTCCCATCTGTGTTTCCCTATCTAGTGGCTTACCGTCCTGGTTATAATTGCTCTTTTTCTGTTGTTGCACTGCGGATATATTAGTCCTGTTTGGGACTTGTTTTATTAATGTACTATAATAGTTTTGGATTAAAAGTTAAGTTTTAGGAAGTTGTTTTCAGTGATTGGGTTGTTCTTATAGCAACTGTCCATGAGATATTAATTTCAGTGATTCTAGGAGATATAGTGTCCCTGCCTGTGCTTAATGGTCCATGTATCTGTGGTTATGTGGACCTTGCCAAAGATGGTGTTGCGCAGTGCACACTTGATTTTATCCTCCACTTGGTTGTGCAGGCAAGGAACAGCTCGACTGGAAAAGTAGTGGTGGCTGGGAACGACGTACCGTGGGACCGCCACCGCCATCAGCTGTTTAAAACAGTCCGTCTCCACCAGACGGAATGACAGCATTTCAAAGGCCAGTAATTTTGAAATGCTGGCATTCAGGGCCAGGGATCGAGGGTGGGTAGGTGGGTATTTTCTCTTTCTCTCCAGTGTTTGGGAGATGGACAGCTGAACGCTTGCGCATCCTCTGTTTGCTGGGTGGCAGGTGCCACTGTGACTCCAGAGGTGGAGGAAGAGGCAGAGACAGCAGCAGAAGAGGAAGCAGGAGGAGCCTGAGACCTTTCTTGGTTTTTAAGGTGTTTACTCCACTGCAGTTCGTGCTTTGCATGTAGATGCCTGGTCATGCAGGTTGTACTCAGGTTTAGAACGTTTATGCCTCGCTTCAGGATCTGATGGCACAACATGCAAACCACTCGTGTCTTGTCATCAGGACACTGTCTGAAGAACTGCCACGCCAATGAACTCCTTGGAGCTGGCTTTGGTGTGCTTGGTCCCTGGGTGCGGTGGGCAGTAGCAGGAGTACTGTCTCGGGGATGGCCGCTCCGCTTTTGCACCCTGCTCCCTCTTTTGCTGTGCTGTTGCCTCTGTGCGACCACTGCCTCTTCCTCAGAACTGCACAGGTCACGAGCATGAACTTGAGTGCAGTCGGGGTCTAGGACCTAATCATCCTCCATATCATCTTCCACTTATTCTTGAACCCTGCCCTCCTTGTCAGTCTGCACACTGCAGAAAGCCGCAGCAGTTGGCACCTGTGTTTCGTCATCATCAGAGATGTACTGCGGTGGTATTCCCATGTCATCATCCTGCAACAAAAGTGGTTGGGCATCAGTGCATTCAATGTCTTCCAATTCTGGGGCAGGGCTATGTGGATGGCCTGGGGAAACCCTGCCAGCAGAGTCAACAAAAAGCATAAGAGTCTGCTGCATGACTTGGAGCTCAGACTGCTTGGCTGCTTTGCAAGGGGGTGAGGTGAAAGAGTGATGGGCATGGGCTGCAGGTGCCAACTCTGAGCTTTCTGCAGAGGACTGCGTGGAAGATACTGTGAAAGAACTGGCGCCACTGTCACCCACCCAATCTACTATTGCCTGTTATTTTTCTGGCCTCGCCATCGGTAGAGCGGCATTCAGGCCTACAAAATAAGGCTGCAGGTTCTGTTGCCTACTCACACCTGAGAAAGGTGTTTCACTTGGACTTGTAGCTGGCGCAGAACAGCCATGTCCTTTCCCAGCAACAGAAGCTCCACCAACACCACCACAACCATGTCCATGTCCCTTATTTGATGTTCTCCTCATTATTTGTGTTCACCCACCAAACTAACAGATGGTTTATCTCAAGTGTCAATTTAACTGTCAAAAGTCAACAATTAAGTTCACTAACAGTAAGCCAGTGCCCATGTCATAAAAAGAATACATTCCTTTAGGCCCCACAACAGTGTAAGCAATTCAATACAATTACTTCACTATCAACAAAAATTTTCAAACCAACAATGTAACAGCAGAGGATAACGGTTTAATTTGACCGTCAGAAATGCATCGTACACCGCAAATGTGCTATCTACCACAAAACCTCCTTTATGTTTGGGCTCTACTGTGTGTCAAGACATAAGATTAGGGCCACAATGGGGATATTTCTAAAGATTTCTGAAAAAAACTAGGGGGTCAAAAAACACATGACACCCCTAGATGAATATGTTGAGGGGTATAGTTTTCAGAATGGGGCTTCATTTGGGGGGTTCTATTATTGTGAAACTTATAAACCTCTGCAAACTTGTCTTGTTGCAGAAAAAAAAATGTACTTCAAAAATTTTAAAATTAATGTTAAACTGGTAAGTCTCCTAAATAAAATAAAAAAGTAAAGGTTTTGTGTAAGTGCAAACAAAATAAAGTAAAGATGTGGAAATATATTTCTGATAAAATTGAATAGTATTTATGAATATATGTGAAATATTGCTGTAGAAAATTGGAAAATATGCTTTTACAAATTTTCATAGATTTTTACGTTTAATACATATACGCAGATTATATTGGTAAAATGTTACCACCTAAGTAAAGTAAAATATGTGACGAGAAAACTATCAGAATTACTTGGATATGCAAAACCTTTACTTAATTATTTTATGCTAAATTGACACATGCCAGATTTCCAAAATGTAGACCCTAATTTCAGTTTTCATATATGTAGTTACTAATATGATAATATTCCTGAATCAATAACTATTAGACTTACTTACCCCATATTTAATAAGATTCAGCCCTTAGCAACCAGTGTGCATAAAACTACAACTTCACTATTCTGTTAAAATGGCCGCCCTCAGCCCTGAGGCTAATCCATAGGACGCCTGCAGTGAAGTTAGTGAAGACCAGCTCTGTATAGGGGGGTCTTGCAGTTAAATTTCTAGGTCTGGCTGAAGCCTATAGTCTTCCTACAAGCTCTCCTCTTATCAGATAAGGCTTTCATTTATACACTGAGCAGCCGACATATCTCCCTGGGCTCTACATTCTCTAGCATTGCTAAGGGAGTGTCTGCCAAGCACAGGCATGTGGAGAAGTTCACACACACAGCCCAGCACTGTTATCTCCTGTCAGGAAGAACCTGGCTTTTCATACATTCCCTTACAATGTTGACTTACTATCAGTTCCCAGTGCACGCAGCATGCTCCGTCCTCATCTGGTAGACGGAAGGAGCATAGCAACCTGATTTTAATCTCAGGTAACAATAGCCAATACTAGGGACTTTTAGGTGGCTTTTAGGGGTTATTTATTAAACAATCAGAAATTAAAACAGGGCCAACAAGGGGATATTAATCACCAAAATCCAATAGTAAAAAAATAAATAAAAATTGGACAGTTATATTTTAAGGCCCAAACAGGCTTGGTCACTAAAGGGTTAATAGTGTCCCCTGGTGTCCCATTAATGCTAAAGTTTTCATGTGCAAAAAGCATTTGAATGGTAGTTAACAACAGAATAAGAGCCATGAAATTCATCATTAAATCTTTGCTAACTATTTTTATCTTGTAATGCCCACTGTAGCTAGACACCACTTGTCATGTGTAAAAAGCATCTCACAAGCTAATAAAAGTACCTCTGCTTAAAGGGGTTATCCCATGACTATTATAAAAAATGAAAATCAGACATCATATAGGACATGACAATCTATTTCTAACAAAGCTAGAACCAGCCCTGTACCTCACATGGATCCAGAGATCTCCCCATTTATTGCTCTGCTAGATTTATAACAAGCTGAAAGCTCAGGGGAGGGTCTTTTCTGCTGCAGCTAAGGGGGCGTGTCCATGCTCTCCCTATCACAACTCAGAAGACAGTTAAAGGATGAAACTGAGCATGTGCAGCCTTCTCAGTGAGCAGGTCAAAGAAATAAGAAAAAGAACAAACAGCAGGTGAGCTATACAGGTACATTTTATTGAATAACTTAGTGGCTATGCTAGATTTTTAATTACATGCAATTACAAAAGTATTCAGATCTAGGTGCTGGACTGGTTTGAAAACTGTAGAATATTTTTTGTGGGACAACCCTTTGAAGGTACCTTTTTTGATGCTTTAATAAAACAAAGTTGATGGGACCAAAGGCACCCACTGAATAGTCCCCTGAACCTCAGTTTGTGAGATATTTGAGGGCATTCATTCTGTTATTATGAATATATTTGTTCTTGCTAATGGGCCCCAATAGTCCAAAATTCCTATGAACATGTGATCCACATATTTTGGCTGATTAGTGGCAGTCTAGTAAGGGCTTTAGTCATAAGGGATACAATGAAACAGTTTACTCTTCCATGTGGCCCTCCGGGTGGAACTTAGGCGGACTGTTCTATAGACTTGTCAGCTTGTCATCTTCAACGAGTGCAATTAAGCTAATGTCTGAAATAATTTTCGTCTACCTTTACTTCCCTGCAGAAAAAATTATTTAGCGGTAAAATTGCTCAATAGACCACCAAAATAACCATTTTAGAATATTCTTTTACCAGGAGACCAATATTTACCCATTACTTCCCATACAAGTATGCAAACATTTAGCTATTGTACTAAGTAGTGGATACTATTAATTTTACATATGAACTCCATTATGAAGATTTTATTTAATATTTTTTGCATGAATTTATCCAAAACTTTTTATTGAATTTTCTGAATTAACCCAACCAAAAATTATTTATTTGATTTTGCATTATGTGTTTACAAACTAAAGCAAGCAGACATAGACCAGCATTTCTAAGAAATGATGGCAGAAGAGTTTGGCATTACTTTGGTTTACGGGCATGAATGAAATAGTGAGTGTCATAATCACTAACATCCATCTTTGAGTTATCAATACGAGGGGTATACCCAGCCTTTTCAATTTCGTAACCAGCTTCTTTAAACGCCATCTCCAGCTCTTCTTTTTTTGTGGTCATTGAACTAAAATAAGTTTTACCAACGTAATAAAAAGTAGCATTTAGCGCACCTAAAATTAAAAGGTGACCTCCAGGTTTTATCAAGCTCTGGAAATTTTTTAGAACCTCACAATATGACTTTATGTCTTTACATGGAGCTTCAAGACAAAGACAAGAAAGGAGACAATCAACTGGAGGCACAACAATAGGATCATAAGGATTTCGTTTCAGAGCATCACATTTCAGGACTTCTTTCACCTTACTGCGAAGTTTTTCTGCTTTTTTCTCCCAATCCTCCCTATAAACATTCAAGAATACATTGTTAAACCATGTAATTTGTGTGTGAAATCATAAGCAAAATTTCAGATTCTACAGGAATACATCAAGATGGCAGTTCCTTTCCATATGTCCGAATAAGGCCTCATGCACACGACCGTTGGTGTTTTGCGGTCCGCAAACCGCGGATCCAGCAAAACATATGCTGCTCGGACGCAGAGTACAACAGCGGCCGTGTGCATGAGGCCTAAGACAAATGGTCATCATAGATGACTGTACCCTTCTTGGTTAGAAGGCAGCTCTGTAAGATCAATTATTTTAATGGTCACCATGTAATACTATATCTACACGTTGTTGAGGTTTAACCATTTACAGATGTAATTCACAATCTTTTTGGCATGGAGAGACCTTTGACCCTTTCATGACTGGGCCGAAAAAAGGCCTGAATGTCCAAGTAATTTTTTGTGATTTTGTGCACGTGGTGGTTTAGTGACCCTAACTTTTTTCTTTGTTTGACTACCAAAATAATTTTTACAATGTTGTTTTCTTGAAACTTAGGACCTTTTATTGGCATGTGTCTTTTTTAGAGATATTTTTAACTTTTTTTAGGTTTAATTTGGCGAAAACTGCAAATTCTTATTAAAAAGTAATTTTTTTAATAGTAGTTTTTAATTTCTTAAATATTAAAACTGACAAAAAATAATTATTGCAATGCATTCCCTATTTTGTGAAGATCATCTTGATATGTAACATGCATAAGTTTGAATAAATAGGGCAACTATGGTTACGGTTTCAGTTAGCCATGTTTTCCTGCAATTTTTTTTTTTGTAACTTTATTTGTATTTTTTATTTTATTTTTTTACTTATATTTTAATTTATTTTTTGCACATAATATGTCCCCCAAGAGGTCATTAAATGACCTCTGGAGGACACTGACGTTTTGTTTACATTTTTTTTACTTGCACTGTTTCCACTGTAACTCTGGCATCCACAGGAGCCCCAGTTAAAGGGGATAACAGGCCCCTGTGGGGGCATTACACACAGGCAGAGCTGATTACGGTCTTCTTAGACCCTGCAGCTCTGCTCAAGCCCTGCGACACCTGGCGTCTCTGCCGCTTCCTGCTCTTCCTCCCTGATCTACTGCAGCAATCTTCTCCTGGCACTGGAGAATGCAAAAGCGGTAATAAACCTCTCCTGTCTTCTGCTCAGGGTCCCCGCTGTGTCTGACAGCCAGGACCCAACCCGACCTGCTCCTGCTAGATTTCAGGAGCAGGAACTTTACAGTGCTGGGATTAAAGAGCAGCCTGACTGTTTATTTACGTGCTATCTGCACAGCCTATCAATGGGCAGCCGGGAAGAGGTTAAAAAATAAAGTTTCCTTTCTGGGACATCTCCACAATTATCCTACGCCTATTTTTAAAAGTACAGCATATGTAAAAGTTAGAGCTAAAATTCTGTTGAGATCTAAAAATATATTCTAATTGCTATCCCATGAGTAAAGCTTATTTGTGATTTATTTAGCAGAATTTTTCAACATAAAGCACCTAGTCAGATACACAGTCGAGTGTAAGACACTTTCAACCTATCCCGTTATGATGCCATCCCTGCAGATCACAGGGGCACACATAGAAATCACTAGGCCTCTTAGCACGAATCTAAATTAGGCTCTCATGCCCCATTCATAGCCCCTCCCACTACCCAATCCTGGCCCCTCCCCTTGAACTGTGCTTGCTGCTTCAGGTTATATTGTGTGCCATCAGGGCTGGACTAGGATTTCAAATCAGGCCAGGTCCCCAAACCCCAACAGCCACATATGATATTGCATAAAAATAACAGTGTGCACACTGCAGGGGTAAATTTTGTGTTACTTGGTCATCTCTCTATGTAAACCATCAACACAAGTAAGGGAATAAAAGTGGAACACAAAAATGCCTAATCACAGTAGTCAGGGACATACATTGCCCTCCCCAATAGCAATACATACCATGAAAAAAAGCTCAAAATACCTCCCCAACTTCCCCATATAAATACATTGCAGCACAAAATATCTCCCCAACAGTGCCAAATATATAACACCATGAAGTACAAAATACCCAACATTACTGTCCTCTGACAACCCCCTCCCCCACTGGCAGCAGCATTTGTCCCCATTTAAATGTCTCATATCTGTTTGGGACATGTAGGACTGGAGTAGTGAGGCTGGAGTTGGAGGGAGAGAGCCTTCTGTTAGCAGGTAGACTGAACTTGGTAAAAGAAGTCTTGACTAGTGTTGAGCGAACAGTTCGAGAATAGTTCAAAAAAGTTCGGGTTCGGGTTCGGTGTTCGTAGATTACTTCCCGCTTTCTGAAGGGCTGCACAGCAGCCAATCAGCTAGCGTTTTACTTCTTGCCCTAAGAGCCCATCACAGCCATGCCTACTAATGGCATGGCTGTGATTGGCCAAGTGCAGCATGTGACCCAGCCTCTATTTAAGCTGGAGTCACGTAGCGCCGCACGTCACACTGCTCTGATTAATGTAGGGAGAGGACGCAGCTTCTGTCAGGGCGAGATTAGGCAGGTTAAAGTCAGCAACAGCACCTAATAAACGGATCAATTTACAGCTGAGAATCATTGAACTTCTGCTAGTTACTTGCTCGCTGGTTTTTAGGCTGCACAGAGCGTTTTTCTGTCACTTATTTTCTGGGTTGATCGGCGGCCATTTTGTGGTGCGCCAGAAGAAGCTGCCACCAAGTCCATCAATCCATCAATACTAGTTTTTTTTTTGCTATATCTCTACATCAGGGGCTTGGCTGTGCTAATTGTCACCCCTAGAAACTCAGGAAAGAAATTTCTATATTTTATTAAGGGGTTAAATACAATTGCCCAAATACCAATCCCCTAAATCTGGTGTTCCAGCTTTGGTTAAACAAGTATAATACTGTCTGCTGTCTGGCAAAGGATAGATTATTTTCTGGGGTTAAATTCAATTGCCAAAATAGCAATACCATAAATCAGTGGTTTCAGCTGTGGCTGGCAAAATAGAATAGTGTCCGAGGTAACACACACACGTACAGACGCACGTACACGATTCTTGAATAGTTGTATTATCGCGATAATAAAACTAACAGTGTAAAGTTGACTGTATTGCTCGAAGTTATATTCGCGTACGAATGTAACTTCTATTACAGCACACCAATACTAAAACTGACTAAGAGACAGCTTTAAGTTCTATTCGAACGCGATTGCAACTTTGGAACTTAAAGTGGTGTACGATTTTAAAAGTTGAGTACTAAAAGTTGGAATCGCAATGCGATTCTTATGTATTTAGCTTAATCGCATTGCGATTACAACTTTGAGCTACCGATCACCATGGAACGCCTCCTCCAGTAGAATGTACTGTCGGATGTGAGAATTAAGTTGAAATCGCAATGCGATTATTATATATCTGCTTAATCGCATTGCCGTTTCAACTTAGCATTGCTAAATAATTCCATCCATATTCGTTAACTTACTGACTCAGTAAGTTAACGATATGGATGGAATTATTTAGCAATGCTAAGTTGAAATCGCAATGCGATTAAGCAAATATATAAGAATCGCATTGCGATTTCAACTTAATTCTCAGATCCGACAGTACATTCTACTGGAGGAGGTGTTCCCATGGTGATCGTTAGCTCAAAGTTGTAATCGCAATGCGTTTATTGCGGTATATTATCCCTCTGGGTGTCTTTTACAGCCTTTTTAGTGCCCAAAAGTTCGGGTCCCCATTGACTTCTATGGGGTTCGGGTTCGGGATGAAGTTCGGGTTGAGTTCGGATCACGAACCAGGACATTTTCCGGAAGTTCGGCCGAACCTCTCGAACCCGAACATCCAGGTGTTCGCTCATCTCTAGTTTTGACATCACAGGGCATATGTTGCCGATGGTCAGATAGTAAGAGGTAAGATAGATGTAGTGTGTACAGAATATATAGTATGTATAGCAGTGTACTGATATATGAGGTATAAATTATAACTCATACCTCACATATCAGTACACTGTTGTATATACCATATCTCTTAACACAGTGCATTATACCTTGTACCTCTCATATCAGTACACTGCTGTATTTATTACATATGTGTAGCCACTGCATGTATTATACTTTATAATATTTATTATATACAACAGTGTACTAATGTGAGTGGTACCAGGTATAATAGATGCAGTGTGTACAGATATATATGTCAGTTTTTTTCTTTTCATCGCCATATTCGGACCCCTATAACTTTTATGTGTACGGAGCTGTATGAGGGCTCATGTTTTGTGGGGTGATCTGTTTATTTCATTGATACCATTTTGGGATTAGAGATGGCCCGAACTCTCCGCCGGCGAACAGTTCCCGGCGAACATAGCTTGTTCGCGTTCGCCGCGGCGGGCGAACACATGCGATGTTCGGTCCTCCCCCTATACATCATCATTGAGCAAACTTTGACCCTGTACCTCACAGTCAGCAGACACATTCCAGCCAATCAGCAGCATACCCTCCCTCCCAGACCCTCCCATCTCCTGAACAGAATCCATTTTAGATTCATTCGGAATTTGGAGTCTTAGTGAGAGGAGGGATAGTGTAGCTGCTGCTGATTTAATTGGAAAATCGATAGCTAGGCTAGTGTATTCAGTGTCCACTCGAGTCCTGAAAGACTCATCTGATCTCTGCTGTAAGGACAGCGTCCTGACAGCACCCCAAAAAGCCCTTTTTAGGGCTGCAACATTAGTCTGCTTTTTTTTCTCTCTCCATATATATATTGCAGTTGCCTGGCCTGCCAGTGTTTGAGGAGCTGCAGGCCCACAGACTGTAGTGTGCCCACTGCCAGTGCCCACCCCTGTCATCCCGTGTGGCACAGGACTTTGCATCAAAAAAAGGCATTTCATTTTTACACCTTAGTGTCATTTCAGTTGCTTGCCTGCTAGTGTGTGTCAGGCCAACTTCCACTGACTGTAGTGTGCCCACTGCCAGTGCCCGCCACTGATACCGGGTGGCACAGTAGCTTGCCGATAAATAAGGCATTTAATTTTTAGACAGTAGTCTAATTTCAGTTGCTTGCCTGCTGCCAGTGTGTGTCAGGCCCACTTCCACTCACTGTAGTGTGCCCACTGCCAGTGCCCACCACTGATACTGGGTGGCACAGTAGCTTGCCGATAAATAAGGCATTTCATTTTTAGACAGTAGTCTATATTCAGTTGCTTGCCTGCTGCCAGTGTGTGTCAGGCCCACTTCCACAGACTGTAGTGTGACCACTGCCAGTGCCCACCACTGATACCGGGTGGCACAGTAGCTTGCCGATAAATAAGGCATTTAATTTTTACACATTAGTCTAAATTCAGTTGCTTGCCTGCTGCCAGTGTGTGTCAGGCCCACTTCCACAGACTGTAGTGTGCCTAGCCACTGCCAGTGCCAACCACTGATACTGGGTGGCACAGTAGCTTGCCGATAAATAAGGCATTTCATTTTTACACATTAGTATAGTTTCAGTTGCTTGCCTGCTGCCAGTGTGTGTCAGGCCCACTTCCACAGACTGTAGTGTGCCCACTGCCAGTGCCCACCACTGATACCGGGTGGCACAGTAGCTTGCCGATAAATAAGGCATTTCATTTTTACACATTAGTCTAATTTCAGTTGCTTGCCTGCTGCCAGTGTGTGTCAGGCCCACTTCCACTGACTGTAGTGTGCCCACTGCAAGTGCCCACCACTGATACCAGGTGGCACAGTAGCTTGCCAATAAATAAGGCATTTAATTTTTAGACAGTAGTCTAATTTCAGTTGCTTGCCTGCTGCCAGTGTGTGTCAGGCCCACTTCCACAGACTGTAGTGTGCCCACTGCCAGTGCCCACCACTCAATACCAGGTGGCACAGTACCTATCACGCGTAGTACCACTTATCTAAAAAAAAATGACAGGCAGAGCCAGGCCACCCCGCAGGGGCCGTCGTGGTTGTGGTGCTGTGATTTCCACTGTCCCTGGAATAATGCCTAGAGTTCAGAGGCCACGTTGACTGGCTTAGACAGGACACCCAATCTTCAACAGCTTCCGCTAAGAACCTTGACGCACCATCCTCCTCCAGCTCAGCTTCGGTCACCTGCTCTCAAGTTACCACGCTCCCGCCCGCCGCCACCACCACCACTACCACCACAGCCACCACAGCCGCTTCACTTGATCTGTCAGAGGAGTTATTTACACATCAGTTGGATGCAATTAGTGATGCGAAACCATTATTGCCAGATGATGTAGATTACAGGGATATGTCTCAGTCAGGCAGGATTACACACATGGACGTACAGTGTGATGATGATGATGATGATGATGTTGTACCCGCTGCTGCTTCCTTTGCTGAGGTGTCAGATACAACTGAAAAGGTTGATGATGATGATGTGTCCACGGATGCCATGTGGGTGCCTGCTTGAAGAGAAGAAGAGGGGGAAAGTTCAGAAGGGGAGACAGAGAGAAGGAGGAGACGAGTTGGAAGCAGGGGGAGGTCGTCGCAAGGAGTTAGTGGCACAGTCAGACAGCATGCATCGGCACCCGGGGTCAGCCAGACAGCACACCAGTCAACGCATGCTGTTGCCCCCACCAGAATGCCGTCATTGCAAAGCTCAGCAGTGTGGCATTTTTTTTGTGTGTCTGCCTCTGATAACAGCAATGCCATTTGCAACCTGTGCCAAAAGAAACTGAGTCGTGGGAAGTCCAACACCCACCTCGGTACAACTGCTTTGCGAAGGCACATTATCTCACATCACAAACGCCTATGGGATCAACACATGAGTACAAGCAGCACACAAACTCAAAGCCACCATGCTCCTCCTGGTCCAGCATCTTCAGCCACGTCAACCACTGCTGTCCTCCCTGCCCCTTCTCAACCAACTGCCACTCCGCCTTTCAGCAGTTCCTGCTCATCTGCCCACAGTCAGGTGTCTGTCAAGGACATGTTTGAGCGTAAGAAGCCAATGTAACAGAATCACCCCTTGCCCAGCGACTGACAGCTGGCTTGACGGAACTCTTAGCCCGCCAGCTTTTACCATACCAGCTGGTGGAGTCTGAGGCCTTCAAAAAATTTGTCACTATTGGGACACCACAGTGGAAAGTACCCAGACTAATTTTTTTTTCAAAAAAGGCAATCCCAAACCTCTACAATGTCATTGAAAAGGAAGTCATGGCATCTCTGGCATACAGTGTTGGGGCAAGGGTCCATCTGACCACTGATACCTGGTCTGCAAAGCACGGTCAGGTATATCACGTACACTGCGCATTGGGTCAACCTGCTGACAGCTGACAAGCATGGAATGCGTGGCTCCGCAGCGGAGTTGGTGACACCGCCACGACTTGCAGGCAGACCTACTGCCACCTCCTCTACTCCTACTCCATCCTCTTCGATATCCTCCTCGGCTGAGTCCTCTTCTGCTGCGGCGTCTGGCTGCACATCAACTGAATCCCCCCAGCTCCCCAGGGGCTATTCCACATCCCGGATACGACAATGTCACGCTGTCTTGGGGTTGACTTGCCTGAAAGCAGAGAGCCACACAGGACCAGCAGTCCTGTCCGCCCTGAACGCACAGGTGGATCAGTGGCTGACCCCGCACCAACTGGAGATCGGCAAAGTGGTGTGTGACAATGAAACAAATTTGTTGTCGGCATTGAATTTAGGCAAGTTGTCACATGTGCCGTGCATGGCACATGTGTTGAATCTCATCGTACAACGCTTTGTGTCTAAGTACAAAGGCTTACAGGATGTCCTCAAGCAGGCCAGGAAGGTGTGTGGCCATTTCAGGCATTCCTACACGACCACGGCGCACTTTTCCGATATTCGGCGGCGAAACAACATACCAGTGAAGCGCTTGATTTGCAACAGCCCGACACGTTGGAATTCAACACTCCTAATGTTCGACCGCCTGCTCGAACAAGAAAAAGCCGTCAACGAGTATTCGTATGACCGGGGTGCTAGGACAGCCTCTGCGGAGCTGGGAATTTTTTTGTCCACGTTACTGGACGCTCATGCGCAATGCCTGTAGGCTCATGCGTCCTTTTGAGGAGGTGACAAACCTAGTCAGTCGCACCAAAGGCAACATCAGCGACCTCATCCCATTTGTTTTCTTCCTGGAGCGTGCCCTGCGAAGAGTGCTGGATCAGGCTGTAGATGAGCGTGAAGAGGAAGAGGAAGAGTTGTGGTCACCATCACCACCAGAAACAGCCTTGTCATCATCGCTTGCCGGACCTGCGGCAACGCTGGATGAGGAGTATGAGGAAGAGGAGTCAGAGGAGGAATGTGGCGGCTTTGAGGAGGAGGAAGACCAACCACAGCAGGCACCCCAGGGTGCTCGTTGTTGTCACCTATCTGGGACCCATGGTGTTGTACGTGGCTGGGGGGAAGAACAGACCATCAATGACATCAATGAGGACGAGGAACGGGAAATGAGTAGCTCTGCATCCAACCTTGTTCAAATGGGGTCTTTCATGCTGTCATGTCTGTTGAGGGCAGAAATGTTACCAAATTACCGAAAGTCGGAAAGGATGCAGCAGTTCAAAACCAAACTAAAAAATATGCTTTACACAGCTTATAAGGGGGATGTCACAGCACAACGGGAATCTAACAGGGGAAGAGGTGAGTGTAATCCTCCTCCTACCACGGCGGCAAGGACTGGACGATTTACAGATGTGTTGTTGATGGAGGACATGCGGAGCTTTTTTAGTCCTACACATCGCCACAGCCCTTCGGGATCCAGCCTTAGAGAACGACTCGACCGACAGGTAGCAGACTACCTCGCCTTAACAGCAGATATCGACACTCTGAGGAGCGATGAACCCCTTCACTACTGGGTGTGCAGGCTTGACCTGTGGCCTGAGCTATCCCAGTTTGCGATAGAACTTCTGGCCTGCCCTGCTTCAAGTGTACTGTCAGAAAGGACCTTCAGTGCAGCAGGAGGCATTGTCACTGACAAGAGAAGTCGCCTCAGTCAAAAAAGTGTTGATTACCTAGCCTTCATAAAGATGAATGAGGCATGGATCCCGAAGGGACTGACAGTGGGGGATACGTTTGACTAACAAATGCCTGATGACATGCCTTGGCCTCAAAATGGTCCCCACGCTGCTGTATTTAATGTCTGCATACCGGATGACTTTCGTGAATTCTCCACCACCAACTAGGGTTCAAGCCGCAATGTTTTAGTCACTTTTCTGCCTGGAAAACATCAATTTTTCCGGCCGCTGCTACAATAGCGGCTGCAACAATGCCATTATTTTTCAGGCATGTGCACATGCCTAATTTTTCTGTCCTATGGGGCAGCACTGTGGCTGCAAAAACAAAACAAAAAAAAAAGGCACATACAAGTGTCAATTCCCCTTTGTGATCGTTACCTTGTTGTGGTGAAGGGGCTTGCGATTCACAATGAAGCAATCCTCACCTGTATGAGTGTATTGGCAATGTTGCCACACCCCAGATGATAAGGCCGTTGCTTCATTATGGTCAGACCAAAAGCGATCGGACGGCTGGATAATATTTCATAGAAAAAACATTAATTTATCTTTTTTTTTTAATGTTGTATGGGTTTTTAATACATAAAATAAAAAATTATGATAAAGTCTCTTAATAGTTTATTAGAAATAATGCAGACAATTAAAAAAATCCCCATCAATTCCAATACAAAGCAAGTACAGAGCTCAGAACTAAATTATTTCATGATGTCGTAATGGTTCGTTAATTCAACAATGTTTAATCAATTCGACATACATCCCCGGATAGGGTCCGTAACAGGGATTAAACTGATAGGAATAGTACTAGTTAAGACACCACTCATATAGGGTGTCACAGCACATTGCTCTGTGCACGCGCAGTGCCCCAATCTGCTGCTTTTTCCATCTCCCGGTTCCTAAAATAAATTCAGTTTGGTCTGTCACTGTGAAGGCAGTCGAAGATACCCGACCTAAATTTTTTTTCACAAAAGGCAATCCCTGATATGGGATGTAACAGGGATTAAACTGATGATAATAGTACTACAGAAAATACCACTCATATGGGGTGTGACAGTAAATTGCACTGTTCAGTGACAATTTCTATGGCCAAAAACGAGGGACCGCCATGGGAGCGAACGTAGCGTCCCGTACGCTAATACATATATTACTGATTTCGAGGAAAAATATGTCTACACACACCCTGCATTTCAACACCACGTGAAAACGTGGTTACGTTTTATCGATGACATTTTCTTACTATGGGAAGGACCAAAATCTGTTTTGAAATCCTTTTACAAGGATCTTAATAACATCTTCCCTGAATTGGGATTCACCATTCATACCGATAAAGATAAAATGAGTTTCCTGGACACACAGGTATTGAAACATGACTCTGGCCATCTACATTTTGACTTGTACAATAAACCCACCGATAGGAATAGCTTATTGCATTATAAAAGTTGCCACCCACATGCGACCAAGAAAGCACTAACCCGTTCCCAATTCACAAGAGTTGAGAGAATAGTTACCGACCCACAAACACGTCAACAAAGACTAGCAGAAATGGGAATGAAATTCAATAGTAGAGGCTATCCATCACATCTCACTATACATAAGGAACAACCTCCCAACAGGAACAAAATGGACATCCCACGCATTCCCTGTGTGACTACATATCATCCACTCTTACCTAAAATTCACAACGTCATACGACAAAACTGGTCCATCCTCCAACAAGCATATCCGACAGTGAGAGAATTCCAAAGTCCCCCACTGACCTGCTATAAACGCGGACCCAACATCAGGGACAAACTGGCCCACGCTGATTTCGGAGCCATTCATAATATCCCCAGACAACGGTTTTTGAGCACCCCAAGACATGGAACATTCCCGTGCCTACATTGCTCCCAGTGTTCAAACATCACGATAGGCGAATACATTACACACCCTCATACGGGCAAACGTTTCCCCATCAAAGGCTACTTCACATGCGATTCATCATTCGACGTGTACCTTATAAAATGCCCATGCGGTCTGGCTTACGTCGGAGAAACTACTCAACACATTCGGGATCGAATTTGTAAACATACTGTAAATCGACCATCAGGACCCAACAATCACTTTTACCAATACCAGCACATTTCGAGAAATACCGACATCAAATCTCACAACTACGATTTCAAGTCATTGAACAGGTTCTACCATCAAGACGAGGAGGCAACAGGATTCTACAACTACAACAACGGGAATCCTACTGGATCCATAAACTGGACACATTATCCCCAAAAGGTTTAAATAGGGAATGTGACTTTCTAGTATTATCTTGACTATAACCCAGTGTTTTACTTATCTTACAGGCACGTTGAAGGGGATTAGGCGGACATGGGTGAGAATTCCTTAACCCCCTCCCCCCCTCCCTTCCTCCCCCTTCCCTCTCCCCCCCTAACCCTTCCCTTTTTTTCCCCTCTCACCGCATGCCAGCAGTTCTCCCCTCTCCATTATTTTCATCTCTCCATTAATGTCTTATTTTCCTCCTTTTATCCTTCCCCTATATTAACTGCATGTACGGTTTCCACCCAGTACTTTAATCAATTGTATCCTCTATCTGTTGCATTACTGTAATCTTTACATTATATCGTAACCAATAATTTAATAATTTAATAATTTAATCATTTATTGATCTTCTGTATATAATCGCATTATATGTTACCGATGTCTATTTAGTTTTACTTATGACTGTATCATCTCAGATTCCCTTATCTTCTATGTACACATAATCTGGTCACCAATACATCCGGCCCCAACATATACCCATACACATACATACATCACCCCTCTTGCCCACACTTTTCTGCTCCATCATGTTTCAATATTTTTCTTGCGCAAGCGCCGTACCGCCTCACCACAATTGCCCATACTTCCTCCCACAATATCCCATTTCAGCTAATGCGCATGACGCATGACGCGCACAACGCAGTGACGTCACTCCGCGACGTACAGCACCGCTGAATGAGTTTAAGCACCAGTAGCCCCATGCACCTGCCACATCCAGGATCCTTCTGTGCTACACCACACAGATTATTACCGCATTTTGCTCTGACTACTTAAGGCATCTTACATTGCGCTTCATATTGCGCTTCACATTGCGCATTGCTATTATCTTATACTATGCTCAACCCCTTGACTCCTTATCCTCCTTCTTGCCAAATACATCTACCTCATCACTGTCACTGCACCCCAATCTTTCTTTTCTATCTACTCCTTGACCTACCTATCTCCATCAGGACAACCCCCTTTTCCCCCTCTGCTCTTCGTTTCTCTTAACATCTATAACCACTCTAGAAGTCAGGCTATAGTATACACATCATGATTTTCACTTACCTCATATTATTTCAGGTCCCGCTGAGGAAGGTCACATGTTGACCGAAACGTTCGGGCACTTTATATATGTGGTCCATATGATATTACTCTAACCTGGATGTATATAATTAGCCTGTGAATGAAATTTTTGCACCAATAAAATGTTAATTCATTTTGCAATGAACTAAGGAGTGCCGTGGATTATCTCTACACTGATTCCACTATCTTCACGAGCACCCAGACAGAAGAGGTGTGCCGAGAACAATTCGTTTCTACTAGTAAATTGCACGGCACAGACGCAGTGACCGTGGAATAAAACAAAGGGAGCCAGCGTTTTTTTAACCATCTCCCCGTTCGAAAAATCAATTCAATAAATGGACCCCAGATTGGGGACGTTAGAGGGATTAAACTGATGAGAATAGTACTACAGAAAATACCACTCATATGGGGTGTGACAGTAAATTGCACGGCGCAGGCGCAGTGACTGTGGATTAAAACAGAGTGGAGGGAGCCAGCGTTTTTTTAACCATCTCCCTGTTCGAAAAATCTATTCAATAAATGGACCCCAGATTGGGGACGTTAGAGGGATTAAACTGATGAGAATAGAACTACAGAAAATACCACTCATATCGGGTGTGACAGTAAATTGCACGGCGCAGACGCAGTGACCGTGGATAAAAACAAAGGGAAGGGAGCCAGCGTTTTTTTAACCATCTCCCCATTCGAAAAATCAATTCAATTCACCTTTCGGGGACCCTTGGTGTTGTACGTGGCTGGGTGGAGGAAGAAACCTTCAATGACATCACCGGGACATGGCTAGCTTGGTATCCAACCTTGTGCAAATGTGGAGTTTGACGTTGTGCAAATGGACTGTTTGCGGTGCATTAAAAGGGGAGTTTGGTCTGTCAATGTCTGTGAAGCGGGCGTAACCCTTACACTACCTGATCGATACAACATCATACCTGATCGTATGCTGTACACACACTGGATGTTTTAAAGCATGTTATTCCAAACAATTTAGGAATGTTAGTTGATTTATGCCCTTTATGCATTAAAACCCGACTCTGCGTCCACTACGTAATTTTCCATGGGAGTTTTGCCATGGATCCCCCTCCGGCATGCCACAGTCCAGGTGTTAGTCCCCTTGAAACAACTTTTCCATCACTACTGTGGCCAGAAAGAGTCCCTGTGGGTTTTAAAATTCGCCTGCCTATTGAAGTCTATGGCGGTTCGCCCGGTTCGCCCGTTCGCGAACGGAAATTTTTATGTTCGCAACATCACTATTTAGGATGTGTGTGACTAGACCAAATAACTGCTAATTGGCCATTTTGACTTTTTTTCCCGTTTCGCCGTATGGGATAAACATTTATATATTTCAATGCTACAGGCGTTTTCACACGCTGCAATGCCCATGATGTGTATTTTTTTTAATGTTTATGAATTTTAATTTTGGGGAAAGGGGGGTGATTTGAATATTTATATATTTTTTTTAGTTTTTTTTTTATTAAATACGTTGTATATCTATGGAGCCCTGTCACAGGCAGGGGCTCTATAGAAACTAATGTGCAGCAGCATCTTATCACTTAGGAGTACAGAGGCTGCTGCACACTGTATCCGGCTCTCCCGGTTCTCGTCCAGGTACAGGGATTATTAAGACCGGTGTCTAAAACTCCAGACTTAATAAATCTGCCCCTATGTTTAGTCCACTCATTTCCCCTACACTCTCTACACCCCTACGCCCTATTCGCACGTCCGCAATGTCGTCCGCATGTATTCCGCAATTCTGCGGAATACATGCGGACCCATTGACTGTGAATGGGGCACGGAACGATGCGGAGAGCACACACTGTGCTCTCCGCATCAGTTTTTGCGGAGCGCGCCGCCGATCTTACGGCCACAGCTCCGCAAAAAAGTAGAGCATGTCCTATTCTTGCTCGCAATTGCGGACAAGAATAGACATTTCTATGGGGCTGCCGGCCAGGTGTGTTTATGGATCCGCAATTTGCAGATCCATAAACACAACGGACGTGTGAATAAGGCCTAATGCTGCATTTGGGCTCATGCACATGAACATATTTTTTGTCCATGTCCGTTCCATTTTTTTTGCGGCCCTAATGCGGAACCTATCACTTTAAAAAATAAAATAACTGAAATATTTGCATCTCATGTCCGTTCAGCAAAAAAATAGAACATGTCCTATTATTGTCCGCATTGCAGACAAAGATAGAACTATTCTATTATGGAACGGCTGTTCCATTCTGCAAAATGCACAAGACCAGTGTCCATGTTTAACGGATACGCAATTTTCGGACCGCAAAACAACAACAGTCGTGTGCATGAGCCCTTACATGGTGACCATTCATATTAACAGCTATCTGTGTAATATGTGTAAAAGCCAGGCCTGCTGTTACAGAATGGAGATCCTGCTGCATACCTGCATGATAACCTTAGATGCAAAGGCTGAAACAACTCGTCACTGGAGGCTCAAGCTATTTCCCTATCTTTGTGTTATGCTTTTACTCTGCAGCTCTGTTTTATTAGAATGGATGCTGTGTATTAGCACTAGCCCTGCACAAAGCAGTGCAGACTGAAATGACATTCCTTACCCTATAATAATTTACATACACATTTCTTGATATTTATTTCGATGGTGTAAGCTTAAAAAAATTACAGTACCTGTTTCCCTCCAGCTCACATACACATTTGATAATGTGAGTCCAGTCAAAAGCATCTGGATCCTTGTTCAGCCATTTTCGGAATTCAGCGCGGTTTTGCTCAAGGAAATCTGAGACAATGATTTTATCAAACACTTCACAGGCTGAGAGAAGCTGATAAATGGTGGGTCCTGTGCCAAAATCAAGCAGGGTATCTCCTCTTACTCCACCTTAGAAGATAACAAAAATTAGAAAAAATTATTAGAAGTTTCAAATGACTACCGCAAGCCAAATCTAGCTAAGGGTAAGGTAGATGTTCACCTTGGTAAAGCCCAATTTAATGATACTGTGTGTTCTTGGGTGTGACAGGGAATATTTAAGAGAAAATTTAACAGCTGGTGTCTTCTGTTTCTATTGTTGTGCAGTTATTTTTGAAAGTGTGATCTCTGATTTGAAATTTTGAGGGCCAGGGATGTGTGGAAGTAATACGAGTGTTCATAAGTGCACATTTATTCAGCATTCTCTTCTAAAGTGTTACAGGAGTGCCATTATTATATGCTACATATGCTATATGCTTGTCCAGATGCAGCAGAACCAAATTTGTAATTTTGCATAACCCTTTTTGATATCACAATGCAACACATATACCCCTTCCCAGCACGTGTATTGGGTGTGTTAAAGTGAGGACAACTTGGCTAAATACTCATCCCCCATTTTGTATACATGCTAAACTCCATTTTGTGTCTCTTTGATAATTGAAGTAGTGTATGGAACTTAAAGGCTATGTACACTTTTGGGGGCATCTTTTTTATTAAATTTATTTTTATTATTGCAATGAACTCATTATGAGGTACAAATAAATTAAATGGTGTTTATTAAAAATATGGAGTCCTTTTCTCGTTACAGAGCTGAGATGCTCTATTAGCAGGATCTGAATTTTTTCTCTCTTTCATCAGGCAGGTAGCTGACGGGCTCCTTATCTCTGCTCTCTGACCTTGTAAACACTCATTGAAGCTCAATATTCATCCTACTGGTAAGAATGTGTCTTAAATAAGTGTTTATGAACTCTTAGTGATTTAGAGATAAGGATTATTAGATGACCGGCACAAAGTGAAAGTAGGATGCACACAGCTAGAAAACCAGTTAAAGGGATTTTGTCACCAGGTTATAGCCTATATAGATGCGGACATGCCCTGCTAGATCGCCACTAGCATGTCCGCACTATATCTGTGCCATAGCGCTGCCCTTTTTTATTCAGTGTAAAAAATGATTTTATTGATATGTAAATCAAGGTGTTAATGTGTCCAAGGGGCGGTACGAACCTTTCTTGTGCCCAGCCACGCCCCCTGTGAAGAAGCCCGGCACCACCTCCGTTTTAGCAATCTCCTCCTTGCTCACAGTTATGTCGCTGTAAATTTCGCGATGCGCGAGATCGCGCTTGCGCAGTTCCGACATAGTGTTCCTTCCCTGTGCTTTCATCAGCCTCATGGAAGGAACTGGGCATGTGCGATCTCGCGCATCGCGTGATTTACGGCGCTATAAATGTGAGCAAGGAGGAGATTGGTAAAACTGAGGCGGTGCTGGGCTCCTTTACATGTGGCGTGGTTGGTCACAAGAAAGGTTCGTACTGCCCCTTGGGCACATTAACACACTGATTTACATATCAATAAAATCATTTTTTACACTAAATAAAAAAGCGCAGCGCTATGGCACAGATATAGTGCGGACATGCTAGCGGCGATCTAGCCGTGCATGTCCGCATCTACAGTATATAGGCTATAACCTTGTGACAGAATCCCTTTAACCCTCTGTGACAGAACGGCTCAATATTTCTATTAAAGACCAACTGAAAAAATGATTTTTAGCCAAAAATGATTAAAATGCAATTATAAAAAAAAATGTCCCCGAAGGTGTACATAGCTTTAAAGTGTTGGCTGAGGCCAGCAGTTTTGATGGCATGATCTTATCACATTCCAAAAAGCTGACGTCATAAAGTGTGCCACATGTTTCTATAGGTCGTTTTTGTAAGACTTTTGATTACTCTGAATAACTATAAAGGTTTCGTATGTGTCTTCAATAAAACAGAATAAGTTTGAATCACACCTTGTCTGTGCCTCAAGTCTTGTTCTACAGCTTGCTGCATCTAATTGGCAACCATCTTGCAGACTGTGAGGCCTGAGCCTCAACCTAAATTATTTCCTAATGGCATCAGGGTGATTTCCCTAATGGAAGGGGGGTTATTTGATCTCCACTCACTCAATTGTGCGCTCACCTACCATTCAGACTACAAACTGAGCATAAATCACACCACAGACACAGTCCACTCACCCCCCCCCCTCCTCCCCCAAATACATCCTGCCACCACCTGTCATTACGACCATTTCGCTAACACACAGTACGCACAGGCACACAACTCTCTCAGGCATCAAACACACTTTAAAAAGCTATGGATTTTTAGAGCATGGAACTATGGAAAAAAGGTGGAAAAAATACATGTACTTTTTTCCCCTGTCTAAAAAACAGATCTCAGACAGAAATGACTCAAACGGATGAGAACTGATGCAACAGGATCCGTTTTTTTACAGGACCTTTTTTTTTCTGCTTCTTCTGACGGATCAGAAGAAAGGAGAGCTAAACGTTGACATGAACTTAGCCTTAAGTGCGGGTTCGCATTGGCGTTAGGGAATTCCGTTATTGGTTCTGTTATAACAGATTTATAACAGAATATAAGGATATTTTAGGACGGAAACAAAAAGGACTAACGGAACTGTTATGTGCCCCCGTAGACATATATTAGGATGGATCAAAACTGGATGCCTCTTTAAGGCTTCCATTTTGCATTGTGTCCTAAAGTTCCATTATATTCCGTTATAACTCTGTTATAACAGAACCCTTTAACGCCAATATGAACCAGCCCTAACCAGAAAGAGAACACTGCTTGTACTAGCACTACAGTCTCTCCAAACAGTTCATCTGCGGGGGTTCCGGGAGTTGGTTCCCTGCCAATCTGCTATTGATTCCAAAGAAAGGTCATCAATATGGGAAACCTGACAAACCCTTTAATGAGGCTGCGGATGTCAGCGACCCAAAGAGGCTTGGCCTGGGCCCTTGACTGCAGTACCACCAGTAGTGCCCTGGTAGTAGCCATCAATTACTGCTGAGTGAAGCAGGGAGAAACTTCCTTTCATGAATACTAGGAGTCTGCTGTTTTATTAAGCTCTATTAGCCAGTAGAATTTTTTTCTTGTGCTATTAAGCTGGTTTAGTAGACACCTCCCAAATTTGAAAAAATGTAGAGGGATCACACCAGCATGCCTGCAGAATTTTTTTTACATTAAGCCATGCCTCTAATACCACCCAGTACCATCCAGCCCTTTTTGTTCCCCCTACACAATAATACTGTCTCTTTGTGCCCCACACACAATGGTGAGGCCAATTAGGGCATCAACACAGTGTTACTTCAGAATAGTGATGCCCTGTAGTGACTCCAAATAGTTTAAAAGGGTTGTAGGGGAATTATTAGGTAAGGAAATGAAAATACTTAAAGAGGTTGAACGGGCCCAAATCAAAATTCTTTTTATGTGCTCCTAACACCCCTCACAGTGCATATATAGGTCCTCATACCTATTTTTCATGTCTGTGCTTTTTTCTCCCTGTCTGGGTATCAGACTATCCTGGCAGATCTCCCCTTCCTGTTCACAGAGCTGCTCTGCGCTGTGATGAGTGACAGGCTGGTCATGCCTCCCCACACTGATCAGTCTGCAGGAGCTACTCCCACTATACCTCATGTGTCCATCTTACTACAACCACACATGACTCCTGTAAGTCTATTCTCTATTTCTCAATCAGTTTCTAAATCCCATCACTCACAGTCCACAGGCTCCTCCCTCACCATCTCCAGAGTGCAATAAACAGCTAGAATCAGCAAGCACGTCAAATCACACGTGTGTCTAATCCTATAATGTACCATACAGCCTACTAAGTCTGATACATAACCTGTTGTGTGTGATACCATCTGCTGAACTGTGCATCTAATCCCATCTTGTACTATACTGTCTAGTGTGTATCTAAGCTTATTGTTAGCCCAGCTCTTTGTACCTGCAATTCTGTCCCCACACGCAGGTAGAGGCACAGGGCTTCTTCACTCCTTCCCGCTGCTGCACGCCATGTTGACAGGCGCGGGCAGTGGGGTTCTTAGCTGGGGTTTGCATTCCTGCCACCAGTATTTTCCTCCTGGCTCTGAGCAGAGCCTGCACTCTGGCCCAGAGTTCCTTCTGTGTATTTGGGGTGTGTGTGGGCATATCTCTCCTCTCTTTGTGAGGCTGCCTGTGCATGCCCTCTCTCTTCCCCTGCCAATAGCTGGTCCGCAGGAGGTATTTAAAGGGGCCTCCTTCTACAGTAAGGTGTGGGACCAACTTCCTAACTAGTCTAGTTTTCTGTTTGTGCGAAGGTGGTCTGTTGGTTTTTGTCATTCTGTGTATCGGACTTCGGATTACATTTTACGCACTTAGCCTGATTGCCGCCTGCCCTGACCCTGATTGATGTTTACGGACTTTGTCTGACGGCCACCTGTCCTGACTTCTGCCTTCGTTCCCTGACTACGCTTTCGTCTGATCTGCATCTGGCCTCCCAGCCTCCACTGGGTATATTGTGTCACCCGAAGGTCAGTCCAGTAGGTTTACACTCTGCTCCCAATTCCCTCATGTTCCAATTCCCCTCTGAGGCAGCACCTGGTACTCCCCTCGGGAAAGTCTCTCCTCACCATCAGAGGTATTGTGTGAAGAACGAGGGGTGTGCTTAGACATCGCCTTCGGAAGGAGTGGGTCACGTGCAGCATAGGGTTCTCACTTATCGTGTCAGATACTATCTGGTGTGCCTGCCTATCTAAATCTATCATCTGTTATACAGTCTACTTTTCCTGTATTAAAGATTCTCATGTGTGATACTGCCTGCTTAGCTGTGTATCTAATCCTATCTTGTATGATACTGCCTGCTGAAGTATGTATCTACACACAACCATGTCCATTTTGTGGTCTGCAAGTTGTGGATCCACTAAAAAAGGATACTGTCCGTGTGCGATCTGCATTTTTTCGCTGACCCATTGACATTTATGAGTTCGAGGTTGCCATTTTAAGGATCAGACTGGGATATGCTCTATCTTTTCGGGAACTGACATATGGATGTGTGCTTTCTATATCCATATGTGAGTTTTAGAAAAGATAGAATTATTTATTATCATACAGTCAATGCAGGTAAGGGATGCCGCAGTCGGCCTGGAAAATGTGGCTGACACATGGACTGGAACATGGATTCCTGGGCCGAATACTGTCACTCATATTAAGCCCCCATACCAGTGACATCCACAGGGCCCCTATAAGTGACATCCACAGGGCCCCTATAAGTGACATCCACAGGGCCCCCATAACAGTGACATCCACAGGGCCTCCATAACAGTGACATCCAGAGTGCCCCATAACACTGACATTGACAGGACCACCATAACAGTGACATTTCCAGAGCCCCCATAACAGTGACATTCACAGTGCTCCCCATAACTCTGACAACCACTGTGTCCTCACAGTGACCTCCACAATGTCCCCATAACAGTGACCTCCACAGCGTCCCGATAACAGTGACATCCATAGTGCCCCCAAGTACCAACCACAGTGCCCCTAAGTGCCACCCACAGCGCCCCAATGTATATTGCCCCCATGTGAAATCCACAGTTCCCCCTAGTGTCAGATACAGTGCCCTCCACGTGCCATCCTGTTCCCCAAATGCCATCCAGTGCCCACAAGTTTTATCCACACTGCCCCCCAAATGCCAGACACAGTGATCCCCAAGTGTCAGACACAGTGCCCCCAAATGTCAACCAGTGCCATCCAAATGACATCCAGTGCCCCCCAAATGCCTTTCACAGTGTCTCCCAAATGCCAGACACAGTGCTGCCAAGTGTTACCCAGTGCCTCCAAGTGCTACCCAAGTTCCAAACACCGTGCCCTCCAAGTGCCAGGCACATTGCCCTCAAGTGCCATCCACAGTTTGCTCAAGTGCCAGATACAGTGCCCCCAAGTGCCAGATACAGTGCCCCCCAATTGCCATCCACAGTCCCCTCATGTGCCAGACATAGTGCCCTCAAGTGCCAGGCACAGTGCCCCCCAAATTCCATCCAGTGCCGCCAAGTGCAACCCACAGTGCCCCAGTGATATCCACAGTGTCCCCCAAGTGCCATCTAAAGTGCTCCCCAAATTCCATCTAAAGTGTCCCCAAGTTCCATCTACAGTGCCTTCCCAGTGACATACACAGCATACCAACAGCACAGAGGCTGATTGCTAAGCTGCAATTCATGCACAGTGCTTATATTGCGCTATGCATGAGTCAGTCAATTAAATTTAACCTAGTGTGCTTGCGTTGGGAAAGAAGACAGCCCAGCACTTTTCCTCTTGCAGGAGGCGGTGACATCAGTAGTGAAGAACCGGGATTAGGGCAGGTTTTCTGTGTACTAATAGGACTGCGGCCATTTTATTTCCCCTGATGATTCCTCTTCAGACAAAACGAGCCACTATAACTAATGAAAGGTATTTCAGAATATATTTATGATAAAGTAATATATAAGTATATTCAGTACTTTTATTTTCTTACTTTCGGCAGAACCCCTTTAAGGTGCCTTCCACATTCTAAATATTAACTTTATGGCATATAACCAGTGTGACCATGCATCATCCATACAAAATGTTCTTTCTTTTTTAATGTGTAAGAACTTGACTGCTCTGCATACAGTCCTGAGCTGAACCCTGCTGGATGCTGATAGAAGGGACTGGAATGCAGACTACATGCCAGGCTTTTTTGTGAAACATAAGTGCTTAATCACAGTATCGTTCTTGTAGCCAACTGCACTTGAATCCCTACAGGCATGCTGCAAAATATAGTAGAAAAATCCTTTCCAGACAGTACAGGCTTTCATAGCAGCAATGGGGGGCTGACATAATTTGGGGTTTTATAATGAGTGCTTCAACATGCACATATGGCAGTGATGCTTGGGTGCCCACATCCTTTCCCCCACTGGTATGTCATGGAAACTTGCTGATTTCACCAATAAACTTTATTTTTGATCACGAGGCACAGGAAGCTTGGTGCTCACTGTCACTTTAAGTGATTACAGTCTATAAAAGGTACAATAGGTTGGTGGCTTCTCTCGTACTTCATGCGTGAAAGCCTCATGCTCATGGCCATATTCTGTGTCTGATCTGCATCTTTTGCGGATTGCACACAGACCCTTTCATTTCTATGGGTCCACAAAAAATAAAAAATAAACTATCCTTGTGCTGTCCGCATCCATTCCGAAAACTATAAAACAATACAAACAAAACCTATTCTTGTCTGTATTGCGGACAAAAACAGTCAATTGTAGTGATGGCAGTGAGAAAAATGAGGAGTGCACACGGAAGGTGTCTGTATTTTGCAGATCAATGGTTTGCGCACTGAAATAACTTATACTTTAACAGAAGAACAATTGCATTGTATTAACAGTAACATGTAACAGTAATATACTGTATACAGTAAGTAGCAAACCAGTCAAGGTACAGAGGAGTCATAAACCCGTAGTGAAGTTTGTCAATCTGGGACAATAACAGGTATATTGAATTAATAAAAAAATAGCAAAGTGCAGGGTATTAATCACGCTAACTGGCAGAGAGCAGTGGTGGAGACAGAAGGGATTTTCTAGAGCACTGAGCTGTAATCAGAGGTTTATTTCTAGATCAGAGATTCATTATGTTGATTCAGATCCGAATCTCTCATCTCTAATGTTGAGCTCAGCTGTTTCCGGCAGTGCCATAGATGGAATGGGGTGATAGAACGCAGGGTTTGCCCTCTGTTTAAATGAATCGTTTCAATTAAATGAAATTATGGAACCACTTACCTTTGGTGAAAGTTTCATGTAGATTTTGTAATGCAAAATCGGTCCATTCTCCAACAAGCATTCCTTCCCCTGCCACGTAGTATGTCTGTAAGTAATCCTTGGGGTTAAATTCATCAATGTAGGTTTGCTGAGACGTAGAATGGGCGGCCATGGTGATGGATCCTCAGATTCTCTGATAGATGCTTCAGAAATAGATCTGATTGCATAATGATATTTTACCAAAAGCACATCATATACATTGTAGCAATCAAATGCACCAATAGTCTCCTGTAAATATAAAGATGCTGCCACATTTCAGATTTTTTAAATGCTGTTTTTGAAGAAAAAAATCATGTTTTAATCTAAAAGGGAGAGAAGGTATAAAGAACAGATACTAATTCTCTTTTTTGAATCCACTCCTGGTTTCAGAAACTGCATCAACAAACCTTAACATATGGCAGGACTCTCCAGATCTATTATCTCTTTTTGTTACAACTTTTTGTTCTCTTTTTGTTACAACTTCTGTTCAACTTCTTGCTGAAAAGTTTTTCAACATAATCCATTGAATATAGTCTGCCTTTCCATTGGAAACCTTTACAGCCACAATTATCCTTCCCTGGTGCATAGTACTCCAGATGAAGTTGGTTACTTTTTTGCAGCATTTTGACATTTGCTTTACAGCATCCATGTGGGCCATAAGGCAGGGGAAGACATACCATTGGTCCAACCTGCTCAGTAGTTAAGGGGTCTCATTACCACCTTAAAAGCAGACAGCCGCTTCCTAACATTTTTTGGGTAGCAAGTATAAGCATGAGGTCATAATAATCATAGCTCCCAATTTCTATTTTATTAGAGAGCAAAGGGGCCCATATACGGTGCCTTGACATGGGCTTCCTCTTGTCGGTTTAAACACCTGCCATAAGGCACAATAAACAGAGAATGTCCATTGACATCTATGGGGCATTGTGGCTGTGCTCTGTGGCCTGTGTGTAACACCCCAGAGTGGTGTTACCACTTCTGCACTTTGCTACTATCTTTTATGGTCTAACCTGTATGTCACCTATATATTTATTTCCAGGTCCCTCAAAACGGTGCATTCCTAATAATGTTGTGTAACTGTTCATCTAATTTGCCTAGTTCACCAGCAAGTGGCAGCAAACATGGCAGAGTTAAAGCTAGATAGAATGGATTTTACCATTCCATTCTCCGCTCCTTTGGGCAAGAAGTGGGCCAGTCCTGCTTGCTACCAGAAGAAGGTGGGGCAGTTCTGGTTTGTGCCGATTGAGACTCCATGTTGGAGCTGCCAGGATTCTAACCTATTCCTTGGCTGAAGATAAGTCTGACAAAAAAGTGAAGTGTAACAAGCCACGCTGCCAAGTCAGCTTGTCAGTACAGCTGAGTGAGAGAAGGACAGAGCAGAGTTGAGTTTGCCTGCCAGTTTAATGCTAAAGCCTGCTGGAACCAAAACAAAGCCTGTAAACTGTTTAAAGAAACGTTTATTCACAGTAAAGCTGCCATTAAACTTAATCTCAAGGTCTGGACTTTCTTCAAATCCCTCAATTATTCCCCCTATTTATTGCTTTGGAGCCAAAGCCTGGGGTCCAGTCATATCCAGGTGGGAGCACAGTGACACACATAAAGAGACATTAAGGCCGCACTACACCACTTAGCATTCCTACACCTGGGAAGCGTTATAGAGAGGGCCTGGGGTGAGGCCGCCCGTTGCATGTGCAGAGATCATTAGGCCATTGTGCAGGGAGGGGAAGGAGGTGCGCTGTGATCATCACCTATTGTGAATGGTGTGACCCTGTGTTATCTATATGCAGGTGTTATCTGTCATAATCATACCTGTAATAATAATTTGATTACTAATGAACAGTACAGATCATGAATTGTCAGCCCTTTTTAGGTAGAATTATTGCAGATTTATATTTATATCAATTATTGCCTCTGACATTATCACTGACTGACTCAGTGATAAACTCCATTAAACTAAGAAGTAGCACCACCCTGTGTAGTGGCCCAGAGAGACACTACCTTTCCTACATTCCTATTAATAGCCTATTTGCTGCTATTTTATTGGTTTGCACCACCAACTGTACCACCACCATCAAAGTGTCATTAGGTGCTATGTAACTGTTATGTATTATATTTTATGCAATGTGCCTAGTTGTCCAGCAGGTGGCAGTGTACCTGGCAGAGATCTTTAGTCAGAATGGAACTTACCATATTTTTCTGCCCCCTTTTGGGCAGAAGTGGGTTAGCCCTGTTTCCCTCCAAGGGAAGGGTTTGCAGGAAGCTGTAGTGGAGTTGAAACTTAGAACAAAAGAGTTAAGCAGCATGGTGTGGTCAGGGAGCGTTTTCCCCTAATTGTTGCAGGAGCTTTTGGAAAGTAGCTCAGAGAGCAGCACTCCTGATATATTTGCACGTGATAGGAACCAGCATGAAGCCAGATATTAGCACAGCAGCAGAGAGATAAAGAAAAGTATTTAAGTTCACCTGCCAGTTTACCCTTTGCCTGCTGGAGCTAGAGAAAAATCAAGTGTTGTTTGGATGACACAAGTTTTTTGCAATTTTATTCAAGTAAAAACCTTTAAACTTTACCAAGTCTGGACTCTACTTACTCTACCAACTACTACTCTGTTGTTGCTATGGAGCCTAACTCTGGGGAAGCGACAGTATCCAGGTAGGACACCGTGACACAAACTATTAAGACCACATGACCACTCAGCATTCCTAAACACTGTGACCCGATCGCCCATGGGGAACAGCCTGTCGCACCTGTATCTCCTATAGTTCTCAAAAGGGAGACCACCGGAGCCCAAGGAGGTGTTCTCTCAAAATTATTTAAGTGCCCTCTATTTCTTTGACAGATCTGATGTCAGCCCAGTGAGTTTCTCTAATCTTCCAACAACTGTGGGAAAGAAATAATATCTGGGTACGTACTGTATCTACCTCTTCTAGATACACATTAGAAATCGATTTATATAATTCAGAAAAAGTAAAAACAAAATCCCTAATGTCTTACAGACTTTAGAGTATCCTACCTTGAAGAGAAAGAAATACAAGTATATTTGTGTGGAGTTCCTGGTTTTTAATGATTGCAGCCAGTCATTTTCTAGGTTTACTGATATGAATATGTCTGAGCATCCTTTCATCGCCATTGTTACTTTGGCATCTATCTGTCACATGTACATTTATTTGTGTGGTCTTTAGACTAACATTGCTGATTTATAGTGTACACATCCTTAAACTTGAAGCTGAGAGGTAAAAAATTCTTGATACAAGAACTAAGAATAGAAAATTGGAATCTGTGACCTACAGATGCAAATCTGTCAAAATTCCTAAAAAAAAAAAAAAAAAAGTTGGCAACTTCTCCCTCATCAGCAAGGGCGTATGCATTATCAAACGTAACTATCTTCCTTAATAAACCCAGGTCTCTAGTGCAAGCTTAGAACTTAAGCCCTTTTAGCAAAAAGAGTCATTTAAAAGGACTGTCTGGCCATATATAAACTGTCGTCAGGATAGGTCACCAATATTTGATCAGAGGGGGTCTGACACCGGGCACACCAACCGATCAGCTTTTTGAAGAAGAGTTGGAGCTCCATACGAGCACTGCACCCTTTTCATTACACTGTGCTTGGGCTCGGAAGTTACAGCAGTGCAGCATAGTGATGAGTACTCGAAACATACAGTATTCAACAGCCGAACCAAGTACCGATTAAAGGGCATGTTTGGCTATATATATTAATGATCTATCATTAGGATAGGTCATCAATAGCTGATCGGAGGGGGTCCGACACCCAATATTCCCACCGATTGGCTGTTCGTTGCATTACACTACGCCACAGGGGACGATGCATAGTATAAAGACCAGGAAGCAGCTCTCCCAAGGAGCGCTGCCTCATCTTTAAACAGCGGATTGGTGTGGGTGCAGGGTATTGGACCCCCACTGATTAGATAGTGATGACCTATCCTGTTGATAGGTTATCAATATATATGGCCAGAAAATCCCTTTAACAGCTTTGACTGGCAAATAGGGACTTGTGATATCATCAGACTGTATTTTCTCCACATATGGTGGTCTTAAAAAGATATTAAGGTATTTAATAAAAATACAGGACTAGATTGTTCTAATAAATATTCCTGTTATGACAGCAAAGTAATAGATTATTACTTAAAGGGGTTGTCCGGCCATATATATTGATGACTAGAGATGAGAGAATTTTACAAAAATTCGATTCGCTGGTTCGCCTAATTTTTCCAGGAAAATTCGGTTCGATCTGAATATATTCACGGTGAATTTCGTTAACGGCTATTTTCGGGCTGCTGAGAGCCTTTATAGTGGTGTAGAACACTTTGACTTCTAGTAACACGCATAGGGAGTCTGCTTTGGTAGTAAAATAATACTGTGAGTCCGTATGACATGCAGATAACAGGCGTCGCTCTTAGAATCACTGCATGCTTAACTTATTTGGGCGGTCATGGGGCCAAAATTGACCAAATAACTCAAGTATCACCAGCCTTACAGGTAGATGTTAGCATCAAAAAGAAGAGCACACCTTTTACACCCTTGTCAGCTGATTCCACATAGATGTCTACAGAACCTGTTCTATTAAATGATTATAAAAGTAGAGCCCCCCTGAGTGGAGAGGGTGTCAGCAGTAAGTTTGTGTTGACGTCACCGATTATTTTGGCCTTCCTCTACACCATCAGAACAATAACCCAGAAGCATTTGCTCAATAATTCATCAGTATTGTTAAAGGCAAAAAAAAAGAATGGAGTGGATCTAAAACAAAGATGACACTTGAATGGAATATTTGCATGTCTTCTGTGCTTTTGACCCACTCCTGTTTTTGGCTACCAAATCATAAGCCAAATCTGATGGAACCATACAGGCCTTAAAGCTGCTAAACATACAGGATCCATTTTGCGTCTCATTTTTCCTTCCTTCTGACAGATCAAAAGAAGTATCAAATAAATGATGATGTCAGATAGGCTGAAAAGAAATAAAATCATGAAGTGGGGAGGGTGGGAACAGCATGATAAGTCCACAGATTGGACCTATGACATAGGGGTGAGTTGAAAGCAGCATAAGGAGACCATAGAGTGGCCAAATGACATGGTCTGGAGGTGGAAGAATTATGAGGAGGCCACCGAGTGGCACAATGACAGAGTCTGGTGGTGGCTGCAGTATGAGGAGCGTTAAACAAATTGGGTTGAGACAGCACCATCAAAGGTTATTAGACCAAAAGTCCTTTTAGTGGCGGTGCAACGCGATGTCAGGTCCCGCCCCAGGAACCCCCAACGTATTCAGATTTGAAAGAACATCGCAGCACTCCAACATCTCGTAGTGAAAAAACGTATTTATTCCACCTCAGAAAAGCAACGTTTCAACTTACTTGAAGTATTTATCAAGCATAAAGATGTGTGACAAGTGGCACACATATATACCCAGTGAATACAAACAATTGGGTGATGAGTAGGTCAACCCCTCCCCCTTCATGCGTTAAAATAAAGAACCGCGGTGCTTAGTCGAGGAGTACTTCCAACCGTGCTGCAGGCCCACCAGACTGATACAGGATAACAGTGCTTCCCAGCTCTGGGTTCAAAATCACGTCCCTTGGGTTCCTCTGCAGAGCACCAAAATATCACACCATAGTGAAGTACTGGAGATAAATTTAAACAACTTGTGGTTTTATTATACTCACAAACAAGCTTAAGATATTCGCATGTATAAAATCATAGTCCGCTGCCCGACCCGGGTTTCGCACTCAAGCTTTGTCAGGGGCGAAATCTATGGACATCCGGAGGCATGTCCTATTTAAACCCCCACCCCCTCCCCCCTTCTCATTATATTCTAATACACATGATAGAAAACAATGTGTTAAAAATAAAAGCAATAAGAATCACTAAAATATCCACTCCCTCTTTTTTGAGACTTGTTCTCTCTGAAATCAGCCTGTCTCATACTTATACCGGTGTGTTCATCTTTGTAAATATGCCTAATTTCCCAACATTTGGACTGCTTCCACCCTACAAGATCCATTATATAGTGACATAAATATTACGTGGAAGGTTTTGGTTATTTACTTTGATCCTTTTGATATAATTCGATACATCACCTCAGCCCATACATTCAGCACATGGAGTGTCGGCTCTCTCACGTGATGGGGCGGGACCTGGCTGATGCGCTTGGTACGCCCGATCACATGACCAGCACGTGACCAGCACCTGATTGACATCACTCCGAGTCCCGGAAGTAAAAAGGACATCGGACTATGCGCATTATGCATGAAGACTTACAGTGCGTTCCAATATTTATTGTATGTATATACAAATTGGCTGAGGTATATGTTTTTTCTGTCGATTATCCATTATCTACAATTGATATAATGGTCGATCTGGTTTATTTTAAACTATGATATTTTGTTGCACTATGAATGACATCATGAAGGGGGAGGGGTTCACCTACTCCTCACCCAATTGTTTGTATGCACTTGGTATATATGTTTGCCACTTGTCACACATCCTGGGTCGGGACCTGACATCACTTTGCACCGCCACTAAAAGGACTTTTGGTCTAATGACCTTTGATGGTGCTGTCTCAACCCACTTTGTTTAACGCTATTGATGACCTGGAGACTTGCACATCCAGATCTGTAAGCATATCTTATTATCACGGATCTAGTGGCATCTACTATAGTCTTTTGTATTCAAGTGAACAAATTACACATATCCTAAATGGCAATGAGAATGAAGGGGCCTTTTTGAGTAAACCAATAGTGGAACATATCAAACGAAAATGGATAAATGAAAGCAAACATTTGATTAATACGAACTTACATCTGTCAGTGGTTTTTTGCGGCCTCCGTTCCGGTTTTTTTGCGGATCCGATGGTTTCCCATTCATTTCTATGGATCCAGTAAAAATGCGGATGCCTCTTCCGTTGCCTGTCCGCGTCCGCTGTCCGCATTTCACGTCCGCAAAAAAAAATGGCATGTCCTATTCTTTTCCGCAAAAAAACGGTTTGCGGACCAATAGAAGTCAATGGGTCCGCAAAAAATGCGGATGACCAGCGGAGCCATCCGTTTGTCATCCGCATCCGTTTTTTTTTGCGGATGGTTGCTTAGAAACCAGGGCACTTGTACAGGTACTTTAAGAAACTGTCTAAAGCCTTCTGTTTTTTTCTGCGGGTCCGCAAAAAAAAAACGGAAGACACACGGAAACACAACCTACAAAATTTGCTGACACGGAAAAGATGTGGATGTGAAAAAAAAAGGAAGACGGATCCGCGATTTGCGGACAGCAAAAAACAACTGTCGTGTGCATGTAACCTTAAGGGAATACTACAGGGCTGAACGTATCCCCAGGGGCCTCAGGACCCATTTAAGGCCGATTCTGTTCCCTAATAACAATGAGTTCTACGATAAATTTACTATGCTTGCGAAACGCTTCTCGAGAGATATGATGATCCTGAATATGGAGTATTTGCAAAAGGATGTGATTGAAATCAAGAAGAAGGTAGAGGAGCACGAATCACAGGTAAAGAAGATGGTGAAAGGGCAGGAGCTCAGTTCACTTTTGGAACAGACATCCACAGAACTGGATAAATATCGCTTACAAATAGAGGCCACTAAACAACAAAAATGGCATCGTGATCAAGAGGGGGACATACTGTTGTGTTCAAAATTATTCAACCCCCAATGCTGTAAAGGGTTTTAGGGAATTTAGTGTACATTTGTAATTGTGTTCAGAATGAAATCTTACAAGGACTTTTTAAAGAACCAAATGCAACTAAAATGACATCATTTGTTTTTGTAATACAGTATTAAACGTTTTTTTTTTGTGATTTCTTCATTGACACAATTATTCAACCCCGTAAAGACTACCACTCTTAAGAACAGAGGTTCATTCAAGTGTGGATGTCAAGGAGCAGAAATCAAGCATAATAAGCACCAATTAGGCAGCTTTAAAATGACTGTGATACTTAGCTCCTTCTAGACATTTACTGGTGTGTTTACAGACATGGTGAAGTCAAGAGAATGGTCCAGGAAGACAAGAGAACAGGTGATTTCTCTTTACAGGAAGGGCAATGGCTATAAGAAGATTGCAAAGATGTTAAACATACCAAGAGACACCAAAGGAAACATCATTCGCAAATTCAAGGCAAAGAGGACTGTTGAAACGCTACCTTGTCGTGGCAGAAAGAAGATGCTGACTTCGACTGCTGTGCGCTACCTGAAGCGCAAAGTGGAGAAAAGTCCCCGTGTGACTGCTGAGGAACTGAAAAAAGATTTGTCAGATGCGGGTACTGAAGTTTCAGCTCAGACAATAAGGCGCACACTGCGTAATGAAGGCCTCCATGCCAGAACTCCCAGGCGCACCCCCTTGCTGTCTCCAAAGAATAAGAAGAGTCGACTGCAGTATGCAAAAAGTAATGTGGACAAACCACAAAAGTTTTGAGATAGTGTTCTGTGGACTGATGAAACAAAATTAGAACTGTTTGGGCCCATGGATCAACGCTATGTTTGGAGGAGGAAGAACAAGGCCTATGAAGAAAAGAACATCTTGCCTACTGTGAAGCATGGCGGGGGTCAATCATGCTTTGGGGCTGTTTTGCTTCTACAGGTACAGGGAAGCTTCAGCGTGTGCAAGGTACCATGAATTCTCTTCAGTAACAGGAGATATTGGATGAAAATGTGATGCAGTCCGTCACAAACCTGAGGCTTCGGAGACGTTGGACCTTTCAACAGGACAATAATCCCAACCATACCTCCAAGTCCACTAGAGCATGGTTGCAGATTAAAGGCTGGAACATTTTGAAGTGGCCATCGCAGTCACCAGACTTAAATCCGATTGAGAACCTCTGGTGGGACTTAAAGAAAGCAGTTGCAGCGCGCAAGCCTAAGAATGTGACTGAACTGGAGGCTTTTGCCCATGAAGAATGGGCGAAGATACCCGTAGATAGCTGCAAGACACATGTGTCAAGCTATGGTTCACGTTTAAAAGCTGTTATAACTGGAAAAGGATGTTGTACTAAGTACTAAGATTGAATGTCACTTGGGGGTTGAATAAAACTGATAATGATGTGAGCACAGAAAAGACATTTGTGGTTATTTCATTATAAATGTTCTGTTATATTTGTCTGACTTACAAGTGCCTCTTTAATTTAATTGTAAACAAGATGACTGAAATGATCAAAATCATTGTCAAACTGGCAAAAACACTCAATTTCAGTGGGGGTTGAATAATTTTGAACATAACTGTAATTCACTAATGACACCTCCCTCCCTTTTAACTAAGAAACCAACTCCATCATTTTAGTTTAAAACACTTCCAGACCACATGGACTTTCCATACATCCACTCATATTCCTGTAAACAAAAAATTGCAGCATCTTCTTGTGCTAGAAATTCAAGAATAGCCGCTTTTCTGATTTCTTACTTTTAAATACTCTTACATTCTGTAAGCAGATCTTGAAACCCATATTCTTATCTAACTAAAAAGAAAAAAAAAAAGGTAACTTATGCTCAAAGTCATACTGTTTCACCACCTCCACCAGAATTCATGCTATTCTCTTGCTGGCTCTCGTAGGAGTTGCTGATTTCTGGTCTACTCATACAACCCCTTCTCTTTTTGACACTCTGACTCTTCCGTATGACTGAAGAGTAGAGTTGAGTGAACACCTGGATGATCGGGTTCGAGAAGTTAGGCCAAACTTCCCGAAAACGTTGGGGTTCGGGATCCTAACTCGACCCGAACTTCATCCCGAACCCCATTGAAGTCAATGGGGACCCAAACTTTTGGGCACTAAATAGGCTGTAAAATAGTCCAGGAAAGGGCTAGAGGGCTGCAAAATGCAGCAAAATGCAGGTAAATCCCCTGCAAACAAATAGCGATAGGAAAATGAATTAAAATAAAATAAATAATAATTAAGCAATATCAATTGGAGAGGGTCCCATAGCAGAGAATCAGGCTTCAAGTCACCCACCAATGGAGAAGGCCACTGTCATTTATTTAGGCCCCAGCACCCAGACAGAGGACAGAGGTTGCATAGCAGAGAATCAGGCGTCATGTCACCCACCAATGGAGAAGGCCGCTTTTAGATAATTAGGACCCTGGCACCTAGACAGAGGAGAGGTTTATTCAACTTTTGGTTGCAACTTTTTGGCTGTGGATAGGCGGCTGCGTTTGTCAGTAATGATGCCACCTGCCGTGCTGAATACATGTTCAGACAAAACGTTGGCCGCCGGGCAGGATAGCACCTCCAAGGCATAAAAGGATAGCTCTGGCTAAGTGGACAATTTGGAGACCCAGAAGTTGAATGGGGCCGAACCATCAGTCAGTACGTGGAGGGGGGTGCACACGTACTGTTCCACCATGTTAGTGAAATGCTGCCTCCTGCTAACACGTTCCGTATCAGGTGGTGTTGCAGTTAGCTGTGGCTTGGAGACAAAACTTTTCCACATTTCTGCCATTCTAACCCTGCCATTAGAGGAGCTGGCCGTGACACAGCTGCGTTGGCGACCTCTTGCTCCTCCTCTGCCTTCGCCTTCCACTTGTTCCCCTGTGACATTTGGGAATGCTCTCAGGAGCGCGTCTACCAGCGTGCGCTTCTACTCGTGCATCTTCCTATCACGCTCCAGTGCAGGAAGTAAGGTGGGCACATTGTCTTTGTACCGGGGATCCAGCAGGGTGGCAACCCAGTAGTCCGCGCACGTTAAAATGTTGGCAACTCTGCTGTCGTTGTGCAGGCACTGCAGCATGTAGTCGCTCATGTGTGCCAGGCTCTCCAGAGGTAAGGACAAGCTGTCCTCTGAGGGAGGCGTATCGTCATCGTCCTCTGTATCCCCCCAGCCACGCACCAGTGATAGGCCGGAGCTGTGTTGGGTGCCATCCCACTAGGAACCTGCTTCATCCTCATCCTCCTCTACCTCCTCCTCATCCTCCTCATCCTCCAGTAGTGGGCCCTGGCTGGCCACATTTGTACCTGGCCTCTGCTGTTGCAAAAAACCTCTCTCTGAGGCACTTCTAACAGACTGGCCTGAAAGTACTAAAAATGACCCCTCATCCTCGTCCTCCTCCTCCTCCTCCTCCTGGGCCACTTCCTCTTCCATCATAGCCCTAAGTGTTTTTTCAAGGAGACATAGAAGTGGTATTGTAACGCTGATCACCACTGGCCATGTTGGTGGAGTACTCGAAACAGCGCAACAGGGCACACAGGTCTCGCATGGAGGCCCAGTCATTGGTGGTGAAGTGGTGCTGTTCTGCAGTGCGACTGACCCGTGTGTGCTGCAGCTGAAACTCCACTATGGCCTGCTGCTGCTCGCACAGGCTCTCCAGCATGTGCAAGGTGGAGTTCCACCTGGTGGGCACGTCGCATATGAGGCGGTGAGCGGGAAGGCCGAAGTTACGCTGTGGCGCAGACAGGCGAGCAGCAGCAGGATGTGAACGCCGGAAGCGCGCACAGACGGCCCGCACTTTATGCAGCAGCTCTGACATGTCGGGGTAGTTGTGAATGAACTTCTGCACCACCAAATTCAGCACATGCGCCAGGCAAGGGATGTGCGTCAAAACGGCTAGTCCCAGAGCTGCGACGAGATTTTGCCCATTATCGCACACCACCAGGCCGGGCTTGAGGCCCACCGGCAGCAACCACTGGTCGGTCTGTTGTTCAATACCCCTCCACAACTCCTGCGCGGTGTGGGGCCTGTCCCCCAAACATATGAGTTGTGTGGCTGATTGGATGAGCGGAAGCAGAGGAGGAGGAAGCCGAGTAGAAGGAGGAGGCAAAAGGAGGCAAAGAATGATGCCCTGCGATCCTTGGTGGCGGAAGGACGTGCGCCAAAGAACTCTCCGCCTGGGGCCCAGCTGCCACTACATTTACCCAGTGTGCAGTTAGGGAGATATAGCGTCCCTGGCCGTGCTTACTGGTCCACATATCTGTGGTTAGATGGACCTTGCTATAGATGGCGTTGCGCAGTGCACACTTGATTTTATCGGATACTTGGTTGTGCAGGGAAGGAACAGCTGTCTTGGAGAAATAGTGGCGGCTGGGAACAACATACTGTGGGACAGCCATCGCCATCAGCTGTTTGAAGCTGTCTGTGTCCACCAGCCTGAATGACAGCATTTCAAAGGCCAGTAGTTTAGAAATGCTGGCATTCAGGTCCAGGGCTCGAGGGTGGCTAGGTTGGAATTTACGCTTTCTCTCCAAAGTTTGTGAGATGGAGAGCTGAACGCTGCCGTGTGACATGGTGGAGATGCTTGGTGACGCAGGTGGTGTTGTCAGTGGCACATCCTCTGTTTGGTGGGCGGCAGGTGCCAACATTTCTCCCGAGGCGGTGGAAGAGGCTGAGGCAGCAGCAGAAGAGTGAGCAGGGGGAGCCAGAGTGAGTTCCTTGCTTTTAAGGTGTTTACTCCACTGCAGTTCATACTTTGCATGTAGATGCCTGGTCATGCAGGTTGTGCTAAGGTTCAGAACGTTAATGCCTCGCTTCAGGCTCTGATGGCACAGCGTGCAAACCACTCGGATCTTGTCGTCAGCACATTGTTTAAAGAAGTGCCAAGCCAGGGAACTCCTTAAAGCTGCCTTTACGTTGCTCGGTCCCTGGTGGCAGTGGCCAGTAGCAGGCGAACTCTCTTGGCGGCGGCTGTTCTGCTTTTGTCCCCTGCTCCCTCTTTCGCTACGCTGTTGGCTCGGTCTCACCACTGCCTCTTCCTCTGAACTGTGAAAGTCAGTGGCACGACCTTCATTCCATGCGGGGTCTAGGACCTCATCATTCCCTGCATCGTCTTCCACACAGTCTTCCTCCCTGACCTCCTGTTCGGTCTGCACACTGCAAAAAGATGCAGCAGTTGGCACCTGTGTTTTGTAATCATCAGAGATGTGTGGACTCCGATGAGGTGGTATTCCCATGTCCTCATCATCAGGAAACATCAGTGGTTGTGCATCAGTGCATTCAATGTCTTCCACCACAGGGGAAGGGCTAGGTGGATTCCCTTGGGAAACCCTGCCAGCAGAGAATTCAAACAGCATAAGAGACTGCTGCATAACTTGAGGCTCTGACAGTTTCCTTGATATGCATGGGGGTTATGTGACAGGCTGATGGGCTTGGTTTTCAGGCGCCACCTGTGCGCTTTCTGCAGAAAACTGGGTGGGAGATAATGTTGTGAACGTGCTGGATCCACTGTCGGCCACCCAATTGACTAGCGCCTGTACCTGCTCAGGTCTTACCATCCTTAGAACGGCATTGGGCCCCACCAAACATCGCTGTAAATTTTGGCGGGTACTGGATCCTGAGGTAGTTGGTTCACTAGGACGTGTGGCTGTAGCGACGTCCGCTCCCAGCACCAGAGGGTCCACTAACACCACCACGACCGCATCCGCGTCCCTTACTAGATGTTTTCCTCATTGTTACCATTCACCAAGCACCACAATAAAAAAAAAAATAATTTGGCCCAATGTATTGATTTCAAATTCAGGCCTTTTTCTACAGGCACCTAACACTATCTGCCTATTAATTTATGTACCGTATTACACGAATCCAGGCACAGCATTAACCACTGACTTAGGGGAATATCAATTGTAGACCTAGTATTTAGGCCCTGAATGAAAGGTATGCTTTTATGGACAGATTTACATCTGGAGATGCACAGTAGCATGTGAAAAATTATGTAGGATTATGCCTTCAGCAATTGTATTTTAACACTTTGTGTAATATTCCCTTTAACGGACAGAAATACACTTGGAGATGCATGGTAGCGTGTGAAGTTATTGAGGATGACCCTCTCAGCACTTGTATATACACCTTGAGTGTAATATACCTTTTTACGGACATAAATACACTATGAGATGCACAATAGTGCGTGCAGATTTACAGGATTATACTTTCAGCAATTGTAATTTAACACTTTTTGTAATATACCCTTTTACGGAAATAAATATACTTGGAGATGCACGCTGAGTGTATTTTACCCTTGTACGGACAGATTAACAATTGACCTGCAAAAGCTGGAACATCAGATTCAGTGTATTGCTATATTGGCAAGTAAATTTCACCCCAGAACAAAATCTATCCTTTGACGGATACTATTATACTTGTCCAGTTGCAGCTGGAACACCAGATTTACGGTATTTCTATTTTTGCAACTGTATTTCACCCCAGAACAAAATCTATACTTTGACGGACACTAGGGAAATTGTTCAGTCACAGCTGGAAGACCAGATTCAGGGTATTGCTATTTTGGCAATTAAATTTCACCCCAGAAATCTATCCTTTGACAGATACTTTTAAACTTGTCCAGTCACATCTGGAACACCAGATTTACTGTATTTCTATTTTGGCAACTGAATTTCAGCGCAGAAAAAAAAAAATCCTTTGACGGACACTATTAAACTTGTCCAGCTACAGCTGGAATACCAGATTTACTGTATTTCTATTTTTGCTACTGACTTTCACCCCAGAAAACAATATATCCTTTGAAGGACACTAGGGAAATTGTCCAGTCACAGCTGGAACACCAGATTCAGGGTATTGCTATTTTGGCAATTAAATTTCACCCCAGAAAAAAATATACCCTTTTACGGACAGATTTAAACTAGGCCTGCAACAGCTGGAACACCAGATTCAGGGTATTGCTATTTTGGCAATTAAATTTCACCCCGGAAAAAAATATACCCTTTTACAGACAGATTTTAACTAGGCCTGCAACAGCTGTAACAACAGATTAACTGTATTTCTATTTTTGCAACTGAATTTCACAGCAGAAAATAATAAATCCTTTGACGGACAATATTAAACTTGGCCAGCCACTGCTGGGACACCAGATTTACGGTATTGCTATTTTGGCAATTGAATTTCACCCCAGAAAATTTTCTATCCTTTGCCGTACACTATTAAACTTGGCCAGCCACTGCTGGGACACCAGATTTACGGTATTGCTATGTTGGCTATTGAATTTCACCCTAGAACAAAATATATCCTTCGCCGGACACTATTAACTTGTCCAGCCGCTGCTGGGAAACTAGATTTAGGGGATTGCTATTTTGGCAATTGAATTTCACCACAGAAAAAAATCTATCCTTTGCCAGACAGCAGACAGTATTACAATTGTCTACCCACAGCTGGAACACCAGATTTAGGGGATTGCTATTTTGGCAATTGAATTTAACCCCTTAATAAAATATAGAAATTTCTATCCTGAGTTTCTAAGGGTGACAATAAGCACAGCCAAGCCCCTGAAGTAGGATATAGCAAAAAAAAAAAACGTAGTATTGATGGATTGATGGACTTGGTGGCAGCTTGTGCTGGTACACCACAAGACAAAAAATGGCCACGGATCAAAGTGACAGAAAAACTGTCTGTGCAGCCTAAAAACCAGTGAGCAATTAACTAGCAGAAGTTGAATGAATCACAGCTGTAGATCGATCACTTCATTAGGTGTTTTTGCTGACTTTTCTCTGCCTAATCTCGTCCCTCACAGAAGCTGCGTCCTCTCACTACACTAATCAGTGCAGAGTGACGTGCGGCGCTACGTGACTCCAGCTTAAATAGAGGATGGGTCACATGCCACACTTGACCCGAACTTCATCCTGAACCCGAACCCCATTGAAGTCAATGGGGACCCGAACTTTTGGGCACTAAAAAGGCTGTAAAATAGTCCAGGAAAGGGCTAGAGGGCTGCAAAAGGCAGCAAAATGTAGATAAATGCCTTTCAAACAAATGTGGATAGGGAAATAAATAAAAATATAATAAAATAAATAAAAATTAAACAATATCATTTAGAGAGAGGTCCCATTGCAGAGAATCAGGCTTCAAGTCACCAATCAATGGAGAAGGTCACTTTCTGTTATTTCGGCCCCAGCACCCAGATAGAGGAGAGAGGTTACATAGTATAAAATCATGCGTCATATCACCCACCACTGGAGAAGGCCACTTTCAGTTATTTAGGCCCCAGCACCCAGACAGAGGAGAGAGGTCCCACAGCAAGGAATAAGGCGTCATTTCACCCACCACAGGAGAAGGCCACTTTCAGTTATTAAAGCACCAGCACCCAGACAGAGGAGAGAGGTCCCACAGCAAGGAATAAGGCGTCATATCACCCACCACTGGAGAAGGCCACTTTCAGTTATTTAGGCCCCAGCACCCAGACAAAGGAGAGAGGTCCCACAGCAAGCAATAAGGCGTCATATCACCCACCACTGGAGAAGGCCACTTTCAGTTATTTAGGCCCAGCACCCAGACAGAAGAGAGAGGTCCCACAGCAAGGAATAAGGCATCATATCACCCACCACTGGAGAAGGCCACTTCCAGATATTTAGCCCACGGCACCCAGACAGAGGAGAGAGGTCGCATGTCAAAGGTTCAGGCTTCATGTCACCCACCATTGTAACAGGCCACTTCATTTATTTAGGCCCCGACGCCCAGATTGAGGAAAGGTTCATTCAACTTTGGGTTGCACCGCAAGATCATGGTAAAGTTTAAAAAATGAGGATTCAATAAAGAAGTGCCTCGGAGTACAAGAATACATGGTCGAGGAGGAGGCAGTTATAAATGTCTATTCTGCACAAGGGAGGGACAGGTCCTGTGGGATCCATGCCTGGTTCATTTTTATGAACGTCAGCTTGTCCACGTTGGCTGTTGACAGGTGGCTGCATTTGTGAGTAATGACGACCCCTGCCGTGCTGAATACATGTTCAGACAAAACGCTGGCCGCCGGGCAGTCCAGCACCTCCAAGGCATAAAATGCTAACTCTGGCCAAGTGGACAATTTGGAGACCCAGAAGTTGAATGGGGCCGAACCATCAGTCAGTACATGGAGGGTTGTGCAGACGTACTGTTCAACCATGTTAGTGAAATGCTGCCTCCTGCTAACACGTTCCGTATCAGGTGGTGTTGCAGTTAGCTGTGGCGTGGATACAAAACTTTTCCACATTTCTGCTATGCTAACCCTCCCCTCAGAGATGCTGGCCGTGACACAGCTGCGTTGGCGACCTCTTGCTCCTCCTCTGCCTTCGCCTTGGGCTTCCACCTGTTCCCCTATGACATTTGGGAATGCTCTCAGGAGCGCGTCTACCAGCGTGCGCTTCTACTCGCGCATCTTTCTATCACGCTCCAGTGCAGGAAGTAAGGTAGGCACATTGTATTTGTACCGGGGATCCAGCAGGTTGGCAACCCAGTAGTCCGCACACGTTAAAATGTGGGCAACTCTGCTGTCGTTGCGCAGGCACTGCAGCATGTAGTCACTCATGTGTGCCAGGCTGCCCAGAGGTAAGGACAAGCTGTTGTCTGTGTGAGGCGTATCGTCATCGTCCTCCGTATCCCCCCAGCCACGCACCAGTGATAGGCCTGAGCTGTGTCGGGTGCCACCCTGCTGTGAACCTGCTTCACATTCATCCTCCTCCACCTCATCTTCCTCGTCCTCCAGTAGTGGGCCCTGGCTGGCCACATTTGTTCCTGGCCTCTGCTGTTGCCAAAAACCTTCCTCTGAAGCACTTCTAACAGACTGGCCTGAAAGTGCTAAAAATGACCCCTCATCCTCCTCCACCTGGGCCACCTCCTCTTCCATCTTCGCGTTTAAGCGTTTTCTCAAGGAGACATAAAAGTGGTATTGTAACGCTGATAATGGTGTCATCACCACTGGCCATGTTGGTGGAGTACTCAAAACAGCGCAACAGGGCACACAGGTCTCGCATGGAGGCCCAATCATTCGTGGTGAAGTGGTGCTGTTCCGCAGTGCGACTGACGCGTGTGTGAAGCAGCTGAAACTCCACTATGGCCTGCTGCTGCTTGCACAGTCTCTCCAGCATGTGCAAGGTGGAGTTCCACCTGTTGGGCACGTCGCATATGAGGCGGTGAGCGGGAAGGCCGAAGTTCCGCTGTAGCGCAGAAAGGCGAGCAGCGGTAGGATGTGAATGCCGGAAGCGCGCACAGACGGCCCGCACTTTATGCAGCAGCTCTGACATGTCGGGGTTGTTGTCAATGAACTTCTACACCATCAAATTCAGCACATGCACCAGGAAAGGGATGTGCGTCAAACCGGCTAGTTGCAGAGCTGCTACGAGATTTCGCCCATTATCGCACACCACTAGGCCGGGCTTGAGGCCCACCGGCAGAAACCACTCGTCAGTCTGTTGTTCAATGTGTGGTGCCTGTCCCCCAAACATATGAGTTTCAGAATGGCCTGCTGACATTTACCCCGGGCTGTGCTGAAGTTGGTGGTGAAGGTGTGTGGCTGACTGGATGAGCTGGTGGAAGCAGAGGAGGAGAAAGCTGAGTAGGAGTAGTAGGCTACAGGAGGCAAAGAATGATGCCCTGCGATCCTTGGCGGCGGAAGGACGTGCGCCAAGGAAATCTCCGCCTGGGGACCAGCTGCCACTACATTTACCCAGTGTGCAGTTAGGGAGATATAGCGTCCCTGGCCGTGCTTACTGGTTCACTTATCTGTGGTTAGGTGGACCTTGCCACAGATGGCGTTGCACAGTGCACACTTGATTTTATCAGATACTTAGTTGTGCAGGGAAGGCACGGCTGTCTTGGAAAAGTAGTGGCAGCTGGGAACAACATACTGTGGGACAGCCATTGCAATCAGCTGTTTGAAGCTGTCTGTGTCCACCAGCCTGAATGTCAGCATTTCAAAGGCCAGTAGTTTAGAAATGCTGGCATTCAGGCCCAGGGCTCGAGGGTGGCTAGGTGGAAATTTACGCATTCTCTCCAACGTTTGGGAGATGGAAAGCTGAACGCTGCCGTGTGACATGGTGGAGATGCTTGGTGACGCAGGTGGTGGTGTCAGTGGCACATCCGCTGTTTGGTGGGCGGCAGGTGCCAACATTCCTCCCGAGGCAGAGGAAGAGGCTGAGGCAGCAGCAGAAGAGGGAGCAGGGGGAGCCTGAGTGAGTTCCTTGTTTTTAAGGTGTTTACTCCACTGCAGTTCATGCTTTGCATGTAGATGACTGGTCATGCTGGTTGTGCTAAGGTTCAGAACGTTAATGCCTCGCTTCAGGCTCTGATGGCACAGCTTGCAAACCACTCGGGTCTTGTCGTCAGCACATTGTTTAAAGAAGTGCCATGCCGTACACTATTAAACTTGACCAGCCACTGCTGGGACACCAGATTTACGGTATTGCTATTTTGGCAATTAAATTTCACCCCAGAAAAATATATATCCTTTGCCGTACAGTATTAAACTTGGCCAGCCACTGCTGGGACACCAGATTTACTGTATTTCTATTTTTGCAACTGTATTTCACCCCATAAAATAATATATCCTTTGACGGACACTAGGGAAATTGTCCAGTCACAGCTGGAACACCAGATTCAGGGTATTGCTATTTTGGCAATTAAATTTCCCCCCACAAAAAAATATAACCTTTTAAGGACAGATTTAAACTAGGCCTGCAACAGCTGGAACACTAGATTCAGGGTATTACTATTTTGGCAATTGAATTTCACCCCAGAACAAAATATATCCTTTGCCGGACACTATTAAACTTGGCCAGCCACAGCTGAAACCACTGATTTATGGTATTGCTATTTTGGCAATTGAATTTCACCCAAAAAAAAAAATATATCCTTTGCCGTACTCTATTAAACTTGTCCAGCCACAGCTGAAACCACTGATTTATGGTATTGCTATTTTGGCAATTGAATTTCAGCCCAGAACAAAATATATCCTTTGCCGGACACTATTATACTTTGACAGCCACTGCGGGGACACCAGATTTAGGGGATTGCTATTTTGGCAATTGAATTTCACCACAGAAAATAATCTATCCTTTGCCAGACAGCAGACAGTATTACACTTGTCTAGCCACAGCTGGAACACCAGATTTAGGGGATTGCTATTTTGGCAATTGAATTTAACCCCTTAATAAAATATAGAAATTTCTATCCTGAGTTTCTAGGGGTGACAATTAGCACAGCCAAGCCCCTGATGTAGGATATAGCAAAAAATCCCTAGTATTGATGGATTGCTGGACTTCGTGGCAGCTTGTGTTGGTGCACCACAAGTCACAAAATAGCCGCCGATCACCCCAGAAAAAAGTGACTGAAAAACGCTCTGTGCAGCCTAAAAACCAGTGAGCAATTAACTAGCAGAAGTTGAATGATTCACAGCTGTAGATCGATCACTTTATTAGGTGCTTTTGCTGACTTTTCCCTGCCTAATCTCGCCCTCACAGAAGCTGCATCTTCTCTCTACACTAATCAGAGCAGTGTGACGTGCGGCACTAGGTGACTCCAGCTTAAATAGAGGTTGGATCACATGCTGAACCTGGCCAATCACAGCCATGCCATTAGTAGGCATGGCTGTGATTGCTTCTTAGGGCAAGAAGTAAAACGCTAGCTGATTGGCTGCTGTGCAGCCCTTCAGAAAGCGGGAAGAAATCGCCGAACAACGGACCCGAACCCGAACTTTTTTGAAAATGTTCGGGTCCGGGTCCCGAACACCCCAAAATTCTGTACGAACCTGAACTATGCTCGAACTGTTCGCTCAACACCTACTGAAGAGCTCTCTTGTTCGGATGCCTATCCACCCTCCATTTGACTCTTTTCAGTCCACCCTCCTCCAGACGCCTCTCCATATAGAAATTCTCCAATATTTATTGGGTCAGACGCACTTGGAAGATCATCTACAACTTCCTCTAAGCTTCTTACAGGAAATGCTTTAGGGAGGGGTGAACCATCAGATTTTGTAACAGGGCGCAACACAGTACTCTCCCTTCTTTCCTTTCTCACTCTCTCACCACTTCTCACACACTCCTTCTCCGTTCCCGCTCTTCTTGAACGATCTGCTGCTGCCTCGTGTTATTGTCTCTTTAGGCTACAGCACTTAGACAATTCCTATACATATGGTCTGTTTTCCCACAAATATCAAATGCTTTAGGGGCTGGGCACTCCTCAGCAGTATGCCCCTCCTGCTTACAGTTCCTACAACACACTTCTTTCTGACATCTCGCCTGAGTGTGTCCAAGAGAATAGCATTTCCTACAATATGACGGCTGTCCAGGGTACATCGGGTAACCTCTGTTTTCAGCCACAGAAAAATTTGCTGGCGGGTGCCTAAAACCTCCGACAGACTGCGGGTCCTTCTTCAACTTGGCTTTGAAACTATATTTACAATTAAAGATACCAAGAAGATTCTTCTGAGGCACTGGTTTCCCCACATATTCACAATATTTCAACAAAAAATCTATAATCAAACTTACTTCAGTGAAAGCATTATAGACATGTACTACAATTGTGATTTCATGAAGACCAAACAACGGAGTTATCTTCACTCCCATTAATTCAGGATATTCTGAATTGTTTCTGAACCATTCATATGCATCCAGACAAAGGTTCTCATTCAGAAAAGTTACATAGTACACACCTGTTTTAGGGAAGTTTTGGACACTATAAATTTGATGCCTTTCAGCTCCAGTCTTCTTTTCCACGAGCTCGTTTGCAATAAATTCCAAAGTATTCTTCCTCATATCCTTCGGTTCCACTTACAAACAAATAGTGTAAGGGATTCCAGCCATCTTTAGGATCTGTCAGCCAAAGCCACAGAAAAAATGAGTCTCCCTTAAGAAAGGGAAAAACTGATCACCCCAAACTTCGCACCTTCTGAACACGTCCGGGCATGCCTTAAGGGCCAGGGAGCCCTGAAGTTGCATGATTTCGGTTAGATGGCTTGGAGGGTGACAAAAATTGAAAACTCTTTTTTTGGATGCCAGCTAACTCTTCTCTCACTGCCTAGGAGGGCTGCAGAAAAATTTTCCGTTTTCTAAATGTCCTAACATTATATTCAATAACCTCTCTATACTGTTTTGTCATGTAAACTCATTTGCTTAAACTCGGCATATGGAAAGACATGCAAATTAGTAGAATCAGCCTGTTTTTTCAGCTAAAAACACAAATTTTTATGTCTTTCCCATATGCCTGAGTTTATGCAAATTAGTTTACATGACAAAATAGTATAGAGAGGTTATTGAATATATAATTAGGACAATTAGAAAACTGAAGGAGAGTGTGTTGTGGTTGTTGTTGGCTTGTATAAAAGAAGTGTTGTGGGATGTAAGGAATGTATATGTGTTTAAGAGGAAAGAATTGACAGTCAGAGATAGTGTACGAATGGTATTAGGAAATTTGTAAGTGTGTTATTTGTGGGATAAAAAAAGGAAAGGGGAGGTTGATGCAAAAGGGATATGGAAAGTCAAGAAGTGGATTAATATATTAGATTGTTATTCTTGAATTGTACCTTTTTGTGAGTATATCAAGAAAAAACGAAATTTAAAATTGAAAAATGAAATTGTTCTCGGATGATGATGATTGCGAGAACTATGACCCATCTGAGGGAATAAAAAAAAAAGCTAATCTTGCCACCCCCACTGAGGCAACTTCCTTCACTTTCCGTAGCCCTGCCTCAGCGGTCCTGTCTCTGGCCCACCCAGCCGCCCCTCTCCCCCGCAGCAGTGCTAACCACCCCTCCAACTACTGCTATGGCCCTCTCCCTGGAGGATTTTTCCCCCTTATGCCTGCAGATAGCCTGCAGAGGAAGAGGAGAGCGAGGGAATGCCCGAGTGCTGAGTACTCCAAGAAGAAGAAGGTGGAGGAGGTCACCGAGGACCCGCTGCCAGAAGAAGAAGAGATGGAGCAGCTGATGGTGGACCTAGTGTCCGAACCACAATCCGAAGAACTCCCGCACTCCTAAAGCCTTCCCTGCTCAGCCGACTAGAGGATGAGGGCCTCAAAGACGAGGATCCGCCTGACAGGAGTGGCAACTAAGGTGTATGGTTTGTGCTAAACCCCTTTTCTCTTACAGTATATCTAATTTTAACATCTTTAGCATCAATTTGAGAAGTATCAGGGATAGGTCTAGACTGCAGACTGGACTAACCTTTTTGCCTTCACAGAGATGTGACATTTACGTGCTGCAGGAATGTGCACTGCCTTCTTTCAGGTCCTACAACCATCTGGCCAGGCAGTGGTCTCACGGACCCTCCTACTTGTCTGATGGATGCAGCATGGATGCCGCTGGAGTCACTATCCTTATCAGGGGGAGCACTTTCACGTTTGATTCCGTCTATGAGCTTGTCTGTGGCAGGCTTCTGGTCGCAGACATCTCGTGGGCAAGGTGTACGCCCCCCCTTGGTCGGGAGCAAGTGCTTGGAGCTTTTCCAGCTCCTGTGGACCCAGCTTGTCACCACTAGGGAAGTAGTACTGGGTGGAGACTTCAACTGCCCCATCGAAGAAGACAGTCGCACCTCAGCAAGAACCGATTTGGACTCTTCTTCAGAACTGCTCATTGAGATGGTGACTCAGGGGTCCTTGCAGGATGCTGTAGGCTCCATGGGGATCAGCTCTTTCAACTTCAGTTGGAGCCGCCCTAATGGCTCACAGCGGTCTCACATCAACTTTGTGTTTACGTCTCGGGAGGTGAAACACCTTGGGAATTCCATGGTCCCCTGCTTCTTCCCTGAGCACAGGGCCATTAGGCTGCAGGCTGATGAGGTGATGGAGGAACTGAGAAATGCCTACATTGGGTGGAGGAATGAAAAATGCCTGTTTGAGGATGCTACTGAATGGTGGGAGTACGTATGTTAAAGGCAAGTTTAGCAGTTTATTTCAGAGGAAAGGCCGTCAACAAGCGTGTTAGCGGAAGAGGGACTTCAGGAATCTGCAGAGACAGCTGTGTTCCTTGCAGGAGCTCCACCAGTGCGGCTGGGACGTAAGGGATGACCTAGAGGAGACCAAGATAGGCCGGAAAAGACACTTTGAGGAGGAATCCAGACTCATCATCTTCCATTCCAATGCAGAGCACCTGGAGAAGGGTGAGAAATGTAACTCTTTTTCAGGAAGCTCCACACCAGCCACACGCCCCTGACGGAGCTGCGAGACGAGAAACATCATTACGGGGAAGGAGGGAACGATGAGAGTCGTTCACAGCAACCTCTACTCCCCAAAGACCACCGACTCAGATGCCGCCGATAAGTTCCTGTCAGGTATCGCTAACACCCTTGATCTTGCAGCCGTGGCGGCAATGGACGCACCCTTGATGGTGGAGGAGCTGCACTCTGCCGCTACATCCTTCAAGCCCGGCAGGACCGCAGGCAGTGACGGTCTCCCAGCAAAGCTCTACGTAGCGCTGTGGGACCTCAATGGCCCGGACCTGTTGGAGCTGTACGAGGAGATGGTGGTGGAGAGCAGAATGCCTCTGTTGTTGAGGGAGGGAATGATCACGATCTTGTATAAGCAGAAGGGGGAGACACAAGATCTTAAGAACTGGCATCCCATCTCTCTTCTGGACGTAGACTACAAGATCCTCACCAAGGTACTAGCCAAACAGCTTAAGGCTGTCATCCGACAGATCATCCACCTGGTCGCAGGATCGCAGATAGCCTCGCCCTCATTAGAGACACCGTGCAATACGTCAAAGTCCGCGGCCCTGGTCAGCCTCGACCAGGAAATGGCATTTGATCAAGTTTCACACGTCTTTATGGGCAAGGTCCTGGGAAGGTTCGGGCTGGGGGAAATGTTCTGTTCCTATGTTAACCTGATGTACCTTGACATTTTCAGCATGGTGCTGGTGAACGAGTGGAAGACTGACCCCTTGTTGGTCCTCTCTGGGGTCAGACAAGGCTACCCTCTTTCACCTCTTCATTTTGTTTGTGTTATAGAGCTGTTCTCAAGTTTGTAAGGGAACACCAGCTTGAGGGACTGAAGCCCAACTTGTGGAAACAAAGACTATCCACAAGCTGATCCGAGCAAAGAGCTTAATGCAGTCTATTCCAGGACTTCATGCTGCCACTGCTAAGACTGTTTGGAAGAACGTGGCTTCTAGCAGGTTAACCAAGGAGCATAAAAACCTGGCATGGATGGCCAGTCCTTGAGAACTTTAATGCATGCCAGTGGACTATGCAACACGAGGTACTGCCCCAGGTGCTTTTTCCAGGAAGAAACACCTTTGCACCTCTTTTGGCAGTGCCTGTTTGCGCAGCCCTGTTGGAGGTCATGGAAAATGAACTTATAGACATTATTCCCAGGAGCAGCCTGAAGCACACAGCCGTGCCTTACGGACTATTCCATGAGACCTTTTCGGTTAAGGCTATCCAGGAAGCCTAGCTCCTTATGAACAGTTTACAGACATTGTGGCTTGCCAGGAAACGCCTAGTGATGAACTGGGAGAGGATGTCCGTCCAGGGCTGCCACAGGCTGGTTCTCAGCCTGCTCAGAGACTACTCCATCATGGAAGGTCGGGACGTCAATGAAGAAGAGGATTAAAACCCTCTCCTTCCCTCCTCTCCCCCCAGTGTGTCTGTCTTTCAATAAAGCTTTGGGCCTGTGACTCCCTCCCATTCCCCACTTCCCCACCCCCTTCTCCTACCACTTGTCCGATGCCTATTGATTGATGTGTGATGTTAAAATGTTAGTGTAGTGCTGTGTGTGGTGTATAGCACAGTATCTGTGCCTGCGCTGTGCTCTACGCCCATACACAAATTGTTTTCCGTGTAAGTATTTATTCTACTATGTTTCAGCCTGCGATGCGTCACAATATAATGTATGTTTTGTATTGATGACTGATTGCTAACAAAAGCTATTTTCAATCAAAAAGTGGTTCTCCCAGGTTGAGGCTCATTCATTGCACTCCGGGTGTGCTAACCCCTGCGATTTCCCCAAATGAGGGAAACTCGACTGCATAATTTGTGGAAGTGGGGGACTGTGTTCGCGCTTTCCCTGATTTTCTCTGGTTAATAACAGTGCTTGATACTTTTTGTCTCTGGGTCGTATTGTAATCAGTAATGTAATACTCATAGTATTATATTGTACTGTGCTTTAGCCTGCGCTGCGTTGCATAATGTTTGTTTGTTATGATGACTGATGGTGAATAAATGCTCTTTTTTTCCCCCATCCAAAAAAAAAAAAAAAGCTGGCACTTGAGGGGGGACTGCTACTGGCACTTGAGGGGGACTGCTACTGGCACTTGAGGGGGACTGCTACTGGCACTTGAGGGGGACTGCTACTGGCACTTGAGGGGGACTGCTACTGGCACTTGAGGGGGACTGCTACTGGCACTCTGAGGGGGACTGCTACTGGCACTTGAGGGGGACTGCTACTGGCACTTGAGGGGGCTGCTACTGGCACTTGGGGGGCTGCTACTGGCACTTGAGGGGGCTGCTACTGGCAATTGAGGGGGCTGCTACTGGCACTTAAGGGGCTGCTACTGGCACTTAAGGGGCTGATACTGGCACTTAAGGGGCTGATACTGGCACTTAAGGGGACTGACTACTGGCACATAAGGGGGACAGGCTACTGGCACATAAGGGGGAGGCTACTGGCACATAAGGGGGCGGCTTCTGGCACATAAGGGGGGCGGCTACTGGCACATAAGGGGGCAGCTACTGGCACATAAGAGGGGGCAGCTACTGGCACATAAGGGGGCGGCTACTAGCACATAAGGGGGGCTACTGGCACATAAGGGGACTACTGGCACATAAGGGGGACTAATGGCACATAAGGGGGGCTAATGGCACATAAGGGGGGGCGGCTACTGGCACATAAGGGGGGGCGGCTACTGGCACATAAGGGGGGGGGCGGCTACTGGCACATAAATGGACTACAGGCACATAAGAGGGACTACTGGCACATTTGGGGGGGCTACTGACACATGGGGGGGGGCTACTGACACATGGGGGGAAGCACAAGAGAGGCACTTATTACTGGCACATGGGGAGAGGCATAAGAGAGGCACTTATTACTGGCACATTATTATGGTGCACTATGGGGGCTTCTACTGAGGCCACAAAGAATGGGTATTTTATATGGGGGGCTCTGTGTGGTACTAGTATTACCAGGGGTATTATCTGTTTCTGCAGTGTAGTATTGGGGGTAGTAGGATGATTTGTCCAGAAGATGGGAGGATGATGGAAAAGTAGTAAACTAAATTTTTTTTTTGTTAAACTGCAGAGATGGAAAATGGCGACAACATGGAGGTCTGGTCTGAAGGTCTGAAAGGAGAAGACGAGGACAGAAAACATCTACATCAAATGAGACGTCACTGGACGTAATAGGTAAGTGCCCTGTATTTCTGTAGTGATGGGATCAGAGGCATAACGATGGCAGTGTGACCAGGTAGTGGAGGCGGGATATAGATGTGGCTGGAGGTATAACATGGGCGTGGCTGGAGGTAGGGCATGGGTGGGGCCTGGAAGGGGGCCCTTGATTTATTTTGCCCGGGGGCCCTGAGGGTTCTCAGTCCGCCCCTGTACACAAAGCTTCTGTTGTCAGGTATGCTGACTATAACTATCTCATAGGTTGTTGGCTTGTACACCTGGCTTTTGGCTTACAGCTTTTGTGTTATTGTCTGTTTATTATATGTTATACATAATGATGTATTGTTATTTTAAAAATAAAATAGCATTTATAAAAAATGTTAATGATAGATAAGATAATATCTCTAATAAAATGTATTAGTGATATATAAGATAATAACTATAAAAAAAAAGGTATGGATCATAGGTAGTATAATAAGGATAGGGAGAAACTATTGATAATAAGTGAGAAAATATTATAAAAGTATACAATGGTTAACAAATCAAATGTGTACATAGAAAAAATTTAATAAGATTTATTAAAAGCTAATATAATTAAATACCACCCAAAAATTGGACCACAATTTTCAGCGAATGAAAATCAAAACAACTTTATTACAATGATAAATGCATACAAGTTAAAACAAGGCAGCACAAAGGTGGGACACAAGGATGAGGAACAGGAACCAAGGGGGGCTGGGAGGTCAGCAAACCAAAAAACAGGGAGATAAAAAATTGCTAATAGAGCAGAACTGAATAAATTAAACTGCAAGGCTCCAATGAGCAATAAACACCAGGCAAATATTGCAGCAAAGATAAATGTAGAAGCAAAAACTTAGAGTTTGGAAAAAAGTAAGTGGTCATACCCTGGATGGTGTGTCGATCTCTCAGCCGCCTCCTGACTCAACGCTGTTTCGCCAGAGACCTGGCTTCTTCCGGGGATGTTCCTCATCCTTGTGTCCCACCTTTGTGCTGCCCAATGGTTAAGTCCTGTCACGACTACAGGCATGTGACTTCAAGTCTGTCAAGACTACAGGCCCAGGCATATGCATGATGTTACAGGGCTAACCACGACTGACAGGCCTGGTTGCGTTAGTTCGGTCACTAGCAACTGGTGGAGCATACAGACTTTTTTTCAGAACTGTCACTTCGCATTTGCAGCCTCGTTTCAGCATCATGTTACGACATTGGCACTAGGTGGCTTGTGTCAGTTACAAGTGTCAATACTGGGGGGCTGTTTCGTTTGGCTTATATTGTAATTTGTCTTGTTTTAACTACACAAAGTCTCATAACGCCGACATCGAGGGCACATCATCATTGCATGGAAGCATGTATCAGTCTGTACGGGCCACCGTTCCTTTGATAAGATCCTGGACCATCCCCAAACTCACGGCAGAATTACTAAAGGGAGGAATTCCTTTCCCAGCAACAGCTAGGGAAGCGGAACTTTATCGCCTGCTCTCTTCAGACTCCACGAGTTCTGGTCAGGATGTAGTGTCTAGGGATGAGCGAACCCGAACTGTATCGTTCGGATTCGTACCAAATTTTGGGGTGTTCGTGACATGGACCCGAACCCGAACATTTAATTAAAAGTTCAGGTTTGGGTTCGTTGTTCGGCGATTTCTATGGCGCATTTTGAAAGCCTGCAAAGCAGCCAATCAACAAGCGTTATACTACTTGCCCCAAGAGGCCATCACAGCCATGCCTACTATTGAAATGGCTGTTATTAGCCAAGTGCAGCATGTGACCCAGCCTCTATTTAAGCGTCGCGCCGCACGTCACTCTGCTCTGATTAGTGTAGGGATAGGAGGCAGCTGCTGTTAGGGCGAGATTAGGCAGGGATTAACTCATCAAAAACACTTAATGAAGTGATCGATCTACAGCTGTGAATCATTCAACTTCTGCTAGTTAATTGCTCACTGTTTTCATGCTGCCCAGAGCGTTTTTCTGTATCTTTTTTCTGGGGTGATCAGCGGCCATTTTGTGTCTTGTGGTGCGTCAGCACAAGCTGCCACCAAGTCCATTAATCCATCAATAGTAGGTTTTTTTTTTTTACTATATCCTACATCAGGGGTTTGGTTGTGCTTTATGTCACCCCTAGAAACTCAGGATAGAATTTTCTATATTCACTTTATATTCTATATTCACTATATTTCACAGGTGAAATTCACTTAAAAAAATAGAAATCCCCTAAATCTGGTGTTCCAGCTGTGACTGGACAAGTTTCATAGTGTCCGTCAAAAGATGTATTATTTTCTGGGGTGAAATTCAGTTGCAAAAATAGAAATACCGTAAATCTGGTGTTCCAGCTGTGACTGGACAAGTTTCATAGTGTCCATCAAAGGATATATTATTTTCTGGGGTGAAATTCAGTTGCAAAAATAGAAATACAGTAAATCTGGTGTTCCAGCTGTGACTGGACAAGTTTCATAGTGTTTGTCAAAGGATATATTATTTTCTGGGGTGAAATTCAATTGCCAAAATAGCAATACCCAAAATCTGGTGTTCCAGCTGTTGGAGGCTAAGTGTAAATCTGTCCGTAAAAGGGTATATTACACTCAGCGTGCATCTCCAAGTGTATTTCTTTCCGTTAAAGGGTATATTACAGTAAGTGTTAAAATACAGCATAATCCTCTACATTTGCACACACTGTAAAATACAAGTGCTGAAAGCATAATCCTACTGTATATATTTTTTCACACTGTACTGTTCATCTCCAAGTGTAAATCTGTCTGTAAAAGGAGACCTTTCATCCAGGGCCTAAATACTAGGCCTACAATTGATATTCCCCTAAATCTGTGGTTACTGCTGTGCCTGGATTAATGTAATACGGTACATAAAAAGATAGCCAGATAGTGTTAGGTGCCTGCAAAAAAAGGCTTGAATTTGAATTCAATACATTGGGCCAACTAATATTTTTCGTATTGTGGTGAATGGTAACAATGAGCAAAACATCTAGTAAGGGACACGGACGTGGACATGGTCGTGGTGATGTTAGTGGACCCTGTGATGCTGGGAGAGGACGTGGCAGTTCTGCTACAGCCACACGTCCTAGTGAACCAACTACCTCAGGTCCTAGTACCCGCCAGAATTTACAGCGATATTTGGTGGGGCCCAATGCCGCTCTGAAGATGGTAAGGCCTGAGCAAGTACAGGCGCAAGTCAATTGGGTGGCTGACAGTGGATCCAGCATGTTCACAACATTATCTCCCACCCAGTCTTCTGCAGAAAGCGCATAGGTGGTGCCTGAAAACCAAGCCCATAAGTCTATCACATCACCCCCATGCATATCAGGGAAACTGTCTGAGCCTAAAGTTATGCAGCAGTCTCTTATGCTCTTTGAAGACTCTGCTGGCAGGGTTTCCCAAGGGAATCCACCTAGCCCTTCCCCAGTGGTGGAAGACATAGAATGCACTGACACACAACCACTTATGTTTACTGATGATAAAGACATGGGAATACCACCTCATCGGAGTCTGCATGTCTCTAATGATGACGAAACACAGGTGCCAACTGCTGTGTCTTTTTGCAGTGTGCAGACCGAACAGGAGGTCAGGGAGGAAGACTGTGTGGAAGACGATGCAGGGGACGATGGGGTCCTAGACCCCACATGGAATGAAGGTCGTGCCACTGACTTTCATAGTTCAGAGGAAGAAGCAGTGGTGAGACCGAGCCAACAGCGTAGCAAAAGAGGGAGCAGGGGGCAAAAGCAGAACAGCCACCGCCAAGAGAGTTCGCCTGCTACTGGCCCCACACAGCGCAGGAGTTGTGGCGGGGTATTGAATAACAGATCGACGAGTGTTTGCTGTCGGTGGGCCTCAAGCCCAGTCTGGTGGTTTGCGATAATAGGCGAAATCTCGTCACAGCTCTGGGACTAGCCGGTTGGACGCACATCCCTTGCCTGGCGCATGATCTGAATTGGACATGCTGGAGAGACTGTGCGAGCAGCAGCAGGCCATAGTGGAGTTTCAGCTGCAGCATGCATGGGTGAGTCAGCAACATGGCCAGTGGCGATGACACCATTATTAGCGTTACAATACCACTTCTATGTCTCCTTGAGAAAACATGGATGATGGGGCGATGATGGAATAGGAGGTGGCCCAGGAGGAGGAGGAGCAGGAAGAGGGGTCATTTTTAGCACTTTCAGGCCAGTCTCTTAGAGGTGGCTCAGAGGGAGATTTTTTGCAAAAGCAGAGGCCAGGTACAAAGGCCAGGGCCCACTACTGGAGGACGAGGATGAGGAGGTGGAGGTGGAGGAGGATGAGGATGAAGCATGTTCACAGCGGGGTGGCACCCAACGCAGCTCTTGCCCATCACTGGTGCGTGGCTGGGGGAAACGGAGGACGATGACGACACGCCTCCCACAGAGGACATCTTGTCCTTACCTCTGGGCAGCCTGGCACACATGAGCGACTACATGCTGCAGTGCCTGCGCAATGACAGCAGAGTTGCCCACATTTTAACATGTGCAGACTACTGGGTTGCCAACCTGCTGGATCCCCGGTACAAAGACAATGTGCCCACCATACTTCCTGCACTGGAGCATGATAGGAAGATGCACGAGTACAAGCGCATGCTGGTATACGCACTCCTGAGAGGATTCCCAAATGTCACAGGGGAACAAGTGGAAGCCAATGCAGCTGTGTCACGGCCAGCTCCTCTGAGGGCAGTTTAAGCATGGCAGAGATGTGGAAAAGTTTTGTCACCACGCCACAGCTAACTGCACCACCACCTGATATGGAACGTGTTAGTAGCAGGCAGCATTTCACTAACATGTTGGAACAGGACATGTGCACACCCCTCCACGTACTGACTGATGGTTCGGCCCCATTCAAATTCTGGGTCTCCAAATTGTCCACGTGGCCAGAGCTAGCCTTTTATGCCTTGGAGGTGCTGGCCTGTCGAGCGGCCAGTGTTTTGTCTGAATGTGAATTCAGCACGGCAGGTGGCGTCATTACTGACAAACGCAGCCGCCTGTCCATAGAAATGAACCAGGCATGGATCCCATAGCACCTGTCCATCCCTTGTGCAGAATAGACATTTATTACTACCTCCCCTTAACCATATATTCTTGTACACCATGGCACTTCTTTTTTGGATCCTCTTTTTTTAATTTTACCATTATTTTGCAGGGCAACCCAAAGTTGAATGAACCTCTCCTCCGTTTGGGTTCCAGGGGCCTAAATATCTGAAAGTGGCCTTCTCCATTGGTGGATGACATGAAGCCTGATTCTCTGCTTTGGGACCTCTCTCCTCTGTCTGGTTGCTGCGGCCTAAATAACTAAAAGTGGCCTTCTCCGTTGGTGGATGACATGATGCCTCTTTTGCTGCTATGGGACCTCTCTCCTCTGTCTGGGTGTCAGGGGCCTAACTTTCACGTACTTGCTTGCTGTCTTGGGGCAGACATTTAACTCTTTTTACTGTCTAATGACCGCCCCATTGTCTGGGTGTCAGGGGCCTAAATTTCACGTACTTGCTTGCTGTCTTGGTGGCAGACATTTAACACTTTTTACTGTCCAATGACCGCCTCATTGTCTGGGTGTCAGGGTCCTATATGTCGTTTAATCATTTGTTGTCTGGGTGGGAGACATTAAACTCTTTTTACTGTCTAATGACCGCCCCATTGTCTGGGTGTCAGGGGCCTAAATTTCACGTACTTGCTTGCTGTCTTGGTGGCAGACATTTAACACTTTTTACTGTCTAATGACCGCACCATTGTCTGGGTGTCAAGGGCCTATATGTCGTTTAATCATTGGTTGTCTTGGTGGGAGATATTAAACTCTTTTTACTGTCTAATGACTGCCCCATTGTCTGGGTGTCAGGGGCCTATATGTCATTTAATCATTTGTTGTCTTGGTGGGAGATATTAAACTCTTTTTACTGTCTAATGACCGAGCCATTATCTGGGTGTCAAGGGCCTAAATTTCATTTAATTGCTTGCTGTCTGGGCGAGAGACATACAACTCTTTTTACTGTCAAATTACCTCTCCTCTGTCTGGGTGTCAGGGGCCTACATAAATGATAATGGCCTGTTCCATTGCAGGTTGACCTGAGGCCTGTGTTGCTGTTACGGGACCGCTCTCCTCTTTGCGGGTGCCATGGCCCTGAGTCTGTAAATGAGGCCTGTGGCACTGCAGTCAGACATGAATCCTTTTTGGCTGTGATGAGAACTTCAACTCCCATAGCATTCCCACCTGATCCCACCCCAACCTCCTATTCCACCTCCTCCTCCTCCAAGTTGCCAATTGATATTGGTTAATTTTTAAAAAATTTTTTTTTATTTTAAGTCATTTCCCTATCCACATTTGTTTGCAGGGGATTTACCTACATATTGCTGCCTTTTGCAGCCCTCTAGTCCTGGGCTATTTTACAGCCTTTTTAGTGCCCAAAAGTTCGGGTCCCCATTGACTTCGAACATTTTCGGGAAGTTCGGCCGAACTTCTCGAACCCGAAAACCCAGTTGTTCGCTCAACTCTAGTAGTGTCCATGGACACAATACAGACTTCCTTGACGCAGTTGCATGCAGTTATGAATTCAATGGCCACATCCATTGCAGACTTCCAGGCTAGGCTGGAGACGGTGGAAAATAGGTTGCTGGCAGCTGGTTTAGCAATGCAGGGACCTTCAGGGGCCTCAGCATCACAATCCAGTATGCCCGCTGGTTTAGTCAATTTTTCCTCTATTGCACCATCTCATTTCATCCCAGCCAACATTCGCCAGGGTATCCTTAAGGGGAAGGACGTTAATCTAGCATCATTGTTGATAGCAATGCATGAAGTGCCCGGTAACAAGACTATAGCCTGTGGGGAAGTATCAGTTGTCCTAAAGTCCAAGGATGTCAGACTCAATAGAAAGCTGAGTGTGGCAGAATTTGTCCTTGCTTTTAGTTTATTTTGGGATATGATCTCATCAGTTAGCCCACAGAGGAGGGAGGAGCAGGATCTGTATTTATACAAGGTTGTAGATCTAGGTTACAAATACGGTGGTACAGCGTTTTATGACTACCACCATTCATTTTCGGCCAAGGCAGCGCCAACCCTGGCGAAGAGCCAACATATTGTTAACTGGTCAGTCATAGACACGGAACTGTTCTGCCGCCACTTCGCAGGTCTCAGTGCCCCGGCGTGTGCCACCTGTGGTTCCTACTCACACACAATGGATTGGTGTTCCAGTATAAGCATGCCTACAGAGACTGCATAGTCTAGAAATATCCCAGGTCCATCAACCAGCAATGGCAGGGCCCTGTCAGGAGTAGACAAATTGAGACGACCAATTAAATACCTGGGCAGGCGTAGTAGACGCACAACTACTTAATTATTATTTCAGAGACCATCCGGAGCCCGGCTGGATCGAATACGTGGTGAATGATTTGACTTATGGTTTTCATACAGGTTTAGTCGCGCTACCTCAAATTTCCTATGAGTGTAGGAACCTGCTCTTGGCTCTCAAAGACCCAGTGTCAGTCTCAGTGACTTGATACAGACCGAACTGGAGAAGGGTTATTTAATAGGCCCGTTTAGCTAGCCCCCCTTCGACTGCTGGATGGTGAACTTGGTGGGGGTGGTAACTAGGAAATTCTCTAATAAAAAAAGATTAATTTATAACTTGACGGCACCACATTCCTTACCTATCTCTAGTCTGAACTCCTTGATTCCATCGGTGGAGGCCTCTATGAAGTACGCATCCATTGACGAGGCTATCCAGGTTATACTTCTCTTAGGAAAAGGCATGTGGTTGTCAAAAGCAGACATCACAGACGCCTTAAAATTACTTCCTTTACTGCCAGAGTTATTGCAGTGGCACAGCATCAGGTGGAAAGGCCGGTACTATTTTGATAACAAGCTGACCTTTTGGTCAAAATCCAGTCCGTGGTTATTTGATCAATTTGCGAAAGCGCTACACTGGGTTTTGACTGATAGATTCCACGCTAACCATGTCATTCATTATTTGGACGACTTTTTGTTACTCAACCCCCCATCGCAAGCCCCCCAGGATCCGCACATGTTATATTCGGTGTTCAAAGATCTTAAGGTACCAGTGGCACCGCATAAGGTGGAAGGCCCTAGTACTGCTATTACCTTCTTGGGGCCACAGCTGGACATGGTAAAGATGCAGGCCAGTCTTCCTCAAGACAAATTATGCAGCATCAGAGAGGTGGTTCATAGGTTGGCACAGGTTAGGGTCACCACAAGGACTAACCTCCATTCCCTGCTGGGCATGTTAAATTTTGCCATGCAAATTATTCCTATGGTGAGGACCTTTATTTCCAGGCTGCTGAAACTACTTCCATCAGCCCCAGATCAGGACAGTGCGATCCACTTAGACCAACAAGCGATGTCCGACTTACTGATGTGGGACACCTTTTTGACACAGTGGAATGGCATTTCATTGTTTGTTCCTGCAGTGTCGAATCAGTCCCCCTTGTTATATACGGATGCTGCTTCATCAGCAGAGTTCGTGGCCATATGGGGTGGTCACTGGTTGGCCAGTTCTTGGCCACTTGATGTAGAGAACATTCCGGGGTTCAGTCAGTCATCCCCTTTGTTGAGATCTACCCCATAGTGGGGGCAGCGCAGGTCTGTGGTAGACAATGGAGGAATCACACAGTCTTGTTTTTAACGGATAATGCTGTTACTGCAGACACTCTTATGAAGGGCAGATCAAGTTCCATAGAGATAATGTCATTCGTTAGGATGTTTGTTTGGCTGGCACTACAGCATGGATTTCATTTTATTTGTACGCACTTTGATGGGAAGAAGAATGTAGCAGCAGATGCTCTGTCCCGGCTTAACTTTCGGATCTTCTTCCAGGTATACCCAGGGGCAGACTCCTTTCCAACGCCAACCCCTTATCACAGTCAACTGGTGATGGACTAACGTTACACCTCACCACAGCTAGGAGTCTGGTGGCTGAGTCGTTGTCCAGCAACACGCTTAAAGCATATGAGACTGCTTGGGGGTTGTTCATCAAGTTTAAGGAAACGTACCCACCGGGAGGCACGGGGAACATAGCCTACTTAATGGCGTTTATTAGTGTTGAGAGCGAATATTCGAATAGCAAATTTTTTAGCGAATATTGGCACTTCACTAATTCGCAAATATTTCGAATATAGCGCTATAAATTCGCTATTTTGAATATTCTATTTTTTTTTTGTTATATTTTTTCTTTCCCACTTCCCAAAAGTAGTTCTTACCTGTCCTGAGGATTCCTGGCTTCCTGGCTGCTCCAGTCATTGCCTGTTTCCGCTTCTGCCGACTTCCGTGCTCATGGAGCATCCCCATCACCATGGGAACGTCTCCATATACTAAAATGTACTGTCGGATTTGAGAATTACGTTGAAATCGCAATGCGATTAATTCAAGTTATATTAATCGCATTGCGACTACAACTTAGTAGTGCACTGCTATCTTACATATTAGGCTAGAATTAACGAATATGGAATATAGCAGCAGTGCTAAGTAGAAATCGCAATGCGATTACTCCAAGTTACATTAATCGCATTGCGATTTCAATTAGCACTGCTATAATATATTCCATACTCGTTAACTTCGTTAATTCTAGCAAGCTGACCCATTATAAACCCAGCTCTAAGTTGAAATCGCAATGCGATTAATATAACTTGAAGTAATCGCATTGCGATGTCTACTTAGCACTGCTGCTATATTCCATATTCGTTAATTCTAGTCTGATAGGTAAGATAGCAGTGCTAAGTTGTAATCGCAATGCGATTAATATAACTTGAATTAATCGCATTGCGATTTCAACAGACATGGTTTACTATGGTTGCTAAAACGGAGATGGAGAATACTTTGTTATTTCCGTTTTGAGGAATATGACGAATACATTCGTCATATTCGCTAATTCTACCAAGCCAACCATAGTAAACCAGGTCTAAGTAGAAATCGCAATGCGATTAATTCAAGTTATATTAATCACATTGCGATTTCAACGTAATTCTCAAATCCAACAGTACATTTTAGTATGGAGACGTTCTTGGCTTGGTAGAATTAGCAAATATGACGAATGTATTCGTCATATTCCTCAAAACGAAGATAACGAAGTATTCTCCATCTTCGTTTTAGCAACCTATTCGTCAACTTCGCTAATTCTAGCAATCAAATAGGAAGGTTGACTATAGAGACAGCTGTGTTTAATTCGCTATGCGATTATAATATTATTATTTTTTTTAAATAGAATAATTATAATAATTATCAAGTAATATAATTATTCTATTAAAAAAAGCAAAGTAATATAATCGCATAGCGAATTAAACACAGCTGTCTCTATAGTCAACCCTCCTATTTGATTGCTAGAATTAGCGAAGTTAACGAATAGGTAGCTAAAACGAAGATGGAGAATACTTCGTTATCTTCGTTTTGAGGAATATGACGAATACATTCGTCATATTCGTCATCTTCGCTATAATTCAAGATATGAAACCAATAGGAAAGTAGCCTAAGTTAAAATCGCAATACGATTATTTAAATCGCATATTAATCTCGATAACTAGAATAATGACGAATATTCGATTTCGACAAATATGAAACGAGTATTCTTTCGAATATTCGCGAATTTTGTCAAATTGAATATGGCACCTGCCACTCATCACTAGCGTTTATTGCTTTTTGCCACTCTCACCTTAAATTAGCACTTAGCACCATCAAATTATACCTGTAGGCATACAGCATCATTACTATGTCCTACACATCCTGTGAAAGCCTTGTTGAAGGGTAGTCAGAAGGTGACAGCTAAAAGCCTTGTTGAAGGGTAGTCAGAAGGTGACAGCTAAAAGTTATCCGACTCGACAGCCGTTATCAGGAGGGATGTTCCGGTCTTTGTCCGACACGTTGCAGGGAAAGCCCTTCGGCCGTAGCACTAGCCTATTGATTAAAACTGACATGTATTTAAGTTTAAATCTAAAGCGTTTCTGCGTAAAGGGCAACTTGTGTGGTGTAACACGTGTTATGTCTACTCTTAACTTTAAGCTCTTCAAAAACAGCTCCGCCTGGGGAACAGGTGAAAGTGAGGTACTTTCCCACCGGAATCAGTTGGTGTCCGGTCAGTGTTATTAGCGAGTAGAGTTGAGTGAACACCTGCAAGATCGGGTTCGACGGGTTCAGCTGAACTTCACAAAAAAGATCGGGTTCAGGATCTGAACTTAACGTGAACTTGACCCTGAACCCCATTGAAGTCATGGGGGGCCGAACTTTTGGGCACTAAAATGGCCCTAAAAATGTAATGGAGAGTGCTGCGAAAGGCAGCAAAATGTACTTAAGAGCATGGCAAGTGCTCTGCAAACAAATGTGGATAGGGAAATAACTTAAAATAATATAAAATAAATAAAAATTTTAAATTATTAACCTGCAACTCGGAGGAGGAGGTGGATGTGAAGTTGGAGGTTGAGGAGGCGGTGAATGTGGTGTTGTAGGTGGAAGCGGCGATGGAGGAGGTGGAATGAGCAAAATTGAGTTACGGTGTGCTCACCCGGCCGCACCCAGCAAGGACCACACCGAGAACCACAGCGTTACATAGAAAACGATAAAAGGTCCAGCTTGGTATTTGGTATTTGGTAATAGGTATGTCATGATTAAGGATCGTTATCGTGTTTGATCCAAAACGCATTGATTAGACTGTAACTGGCTTTTAACTGCACTGAAAAATAAAGGTAACAACTTTAATACCAAGCTGGACCTTTTTTATTTTCCTGGAGGAGGAGGACGTAGCCAACTAACAATGTTTTTTATTTTTTTAATTGGCGTAGCCCCAAAATATTGGGACAAATAAAAACAAAAGAAATCAAAGAATAAGTGCACTTGACTACAAGAATGTATGGTTGATGCGGGTATAAATGTCTGTTCTGCACAAGGTACAGACAAGTCTTGTGGGATCCAAGCATGGTTCATTTTAATGAACGTGAGCTTGTCCACATTGTCTGTAATGACCCCCTCTGCTGTGCTAAATACATGTTCAGACAATACACTGGCTGCAGGGCAGGCCAGCACTAGTGATGAGCGGAAGGGGCAATATTCGAATTTGCGATATTTTGTGAATATTTGGGCGAATATTCGCCATATATTTGCGAATTCGCAAATTCCTCATCTTCAGGCATTATTTTCTTGATTGCGAAAATTCGCATTAAAAATTTGCATAAAATTTGCATAAAAATTTGAATAGACTGGTATTTTTTTTAAAAATTAATATTCGCGATTATGAATATATTTTGAGATATTCTAAATATTCGCGAATTCTTGAAGTGCCGATATTCACAATTAAAATTCGCAATTCGAATATTCGTGATCAACACAAGCCAGCACCTCCAAGGCATAAAGGGCAAGCTCAGGCCATGTGGACAATTTGGAGACCCAGAAGTTGAATGGGGCAGAACCATCAGTCAGTACGTGTAGGCGTGCGCACATGTACTGTTCCACCATGGTGTTCAAATGCTGCCTCATGCTAAGACTTTCCATATCAGCTAGTGGTGCCGGTTGCTGTGGCGTGGTGTCGGCCATGCTAACCCTGCCTTGTGAGGTGCTGGCCGTGACCTAGCTGCGTTCAGGCATTCAAGACCAGGGATCCAGGGTGGGTATTTTCTCTTTCTTTACAGTGTTTGGGAGATGGACAGCTGAACGCTTGCATGTGACATGGTGGAGATGATTGGTGATGATGACGGAGTTGGTGGTGTTGGTGGCACATCCTCTGTTTGCTGAGTGGCAGGTGCCACTGTGACTCCAGAGGTGAAGGAAGAGGCAGAGACAGCAGCAGAAGAGGAAGCAGGAGGAGCCTGAGACCTTTCTTTGTTTTTAAGGTGTTTACTCCACTGCAGTTCGTGCTTTGCATGTAGATGCCTGGTCATGCAGGTTGTGCTCAGGTTTAGAACGTTTATGCCTCGCTTCAGGCTCTGATGGCACAACATGCAAACCACTCGTGTCTTGTAGTCAGGACATTGTCTGATGAACTGCAATGCCAATTAACTCCTTGGAGCTGGCTTTGGTGTGCTAGGTCCCTGGGTGCAGTGGGCAGTAGCAGGCATACTGTCTCAGGGTTGGCTGTTCTGCTTTTGCAGCCTGCTCCCTCTTTTGCTGTTCTGTTGCCTCTGTGCTACCACCGCCTCTTCCTCAGAACTGCACACCTCACTAGCATGAACTTGAGTCCAGTCGGGGTCTAGGAACTCATCATCCACCACATTATCTTCCGGGCTGTACGGCGGTGGTATTCCCATGAACTCATCCTGCAACATAAGTGGTTGGGCATCAGTGCATTTAATGTTTTCCACTTCTGGGGCAGGGCTATGTGGATGGCCCGGGGAAACCCTGCAGCAGAGTCATCAAAAAGCATAAGAGTCTGCTGCATAACTTGGAGCTCAGACTGCTTGGCTGATTTGCAAGGGGGTGAGGTGAAAGACTGATGGGCATGGGGTGCAGCTGCCAACTCTGAGCTTTCTGCAGAGGACTGGATGGGAGATACAGTGTAGGAACAGGCGCAACTGTCAGCCACCCAATCTACTATCGCCTGTACTTGTCCTGGCCTCACCATGCGTAGAGCAGCATTCGGGCCTACCAAATAACACTGCTGGTTCTGTCGCCTACTCGCACCTGAGGAAGGTGTTTCACTTGGACTTGTAGCTGGTGCAGAACAGCCATGTCTTCTCCCAGCAACAGGAGCTCCACCAACACCACCACGACCATGTCCCCGTCCCTTATTTGATGTTCTCTTCATTATTTGCGCTCACCCACTAAACTAACAGATTTTTTATCTCAGGTGTCAATTTAACTGCCAAAAGTCAACAATTAAGTTCACTAACAGTAAAGCAGTGCCAGTGCCATAAACAGAATACATTTATTAAGGTCACACAACAGTGTAACGAGCAATTCAATACAATTACTTCACTATCAACAAAAATTATATTTTTCAAACCAACAATGTAACAGCAGAGGTTAACGGTTTAGAAATGCAGCGTACACCGCAAATTTTCTATCTACCACAAAACCTGTGTTTTTTTAACCACCTATGTTAATGCGGAGTTCTACAGGTTACTTAAAATTACTGAAATACAGGGTAGGCCTCAGAACTGCTATGTAGCACAAAACCAGTGACATTGCAACAAACTACAGAAATGCAGTATGTCACCCCAAAAATTATAAAACAGTTTTTTCAGCGTTTCATGCAAACGTGCTCTGTGGCCTGTGGTAAGGTGCAGGGTGCCGTCGTGGATGGCAGGTATGTGTCACCGAGGTTCATAGCCTCGGTGAGGTAAGAGCCCGTTTTTGTTGATGTCAGCAGCAGCTAGTGCTACTGACAGAGTTTAAATAGCATGGCTGCAAAGCCGATCCGGGCCGGCTCTTACCGGGAGCAGCTAAAGTGTAGGGTGGGTGGCTGCTCCCCACGACCCAGTCCTGGTTTTGGGCTGGGTTTAAAAGCTCAGCCAGCAGCTGTGTCTGAGGCTGTGATTATCCTGGAGCTGCTAACAGGGCTGAGGAGTTCTCTGTCCTGGAGGAAAGAGCTCAGCAAGGAGGTGTTTTGTTCCTGGCTACCTGAAGCTGGATTCTCCTGCGGCTGGGCCGACAGCGTGGTGCGAACCTGCACCTACACCTCCCAGGTGACTGAACCTGTGTTGGCCTGTTTTTGTTTTGCCACGTTATTTCCGTTGTGTGTGAACTGTCACCAAAGAGACTGTTTTTCATTTATGGTGTGCAAGTGTGAATAAAACACTGTTTGTTGCACAATCTGTACTCCTTGTTTTGCCTCTAAACTGCACCCGCACCGCTGTCTACCAGAGCGACTCCCCACAGGCCCAACAGTGCAGGTTTATTAACCCAACTACAGAAATGCAGTTTTTCACAGAAAAATTTTAAAATAGGTTTTTCAGCGTTGTATGCAAACATGCTCTGTGGTACGACAGTACGGGATTATTACAGCAACTACAGAAATGCGCTGTCACCGCAAAATTTCAAAATAGGTTTTTCAGCGGTGTATGCAAACGTGCCCTGTGGTACGACAGTGCGGGTTTATTGCAGTAACTACAGAAATGCACTATGTCACCGCAAAATTTTAAAATAGGTTTTTCTGCGGTTTATGCAAACGTGCTCTGTGGTACGACGGTACGGGCTTATTCCACCAACTACAGAAATGCACTATGTCACCCCAAAATTATAAAATAGGTAATGTAGGGGGAGTTGAACTACTAGAAAAAAAAAAAAATTCTTCCAATGAGGTACAAAAAAATAATTAGACTGATGTCGCTGGCAGGCAGGCACACATGCAGGTCACATGCAGTTCCAAGGACACTGCAGTTGCTATAATTGCCACTGACCCCCACCTCAGTAACAGATGGCTGGGCTGGGTACAAATATGTAGCATAACACCCTCAATAATTGCTGTAGTTTGAAGAGTTAACACCACCAAGTTCAACAGATTTCTTCCCTAATCTCTCCCTGAGAGCACCAGCATCAGCCTGTCCCTACACTGACCCTGGGTTCACACCTGAGCGTTTTACAGCGCGTTCAAACGCGCTGTAAAACGCTCAACAGATTAAAACCAATGCATCCCTATGGGAGTGGTTCACACTTGAGCGCTTTACAGCGCGCTTGAACGCGCTGTAAAACGCCCAACGCATAAACAAGTACTTGAGCTTCTTTTGGGGCGTTTGATCGCGCTTTGTGATTGACACCACAGTAGTCAATCACAAGAACGCGCGCTTTACGCGCGTTTCCTATTTGCAAAAACGCGCTGAAATACGCGCGACAAAAACGCGCGTAAAACGCGCGTTTTTAGAACGCTCAGGTCTGAACCCAGGGTAAGAGCAGAGGAGTGACGTGTGGCACTACCTTACTCCAGGTTAAATAGAGGCTGGGTCACATGCTGCACTTAGCCAATCACAGCCATGCCAATAGGCATGGCTGTGATGGCTTATTAGGGCAAAGTAGTGAAACGCTTGCTGATTGGTTGCCCTGCAGCATTTCAAAAAGCTGGAAGAAATCGCCGAACAACGAACCCGAACCCGAATCTTTACGGAAATGTTCGGGTCCGGGTGCGAAAAACCGTAATGTTCGGTACAAACACGAACTTCACAGTTCGGATTCACTCAACCCTATTCGCAAATGGTTGGAGTATGTCCGGGCTGCTTCAGCGGACTCGCTGTTGTTAGCCTTTAATGCTGCACCCCTGAGTACTCAGACCTTCATTAAATATGTCCGACTACTGCTGGTTAATATGAGGGTCGATCCCATGTCCATCACGGGCCACTCAGAATTGGAGCAGTGTCAGCTGCCTCTAGAAACAAAGTTCCAGGTCATATTATTCTGAGACTAGATAGATGGAAATCATCTTGTTATGTACGGTACATTCCAGACCCTTATCATGAAATGTCTCTCGCTTTTCAGACTTTAGTGTTGTAACAATATGTTCATATAACTCTTTTGCTTAGTCTATGGTCTGTTTATTTGTGGCCCCTTTAGGCGGTACTATCCCGGCAGTTATGGCATAACTCTACTGCTAAACGTAGTTAGGGTGAGTTAGGTTAGGTACCTTCTGAGAGACGAGCCGAGCACAAGTGTTAGCAAAATCCTTTTGCTTGATTTGTGGGAGTGGAGGCTAATTGACGGCCCTATTTAAGCTCACCTGTGGCTCCAGTCAGACGTCGTCTCGACATTATTTTACCCACACCATCTTACAATCATTCATATTAGGATTGCCCCCTTGTTGTGGCATAACTCTTCTGCTAAACGTAGTTAGGGTGAGTTAGGTTAGGTACCTTCTGATTGACGAGTAGAGAACAAATAGTAATAGTAATATTGCCTCAGTGTCTCTTACCTCTAATCCTCTTCTTTCCGTAGTCTGGATAGATTTAGTAGTACATTAGCTCGTTACTTGGCTTGGTTATCATTTAAGTCTCCTTTTGTTCTTTCCGATTTGCTGAAAAAAACATGTGATTTCATTAGCAGCAAATCATCCGTTAAGCCGAGTGCTATTTGCGTAGCTTACAATAAACATTCTGTAACTGTTCAGTATTATCTGTGTGTTATTTACTTCATTAATGATTCAGAGCCACGGGTTTCTAAAAGCTGTATCCATCCGGTTGAAGAATATTACCTGTTTGTTGTAGCACAGTAATCAGAGGAATAACTTGAATCTCCTATAGCAAACTTTCACAGGCCCTCCTCTTACCATGGGCCATTTGTAATGCTGGTGTCTTATGAGGGGCCTAAAGATCCTCCTATAACTACACTCTTAATTGTAGTTATTTGCTGACAACAATAATTAATAGGTTTGTTTATATTGCAATGCATCTATTTCATATTTGAATTCAGTATTCCTAGTTTCTGTATACTAGGTAGTGATGAGCGAGCATGCTCGGCTGAGTATTGGTACTGCTCGAGTATCGCTATGCTCAGCGCTCGGCTTTACTCGGCCGAGCCCACATGTATTCTTCGCATTGCTCGAGTCTCCTCCCCGTGCGTTTGGCACCTTCTAAGTAGCTAATCAAGGTCCAGGTAAGTAATTCCCCTCAGTGGAAGGCCATAGCCATGTTAGCTGTAAGCCTTATACTGATTGGCTGGCCGGAACACGTGATACCATTTCATATAGGATCTGAGGTCCGGTGCTCGGCTCATTCAGGGAGAGCAGACAGTAGGCAGATAGCTTTTTACTCTAGAAGGGACAGATAGTGCAGGGCTTGAAAATCGCTGTTTTAACTTCTAAAAGACAGAAAGATTTCAGATTAGTGACATCTACAATACGCCATCATAAAGCAGTGTGTTGGGCAGATATTATAAAAAGGGCCTTATTCACTACAGTGTGCCTGGTACTGATGGTACTGAGATATACACTGCACAATCATAAAGCAGTGTGTTGGGCGGACATTATAAAAAAGGGGCTTATTCACTACAGTGTGCCTGCTACTGAGATATACACTGCACCATCAGAAAAATATTTTTTTCTGGGTAAATTAACCTAACTTGTGCCACATCTGTGTGTGTGATTTATATTTTGGCCATATATAACTAGTTTTGGGCACATCTGTGTGTGCATTTAGGCCGCAACTGTATATACAGTATTCCCGCAGAGAATACAATTTATTTGGGACAAATTTGTATCCAATATAGAACTACATCAGAATATAGTGTGTATTTTCAAAATTACATTATTTCTGGGCTAATATAGTGCCGAAAATCTTTACTTTTCTGGATCCAGTACATTACAGCAAGCCAATACAGTGTGTATTGTAAAAAATACATTATCTCTGGCCTAGTGTAGTGCCAAAAATCTGCATTTTTCTGTATCCAGTACCTTACTGGAAGCCAATACAGTGTGTATTGTCAAAATTACATTATCCTTGGTCTAGTGTAGTGCCGAAAATCTGTATTTTTCTGTATCCAGTACATTACAGCAAGCCAATACAGTGTGTGTTGTAAAAATTTCATTATCTCTGGCCTCTAGGAGTCCTGAAAATTTGTATTTTTTCTGTATCCAGTACATTACAGTAAGCCAATACAGTGTGTTTTGTAAAAATTTTCATTATATATGGCCAAGTTTAGTGACGAAAATTTGTATTTTTCTTTATCCTGTACATTACAGCAAGCCAATACAGTGTGTGTTGTAAAAATGTCATTATCCATGGTCTAGTGTGGTGCCGAAAATTTGTATTTTTCTGTATCTAGTACATTACAGCAAGACAATACAGTGTGTATTGTAATAATTATTTTATCTGGGAGCTAGTGTAGTGCCGAAAATCTTTGTTTTTCGGTATCCAATACCTTACTGGAAGCCAATAGAGTGTGTATTGTCAAAATTTCATTATATCTGGCCTAGTGTAATGACGAATACTTGTATTTTTCTGTATCCAGTACATTACAGCAAGCCAATACAGTGTGTGTTGTAAAAATGTCATTATCCATGGTCTAGTGTAGTGCCGAAAATTCGTATTTTTCTGTATCTAGTACATTACAGCAAGACAATACAGTGTGTATTGTAAAAATGTCATTATATCTGGCCTAGTGTAGTGAAGAACATTTTTATTTTTCTATATCCAGTACATTACAGCAAGCCAATACATCTCTGGCCCAGTGTAGTGCCAAAAATCTGTATTTTTCTGTATCCAGTACATTACAGCAAGCCAATACAGTGTGTGTTGTAAAAATTTCATTATCTCTGGCCTCTAGTAGTGCCGAAAATTTGTATTTTTCTGTATCCAGTACATTACAGCAAGCCGATACAGTGTGCTTTGTAAAAATTTCATTATATCTGGCCTAGTGTAGTGATGAAAATTAGCATTTTTCTGTATCCAGTACATTACAGCAAGCCAATACAGTGTGTGTTGTAAAAATTTCATTATCCATGGTCTAGTGTAGTGCCAAAAATTAGTATTTTTCAGTATCTAGTATATTACAGCAAGACAATACAGTGTGTATTATAATTATTATTTTGTCTCTGGGCTAGTGTAGTGCCGAAAATCTTTGTTTTTCTGTATCCAGTACCTTACTGGAAGCCAATAGAGTGTGTATTGTCAAAATTACATTATCTCTGTGCTAGTGTAGTGCCGAAAATTTGTATTTTTCTCTATCCATTACAGCAAGCCGATACAGTGTGTATTGTCTAAATTACATTATCTCTGGCCTAGTGTAGTGCAAAAAATCTGTATTTTTCTGTATCCAGTACATTACAGTAAGCCAATACAGTGTGTATTGTAAAAATTTCATTATATCTGGCCTAGTGTAGTGAAGAAAATTTGCATTTTTCTGTATCTAGTACATTACAGCAAGACAATACAGTGTGTATTGTAATAATGATTTTATCTGTGGGCTAGTGTAGTGCTGAAAATCTTTGTTTTTCGGTATCCAGTACCTTACTGGAAGCCAATAGAGTGTGTATTGTCAAAATACATTATCTCTGTCCTAGCGTAGTGCCGAAAATTTTCATTTTTCTGTATCCAGTACTTTACAGCAAGCCAATACAGTGTGTATTGTCAAAATTACATTATCTCTGGCCTAGTGTAGTGCCAAAAATCTGTATTTTCTGTATCCAGTACATTACAGCAAGCCAATACAGTGTGTGTTGTAAAAATGGCATTATTCCTGGTCTAGTGTAGTGCTGAAAATTAGCATTTTTCTGTATCTAGTACATTACAGCAAGACAATACAGTGTGTCAAAATTTCATTATCTCTGGCCTCTAGTAGTGCCAAAAATTTGTATTTTTCTGTATCCAGTACATTACAGCAAGCCAATACAGTGTGTTTTGTAAAAATTTCATTATATCTGGCCTAGTGTAGTGACGAAAATTTGTATTTTTCTGTATCCAGTACATTACAGCAAGCCAATACAGTGTGTGTTGTAAAAATGGCATTATCCCTGGTCTAGTGTAGTGCCGAAAATTTGTATTTTTCTGTATCTAGTACATTACCGCAAGACATTACAGTGTGTATTGTAATAATTTTTTTTATCTCTGGGCTAGTGTAGTGCCAAAAATATGTATTTTTCTATATCCAGTACCTTACTGGAAGCCAATACATTGTGTTTTGTCAAAATTATATTACCTCTGGCCTAGTGTAGTGCTGAAAATCTTTGTTTTTCTGTATCCAGTACCTTACTGGAAGCCAATATAGTGTGTATTGTCAAAATTACATTATCTCTGGGCTAGTGTAGTGCCGAAAATCTTTATTTTTCTGTATCCAGTATATTATAGCAAGCCAATACAGTGTGTACTGTAAAAATTATATCATCTCTGGGTGAGTGTAGTGCCGAAAATCTTTATTCTTCTGTATCCAGTACATTACAGCAAGCTAATAGAGCGTGTACTGTCAAAATTATTTTATCCCTGGGCTAGTGTATTGCCCAAAATCTGTATTTTTCTGTATCCAGTACCTTACTGGAAGTCAATACAGTGTGTTATGTAAAAATTACATTATCTCTGGGCTAGTGTATTGCCGAAAATCTTTGTTTTTCTGTATTCAGTACTGTTCTGCATCAGAAAGCTGTGTCTTTAGCAGACAGTAAAACAATCTGCGCCACATCTAAAGACAAAACGATTAATATGAGGAAGGCGAGCACAAAGGGACAGGGAAGTGAGACTGATGCTAATGGTGCAAGCAGAGGCTGTGGCCCTGGGCGGGATGCTGATGGTGCAAGCAAAGGCCGCGGTCCCTGGCTGCAATGAAACTGTGCCTGCTGCCAGTGCACCAAAAAAAAAACTAAAAAATCCACCTTACCCAGCTTCATGTCCAACTTAGCTGGACGGCGCAGGACAACACTGTCCAAGTCGGACCAGTGCGAACAGGTGGTCGGTTGGATTGCAGAAGATAATGCTTCGGTTAAGCACCACCCTCTCTTACACGAAGTCCAGTCCCTGTAGCCAAGTGTCTGGTCAACCGAATCCTCACTCTCATCCTCCTTCCTCCAAGCATGTCGCATCTGGCCAAACAAGTGATCCCACCCTCGGATATTCACATGGCCTCTTTTCCTCACTAGTACTTGGTTTGGCTCTCTTGCCAAGCACGCTTGAAGAGGTACCTGAGATATTGTGCCCTGATTCCCAACCTCTTGTGCCTTCAAAGTCTCAAGAAGATGACGGTGGTGAACGGCAATCATTCGTTCATGAGGTGGATGATGCCAATCATAGAGGTGGTGGTTAGGTCATGTCAGGATGATGAGCAGGGTGAGGAAGAGGAGGTGGTGGACGATAAGGTCTCTGACCCAACATGGGAAGGTGAAAAGCCGAACGAGTACAGCAGTACAGAGGGGGAGGGATCTGTAGCACCACAACAGTAAGAGGCAGTGGGGTAGCAAAAGGGAGACGTCGGCCCACACCAAACAGGCCCGCAACCGTTACACCGAGCACCCTCATGCGTAAATCTACCTTGCCAAGGGGTAGTTGTTCCGCAGTATGGCTCTTTTTTGAGGAAAGCACAGATGACAAAAGAGTGGTAGTTTGCAACCTGCGCCTTACCAAAATGAGCAGGGGCTCAAACACTAGCAACCTCATCACCACCAGCATGATCCGCCACATGGAATCCAAGCACCCTAATAAGTGAGCCGAACAACTGAGTCCACATTCTGGGTCTGCGGGTCCCACCACTGCCTCCTCTTCCCCTGTGTTACGCACTGCTGGCCAAACCCTTGTCAAAGGCGCAGGCCCGGATGTCCCTCGCCCTGCACCTGGACCTTCGCATGAACCGTCAGCAACAACATCCACTTCCCTGTGCCAGTGCAGCATTCAAATGTCGATAACACAGGCATTTGAACTCGCAAATACCCACCCACACACCCACAGGCCATAGCAATAAATGCGCAACTTTCAAAATTACTGGCCCTTGAAATGTTTCCATTTAGGCTTGTGGACACTGATGCCTGTCCCTTGGTATGCAGTCCCCAGCCGCCACTATATTTCACAGTGTGCCGTGTCCGCCGTACACCAGCATGTGTCCCAGAACATCACCTGTGCCCTGACCAGCGCACTTACTGTGAAGGTCCACCTCATCACAGACACATGGACAAGTGCTGGTGGCCAGGGACGCTACATATCCCTGAACGCACACTGGGTGAATGTTGTAGAGGCCGAGAGTGAGTCAAACCCTGGGATGGCATAGGTGCCACCCACCCACACACCTTTATTATGTGTATGCACAATAAAAATTGGTTTTTATAAAGAATATGGTGTGGAGTAGCAATACTTGTTAGGTGTTTTTGGTTTATCCACACCTGATTAGTGATACATTGCTGGTTATTGTTGGTTCTAATAGGTGCTACCCACGCCTAGGATTGCTTGCCCTACGTCCATCATGGTCTCCACTAGCAGCTAATTTACTGGCTCCAACCCCCACTTTACCTTCTTCGCCGCCTCCTCCTCCAACAGCAGTCAGCCATCAGTCGCTAGCTGGAAGCAGTGTAACATTGCTGTGGGTAAGCGTCAACAGACCGTGCTGAAGCTGATCTGCTTAGGGGACAAACAGCACACCGCCGCAGAGCTGTGGCAGGGTATAAGGGACCAGACCGAGCTATGGCTCTCACCACTCAACCTAAAAACAGGCATGGTTGTGTCTGACAATGGGCGTAACTTGGTGGCGGCTTTGGAGCTCGGCATAGTTACACATATTCCATGCCTAGACCACGTCTTAAACTTAGTGGTTCAGTGGTTTATCAAAACCTACCCCAATTTGCAGGAGCTACTAGTGAAGGAGAGCCACTTATGTGCCCATTTCCTAAAGTCATCCACAGCTTCAGCTAGTCTATCAATGCTGCAGCAGCGCTTGCGGCTTCCAGCTCACCGACTGTTGTGCGACGTGAGCACGCGGTGGAACTATACGTTCTACATGTTGGCCAGGCTTTGTGAGCAGCAGAGGGCAGTTGTGAAATACCAGCTGCAACATGGTCGTCGCCTGCCACTATTCACAAGCGAGGAGTGGGCATTGATGTCAGACCTATGTGAGGTTTGAAAAACTTTGATGACTTCACACAGATGGTTAGTGGCGATAATGCTATTATCAGTGTAACCATCCCACTGCTGTGTCTACTCAAACAATCGCTGCTCACAATTAGGGAGGATGCTTTAAATGTGGCAGACGAGGTAATGGGGGAGGAGATGACACAGGGTTATAGCCAGACCTCCCACAGTTCGTCTTCTCAGTGCAAATTGGGCCATGAAGAGGAGGAGGAGGAAGTGCAGCTTGAGACACTTGCGTCTGCTACAGAGGCTGGTATCCCTGGAACTTTGATTCCATCTGTTCAGCGTGGATGGGCAGAAGAGGAGGAGGAGGATGAGGGTATGCAGAGTCATCCTGAAGTTGACATCAACGTATTGCCTGTTGGTAGTCTGGCACACATGGCTGACTTCATGTTAGGCTACCTTTCCCGAGACCCTCGCGTTATGCGCATTTTAGATAACACAGATTTGCTGGGTTTTCACCCTTCTCGACCCCCGCTACAAAGAACTTCTCATCTCTCATTCCTGTGGTGGAAAGGACGAGTAGAATGGTGCAATACCAGAAAGTACTTGTTGAGAGATTGCTCCAAAATTTTCCATCTAACAATGCAGCCGCCAGAGTCCGTACTTCCTTAGGCAACCGAGGAAGAGAGACAAGGGGAACACACAGTAGTTCCAACAGAGGCAGGGCAACACTTTCCAAGGCATGGCACACTTTCATAACACCCCGCCAGCAACCTCACCCTAAAGCCCGGCCTAGTGCTACAAGGAGGGAAAAGTTTTGGAAGATAGTGAAGGAATACATTGGAGACCGTGTTAGCGTCCTAAATAATCCCTCAGTGCCTTACAACTAGTGGGTGTCCAAGCTGGACACGTGGCACGAACTTGCGCTCTACACCTTGGAGGTGCTGGCCTGCCCTGCCGCCAGCGTATTGTCTGAGCGCGTATTTAGTGCTGCTGGTGGCATTATAACAGATAAGCATATCCGCTTGTCCACTGACAATGCTGACAGGTTGACTCAGATAACAATGAACAAGGCCTGGATTGCCCCTGGCTTCTCCACTCCACCAGAGGAAAGCTGAGCTAATGAGGAACAAAAACGCAATTCAAATGTTTGTTTTATAATGTACTCAATCCACAAGATTCAGATGCACCCTTTTCACCGCAAAAAAGGGTATATGTTTGAATCTTGCTTTCTCATCCGCCTCCTCCACCTCCTCTTCCAAACATAATATATATGCCCTCACTACAATGTTTTGAAGGGTTCGCTCAGCTTCAGGCCCTCACCTCCAATGCTTTTTACAGTCTGCTCACCTGTAGACCATTACTCTAATGTTTTATGGTGTTCGCTCACCTTCAGGCCCTCACCTCTAATGTTTTATACGGTCTGCTCACCTGTAGGCCCTCACTGCAATGTTTTATGGGGTTCGCTCACCTTCAGTCCCTCACCTCCAATGCTTTATATGGTCTGCTTACCTGTAGTCCATTACTGCAATGTTTTATGGGGTTCGCTCGGCTTCAGGCGCTCACCTCTAATGTTTTATACAGTCTGCTCATCTGTAGGCTATCACTGCAATGTTTTACGGGGTTCGCTCACCTTCAGGTCCTCATCTCTAATATTTTATACGGTCTTCTCACCTGTATGCCATCCCTGCAATGTTTTATGGGGTTTGCTTGGCTTCAGGCTCTCACCTCTAATATTTATGCGATCTGCTCACCTGTAGGCTATCACAGCAATGTTTTATGGGGTTTGCTCACCTTCAGTCCCTCACCTCCAATGCTTTATGCAGTCTGCTCACCTGTAGGCCATTACTGCAATGTTTTATGGGGTTCACTCACCTCGAATGAGAGTCACCAGCAGGCCATCAATTATAATTTTTCAAGGGTGTTTATGATGCCTGCCTTTATGTGTAATAAATGGTGTATTGGAGTGCCATTTCCTTGTAATTTTTGGCAGCCCTTTCATTTAGTGCATAGGCTTTAAGAGTGTAGCAGTGTACCTGAACAATTGTAGCACCATTTGAATGAGGCCTTCCTTTATGTGATATACAGACTGTATCGGAGTGCTTCTTCCTTGCAATTTTTGGCAGCATTTGCACTGTATATACAATTGAATATATAGGAAAGTATGTTTCCTAACAATTTTACCTCTAAAAATGTCTATTTTTTAGGGGGTGGGATTTGGGGCGGGATTTTGTCGCTATGTAAAAGTGGCGGACAACTGGGACAATATGGTTCCCATCAGCAACATTGGAGTCCAAGATGCACTCAGACATGGTCCCCATGCTGTTCCAGATCCATTTCGGTGGTGTTTCTGTCACTTTACGACCTTTTCCAATGGACCTTTTCCAGTCTCCTATTGACTTCCATTATACTCCGGTGCTCGGCCGAACGCACGAATATTGATATGTGTTCGGACTGAGTACCCGAACACCCGAACACTTTGGTGCTCGCTCATCACTAATACTAGGAATTGCCTATTTTAACCCCTTCAAGCAACAGCCAGTTTGGTCAAAAAGCTGGAGCCCCAATTTTCAAATCTGATGTATCAGTTTATGCGGTAATAACTTTGGAAAGCTTTTATTTATCCAAGCCATTCTGAGATTATTTTCTTCGTGACATATCATATTAGTAGTGAATTTGATTTGATAGGTTTTACCTTTATTGATAAAAAAAACAAATTTGCAAAAAATAAAAATAAATTAGCTATTTTCAAAATAAAAATTGCTCCTCTTATAAGACAGCTAGTGATGCTTCATAAAATAGTTATTACTTTACATTCAACATATGTCTACTTTATGTTTGCATAATTTTGTAAATGTCATTTTATTTTTTAGGACGTTAGAAGGCTTAGAAGTTTAGAAGCAAATTTAAAAAAATTTAAATTTAAAAGAAAATTGCCAAAACCCACTTTTTTAACGAGCAGTTAAACTATGAAGTCACTTTGTGGAGCTTACATAATAGAAACCACCCATAAATTATCCCATTTTAGAAACTACACCCCTCAAGTTATTCAAAACTGATTTTACAAACTTTGTTAGCCCTTTAGGTTTTCCACAAGAATTAAAGCAAAATGGAGGGGAAATTTCATTTCATTTTTTGTGCAGATTTTCCATTTTAATAATTTTTTCCTGTAACGCAGCAAGGGTTAACAGCCAAACAAACCTCATTATTTATAAACCTGTTACTGCAGTTTACAGAAACACCCTATATGTGGTCGGAACCTGCAGCATGGGTGCATGGCAGGGCACAGAAGGAAAGGAGCATCATATTGTTAACAGAGGGCACATTTTGCTGGAATGGTTTCTCAGGTGCCATGTCACATTTGAAGATACCCTGGGGAACCCCTAGAAGTAAAATTCCCAAAAGTGACAAGCTTTTCATAGAATTTATTATCACATGGCTATGAAAATGAAAAATTTACTTTTATTTCCAATATAATATATAACTAATATAACTGAATCAGGCAATCAGATTACCTGATTGGAGTTGGGAAGGAATTTTTTCCCCTTAAGTGGGGAAAATTGGCTTCTGCCTCACAGGGTTTTTTTTGCCATCCTCTGGATCAACTTGTAGGAAACAGGCCGAACTGGATGGACAAATGTATTTTTTAGGTCTTATATACTATGTTACTATGTTACTATAATGTTGCTTTAGCCCTAATTTTTTAATTTTCATAAGGGTTAACAGGACAAAATGCACCCCACAATTTGTTAGGCATTTTTTCCTAAATACGAATTTCTCAATAATTCGATTCGGCCGGTTCGGCGGCAATAGGCAGCGGCCAACTGACCACGTAGGATGTCTCTATAGTAGTTCAGTTTGTCCTCCCTCTCAGTGGGTATAAAGAAGGCCCCCATTTTGGACCGGTAGCAAGGGTCCAACAAGGTGGAGAGCCAGAAGTCCTACCTCTGCTGAATGGTGACAACTCGGCTGTCACTATGCAAGCAAGTGAGCATGCATCGGGCCATTTGTGCAAGTGACTCGGAGGGACTCCCTGCCTCCTTCTCCACTGCATACTGACACGGTGTGTCTGGGTCCTCTGCCTCGTCTTCCTCATCGCCCTGCAGCTCCTCTGGCTGCTCCTGCTCCTCCTTTCTGGTCACCTTTGTAGAAAAACCACCCATTTTGCTACACATTTCTTGTGCTCTAATGTCCTCCTCCAGTTCAGTCCACGCAAGGCTCAAGGCGCCACCTCTCCAGTCCCCTGACTAGCCAGATTTCCCAGCATCTATTCCAGGATATGAAGCAGTGGAATCACGTTGTTTATCCTGTAGTCCTAGCGACTGACAAATAACATGTCCTCCTCAAAGGGCCTGAGCAAACGGCAGGTGTCAAGCATGAACTGCAACTGGCTGACATCGAAGTTACACAGGGGAGTACTCCTGTCCGCTTGGCTCACAAGAAATCATTTATGGCCTTTCTCTGTTCGTATAGTCGGTCCAACATTTGGAGTGTGGAATTCCAACAGGGGGAAACGTTGCATAATGGGGAATGCCGTTCTGCCATTGCAGCTGAAGGAGGGTGTGCTTTGCGGTGTACGAGTGGCTGAAGTGCATGCAAAGTTTCCCGGCCTTTTTTAGGATGTCTTGCAGATGGGTGGAAGACTTCAGGAACCGCTTGACAACCAGATTGAACATGTGTGCCATGCAGGGCGCAAGACTAAACCCTCCTTGAAACAGCGCTGACACCATGTTCTTCCTGTTGTTGGTCACCATGGTTCCGATTGTGAGTTGTCGCAGAGAAAGCCAGGATTCGATTTATTGATAAAGAACATGGAGCAGTTCCTCCCCTGTGTGACTCAGTTTGCCCAGGCAAACGAGGGGCAGAACAGTGTGACACCGCTGTGCCCTACACGTGGTATGCTGGAGGGGCACTGTGAATTGTCCCTGCAGTGGAGGCTGAGGATACGGTGGAGGATGAGGCAGAGGCTGACATTGTCGCAGGACCAACGGCGTGAGAACGTGGAGGCAGAAGCGACGTCACTTGGCCAAGTTTCTGGAGTGTCTGTGCGGGAACCACATTCACACAGTGGAGGATATGTATTGTCCCTGACCGTAGTTACAGCGCCACACGTCGGCGCTGACGTGTAGTGATGATCGAGCACCAAAGTATTCAGGTGTTCGAGTATTTGGCCCGAACACATTGCTATATTTGTCTGCTCGGCCAAGCAACCGAGTATAATGGAAATAAATGTGAAACAAACATGCACCCCCTGCTCTAAAGAGGGTAGGATGCCTGGTCCATTGGAAAAGGTCAGAAAGTGACAGAAACACCACCGAAATGATTCGGAAACAGCATGGGGACGCTGTCTGGATGCATCTTGGACTCCCAGGTCGCTGCTGGGAACCATGTTGTCCAAATTTTACTCCACCTTTACAGACTGACAAAAATACACACAAAACACCCCCCAAAATATAAATTTCACCTAGAAAAATGTTAGGAGACATTCATTCCTGTATAATCAATTGTATATAATGTGCAAGTGTTGCCAAAAATTACAAGCAAGAGGCACTCCGAAACAGCATGTATATCACATAAAGGAGGGCCTCATTCACAATTGTTCAGGTAGTGGGACTCCTACGCTCATAAAGCTTATGCACTAAGTGAAAGGGCTGCCAAAAATTAAGAGGAACTGGCACTCCAATACACCCTTTATTACACATAAAGGAGGGCATCATACACACCCTTGAAAAATTATGAATGGTGGCCTAATGGTGACCCTCTAAAACATTAGGGGCGAGGGCCTGCTGCTGAACATTGAAAAAATGATGGGTGAGAGTCTGCTGCTGAGCTGAACCTGTAAAATATTGTACGTGAGGGCCTGCAAGTGAGCTGACCCTGTAAAATATTGTAGTTGAGGGGCTGCATGTGAGCTGACCCTGTAAAATATTGTGGGTGAGGGCCAGCAGGTGAGCTGACCCTCTCAAATATTGTAGGTGAGGGCCTGCAGGTAAGCTGACCCTCTAAAATATTGTAGGTGAGGGCCTGCAGATGAGCTTACCCTCTCGAATATTGTAGGTGAGGGCCTGCAGGTGAGCTGACCCTCTCTGAAGAGGGACATGAGGAGATCTTGTGCGCTTATTCCCAAACTCTTCAGCATCCACAGTCAGAAGAAGATTACGGTGGGGAATGGCAAATAGTGTTTCATGAGGATGATGATGCGGGTGAGACACAGTTGCCAATAAATGAGGGTCTTGTTAGGTCAACAACACAAGTCAGGAGGATGACCCGAATGAGGAAGTGGAAAAGGGGGTGGTGAATCATGACATCACTGACCCAAACTGGGAAGGTGGCAAGCCAAGGACGACAGCAGTACAGAGGGAGCCGGATCCACAGCGGGTTACACTAAATAGTCCCACTTACATATGTCCTTAACCCAGGCCTTTGAGCGTCAGCAAAAATACCCAGCCACCCACCCACAGGCCATAGCATTAAATGAACACCTTTAAAAATTGCTGTCCCTGGAAATATTGCCATTTAGACCTGTGGACACTGAGGCTTTCCTCAGCCTCATGGCGGCGAACGTCCCTTGTTACTCAGTCCCCAGCTGACACTATTTTTCTCAGTGTGCCGTCCCCGCATTACACCAATTGTGTCCCGTAGTATTACCCGTGCCCTTATCAACGCAGTTATTGGGCAGGTCCACTTAACGACTGACACACGTACAAGTGCTTGTGGCCAGGCTACATTTCCATGACGGCACACTGGGTGAAACTTGTAGAGGCCAGTAGGTAGTCATACCCTGGGATGGCACAGGTGCTACCAACGCCAATTGCTGGCCCCTATTGCATCAGGATTTTCACCACCACCTACATTAGTTACTGCAAACCCCCCTTCTCCTACTCCACTTTCACCTCTGAATTCCCATCTTGCAGCACCAGTCAGCCATCAGTCAGTAGCTGGAAGCAGTGTAGCAAGGCAGTGGGGAAGCAGCAACAGGCCTTGCTGAAACTCATTTGCTTAGGTGACAAACAGCACACCGCCACAGAGCTGTGGAAGGGTATAAGGGACCAGACTGAGCTGTGGCTATCGCCACTCAACCTACAACCAGGCATGCTTGGTTGTTGTGTCTGATAATGGCCGTAACTTGTTGGCAGCTTTGGAGCTTGGCAAGCTCACACACATGGCAATCATACAGCATATTTGTTCCATGCACAACAAACATCCGAAACGTACATTAATATAACTAAAAATATAACACACGGAAATGGATGTAAACCAATTACATGGCCTGTTAATTAACTCATCAATAACAATAACATATTTTACAACTATAATAATAATACCAACAATAATACAACCACAAACCATAATAATAATAGAACAGAATGTCATTGTGGATAAATTTACAGCTGACAGCGCTGGCGGCAGAGTACGTAGTTCCTTGTGCAACCCAGGAGGGGAGATGAGGAGAACACATAGCAGTTCCAACAGAGGCAGGACAACACTCTCCAAGGCCTGAAACTGTTTTATGACACCCCGCCAGCACCCTCACCCTGATGCGTGGCCTAGTATCACAAAGCGGGAAACATTTTGGAAGATGGTGTAGGAGTACATAGCAGACAGAGTCAGCGTCCTCAGTGATCCCTCTGTGCCTTACAACTATAGTGTCCAAGCTGGACACGTGGCACAAACTGCCACTCTAAACCTAAGAGGTGCTGGCCTGCCCTACTGCCAGCATTTTGTCAGAACGGGTATTTAGTGTTGCTGGGGACATAATAAATGATAAGCGTATCCATCTGTCAACTGAAAATGCTGAAAGGTCGACTCTTATAAAAATGAACAAGGCCTGGATTGCCCCTGACTTCTCTACTACTCCTCCTCTTGCATCATATCAACATCGGTCATAATGTTTTAGAGGGTCAGCTCATCTGCAGGCCCTCACATATAATGCTTTACAGGGTCAGCTCACCTGCAGCCCCCCCACATATAATGTTTAGCAGGGTCAGCTCACCTGCAGGCCCTAGCAATTCATGTTTTTTTAGGTTCAGATCACCTGCAGGCCCTCACATATAATGTTTTAGAGGGTCTGCTCATCTGCAGGCCCTAGCATATAATGTTTTACAGGGTCAGCTCACCTACAGGCCCTTACATATAATGTTTTACAGGGTCAGTTCACTTGCAGGCCCTCACATATAATGTTTTACAGGGTGAGCTCACCTGCAGGCCCTCACATATAATGTTTTAGAGGGTCGGTTCACCTGCAGGCCCCCACATATAATGTTTTAGAGGGTCAGCTCACGCTGCAGGCCCTCACAAATAATGTTTTAGAGGGTTAGCTGCCCTGAAGGCACTTGCAAATGATGTTTTAGAGGGTTAGCTGCCCTGAAGGCACTTCCAAATAATGTTTTTGCGGGTTAGCGCACCTAGAGGCCCTCAGCTACATTATTTTATTCAGTTTCATCGCGCCCAGGGCCACAGCTGGCCATTTCCACGGCCCTTACTGGCCGCCTTCTTAATATTAAATGTTATATGTGCTTAAAACTATGTCACGCGTACAGTAGAGTAGGATTTGTAGGTCTATGCACCAATAAATTTAAAAAGTTATTTGGGATGCGCACACATTACACAGGAGATGTAGCCCTGATATTGTCACAGACTAGCATACACCGTCTACGGATAAAGTACAGTATATGTCAGTGATATGTATTAAATTATTTAAATTTGTGCTACAGACACTGTTTTTGGATGCAGGACAGTATATGTCACAGAAACCCACAGAGTATGGACACTAGATGTGGCCCATATTATTGGAATTTGTAATACAGACACTGTTTGCAGATGTTTTACAGTATTGGTTACAGAACACCACAGATTTTGGACACTAGATGTGGCCCAGCTTATTGGAATTTGTAATACAGACACTATTTGCAGATGTTCTACAGCATTGGTTACAGAAAACCACAGATTATGAACATTATATGTGGCCTAGATTATTAAAGACACAGTCTGCGGGTGATGTACAGTATATGTCATTAATAGGTATAAAATAAAAATATCTTGCTGCTGTCAAACACACACAGTATTCCTTAAGGACTTTATGTTCTTTGAAAAGCTTTTGGTAGTAAAACAGCAAATTTCTCTCCCCGTCCCTTCCGAAGCACTGTCCCTGAGACTGCAGGAGGTAAATAGATTGCTGCTCTAAAACACACACACACAAACACAGTAGTCCTTAAAAGGACTTTCGGGTCTTGGAAACGCTTTACAGAATAAAAATTGTGAAAATCGCTCCCTACACTGTCGCTCATCATTACTGCACTTTGGCAGACACCGACAGGCTCAAGGACGGGCCCACCTTCTGTTCTACATACATGTGCAGGGCTGGTACTGCCTCTTTTCCAAAGAAATGACGGCTTGGGACTTTCCACCTCGGCTCGGCACAAGCCCTCTGTTCTCTGAAAGGTGCAGAGTCCACAACTTGGTAAAGGGAGGGAATACAGCACCAGCAACTTGGCCAGGAACACATTCAGCTTCTCCGCCGTTGGATGAGTGCAAGTATATTGTTGTCTCTTGGCGATCGCTTCGGTGATCGATTGCTGATGGAATGACTGACGAGGAGTAGGAGGAGGAGCAGGAGCATCAGGACCAGCAGATGATGGGAAGTACAGAGAGCTCCCTTTGACTTAGATGATGGAGCCTTGATTGCCTGAAATCGGGTGCGTGCCACTGGCTGATGCAGGTTCCCCACATCGGAGTCACGGTTCTCCCAGCCACTTTATGGTGACTCTGCATATGTTGACGCAGGGCCGTGGTGCAAATATTGGCACGCTGGTTACGCTTCCCCTTCGGCCCACAGATTCTACAAATGGCCATGGTCACCTCCTCCGTCGGCTTAACAAAAAGCTGCCACACCGCCAAGTAGGAGATTTTACCCCCAACACTCCGCACTGACTGATAGAGATGTTGCGAACATAAACTTTTCTGTTCGCGAACAACGAACCCGAACTTACTCAAATGTTCGCGAACAGGCGAACAGGGGCGAACCGCAATAGACTTCTATTGGCAGGCGAATATTAAAACCCACAGTGACTCTTTCTAGCTACAATAGTGATAGAAAAGTTGTTTTAAGTTGACTAACTAAAGGGCATAAATCATCTAATATTTTTAAATGTTTTAAAATAACCTATTTTATGACATCTAAATCTACTCTAACATTTTATTTTCTAATCTACTTTTAAATACTAATTTAATTAGTTAACATACTTTTATTACTTGTAAAATAAAAAAAAAATCACTCTACACCATGTCAAAAGCCAGGTATGTGCAGGCTGACTATCTATCCATAAGACAGGGTGTCAGCATACCTTACAATGACAGGTTTGAGCAATTTAGACAAACATACATAAGTTCTCAATCCAAAAGGAGAGACATTGGTTGGCTATCTAGAGAGGCCTGGACCCTAGACCATTATCATTAGGGCGACAAAAATTGTAATTTTATATGCCAGCCTAACTTCTCTCTCACTGCCTAAGAGAGCTGCATAAACATTTCCCAACATTTAAAAAACTCATTTGCATACACATGGTCAAGAAATGCTAATGAGCAATATAGCAGTACATACCTTGCATGGCTTTCCCATAGTCCCATGTTATGCAAATGAGTTTATATGACAAAACAGAATAGAAAGATTATAAAGTTAGTCTTTGAACAATTGCAAAATAAAAAAAAGAACTATGCAGCCTTCCTAATCATTGAGATGAGAGCTAGGTGGCATATTTAAAAAAAATAATAATTTTTTTGTCACTCTAATGATAATCATCAATGTGCACAGGTCCCCCTAGATACCTAACACTAAACAGACAATTTTCCTTTTGAAAAACTGGTTAAAACCCAGACTGCCTTGCTAAGGTATGCTGATGATCTGTCTGTCTGATGGATTGTTGGCCCTGCATATACCTGGTGCTTGGCAGCCATAGGGGAGAACTGTTCTGTGTTGTCAATTGAATGTTTTATGTAATAATAAAAACAACAATAATAATAATAAGATTTTATGATAGGTAGGTTAGGGTAAATATCTGTAAGTCTGTCTTTGCGTTTGTCTGTTTTATAAAATACAAAGATTGCATTTTTTAATTAACTATTGTACCATGTTTGATTGGTTGAGTATTATACCTTAAAGGGACAGGCTGTTTTACCCTATAGAAATATATATATATATTTTCCTGTATTAGGATCCTTGATCTCTGGTGCTTGGCGGCCATAGGGGAGAACTGTTCTGTGTTGTTAATTGGATGTTTTATGTAACAATACAAACAACAATAATAATAATTTTGTCTTTGTCTGTTTTATAAAGGACAAAAATTAGGGCTTCATTATCTATTGTACCATGTGTTTGATTATTACATCTTAAAGGGATACTGACTACCTGTTCCTGCTGTGCCATCCATTTCCTGGTGGCGGGCTTAGTTTTGTTTGATTGAAGTGTATAATTCTGCCGTGCTGCTCATGCGCCTAGGAAGTTTATTCTTCACTAGGAATAAGTCACCATAGTGCATGCACATTCAGGACAGCACATGGTACAGACAGGAGAAAATGAGTCAAGCATGGCCAGCGGAATCCCTGACAGAGGAAAATTATGAATAAAAATGTTTTATAGACATTATGCAAAGACAGTGTTTGATGATAATAGCATAGTTTTTCTGAGATCAAGGATCCTAATACAAGAAAAAAATAAATAAAATATATATATATATATATATTTCTATAGGGTAAAACAGCCTGTCCCTTTAAGGTATAATACTCAATCAAACATGGTACAATAATTAATAAAAAAATGTAATCTTTGTATTTTATAAAACAGACAAACACAAAGACAGACTTACAGATATTTACCATAACCTACCTATCATAAAATCTTATTATTATGGTTTGTATTATTACATAAAACATTCAATTGACAACACAGAACAGTTCTCCTCTATAGCCACCAAGCACCAGATATATGCAGGGCCAACAATCCATCAGACAGATCATCAGCATACCTTAGCAAGGCAGCCTGGATTTTAACCAGTTTTTCCAAAAGGAAAATTGTTTGTTTAGTGTTCGGTATCTAGGGGGACCTGTGCACATAGATGATTATCATTAGGGTGACAAAAATTATTATTTTTTTTTTTAATATGCCACCTAGCTCTCATCTCAATGATTAGGAAGGCTGCATAGCTTTTTTTTTATTTTGCAATTGTTCAAAGACTAACTTTATAATCTTTCTATTCTGTTTTGTCATATAAACTCATTTGCATAACATGGGACTATGGGAAAGCCATGCAAATCGTGTTTCAGTTTACAAACAAGGCAGATACTGCTATATTGCTCATTAGCATTTCTTGGCCATGTGTATGCAAATGAGTTTTAAATGTTGGGAAATGTTTATGCAGCTCTCTTAGGCCCTATTCACACATCCGCAATGTAGTCCGCATGTATTCCGCAATTTTGCGGAATACATGCAGACCCATTGACTGTGAATGGGGCCGGGAACGATGCGAAGAGCACACACTGTGCTCTCCGCATCCGATTTTGCAGAGCGCGCCGCCGATCTTCCGGTCCGCGGCTCCGCAAAAAAATAGAGCATGTCCTATTCTTGTCCGCAATTGCGGACAAGAAGAGGCATTTTCTATGGAGTTCGGGCAATGTGCGGTCCGCAAAAATGCGGAATGCACATTGCTGGTGTGTCCGTGTTTTGCGGATCCGCGGCTCCGTGGATCCGCAAAACACTTGCGGATGTGTGAATAAGGCCTTAGGCCCCTTTCACACGGGCGAGTTTTCCGCGCGGGTGCAATGCGTGAGGAGGACGCATTGCACCCGCACTGAATCCGGACCCATTCATTTCTATGGGGCTGTGCACATGAGCGGTGATTTTCACGCATCACTTCTGCGTTGCGTGAAAATCGCAGCATGCTCCAGTTTCTGCGTTTTTAACGGAACGCAGGCCCCATAGAAGTGAATGGGGATGCGGGAAAATCGCAATCATCCGCAATCATGTGCGGATGCGTTGCGATTTTCCCGCATGGTTGCTATGCAACCATCGGGATGTGTAACCAGTTCAGTATTATTTCACATTATAACATAGTTATAATGTAAAATAATACCCTTGGCCATCTCCCTAATGTTGAACCCGGTGCAGAATGGGTTAAAAATAATAAACTAATCATAACTTACCTGGTCCATTTGATCGCGAAGCCCGGCATCCTCTCCGTTAGCTTGCTACTAGGTAAAGGACCTGTGATGATGTCACATGGTCACATGGCCCAATCACATGCTCCATCACTATGTCACTATCACTATCTCTTCCACATCTTGGCTGGCCAATAGCTTGCTGACTGTTTTCTACTAGTTCGTCCACGCTGTACAGTGGAGCTGAGCCCACAGCATATAATACTTCTCTGGCTGAGGGAAAAGAAAAGGACAGAGGCAGGTTGAGGACAGGTGAGGGAACAGGGCCTGCTCCTGGGCCATGCCAACTAAGGGTTGTGTCTGACGAACCCACCGACAATTGGCTGGGGGTGTCTGATGTCACTTGGGATGAAGTGGATGACCGAGACAACCATTCAAGAACCGCTGGGTTGCTGGTCAAGACACGACCGCTAGATAACACCAGGAGCTCAGGCCTCTCACTGCGACTCCTGCTGCCATGCCCCCTTACTCTGCTGTGATCTGTGCCTGAAACATTTAGGCCTTTGCCACTCCCCACTGTGCAGGGCCTTTCATTTCTCTGTCTGACATACTGTTAGATCAAATAAATAAAGTCTGTAATTTTTTCACTTCACCACACAATGGCTAATAAGCCATTTTTTCCCACTAATACACCCCAAAAAAGGCGTTAGAACATATAAATGCACCGCTGAACGGCAAATATATATATTTTTGCCACTAATACATGCCAAAAAGGGCTTTAGAACATATAACTGCACTGCTGAACAACAGATATATAAATGTTTTGCCACTAATACGCGACAAAAAAGGCTGTAATTTTCTCACTTCACCACACAACGGCGAATAATTTTTTTCTTGCCATTAATGCACGCAAAAAAGTTATTTAGAACAGCAAATATATATTTTTGTCCACAAATACACGCCAAAAAGGGCTTTGGAACATATAACTGCACAGCTGAACGGCAAATATTTCCTTATTTTTTTACACTTATACATGCCACAAAAGGCTTTAGAACGTATAACTACACCACTGAGCGGCAAATATATTTATTTTTTGCCACTAATACATGCCAAAAAGGGTTTTAGAACATATAACTGCACTGCTGAACGGCAAATGGGCCATTATTTTTTTCCACTTATACATGTCACCAAAGGCTTTAGAACAGGGGTGCACAACCTTTTCTGGTTGGGAGCCACATTGTCAGTCTGAACCAATTCCAATGGCTGAAAATAAAACTTAAAGGGTATTGCCAACTGAAATATTGTATTTTTGGCATATTGAACATACAGCATATACTATAAATGTCTAGTCACAGTTCTAGGACTCCCATCTAATAGGAGAATACATAAAAGATACATGTAAAAAGCCACAAGACATAGATCTAAATGTCTTTTACCAGATGATTGGGGGCCGCACAGAATGGTATGGAGGGCTGCATGTGGCCCCCGGGCCGCAGGTTGTGCACCCCTGCTTTAGAACATATGACTGCACCGCTGAACAGCAAATAATATATTTTTTTTTACCACTAATACACGCCAAAAAGGGCTTTTGAAAACATAACTGGACTGCTGAATGGCAAATAATATATATTTTATTGCCACTAATACATGCCAAAAAGGGCTGTAAGTTTCTCACTTCACCACTAGAGTTGAGCGAACACCTGGATGTTCAGGTTCGAGAAGTTCGGCTGAACTTCCCAAAAATGTTCGGGTTCGGGATCCGAACTCGACCCAAACTTCATCCCGAACCTGAACCCCATTGAAGTCAATAGGGACCCGAACTTTTGGGCCCTAACAAGGCTGTAAAATAGTCCAGGAAAGGGCTAGAGAGCTGCAAAAGGCAGCAAAATGTAGGTAAATCCCTTGCAAACAAATGGGCATAGAGAAATTAATAAAAAAAAAAATATTAAAAAGATTAAGCAATATCAATTGGAGAGAGGTCCCATAGCAGAGAATTAGGCTTCAAGTCACCCACCAATGGAGAAGGCCAATCTCATTTTTTTAGGTCCCAGCACCCAGACAGAGGACAGAGGTTGCATAGCAGAGAATCAGGCGTCATGTCACCCACCAATGGAGAAGGCCACTTTTCGATAATTAGGCCCCTGGCTCCCAGGCGGAGGAGAGAGGTCGCATAGCAGAGAATCAGGCTTCATGTCACCCAGCAATAGAGAAGGTCACTTCCACATATTTAGCCCACGGCACCCAGACAGAGGACGGAGGTCGCATAGCAGAGAATCAGGATTCATGTCACCCACCACTGGAACAGGCCACTTTCAGATAATTAGGCCCCTGGCACCTAGACGGAGGAGAGGTTCATTCAACTTTTGGTTGCACCGCAATATAATGGTAAAATTAATAAAAGAGGATTCAATAAAGAAGTGCCCCGGAATACAAGAATATATGGTTGAGGGGGAGGCAGTTATAAATGACTATTCTGCACAAGGGATGGACAGGTCCTGTGGGATCCATGCCTGGTTCATTTTTATGAACGTCAGCTTATCCACGTTGGCTGTGGACAGGCGGCTGCGTTTGTCAGTAATGACGCCCCCTGCCATGCTGAATACACGTTCAGACAAAACGCTGGTCGCCGGGCAGGCCAGCACCTCCAAGCCCTCCAAGGAGGGTTGTGCACACGTACTGTTCAACAATGTTAGTGAAATGCTGCCTCCTGCTAACACGTTCCGTATCAGGTGGTGGTGCAGTTAGCTGTGACGTGGTGACAAAACTTTTCCACATTTCTGCCATGCTAACCCTGCCCTCAGAGGAGCTGGCCGTGACACAGCTGCGTTGGCGACCTCTTGCTCCTCCTCTGCCTTCGCCTTGGGCTTCCACTTGTTCCCCTGTGACATTTGGGAATGCTTTCAGGAGTGCGTCTACCAGCGTGCGCTTGTACTCGCGCATCTTCCTATCACGCTCCAGTGCAGGAAGTAAGGTGGACACATTGTCTTTGTACCGGGGATCCAGCATGTAGTCGCTCATGTGTGCCAGGCTTCCCAGAGGTAAGGACAAGCTGTTCTCTGTGGGTGGAGTATCGTCATCGTCCTCCGTATCCCCCCAGCCCCGCACCAGTGATGGGCCTGAGCTGTGTTGGGTGCCACCCTGCTGTGAACCTGCTTCGTCCTCATCCTCCTCCACCTCCTCCTCATCCTCCTCGTCCTCCAGTAGAGGGCCCTGACTGGCCACATTTGTACCTGGCCTCTGCTGTTGCAAAAAAACTCCCTCTGAGGCACTTCTAACAGACTGGCCTGAAAGTGCTAAAAATGACCCCTCATCCTCCTCCTCCTCCTCCTCCTCCTGGGCCACCTCCTCTTCCATCATCAGCCTAAGTGTTTTCTCAAGGAGACATAGAATTGGTATTGTAACGCTGATAACGGCGTCATCGCCACTGGCCATGTTGGTGGAGTACTCGAATCTACGCAACAGGGCACACAGGTCTCGCATGGAGGCCCAGTCATTGGTGGTGAAGTGGTGCTGTTCCACAGTGCGACTGACCCGTGCGTGCTGCAGCTGAAACTCCACTATGGCCTGCTGCTGCTCGTAACAGTCTCTCCAGCATGTGCAAGGTGGAGTTCCACCTGGTGGGCACGGCGCATATGAGGCGGTGAGTAGCAAGGCTGAAGTTATGCTGTAACACTTTATAACCAAAAGTAAGAAATGTCGCACTAGAAAACTGGATATCTAGGAAGAGGTCCACTACACAAATGGAGTCACTCACTCCACGCAAAGAATAATGTCTAATAGTGAAGGATTGAGCGGCACTCTCCAATACTAAGGAGCATATAGAAAAAGCAAATGTTTATTAGGTATATTATAAGAATGCCAATACAGTGATTCGCAAGCCTATCCCAAATACAATATAGAGTATACACATCAATAGTGCATGATAAAACACGCAATTAAAACAGGTATAAAAATGGGGAGGTTACCCAAAAACCAAAGCTATCAAAAATAGATGAATAAAAACGTATGTTCGTCCTTTCATTGAATAATCTCACTTTCCCAGCATACTTTTAAGCTATTTCCAAATCAGTCCCGCTCTTATTAAGAAATAAAGCTTGTTGCCAGTGGAGTAAATTTTGATATGTATCTTGGATGGCGTCCCACTCTGACACTAAAAGTAGCGGCGTCCCGTTCAAAGTCAATGAAAGCGATTGCTGTGATGTTTAATGTGAATAAGAACAGTCTTACCGGGATCTCGAGGTTAGGATGGCTCTCTGCATAGTGCTAAATGCTAATATCTCCACACTCCGGTATCGGGAGCCGTCCAATTGAACAGAATCCGCGCACAAGGTATCTCCTGCACGTGGGAATATCTGCGCTGTAATGCCGTACTGTGGTTCTACTGAGGAAGGGGTAAGTTTGTAACCCCGAAACGTGTCTGGTGTTTTATTACATCAAAGAACAATGAAGAGGTCTGAGGAGAAAATATCAGATAACCGCAGAAGTACAAGCCCGGCAAAGCTTGGTACGGCATTACAGCGGATATATTCCCATGTGCAGGAGTTACCGTGTGCGCGGATTCTGTTCAATTGGACGGCTCCCGATACCGGAGTGTGGAGATATCAGCATTTAGCACTACGCAGAGAGCCATCCCAACCTCGAGATCCCGGTAAGACTGTTCTTATTCATATTAAACATCACAGCGATCTCTTTCATTGACTTTGAGTGGGACGCCGCTACTTTTAGTGTCGGAGTGGGACATTCAAGACACATATCAAAACTTACTCCACTGGCAACAAGCTTTATTTCTTAATAAGAGAGGGACTGAGTTGGAAATAGCTTAAAATGCTGGGAAAGTGAGATTATTCAATGAAAGGACGGACATACGTTTTTATTCATCTATTTTTGATAGCTCTGGTTTTTGGGTAACCACCCCATTTTTAGTTTTAATTGCGTGTTTTATCATGCACTATTGATGTGTATATTCTGTATTGTATTTGGGATAGGCTTGCGAATGACTGTATTGGCATTCTTATAATATACCTAATAAATATTAGCTTTTTCTATATGCTCTTTAGTATTGGAGAGGCCCGCACTTTATGCAGCAGCTCTGACATGTCGGGGAAGTTGTGAATGAACTTCTGCACCACCAAATTCAGCACATGCACCAGGCAAGGGATGTGCGTCAAACCGGCTAGTCCAAGAGCTGTGACGAGATTTCACCCATTATCGCACACCACCAGGCCGGGCTTGAGGCCCACTGGCAGCAACCACTCGTCGGTCTGTTGTTCAATACCCCGGAAAAATAATGCGGAAAAGCAAATGAACGGATGATTAATCCTTTCAACAGCGGGCCAGTTTTCACCTTCCTGCCGAGGCCATTTTTTGCATAATCTGACATGTGTCACTTTATGTGGTAATAACTTTGGAACACATTTATTTATCCAAGCCATTCTGAGATTGTTTTCTCATGACACATTGTACTTCATGATAGTCATAAATTTGAGTCAATATACTTCACCTTTTTTTATAAAAAAATCCAAAATTTACAAAAAAATTGAAAATTTAAATTTCTCTGCTTTTAAAATAGAAAGTGATACCTCATAAAATATTTGTTACTTAACATTCCCCATATGTGTACTTTATGTTGGCATCATTTTTTAAATGTCATTTTATATTTTGTTAGGATGTTAGAAGTCTTAGAAGTTTGGAAACAATTCTTAAAATGTTTAAGAAAATTTACAAAACCCACTTTTTATGGACCAGTTCATGTCTGAAGTCACTTTGTAGAGTTTACATAGTGGAAAACCCCCATAAATAACCCCATTGTAGAAACTATACCCCTCAAGCTACTCAAAACTGATTTTTACAAACTTTTCTAACCCTTTAGGGTTTGAATTTTAAAATTTCTAATTTTCACTTTTTTCTTTAACACATCGAGGGTTAATAGCCAAACAAAATTCAACATTTATTACCTTGATTCTGTGATTTACATGAACACCCCACATGTCATAAACTGATGTAAGGGCACACAGCAGGGCGCAGAAGAAAAGGAGTGCCATATGATTTTTGAAAGGCAGATTTTGCTGAACTGGTTTTTAGATGCCATGTCCCATTTGAAGCCCCCTGAGGCACCTTACAGTAGGAACATTTAAAAAGTGACCTAATTTTGGAAACTATGGGATAAGGTGCCAGTTTTATTGGTACTATTTTGGGGTACATATGATTTTAAATTGCTCTATACTACATTTTTTGTGAGGAAAGGTAACCAAAAAAATGGCTGTTTTTATTTTTTACGACATTTATCTGACAAGGTAGAGCAGATTGTTATGGACGCAATAATATCAAATATGTCTACTTTCTTTCTTTCTTTGTTTCAGTTATACATAATAAAGCATTTTTGAAAAAAAATTATGTTTTTGTGTCTCTATATTCTGAACACCTTATTTTTTTTTATTTTTCTGCCAATCGTCTTGTACCGGGGCTCATTTTTTGCAGAAAGAGTTGACGTTTTTATTGGTACCATTTTTAAGTACATATGATTTTTTGATCATTCATTATTACACTTTATGGGGCAAGGTGACCAAAAAATTGGTAATTTTGGCACAGTTTTTATTCATTTATTTTTACCGCGTTCACCTGGGGGCTAAGGTCATGTGATATTTCTTAGAGCAGATCGTTATGGACGTGGTAATACCTAATATGTGTACTTTTTCTTGTTTATTTAAGTTTTAGACAATAATAGCATTTTTGAAACAAAAAAATATGTTTTAGTGTCTCCATAGTCTGGGAGCCATAGCTTTTTTATTTTTGACCGATTGTCTTAGGCAGGGACTCATTTTTTGCGGGATGAGGTGACGGTTTGATTGGTACTATTTCGGGGGGCATAAGCCTTTTTAAACGCTTGGTGTTGCAATTATTGTGTTGTAAGGTAACAAAAAAATGGCTTTTATGGCATTGTTTTTATTTTTATTTTTTTACTGTGTTCACCTGAGAGCAGGTTACTACGGACGCGGCAATGCTAATATAACTCCTTTTTTTATTTATTTGACTTTAGCACAATAATAGCAGTTTTAAAGCAAAAAATCATATTTTAATGTTTCCATTGTCTGAGAGTGATAGGGATTGAATCGAGAATGTGATTTCTATTATAATGTATAAAATGATGTAGTATGCTATAATACGTTAACTTATTGTCCCTGACATCTGACTTTTTCGTCTACAGATTCACTAATTTGGAGACTCCATCCATCTAGTCATATACTTCAATGGATGAGATTGGTTCCCCCTCTTCCCTTCCCCCACTTTTTCCTCCTCCATCCTCCTCACCCCTTTTTCCCCCTTCCATTCCCTTTCCTATTTGCCCCTCCCCCTTTCCCCCCACTCCCTCCCTTTCTCCTACCCCCTTCCCTTTCCCCCTACCAATCCCCTTCTCACCCTAGTCAGTTTGCCTAACTATATACTAATTGCAATTTGCTTTACATTGTGATTCCTATTTTTTGTTTAATCTATATTTTTTTGTTTAATTTGTGATTATATATATATTTTGAGATCCAAAAGAATGATATCAGAGTCAAAAAATAAAGGAATATAAATAGCAATGCGTCTTTATTAGAACAATTTATGAAACATGATTGGTACAAAAAGTGTTAAAAAACAAGTAAAAACAATTACACAAAGAGCGACACACCACATAGCATAATCAGAGTATAACTGGTGAAAATTGATAACAACTATGCGCAAATATCCTCAGTCAGTGCACACACCAAATAGATAATGGGACCCAACAAAACAAACAGTTGCTAGTTTGGGCTAAGTAGCCGGTCACCATAGATGTTTTAACCACAGTAAACACGAGGATAGTCGCACAAGATAAACAACATGGTAATATACACACCAGCAATGGGTCACAGCAGTGTCGCCAAACAAACGCGCCCCGACGCGCGTTTCGCCGTCAGCTTTCTCCCCTTGAGAAAGCTGACAGCGAAACGCGCGTCGGGGCGCGTTTGTTTGGCGACACTGCTGTGACCCATTGCTGGTGTGTATATTACCATGTTGTTTATCTTGTGCGACTATCCTCGTGTTTACTGTGGTTAAAACATCTATGGTGACCGGCTACTGTTAGGCCTTGGGCTATATCAGTCAGTCTTGGGTAGGGCTCATGGACACCTCCCACCTCCCATTGCAAGCATGGCCACATGCTGGAGGTAACAGAGGAGATGTTTGTGAGTCGTCCTAATGCTCCTGTAATTGCCCACTGGCCCCTGATATCGCCCATATGGCGCAGGTAGGTGAGTGTTAGGGCCCACGGGCTACTTGAGAGACCTTGACGCTGGTGCCCGAGGCTTAAGACATGTCCTCCTAGTAGGATATGTCGAACTAACTCTCAATTTTTAACATCAGTGTGAGGGTTTAGTATGACGGCAGTGTGCACCTATCTCTGGTTCTGTGTTTGTTCTGAATTCTTGCCACATCCACATAAATTTCATCTTATGTAGGATGTCCATTGTGGTACTTGTAGTCCGTTGCTGGCATCATCCATTGTATGCATTTTTTGCTGGTGATTGCCATTAGCAACGGACTACAAGTGCAGGATGTGCTCCCTATAGAAATGCACAACTGCATATGGGTATGAGCGCATCCTGCTTTCTTATCACCACATTTTTGATGGTTTATATATATGTATGGAGGTGTATAAACTCCAATTCAAATGTGCCTGTTTTTCATCTTCAGGTCACATTTGGGTGCACCTGTTAGGCCTTGGGCTATATCAGTCAGTCTTGGGTAGGGCTCATGGACACCTCCCACCTCCCATTGCAAGCATGGCCACATGCTGGAGGTAACAGAGGAGATGTTTGTGAGTCGTCCTAATGCTCCTGTAATTGCCCACTGGCCCCTGATATCGCCCATATGGCGCAGGTAGGTGAGTGTTAGGGCCCACGGGCTACTTGAGAGACCTTGACGCTGGTGCCCGAGGCTTAAGACATGTCCTCCTAGTAGGATATGTCGAACTAACTCTCAATTTTTAACATCAGTGTGAGGGTTTAGTATGACGGCAGTGTGCACCTATCTCTGGTTCTGTGTTTGTTCTGAATTCTTGCCACATCCACATAAATTTCATCTTATGTAGGATGTCCATTGTGGTACTTGTAGTCCGTTGCTGGCATCATCCATTGTATGCATTTTTGCTGGTGATTGCCATTAGCAACGGACTACAAGTGCAGGATGTGCTCCCCTATAGAAATGCACAACTGCATATGGGTATGAGCGCATCCTGCTTTCTTATCACCACATTTTTTGATGGTTTATATATATGTATGGAGGTGTATAAACTCCAATTCAAATGTGCCTGTTTTTCATCTTCAGGTCACATTTGGGTGCACCTGTTAGGCCTTGGGCTATATCAGTCAGTCTTGGGTAGGGCTCATGGACACCTCCCACCTCCCATTGCAAGCATGGCCACATGCTGGAGGTAACAGAGGAGGTGTTTGTGAGTCGTCCTAATGCTCCTGTAATTGCCCACTGGCCCCTGATATCGCCCATATGGCGCAGGTAGGTGAGTGTTAGGGCCCACGGGCTACTTGAGAGACCTTGACGCTGGTGCCCGAGGCTTAAGACATGTCCTCCTAGTAGGATATGTCGAACTAACTCTCAATTTTTAACATCAGTGTGAGGGTTTAGTATGACGGCAGTGTGCACCTATCTCTGGTTCTGTGTTTGTTCTGACCGGCTACTTAGCCCAAACTAGCAACTGTTTGTTTTGTTGGGTCCCATTATCTATTTGGTGTGTGCACTGACTGAGGATATTTGCGCATAGTTGTTATCAATTTTCACCAGTTATACTCTGATTATGCTATGTGGTGTGTCGCTCTTTGTGTAATTGTTTTTACTTGTTTTTTAACACTTTTTGTACCAATCATGTTTCATAAATTGTTCTAATAAAGATGCATTGCTATTTATATTCCTTCATTTTCTGACTCTGATATCATTCTTTTGGATCTCTATGTTTCAGATATTGGGTCTTGTACCAGTGGGAATCATTGTTGGTTAACCGATATATATATATATATTGCCCTCATTGCCATTCCCTTCATCTTTCATCCTCATTGACCCGCTTTCCTATTATCCATTTTCACATTATTCTATACATTCATCTACATACATTCAGACTTTCACCCATATCAACACTTTCTCCCTCCTCTATCCTCATACAACTACAGACATATTGTACTACATAGGTCTTTTTTTAATAATCATTGGGCCTAACTCTGTACAATACGATTAGAACTAAGGGCAATCGCTCTTGCCCTAACCAGATAGTTTTTCCCTATTGCACATGCGCGCTTGGCCCGGCGTAATTACGTCAGCCCGCAGGTACGTTACCTATCTGGAGGCCCTACATTTGACCATATATCCTGGCAGAACGCAGACAGTGTGCATCCAGTCCTCTACACAGATGCACTGGCTGCAGGTAAATGACGACATGCTATACTTATTTGGATTTTACTCCTCTCTTAGCCTGCAGATTAATTTATATTACTACCTTTTGTCACTCTTCCTTTTCTCTTCGGTTCTTTTCTACCCATATACCACACCATACCACACTATACCTCCAGCCCTTCTATACTCATGTTATTTGGGTACTCTATCGCACTAAACACCCTATATTGCATTTTACTAAGGATAGATCATACCTAGTCTCTCTCCATGAGTTTCTTCCATGTCCATTGTACATAATCTTATCCTGGGTCTCTGTCTTTTACATTACACTTTGTGCTCCACTTTACTTATATTTTTGCACAATTGCTCTCCTAGATCCCTTGATAAAGGTCACAATTGACAGAAACGTCAGGACTTCTGTACACGGCCCTATGTTATGTGAAATATTGGATGTGGAATAAAACAAAGTGTTGTAAACATAAAAAATATATGAATTAAAATGATAACCTTGAAATAATACCACGTGTGGTGTGCCATAGATTTCCACTTGAGATAGAATCTTTCATAGGCCCTGAATGTAGAACAGTATGTATTTACTTTTCTTAATTCAATAAGAGATTTGTGACAGATGCTATTTATCGCCTGCTGGGCACATCATAAGATTAACTGATCAAACTGCAGATGAATACAGTAGAGAAACAGAACTTCAAATTGATTAGCATGAGATGTTTTATTAAATATGTCATTTAGAAATGAATATGTACTCCGGTTTTAGTAATACTCTCTAGTAGTGATGAGCAAATCAATTATTACAAACTCTCTAAAGAATCAGCCTACTTGACCAGTGAGGGGCTGGCTCCACTGAACAAGAGATATCCCACTCTCCCTTGATTGACAGGGTCAGATATGTAGCTCCCATGCTGTATAAGCGTGGGGGCCATTGACTGAAGCGCACAGGGGGTAGGAAAGGTTTATGTTATAGTGGAGGGCTCTTGCTGGACTGAGAGTGCCTTAATGTGGGTATATATAAAGGATTAACTCCTCCTCCACTTCCTATTGGTGTGCGCTCGACCAGTGAAGAGTTCGTCTTGACCAGGCGATAGAGTTAACATGGCAGAATTGAATGATGCTGACCTCCTGGCTCTCCTACAGGAGAAAGTCACAAGGGAGGGTTCAGCATGGCTAGCCCACCTGCTCTCAGCAAGCACGCCGGGAGCACATTGTCCCCTCAGGCGGCTGCTGCCCCTCCTGCCACGTGTCCTTGCCGGTCCTCGGGTCCCCCTGCCCGCCTATCACCTTTGCCTGTCAGGCATCACAAGCGTGGACGTGCCACATCCAGGGCACCTGTGTGCTGCGAGCCTGACACCCAGTACTGCCCAGTTACAAGTCCCCCTACAGTCAGCATGGCTGTTTCAGCCTTAGCCACGCAGGAGGTTGTGCAGCCTGAGGTTCCTCTTGTGGCTGTGCAGCCTGCTAAACACAGACAGGCAGGCTGGCCAGATTGTTTGGCCTTTGGCCAGTGCCCCTGTAGCTACTAGTGCTGACCCCCTCTGCTCCCCCTACAGCCACGCACCCCTCCCCCCCAGCCATGGCTCCTGCTAACTCTGAAACTGGGGCTGCAATTTCTTATTGCCATTGATTCTGTAATTGGGGTGAAATAGCGTTCGAATATTACTGCTTTTGGGGTGTTCGCATTGTTTTATACATAAGTAATTCCATTAGGCCTTGATTCTGTAATTGGGTGGAATAGTGGTCATATACTACTGATTTTGGGATGTTCGCATTGTTTTATACATAAGTAATTCCATTAAGCTTTGATTCTGTAATTTGGGTGAAATTGGCACACAGGTAGCATGTACCGTTCCTGAGATATTCCCAAAAAAATGCATTAGCCAATAGAAGCCTGGTCACATGACCCTTATCAGCCAATAGATGCTCGCAGGCCCTTAGTCTCCAAATACACACAGTTTTGCACCAGGTTTCCATAACAACCCAGCCATTTTTCTTCACTGCTGTAGGTCAGCTTTAAAGGGACAGTGTGCTGTGGATGACACTGTTAAGGGAACGGAGTGCTGTGGAGGTCACAGTTCAGGGGCAGGTTACTCACGGAACCCACGGCCGGCATACAGAGGAGCATACAGCAGACATGAGACAGCAATACACTGTGGGTTCTGTGAGTCAATTAATCACCAGTGCCACTAATGTAGAATGAACCAATATACAATATAACCAACCGAGTGGACAAACTGGGCCATAGCGGGACATTCCATGCATAACCCGTTAGTATTACAAGTCTCAGTTTAAGTGCAGGAGTGCTGTACTACCGGACATCTATCCACAGCGGGACATAATCACCCATGATCTAATAGCATTACAAGTCCTAGCATTAGATTAGCAGCACTAAGATTATTGAACATCTATTTACAGCAGGAGATTTTATTTTAACTCAGTAGTAGTATAAGTACCAGCATAAGTGCAGGAGAGCGAGACTATCAAACATTGTGGATATCAAGACATCTATTTAAATAAACTTACAATCAAGTGCGCACTAGATATATTGAGCCAAAGAACTATAAGGTTCACAATCACAAGGCCATATTTTATATTAATCAAAGGTTTTATGTGTGAGCTCAGCATTTAAACATTTAAAGGGACCAACAATGTGTTTTTAATGTGTTTATATATAGGGATATTGTTTTTATATTTTTATAATAAATGTGTTTGAACTAATTTAGTAAGTGTATGCAAATTGACTGAGAGCTGGCCATTTTTCTTTTCCTTGTTTTCCCAACTTGTTTTCTACATAAGTAATTCCATTAGGCCTTGATTCTAATGCACGACTAGCATGCATGCTGGGCCCGCACTCACTGGATTTTATGTGGCTGTCATGGCGTTACCTATCGGGAGGCCCTACATTTGACCATATAAACCTGGCAGAACGCAGACAGTGTGCATCCAGTCCTCTACACACATGCACTGGCTGCAGGTAAATGACGACATGCTATACTTATTTGGATTTTACTCCTCTCTTAGCCTGCAGATTAATTTATATTACTACCTTTTGTCACTCTTCCTTTTCTCTTCGGTTCTTTTCTACCCATATACCACACCATACCACACTATACCTCCAGCCCTTCTATACTCATGTTATTTGGGTACTCTATCGCACTAAACACCCTATATTGCATTTTACTAAGGATAGATCATACCTAGTCTCTCTCCATGAGTTTCTTCCATGTCCATTGTACATAATCTTATCCTGGGTCTCTGTCTTTTACCTTACACTTTGTGCTCCACTTTACTTATATTATTGCACAATTGCTCTCCTAGATCCCTTGATAAAGGTCACAATTGACAGAAACGTCAGGACTTCTGTACACGGCCCTATGTTATGTGAAATATTGGATGTGGAATAACACAAAGTGTTGTAAACATAAAAAATATATGAATTAAAATGATAACCTTGAAATAATACCACGTGTGGTGTGCCATAGATTTCCACTTGAGATAGAATCTTTCATAGGCCCTGAAGGTAGAACAGTATGTATTTACTTTTCTTAATTCAATAAGAGATTTGTGACAGATGCTATTTATCGCCTGCTGGGCACATCATAAGATTAACTGATCAAACTGCAGATGAATACAGTAGAGAAACAGAACTTCAAATTGATTAGCATGAGATTTTTTATTAAATAATTCATTTAGAAATGAATATGTACTCCGGTTTTAGTAATACTCTCTAGTAGTGATGAGCAAATCAATTATTACAAACTCTCTAAAGAATCAGCCTACTTGACCAGTGAGGGGCTGGCTCCACTGACCAAGAGATATCCCACTCTTCCTTGATTGACAGGGTCAGATATGTGGCTCCCATGCTGTATAAGCGTGGGGGCCATTGACTGAAGCGCACAGGGGGTAGGAAAGGTTTATGTTATAGTGGAGGGCTCTTGCTGGACTGATAGCGCCTTAATGTTGGTATATATAAAGGATTAACTCCTCCTCCACTTCCCATTGGTGTGCGCTCGACCAGTGAAGAGTTCGTCTTGACCAGGCGATAGAGTTAACATGGCAGAATTGAATGATGCTGACCTCCTGGCTCTCCTACAGGAGAAAGTCACAAGGGAGGGTTAAGCATGGCTAGCCCACCTGCTCTCAGCAAGCACGCCGGGGAGCACATTGTCCCCTCAGGCGGCTGCTGCCCCTCCTGCTACGTGTCCTTGCCGGTCCTCAGGTCCCCCTGCCCGCCTATCACCTTTGCCTGTCAGGCATCACAAGCGTGGACGTGCCACATCCAGGGCACCTGTGTGCTGCGAGCCTGACACCCAGTACTGCCCAGTTACAAGTCCCCCTACAGTCAGCATGGCTGTTTCAGCCTTAGCCACGCAGGAGGTTGTGCAGCCTGAGGTTCCTCTTGTGGCTGTGCAGCCTGCTAAAACACAGACAGGCAGGCTGGCCAGATTGTTTGGCCGCCGGCCAGTGCCCCCTGTAGCTACTAGTGCTGACCCCCCCCCCCCTCTGCTCCCCCCCTACAGCCACGCACCCCTCCCCCCCAGCCACGGCTCCTGCTAACTCTGAAACTGGGGCTGCAATTTCTTATTGCCATTGATTCTGTAATTGGGGTGAAATAGCGTTCGAATACTACTGCTTTTGGGGTGTTCGCATTGTTTTATACATAAGTAATTCCATTAGGCCTTGATTCTGTAATTGGGTGGAATAGTGGTCATATACTACTGATTTTGGGGTGTTCGCATTGTTTTATACATAAGTAATTCCATTAAGCTTTGATTCTGTAATTTGGGTGAAATTGGCACACAGTTAGCATGTACCGTTCCTGAGATATTCCCAAAGAAATGCATTAGCCAATAGAAGCCTGGTCACATGACCCTTATCAGCCAATAGATGCTCGCAGGCCCTTAGTCTCCAAATACACACAGTTTTGCACCAGGTTTCCATAACAACCCAGCCATTTTTCTTCACTGCTGTAGGTCAGCTTTAAAGGGACAGGGCGCTGTGGATGACACTGTTAAGGGAACGGAGTGCTGTGGAGGTCACAGTTCAGGGGCAGGTTACTCACGGAACCCACGGCCGGCATACAGAGGAGCATACAGCAGACATGAGACAGCAATACACTGTGGGTTCTGTGAGTCAATTAATCACCAGTGCCACTAATGTAGAATGAACCAATATACAATATAACCAACCGAGTGGACAAACTGGGACATAGCGGGACATTCCATGCATAACCCGTTAGTATTACAAGTCTCAGTTTAAGTGCAGGAGTGCTGTACTACCGGACATCTATCCACAGCGGGACATAATCACCCATGATCTAATAGCATTACAAGTCCTAGCATTAGATTAGCAGCACTAAGATTATTGAACATCTATTTACAGCAGGAGATTTTATTTTTAACTCAGTAGTAGTATAAGTACCAGCATAAGTGCAGGAGAGCGAGACTATCAAACATTGTGGATATCAAGACATCTATTTAAATAAACTTACAATCAAGTGAGCACTAGATATATTGAGCCAAAGAACTATAAGGTTCACAATCACAAGGCCATATTTTATATTAATCAAAGGTTTTATGTGTGAGCTCAGCATTTAAACATTTAAAGGGACCAACAATGTGTTTTTAATGTGTTTATATATTGGGATATTGTTTTTATATTTTTATAATAAATGTGTTTGAACTAATTTAGTAAGTGTATGCAAATTGACTGAGAGCTGGCCATTTTTCTTTTCCTTGTTTTCCCAACTTGTTTTCTACATAAGTAATTCCATTAGGCCTTGATTCTAATGCACGACTAGCATGCATGCTGGGCCCGCACTCACTGGATTTTATGTGGCTGTCATGGCCCATAACAGGTAGGATTTAGCGTTAGGACCACTCATAGAGGTGGCCTTGGCGTGGTGAGTGGCTTATTACTTTTTGATCAAAATGTACACTAACGACCTCTGATAGCTTCTAGCATAGAGGCAGGGCAGAGTGCTGGTTGCAGAGTGCAGTTGCATTTCTGTGTTTGTATGTATATTTTGCCATGGCTACGTGCACCTGCATACAGGGACGTGCAGATTGACCCCCCTTGTGTTTCTGTGTAGTATATGCTGGAGGTGTGGCGGCCTCCTTTCAGTCGTGCACACCTGACTAGTTTGTCTGCCCTAGAGGCTGGTTTTAATCAGACTAAGTATAAAACTGAACTTGCATTCATAGTACCTACTGATAGTCATCTGGCTCCAGGAAGTGTACACAGTGGGCTCAGCATGCATGTTGGTAACTGCGTCCCTGGATCTAATGGAGGCTGTTATGGCACCAGAAAGGGTTAATAAGCACGGTTGATCCTAGCATGCATGCTGGGCCCGCACTCCCTGGATTTTATGTGGCTGTCATGGCCTATAACAGGTAGGATTTAGCATTAGAGACACTCAGAGGTGGCCTTGGCGTGGTGAGTGGCTTATTACTTTTTGATCAAAATGTACACTAACGACCTATGATAGCTTCTAGCATAGAGGCAGGGTAGAGTGCTGGTTGCAGAGTGCTGTTGCATTTCTGTGTTTGTATGTGTATTTTGCCATGGCTACGTGCACCTGCATAGGGACGTGCTGACTGACTCCCCTTGTGTTTCCCCCATTCATTCCGTAGTCCTGGAGACTGACAAATAAAGTGGTCTCCTCAAAGGGCCTGAGCAAACAGCAGGTGGCATGCATGAGCAACGTTGAAGTTACACAAGGGAGTTCTCCTGTTCACCTGTGTCATGAAGAAATTGTTCACGGTCTTCCACTGCTTATATAGTCGGTCCAACATGTGGCGATGTTGGGGAATGCTATTCTGCCGTTGCAGCTCAAGAAGGGTCTGTTTTGCAGTGTTAGAGTGGCTGAAGTGGATGCATAGTTTCCTGGTCATTTTCAAGTTGTCTGTTATGGATGGTAGTGTCAAACGAGGCTCACCTTAGTCAGAGGACACCCAAGCTGGGAGTATGGAGTCCAGTGGCAAAGGCCCACAGAAGCAGGAGGCAGGTAGCGTGGTCGATCAGTCCGGGTCAGCAGCAGAGATGGCAGCGAGGTAACAGCAAGAGTAGACGGAGGCGTGGTCGGTGGTAAGCAGTGAGTCAATGCAGACGTCTAATCAGCGAGGTCAAACGGTCCGGGTTGGCAACAATGGTAAATCAGCAGTAGTGGTGGAGGAGCAGAGAGGAAGCTTGCTACAGGCTTAGAGGCACAATAACCAGCAAAGGGCTGGGTTCAAGGGCTGGGTTTTATAGGGAAGTAGCAGGTGCAAGAGATTTTGATAATAAGCAGGACAAGGCAAGGGCAAGAGAGGTAGTTATAAGTTAGAAGTTAGCTAGAGAATAGTCCAGGGAGAGACGGTAGCCTAGTGGGTAGAGCTACCGCCTGGGACATGACTAGCCACGGGTTCGAGTCCTGACATTGTCTTGCAGTTGGGTGGAAGACTTCAGGAACCGTCTTACAACCGGATTAAAGACGTGCGCCGTGCTGGTCGCATGGGTCAGCCCTCCTTGATACAACGCCAACAGAATATTCTTTCAGTTATCGGTGACCATGGTTCCGATCTTCAGCTGGCGAGGTGATAGCCTGTAGGAGCACTCTGAATTGTGCCTGCAGTGGAGACTGAGGACAAGGTTGAGGATGAGGAAGCAGGGGAGAACATTGGTGCAGGACCCACAGCTTCAGAATGCTGAGGCAGCATTGTCGTCACCTGGCCAAGTTGCTGCTGGCAGGAACCACAGTTACCTATAATTGTTGTCCTTGACCATGGTTACAAAACATGGTTACAGACACCAACAGGCTCAAAGAATAGCCCACCTTCTGCTCAACATACATGTGCAGGACTGGTATAGCCTTTTTAGAGAAGTAATTACTAATGACGGCTTGGGACTCTCCACTTTGGCTAGCCATCAGTTCTCTGAAAGGTGCAGCGTCCACAGCATGGAAAGGGAGGGACTGTAGTACCAGCAACTTGGCCAGAATTAAGTTTAGCTTCTGTGCCGTTGGATGAGTGCACTCATAATGTTGTTTTGCAATGTCCTCGGTGATCGATTGCTGGAAAAGGGTTGCGGGCCAGTGGGAAATGCTCCAGGCTGTACCACAACATTAGCGCCACTGTTTTTCTAGTCTACTTTATGGTGACACTCCATGTGTTGACACAGGGCCGTGTATTGCGTTAAATCACCCCAATTACATAATCAAGGAGTAATGGAATTACTTATGTGAAAAAACATGAACATTCAAAAATCAGTAGTATCAGGCCGTAATTTCACCCCAGAATCAAGGATTAATGGAATTACTTATTTAAAAAACAAACAAACAAAAAAAAACATGAACACCCCAAAATCTGTAGTATCAGGCTGCAAATTAACCCCAATTACAGAATCAAGGATTAATGAAATTACTCATGTGAAAAACACTGTGAACACCCCAAAATCAGTAGTATTAGGCCGCAATTTTACCCCAGAATCAAGGATTAATGGAATGTACTGCATGTCTGCCAGCCTGCCAGGGACATCACCCTAATCCTATTTTGTAGCTCAGTGAAGGAAAAAAAAAACATTTTTTTCTGGCTGCTCAAGTCCCCTATATTGCCTTTTGTATGTTTAACGGGCGACATAGTCCATTTGTCTAGCCTGGGATCTGTGGTGCCACAGAGCACTTTTGTATACTATGCACTAAACTGTATATTCCATTTCAGCTACCAAATAGTGCATCAGTGTATTTTAATTAAAAAAGTAGTTATTCTGATCCACCAAGCCTATTTTACACCGCCAAAATATATATTTGACATTTCTGCGGTGAAATAGAGAATCCGTGTAATTTTGGGGGAAAAAACGTATTCCTTGTCCACAAAACAGTTCTGCATACACCGTCCAACGATATATTTTATATTTCTGTATGGAAATAGTGCTTCTTTTTTTTTTTTATAGAATAAAAACGTTATTCGAGGTCCACCAAACAGTCTGAAATACCCATTACAACCACCTATTTTACATTGCTGCTGTGAAATACAGCATAAGTGTATTTTTTGGACAAAAGATAATTCTAGTAATCCAGATCCACAGAGCATCTTGAAATACACTGCTCAAAAACAGATTTCACATTAAAGCTGAGAAATAGTGCATTAGTCTTTTTTGTGGGAAAAAAGCAATATTCTTGCTTCACAAAGCAGTTGTACATGCACGGTATAAATATCTAATTTAAATTTACATCAGTAAAAAACGGCATTTTGAGGTTTTTTCGATAAAAGCTGTGTTTTAGGCCGAAAAAACTGTTGTGCATCCGTCGTTAAATAATTATTTACAATTTATAACAGTCTAATACGGCATTTGTGAATTTTGGTGACCAAATCCGTGTTCTGGGTCTCCAAATCTGGTGTCCATTCATAGTATAAATATCTACTTTTAATGTACAGCAGTTAAAAACTGCATTTTGGGGTTTTATTGAAAAAATCTGTGTTTTAGGCCGAAAAAACTGTTGTGCATTTGTCGTTTAAATAAATATTTCCAATATATAGCAGTTAAATACTGCATTTGTGAATTTTGGTGTCCAAATCCATGTGTCTGGGTCCCCAAATCTGGTATCCATACATAGTATAAATATCTACTTTTAACATTCAGCAGTTGAAAACTGCATTTTGGGGTTTTATTGAAGAAAGACGCGTTTTAGGCTGAAAAAACTGTTGTGCATCCGTCGTTTAAATAAATATTTCCAATATATAGCAGTTAAATACTGCATTTGTGAATTTTGGTGACCAAATCCGTGTTCTGGGTTCTGTATTTTATTACAAAAATACTTGTTCTTGTTACACAAACCACTTACAGCTGTGCATAATTTTTTTTATCAGAATCAGTGTATTTTGGGCACAAAAAAATTTATTCTGGGTCCACAGAGCATTTTTATGACACAGGCACTGCCTTAGCGAACGTAATTGTCGACTAGTGGCAGGTAAATAGACACCAGAGAGAAACCAATCTTTCAGCGTGGTGAACGCAAATAATGAGGAGAACATCAAATATAGGACGTAGGCATGGTCGTGCTGGTGTTGGTGGAGCTCCTATTGCTGGGAGAGGATGTGGCCGTTCAGTGCCAACTACCACTCCGAGTCAAACACCTTCCTCTGGTGCGAATAGGTGACAGAATCTGCAGCGTTACTTGATAGGCTCAAATGCCGCTCTACGGATGGTGAAGCCAGAACATGTACAGGCGATAGTAGATTGGGTGGCTGACAGTGCCTCCAGTTCCTTCACAGTATCTAACACCCTGTCCTCTGCAGAAAGCTCAGAGTTGGCACCTGCAGCCCATGCCCATCAGTCTTCCACCTCACCCCCTTGCAAAACAGCCAAGCAGTCAGAGCCCCAAATCATGCAGGAAAGTCTCATGTTTTTTGATGACTCTGTTGGCAGGGTTTTCCCGGCCCATCCACCTAGCCCTGCCCCAGAAGAGGAAGACCTTGAATGCACTGATGCTCAACCACTTTTGTTGCAGGATGAGGACATGGGAATACCGCCACAAAATGTCTCTGATGATGATGAAACACAGGTGCCAACTGCTGTGGCTTTCTGCAATGTGCAGACCGTTGAGGAGGGGTCATGAATGGGTGGAACATGATGTGAAGGATGATGAAGTCCTAGACCCAGACTGGACTGAAGGTCATGCTAGTGAGGCGTGCAGTTCTGAGGAAGAGGTGGTGGTCGCACAAAGGCAACAGCACAGCAAAAGAGGGAGCAGGGTGCAAAAGCGCAGCGGCCGTTCCAGAGACAGTATGCCTGCTACTGTCCATCGCACCTAGGCACTGAGCACACCAAGGCCTGCTCCAAGGAGTTCTTTGGCATGGCAGTTCTTCACACAATGACGACAAGACACGAATGGTTTGCACGTTGTGCCATCAGAGCCTGAAGCGAGGCAACGTTCTTACAAATCACAGAAAAAACGATATATAAACCATCCTGCACGATATGGTATTAAATTTGCGGATGTATATGGCTACATTTACAAAATCACAAAAAAAAAATGCACTACAAAAATAGATGCAAGCATAACATATGGACTAAGCCCTCACTCTTGATAAAAACTGAGACACTTGGTCAATACATTTTGATCAAAATACATCTAAGCCCACCTACCGGCGACAAGGTGTTCTCAGTTCAGGCGGGTTCCTATGCTAACCTATTCATGCTGTGGCGCATTTTTCAGGAGCACAGTCCCCGCACATATGGTGTGCTGCCCATGTGCATCAGCAACCGGTGGGAGGAGAGACACACACACCTATATGTACCACCATAATCAAGGTCACCTATTAGATAGGTGGGGCAGAAGTGCACTTGAATATCACTCCCAGTATAGGAGCAAATTCACACATGAAGGTGCGACTCCTTCAAGACAAATCAAACAAATCACAGAAAAAACTATATATAAACCATCCTGCACGATATGGTATTACATTTGAGGATGTATATGGCTACATTTACAAAATCACAGAACGTAATGCACTATAAAAATAGATGCAAGCATAACATATGGACTAATACCTTACTCTGGATAAAAACTGAGACACTTGGTCAATACATTTTGATCAAAATACATCTAAGTGTCATGACTGTGACTGATCCAGACAGGTCTGGGAGGAGAAGGTCGCAGCGACTTGCTACTCGCGATAGCTTGTGAGTTTGCTCCGTGGTTCAAGCTATGTCATCCGGGTTTTGCCTTGTGAACCTTTTTGTCCTGACTGGGAGTTTGTGGGCATCCTTCTCAGGTGAGTCCTGTCTGCCACTCCCAGCTACTATATTAGTTTCAGTTTCACTTGCAGTCATTGCCAGATATAGTCCTTACTTCCAGTGCTATTCTGACCTTTGAAGGAGATCGTTTTAACGGTATTGCTGTGGAGCTCTTGTCTGGCGTGGACTGTCGTTATTGGGATCATCTTCTCTGCTCGTGACTGGATAAGTCTATCTCTGCTGGAGATTGTTTGTTTGTTGCTGTCTTCCCCTTTTGTTCTCCTAGACATGAGTGATGGTGACTAGTGCTCCCATCTGCCTTTCCCCAGTCTACTCTTCTTAGGGTAACTGAGGGTTTAGGCATACTGCTCGCCATACGGGTTCACACACCGTCTAGGGTATCAGGGCAGACAGGTGCTAGCTTAGGGTTAGTCAGGGGTGGCCAATCTATTTCCCATCCATAGATAAGGGTCCCCTTCCCTTCCGTCTAGTGCGACACGACTGCTGCTGGGATAGCGGTCGTGACTCTAAGGCCACCTACTGGCAACAAGGTGGTCTCAGTTCTTAACCTGAGCACAACCTGCATGACCAGGCATCTACATGCAAAGCATGAACTGCAGTGGAGTAAACACCTTAAAAACAAGGAACTCTCTCATGCTCCTCCTGCTCCCTCTTCTGCTGCTGGCTCGGCCTCTCCCTCCACCTCTGGCGTCAATGTGGCACCTGGCGACCAGCAAACAGAGGATGTTCCACCAACACCACCATATACGACACCATCACCAAGCATTTCCACCATGTCACACGGCAGCATTCAGCTGTCCACCTCCCAAACATTAGAGAGGAGGAAATACCTCAGGCTTCATGTCACCCAGCAATAGAGAAGGCCACTTCCAGATATTTAGCCCACGGCACCCAGACAGAGGACAGAGGTCGCATAGCAGAGAATTAGGCATCATGTCACCCACCAATGGAGAAGGCCACTTTTCAATAATTAGGCCCCTGGCACAAAGATGGAGGAGAGAGGTCTTATAGCAGAGAATCAGGCTTCATGTCACCCAACAATAGAGAAGGCCACTTCCAGATACTTAGCCCACGGCACACAGACAGAGAACAGAGGTCGCATAGAAGAGAATCAGGCTTCATGTCACCCACCACTGGAACAGACCACTTTCAGATAATTAGGCCTCTGGCACCTAGATGGAGAAGAGGTTTATTCAACTTTTGGTTGCACTGCAATATAATGGTAAAATTAAAAAAAGAGGATTAAATAAAGAAGTGCCCCGGAGTACAAGAATATATGGTTGAGGGGGAGGCATATATAAATTCTATTCTGCACAAGGGATGGACAGGTCCTGTGGGATCCAGGCCTGGTTCATTTTTATGAATGTCAGCTTGTCCACGTTGGTCGGTGGACAGGCGGCTGCGTTTGTCAGTAATGACGCCCCCTGTCGTGCTGAATACACGTTCAGACAAAACGCTGGCCGCCGGGCAGGCCAGCACCTCCAAGGCATAAAAGGCTAGCTCTGGCCACGTGGACAATTTGGAGACCCAGAAGTTGAATGGTGCCGAACCATCAGTGAGTACGTGGAGGGGTGTGCACATGTACTGTTCAACTATATTAGTGAAATGCTGCCTCCTGCTAATACATTCCGTGTCAGGTGGTGGTGCAGTTAGCTGTCGCGTGGTGACAAAACTTTTCCACATTTCTGCCATGCTAACCCTGCCCTCAGAGGAGCTGGCCGTGACACAGCTGCGTTGGCGACCTCTTGCTCCTCCTCTGCCTTCGCCTTGGGCTTCCACCTGTTCCCCTGTGACATTTGGGAATGCTTTCAGGAGCGCGTCTACCAGCGTGTGCTTGTACTCGCGCATCTTCCTATCATGCTCCAGTGCAGAAAGTAAGGTGGGCACATTGTCTTTGTACCGGGGATAAAGCAAGGTGGCAACCCAGAAGTCCGCACACGTTAAAATGTGGGTAACTCTGCTGTCGTTGCGCAGCACTGCAGCATGTAGTTGCAGATGTGTGCCAGGCTGCCGAGAGGAAAGGACAAGCTGTCCTCTATGGGAGGCGTATCGTCATCGTCCTCTGTATCCCCCCAGCCACGCACCAGTGATGGGCCTGAGCTGTGTTGGGTGCCACCCTGCTGTGAACCTGATTCATCCTCATCCTCCTCGTCCTCCAGTACTGGGCCCTGGCTGGCCACATTTGTACCTGACCTCTGCTGTTGCAAAAAAACCTCCCTCTGAGGCACTTCTAACAGACTGGCCTGAAAGTGCTAAAAATGACCCCTCATCTCCTCCTCCTCCTCCTGGGCCACCTCCTCTTCCATCATCGCCCGAAGTGTTTTCTCAAGGAGACATAGAAGTGGTATTGTAACGCTAATAACGGCATCATCGCCACTCGCCATGTTGGTAGTGTACTCAAAACAGCGCAACACGGCACACAGGTCTCGCATGGAGGCCCAGTCATTGATGGTGAAGTGGTGCTGTTCCGCAGTGCGACTGACCTGTGCTAGTCCCAGGGCTGCGACGAGATTTCGCCCATTATCGCACACCACCAGGCCGGACTTAAGGCCCACCGGCAGAAACCACTCGTCGGTCTGTTGTTTAATACCCCGCCACAACTCCTGCGCTGTTTGGGGCCTGTCCCCCAAACATATGAGTTTTAGAACAGCCTGCTGACGTTTACCCGGGCAGTGCTAAAGTTGGTTGTGAAGGTGTGTGACTGAGTGGATGAGCAGGTAGAAGCAGAGGAGGAGGAAGCTGAGTAGGAGGAGGAGGCTACAGGAGGCAAAGAATGATGCCCTGCTATCCTTGGCGGCGGAAGGACTTGCGCCAAAGAACTCTCCGCCTGGGGCCCAGCTGCCACTACATTTACCCAGTGTGCAGTTAGGGAGATATAGCGTCCCTGGCCATGATTATTGGTCCACATATCTGTGATTAGGTGAACCTTGCCACAGATGGCATTGCGCAGTGCACACTTGATTTTATCGGATACTTGGTTGTGCAGGGAAGGCACGGGTCTCTTGGAGAAGTAGTGGCGGCTGGGAACAACATACTGTGGGACAGCCATCGCCATCAGCTGTTTGAAGCTGTCTGTGTCCACCAGCCTTAATGACAGCATTTCAAAGGCCAGTAGTTTAGAAATGCTGGCATTCAGGCCCAGGGCTCGAGGATGGCTAGGTGGGAATTTACGCATTCTCTTCAAGGTTTGTGAGATGGAGAGCTGAACGCTGCCGTGTGACATGGTGGAGATGCTTGGTGACGCAGGTGGTGTGGGCGGCACATCCTCTGTTTGGTGGGCGGCAGGTGCCAACATTCCTCCCGAGGCAGAGGAAGAGGCTGAGGCAGCAGTAGAAGAGGGAGCAGGGGGAGCCAGAGTGAGTTCCTTGCTTTTAAGGTGTTTACTCCACTGCAGTTCATGCTTTGCATGTAGATGCCTGGTCATGCAGGTTGTGCTAAGGTTCAGAACGTTAATGCCTCGATTCAGGCTCTGATGGCACAGCGTGCAAACCACTCGGGTGTTGTTGTCAGCACATTGTTTAAAGAAGTGCCATGCCAGGGAACTCCTTGAAGCTGCCTTTGGGGTGCTCGGTCCCTGGTGGTGGTGGCCAGTAGCAGGCGAACTCTCTTGGCGGCGGCTGTTCTGCTTTTGCCCCCTGCTCCCTTTTTTGCTACGCTGTTGGCTCGGTCTCACTACTGCCTCTTCCTCTGAACTATGAAAGTCAGTGGCACGACTTTCATTCCATGTGGGGTCTAGGACCTCATCGTTCCCTGCATCGTCTTCCACACAGTCTTCCTTCCTGACCTCCTGTTCGGTCTGCACACTGCAAAAAGACGAAGCAGTTGGCACCTGTGTTTCGTCATCATCAGAGACGTGCGGACTCCGATGAGGTGTTATTCCCATGTTCTCATCATCAGGAAACATAAGTGGGTGTGCATCAGTTCATTCTATGTCTTCCACCACTGGGGAAGGGCTAGGTGGATTCCCTTGGAGAACTCTGCCAGCAGAGTCTCCAAACAGCATAAGAGACTGCTGCATAACTTGAGGCTCTGACAGTTTCCCTGATATGCATGGTTGTGATGTGACAGACTGATGGGCTTGGTTTTCAGGCGCCACCTGTGCGCTTTCTGCAGAAGACTGGGTGGGAGATAATGTTGTGAATGTGCTGGATCCACTGTCGGCCACCCAATTGACTAGCGCCTGTACCTGCTCAGGCCTTACCATCCTTAGAACGGCATTGGGCCCCACCAAATATCGCTGTCAATTCTGGCGGGTACTGGAACCTGAGGTAGTTGGTTCACTAGGACGTGTGGCTGTGGCAGAATGGCCACGTCCTCTCCCAGCACAAGAGGGTCTACTTACACCACCACAACCGCGTCCGCGTCCCTTACTGGATGTTTTCCTCATTGCTACCGTTCACCAAGCACCACAATAAGAAAAAAAATATTTGGCCCAATGTATTGATCTTCAAAATTTTTAGAGGCACCTAACACTATCTGCCTATTTATTTATGTACCGTATTACACTAATCCAGGCACAGCAATAACCACTGATTTAGGGGAATATCAATTGTAGGCCCAGTATTTAGGCCCTTCACAGTAGCATGTGAAAAAATACGTAGGATTATGCATTCAACAATTGTATTTCAACACTTTGTGTAATATACCCTTTAACGGACAGAAATACACTTGGAGATGCACGGTAGCGTGTGAAGTTATTGAGGATGACCCTCTCAGCACTTGTATATACTCATTGAGTGCAATATACCCTTTTACAGACAGAAATACACTATAAGATGCACAATAGTGCGTGCAGATTTACAGGATTATGCTCTCAGCAATTGCAATGTAACACTTTTTGAAATATACCCTTTTACGGAAAGAAATATACTTGGTGATGCACGCTGAGTGTAATATACCCTTTTACGGACAGATTAACACTTGGCCTACAACAGCTGGAACACCAGATTCAGGGTATTGCTATATTGGCAAGTGAATTTCACCCCAGAAGAAAATCTATTATTTGCTGGACACTATTAAACTTCGCCAGCCACAGCTGAAACCACTGATATATGGTGTTGCTATTTTGGCAATAGAATTTTACCCCAGAAAAAAATATATCCTTTGTCGGGCACTATTAAACTTGTCCAGTCACAGCTGGAACACCAGTTTTATGGTATTTCTATTTTTGCAACTGAATTTCACTGCAGAAAATAATAAATCCTTTGACGGACGCTATTAAACTTTGACAGCCACTGCTGGGACACCAGATTTACGATATTGCTATTTTGGCAATTGAATTTCACCCCAGAAAAAAATATATTCTTTGCCGGACACTATTAAACTTGTCCAGTCACAGCTGGAACACCAGATTTACTGTATTTCTATGTTGCCAACTGAATTTCACTGCAGAAAATAATAAATCCTTTGGCGGACACTATTAAACTTGTCCAGCTTTGACGGACACAAGGAAAATTGTCCAGTCACAGCTGGAACACCAGATTCAGGCTATTGCTATTTTGGCAATTGAATTTCACCCCAGAACAAAATCTATCCTTTGACGGATACTATTAAACTTGTCCAGCCACAGTTGGAACACCAGATTTACGGTATTTCTATTTTTGCAACTGTATTTCACCCCAAAAAATAATATATCTTTTGACGGACACTAGGGATATTTTTCAGTCACAGCTGGAACACCACATTCAGGGTATTGGTATTTTGGCAATTGAATTTCACCCCTGAACAAAATCTATCCTTTGACGGACACTATTAAACTTGTTCAGTCACAGCTGGAACACCAGATTTACTGTATTTCTATTTTTTTAAACTGAATTTCACCACAGAAAATAATATATCCTATGACGGACACTATATATCCTATCCTATGACGGACACTATTAACCCCTTAAGGAACCCCCATTTTCACCTTAGGACCAGGCCATTTTTTCAAATGTGACCAGTGTCACTTTATGTGGTTATAACTTTAAAACGCTTTTTCTTATCCAGGCCATTCTGAGATTGTTTTTTCATCACATATTGTACTTCATGACACTGGTAAAATGAAGTCGAAAAATTTCATTTTTATTTATAAAAAAAATTTACCAAAAATTTTGAAAAACGTGCAATTTTCCAAGTTTCAATTTCTCTACTTCTATAATACATAGTAATAACGCCCAAAAAAGTTATTGATTTACATTCCTCATATGTCTACTTCATGTATCGATCATTTTGGGAAAGTAATTTTATTTTTGGGGGCTTTACAAGGCTTAGAAGTTTAGAAGCAAATCTTGAAATTTTTCAGAAATTTTCAAAAACCCACTTTTTAGGGACCAGTTCAGGTCTGAAGTCACTTTGTGAGGCTTACATAATAGAAACCACCCAAAAATGACTGCATTCTAGAAACTACACCCCTCAAGGTATTCAAAACTGATTTTACAAACGTCATTAACCCTTTAGGTTTTCCACAAGAGTTAATGGCAAATGGAGATAAAATTTCAGAATTTCGATTTTTTTTGGGGAAAATTTTCCGTTTGAATCCATTTTTTCCAGTAACAAAGCAAGGGTTAACAGCCAAACAAAACTCAATATTTATTGCCCTGATTCTGTAGTTTGCAGAAACACCCCATATGTGGGCGTAGACTGCTGTTTGGCCAAACGGCAGGGCATAGAAGGAAAGGAACGCCATATGGTTTTTAGAAGGTGGATTTTGCTGGACTGGATTTTTGACACCATGTCCCATTCAAGGCCCCCGATGCACCCCTAGAGTAGAAACTCCAAAAAAGTGACTCCATCTAAGAAACTACACCCCTGAAGGTATTCAAAACTGATTTTACAAACTATGTTAACCCTTAAGGTGTTCCACAAGAGTTATTGGCAAATGGAGATGAAATTTTAGAATTTCTATTTTTTGTCATCTTGCCTCAAAAAAAGTGTAATATAGAGCAACCAAAAATCATATTTACCTTAAAATAATACAAACAAAACTGCCACCTTATCCCGTACTTTCCAAAATGCGGTCACTTTTTTGGAGTTTCTACTGTAGGGGTGCATCAGGGGGGCTTCAAATGGGACATGGTGTCAAAAAACCAGTCCAGCAAAATCTGCCTTCCAAAAACCATATGGCGTTCCCTTCCTTCTACGCCCTGCCGTTTGGCCATACAGCAGTTTACGACCACATATGGGGTGTTTCTGCAAACTAGAGAATCGGGGCAATATATATTGAGTTTTATTTGGCTGTTAACCCTTGCTTTGTTACTGTAAAAATTGATTAAATTGGAAAATTTGCAAAAAAATAGCTATTTTCGGACCATTTTTATTTTTTGTTATTTACATAGTTGAACTGACAGGTTAGATTGTGTGCTATTTCTATAGAGCAGGTTGCTACGGATGCGGCAATACAAAATATGGCTACTTTTTGGGGGGTTCTGTTTCAGTTTTACATAATACAGCATTTTTGAAAAAAATGATTTTTTAGTGTCTTCACATTCTGAAAGCCATATTTATTTTTTATTTTTTGGACAACTGTCTTATGTAGGGGCTCACTATTTGCGGGATGAGATGTCGGTTTGATTGGAACTATCTTGGAGTGCATATGACATTTTGGTTGCTTGCTATTACACTTTTTGTGATGTAAGGTGACAAAAATGGCTTTTGACACCGTATTTATTTATTTATTTTTTCCTTGTGTTCACCTGAGGGGTTTGGTCATGTGTTTTTTTTTTTATAGATCAGGTTGCGACGGACGCGCTGATACCAAATATGTATACTTTTTATTTATTTAAGTTTTACACAATATTATCATTTTTGTAAAACAAAACAAATCATGTTTTAGTGTCTCCATGGTCTGAGAGCCATATTTTTTTTATTTTTTTGGGGTGATTGTCCTATGTGGAGTATCATTTTTTGCGGGATGAGATGACGGTTTGATTGGCACTATTTTTGGGTGCATATAACTTTTTGATCGCTTGCTATTACAGTTTTTGAGAGGTGACAAAAATGTTTTTTTTTACATTGTTTTTATTTTATTTTTTTAACGGTATTTACCTGAGGGATTAGATAATGTGATATTTTTATATAGCAGGTTTTTACAGACACGGCGATACATAATATGTATACTTTTTATTTTTTTATTTTACTTTAACACAATAATAGCATTTTAGAAAAAAAAATATGTTTTGGTGTCTCCATAGTCTGAGAACCATATTTATTTATTTTTTGGGCGATTGCCCTCTCTAAGGACTCATTTTTTGCGGTATGAGATGGCGGTTTTATTGGTACTATTTTGGGAGGCATACGCCTTTTTGATCACTTGGTATTACACTTTTTGTGATGCAAGGTGACAAAAAATGGCTTTTTTACACAATTTTTTTTTTTTTACGGTATTTTTTATGGTCATGTGATATTTTTATAGAGGAGATTTGTACGGACGCGGCGATACCCAATAATTTTTTTTTTTTGACCCAGACCCACTTGGTTCTTGTAGATCCAGTGGATCTGGTGTCTATATAATACAGTAAGTACACTATATAGTGTACTTACAGAATTTTTTACTTTACAAAGTCTGAATAGGCTTTTGCCTTTAGCAAAAGCCTATTCAGAGTTTCAGTGCCATGGAGAGCAGGACGCTTCTGAAAGCGTCCTGCTGCCATGGAAACCATCAACCACTGCCATAACAGAACAGCGGGTGATGGGAAGACCGCAGGGATCAGAGACTACAGATAGCGCAGCAAACCACAGGTCTGAATTGACCTGCGGTTAGCTGCAATCGCTGACATGGGGGGGTCACAGGACTTGATTTCAGCAGGCATCTTGTTCCGATCACCGCCACATGCGCAGCGGTGATCGGATATTCGCAAGGTTGAACATGTACGCCCTTCGTCCTTAAGGAGTTAAACTTGTCCAGTCACATCTGGAACACCAGATTTACGGTATTTATATTTTTGCAACTGAATTTCACCCCAGAAAATAATATCTCCTTTGCCGGACACTTTTAAACTTGGCCAGCCACTGCTGGGACACCAGATTTATGGTATTGCTATTTTGGCAACTGTATTTTACCCCAGAACAAATATCTCCTTTGAAGGACACAAGGAAAATTGTCCAGTCACAGCTGGAGCACCAGATTCAGGCTATTGCTATTTTGGCAATTGAATTTCACCCCAGAACAAAATCCTTTGACGGATACTATTAAACTTGTTCAGTCACATCTGGAACACCAGATTTACGGTATTTCTATTTTTGAAACTGAATTTCACTGCAGAAAATAATATATCCTATGACGGACACTATTAAACTTGTCCAGCCACAGTTGGAACACCAGATTTACTGTATTTCTATTTTTGCAACTGTATTTCACCCCAGAAAATAATCTATCCTTTGACGGACACTAGGGAAATTTTCCAGTCACAGCTGGAACACCAGATTCAGAGTATTGCTATTTTGGCAATTAAATTTCACCCCAGAAAAAAATGTACCCTTTTACGGACAGATTTAAACTAGGCATGCAACAGCTGGAACACCAGATTTACTGTATTTCTATTTTTGCTACTGACTTTCACCCCAGAAAATAATATATCTTTTGACGGACACTATTAAACTTGGCCAGCCACTGCTGGGACACCAGATTTACTGTATTTCTATTTTTGCAACTGAATTTCACCCCAGAAAATAATAAATCCTTTCCAGGACAGTAATAAACTTGGCCAGCCACAGCTGAAACCACTGATTTATGGTATTGCTATTTTGGCAATTCAATTTCACCCCAGAATAAAATATATCCTTTGCCGGACACTATTAATTTTTGCCAGCCACTGCTGGGACACCAGATTTAGGGGATTGCTACTTTGGCTATTGAATTTCACCACAGAAAAAAATCTATCCTTTGCCAGACAGCAGACAGTATTACACTTGACTAGCCACAGCTGGAACACCAGATTTAGGGGATTTCTATTTTGGCAATTGAATTTAACCCCTTAATAAAATATAGAAATTTCTATCTTGAGTTTCTAGGGGTGACAATAAGCACAGCCAAGCCCCCGATGTAGGATATAGCAAAAAAACAAAAACTGGTATTGATGGATTGATGGACTTGGTGGCAGCTTGTGCTGGTGCACCACAAGACATAAAATGGCCACCAATCACCCCATAAAAAAGTGACAGAAAAACGCTCTGTGCAGCCTAAAAACCAGTGAGCAATTAACTAGCAGAAGTTGAATGTTTCACAGTTGTAGATCGATCACTTCATTAGGTGTTTTTGCTGAGTTTTCCCTGCCTAATCTCGCCCTCACAGCAGCTGCATCCTATCCCTACACTAATCAGAGCAGAGTGACGTGCGGCGCTACATGACTCCAGCTGAAGTAAAACGCTAGCTGATTGGCTGCTGTGCAGCCCTTCAGAAAGCGGGAGGAAATCGCTGAAGAACGGACCCGAACCCGAACTTATTTATAAATGTTCCGGTCCGGGTTCGTGTCCCAAACACCCCAAAATTCGGTACGAATCCGAACTATCCAGTTCGGGTTCGCTCATCCCTAGTCAGCAGGCGATTTTAAAACTCATGTGTTTGGGTGACAAACCCCACACCGCACAGGAGCTTTGGAGGGGGATAGAACAGCAGACTGATGAGTGGTTGCTGCCGGTGAGCCTCAAGCCCGGTCTGGTGATGTGCGATAATGTGCGAAATCTTGTTTCAGCTCTGGGACTAGCCGGTTTGACGCCCATCCCTTGCCTGGCGCATGTGCTGAATCTGGTGGTGCAGAAGTTTCTTAAAAACTACCCAGATATGTCAGAGCTCCTGCTGAAAGTGCGGTCCGTATTTGCGCGTTTTCTCACCCTGGTGCTGCTCGCCTTTCTGCTCTGCAGCGTAACTTCTGCCTTCCTGCTCACCGTCTCATATGCGACATGCCCACCAGGTGGAACTCCACCTTACATAAGCTGGAGAGACTGTGCGAGCAGCAGCAGGAGATAGTGGAGTTTCAGATGCAGTACCTTGCCTGGCGCAGCTGCTGAATCTGGTGGTGCAGAAGTTTCTTAAAAACTACCCAGACATGTCAGAGCTGCTGTTGAAAGTGCGGTCCGTATGTGCGCGCTTTCGGCGTTCTCACCCTGCTGCTGCTCACCTTTCTGCGCTGCAGCATAACTTAGGCCTTCCTGCTCACTGCCTCATATGCAACGTGCCCACCAGGTGGAACTCCACCTTACATAAGCTGGAGAGACTGTGCGAGCAGCAGCGGGAGATAGTGGAGTTTCAGATGCAGTATGCACGGGTGAGTCGCTCTGCGGATCAGCACCACTTCACCATCAGTGACTGAGCCTGCATGTGAGACCTGTGTACCTTGTTGCGGTCTTTGGAGTACTCAACCAACATGATGCCGTTGTTAGCATTACAATACACCTTCTATGTCTCCTTGAAAAAAATATTACGGCAATGATGGAAGAGGATGCGGCACAGGAGAAAGGAGAAAGAAGTGTGACCAAAACCAATCTTTTCTGTTTATGACACGGGCACGGCATACCTGACAGGGAACACGTTTTATTAAATATGTCTGGTACTTCATTGGGTTCCCAAAAAGAATGAGGAGAGTGTCAAATAAGGGACATGGCCATGGTCGTGGTGCTGCTGGTGTTTGTGGGGCTCCTGTTGCAGGGAGAGGACATGGTGGATCTGTGACAGCTACACGCCAAATGAAACACCTTCCTCAGGTTTGCGTAGACGACAGGGCCTTCCACGTAATTTAGTAGGCCCGAATGGGGCTCTATGAATGGTAAGGCGAGAGCACGTACAGGCGCTTGTAGATTGGGTGGCTAATTGTGCCTTCAGTACCTTCACATTGTCTTCCACCCAGTCCACTGCTGAAAGCTCAGAGTTGGCACCTGCAGGCCATGGGCAGCTATCTAGCACCTCACCCCCCCTGCAAATCAGCCAAGCAGTCTGAGCCCCAAGTCATGACTCTCATGCTTTTTGATTACTCTCCTGGCAGGGTTTCTACAGTCCATCCACCTAGCCCTTCTCCAGAAGAGGAAGAGATTGAGTGCACCGATGCCCAACCACTTATGTTTGAGGATGAGGACATGGGAAGACCACTGCAGCACGTCTCTGATAATGACGAAACACAGATGACAACTGCGGCAGGGGTGCAGAAAACTTGGTGGGAGATGATGTGGAGCACGATAAGGTCCTAGACCCTCCATGGGTTGAAGGTCATGCTAGTGACCTGTGCAGTTTGGAGGAAGAGGCGGTGGTGACACAGAGACACCAGCACAGCAAAAGAGAGAGCAGGGTGCAGAATAAGACGCCCGTCCCCTAGACACTACGCCTGCTACTGCCCACCGCACCCAGGGACCGAGCACACCAAAGACAGCTCCAAGGAGTTTCCCGGCGTGGCAGTTCTTCACACAATGTGCAGACAACAAGACACAAATGGTTTGCACTCTGTGTAATCAGAGCCTAAAGCGAGGCATAAACGTTCTAAACCTGAGCACAACCTGCATGACCAGGCATCTAAGTGCAAGACACGAGCTGCAGTGGATTAAACACCTCCAAAACCAAGAAAAGCCTCTGGCTCCTCCTGCTCCCTCTTCTGCTGCAATCTCGGCCACCACATCCGTCACCTTCTACAAGCACCACCACAGTGTCCCATGGAAGCATTCAGCTGTCCATCTTCCAAACATTGGATCGAAAGAGGAAGTACCCTCCTACCCACCCGCGATCCCTGGCCCTGAATGCCAGTATTTTAAAATTGCTGACCTTTGAAATGCTGTAATTCCCTCTGGTGGAGATGTAGGGTTTTAAAAAGCTTATGGGGGTGGCTGTCCCACAGTACCTCGTTCCAAGCTGCCACTACTTTTCCAGGCGAGCCATCCCTTACCTGCACAAGCAAGTGACGGACAAAATAAGGTGTGCACTGCGCAACGCCATCTGTGGTAAGGTCCACATAACTACCGATACGTGGACCAGTAAACACGGCCAGGGCCGTTATATCTCCCTAACAGCACACTGGGTAAATGCAGTGGTGGCTGGGCCTGAGGCGGATAGCTGTTTGGCGCATGTCTTTCCTCCCCCTAGGATTGCAGGGCATTTCTCTTTGGCTCCTGTTGCCTCCTCCTCTTACTCCTCTTCCTACTCTACCACTTCCTCATCCTCTCAGCATAACACCTTCACCACCAACTTCAGCACAGCCAGGGGAAAACGACAGCAGGCAGTTTTTAAACGTATCTGTTTGGGGGACAAACCCCACAGGAGCTGTGGACGGGCATGGAACAGCAGACCGATGAGTGGTTAGTGCCACTGAGCCTCAAGCCCGGCCTGGTGGTGTGCGATAATGGGTGAAATCTCGTAGCAGCTCTGGGCCTAGCCCGTTTGACGAACATCCCCTGCCTGGCGCATGTGCTGAATTTGGTGGTGCAGAGATTCCTGAAAAACTACCCCGATATGTCAGAGCTGCTGCAAAAAGTGCGGGCCGTCTGTGCGCGCTTTCGTCGTTCTCATCCTGCTGCTGCTCGCCTGTCTGCACCGCAGCATAACATTGGCCTTCCCACTCACCCCCTCATATGCGACGTACCCACAAGGTGGAACTCCACCTTGCACATGCTGGAGAGACTGTGCGAGCAGCAGCAGACAATAGTGGAGTTTCAGCTGCAGCACACGCGGGTCAGTCGCTCTGCAGAACAGTAACACTTCACCGCCACTGAGTGGGCCTCCATGCGAGATCTGTGTGCCTTTTTGCACTGTATTGACTACTCCACCAACATGGCCAGTGCGTATAACGCCGTTCTCAGCGTTACGATTCCACTTCAATGTCTCCTTGAAAAAACGCTTTGGGCGATGATGGAGGAAGATGTGTCACAGCAGGGAGAGGAGGAGGAAGAGGGATTATTTCAACGGTTATCAAGCCAGTCATTCACAGGTGGCTCGGAGGGTTGGTTCCTGCACCAACATAGGCCAGGTACACAATTTCTGGAGGATGTTCTGGAGGATGAGGAGGAGAAGTAGGAGGAACCGTGTTCACAGCAGGGTGATACTCAAAGCAGCTCATGGGCATCACTTGTGTGTGGCTGGGGGGATACAGAGGACACAGACGATACACCTCCCACAGAGGAAAGCTCTGGGCAGCCTGGCACATATGAGCGACTACATGCTGTAGTGCCTGCGCAACGACAGCCGAGTTGCCCACATTCTAACTTGTGTTGATTGCTGGGTGGCCACCCTGCTGGATCCCCGTTACAAGGACAACGTGCCATCCTTAATTTCCTCACTGGAGCGTGATCGGAAGATGCGCGAGTACAAGCGCATGCCTCAGTGGAAGCACAAGGCGAAGGCCGAGGAGGAGGAAAAGGCCGCCAACGCAGCCAGGACACCGCCATCTCCTCAGAAGGCAGGGTTAGCATGGCCGAAATGTGGAAAAGCTTTGTCACCAAGCCACAACAACCAGCACCACCAGCTTATACGCAACGTCTTAGCAGGAGGCAGCATTTCAGCAACACGGTGGAGCAGTATGTGTGCACACACCTACACGAACTGACTGATGGGTCTGCCCCATTCAGCTTCTGGATCTCCAAATTGGGTACATGGTCTAAGCTTGCTCTTTATGCCTTGGAGGTGCTGGCCTGCCTTGCAGCCAGGGTATTGTCTGAACGTGTGTTTAGCACGGCAGGGGGTGTTATCACAGACAAGCGCAGCTGCCTGTCCACAGCCAATGTGGACAAGCTCACGTTCGTTAAAATGAACCAGGCATGGAACCCAAAAGACTTGTCTGTACCTTGTATTAATCACCGTGAAGGAGTCACTAAAACATAACTTTTATTTCAATGTTAAGAAGGGGGACATATAGTGAAATCGACACCTCCAGTAGAGATAGGGGGAATAAGCTGGGGGGGCAGAAGGGTGCTATCCCTGTTTCTGGCCCTATTGACTAATATGCCCTGCCTATCAAAACGGAATAGCCGCCCCGATAGGGGCGATCCCGTGTCAGGAACCTCCTGGTAGCCCTACCTGGCCCCTGACACAGGATAGTACCCACCACCAAGTGTGTGAAAACAATTAGTGAATTGTAGTCCGTCAGTCCAATTCTGATCCGTCTCTATATTAGATCAGTATGTATACTGTATAGATATCAATAGATATGTACAATAATTAATTAAATATAAGAGGACATAATTAGCAACCATCAGGTCCTGATATTTGTGCCATATTTCCAGGATCAAGGCCATAGATTGGCAAACAACCGATACGCTGGGGTTATTCCATCTCCCATATATATGTGCTATGATGAGCTATATAGGTAGAGGCCTAGTTGATATATAAATGGACGACGGTATAACTGATACACATTTGTATCCAATATCATATAAATACTCACATTGGTACCGTAAAAAAAAAATATTAAACTATCAGTAATGATGTCTAATGTCAAGCTCATCAATGAAAAGAGCCAAATCCCAATCCCAACGCGTTTCACCACCGGATTTGACCGGTCGGATCATCAGGGATCTATGGTAAAATGGGTGCAATAACCCTCAGTACCCAGTTTAGAACCAAAAAATGTCAGGTGAAGAGCTTATATATTGTAGTATAGAAGACAGATCAGCACTAAATTACTGCATCAAAGAAATAACGTCATCTGGTTATGAAGTGGCCATAAGATATAAGCCACTAAATACATCGTTTGATGTCCCAAGAGGAAGGGAGACTCTCATGTAACCAGTTTGATCCTCCATACATAAATAATACGTAGGCAGAGTGCTATTGATTATTAAATTGGTCACTCATTCAAAGGGACTGAGGACCAATACTTGCGTGTACCCCCCGGAAGGCATGCCGGTCTGTGCCGATAGAACAGGGTCGCGCTCATACTCCGTCCACGTGCCGATGCTGTCTGTACTGGCCGTGCTGGAAGTTAACATTTTTAAAGGTCGGCGCGCCAGTCAGGCCCCGCCTATGTCTTCCGGTCACGTGATTAGATCACCTGACCTGAGACGCAGCGCTGCGTGTCAAGAAAGCAGCGCTGCGTTTCAGTGGATGTTACTCCTCTTTCTATTGGATCGGATACAAGGGCGGCTCAGATAGATATATAGTTATTTAGTATCCGATTGTTCAGATTGTTTACTGGAGGATTTTAAATGAATAACCAGGGAACCAATATAGATAAAGTTAGGTTCCCTGGGGTAAGTCAAGAGGTATACAAATATATATATCCCCGGGCATAAGATTAGTCAGGGAGGGGAATTTAACCCCCCCGTGACTGTATCTCAAAAATCCCGGGGATAAGATCACCCTATGTGGGTGTATCTATACCTATTAACTAGTCCTGGTCGAAATAAAAAACACACCATTCCCTAAATGAAGCAGGAAAAATCTATGATGTCATTGAGGCTTATAGGAGCCCGGGTATTTAGTTTATATATCCATCGGGCTTCTTTTTGTCTCAGAATTTGATCTGCATTGCCCCCTCTAATTGTGGGTTTTACCACCTCAATGGCCTGGAATAAAATCTTCGTTGGTTGATTGTGGTGTAAAGTTTGAATATGTCTCGGGATTGTTTTATCACGTTTGTTTCTGACATCACCCACATGTTAAAGAATGCGGGTTTTAAAGTTTCTACCGGTCTTTCCTACATAACCTTTTCCACATTCACATTTCATCAAATATATCACCCCTTGGGTGTTGCAATTAGCAAAATCTCTAATTTTATAGGTGTTTTGACCTAGGGCATCCTGGAAGCTATCTCCTGTTTGGATGTAATTACAGGCCTTGCAGTGGCCACATTTATAGTTGCCACTGCGTCGTCTATCTAGCCAGGTTCCCATTTTTGCCGGGGGTTCAAAATGGCTCTTGACCATAAAATCCCCTATATTATGGCCCCTTCTGTATGTAACAGAGGGTAAATCTGGTAAGTATTGTCCCAAATCTGGATCTGTTGCTAATTTGATTTTGCTAATTGCAACACCCAAGGGGTGATATATTTGATGAAATGTGAATGTGGAAAAGGTGATGTAGGAAAGACCGGTAGAAACTTTAAAACCCGCATTCTTGAACATGTGGGTGATGTCAGAAACAAACGTGATAAAACAATCCCGAGACATATTCAAACTTTACACCACAATCAACCAACGAAGATTTTATTCCAGGCCATTGAGGTGGTAAAACCCACAATTAGAGGGGGCAATGCAGATCAAATTCTGAGACAAAAATAAGCCCGATGGATTTATAAACTAAATACCCGGGCTCCTATAAGCCTCAATGACATCATAGATTTTTCCTGCTTCATTTAGGGAATGGTGTGTTTTTTATTTCGACCAGGACTAGTTAATAGGTATAGATACACCCACATAGGGTGATCTTATCCCCGGGATTTTTGAGATACAGTCACGGGGGGGGGGGGGGGGTTAAATTCCCCTCCCTGACTAATCTTATGCCCGGGGATATATATATTTGTATACCTCTTGACTTACCCCAGGGAACCTAACTTTATCTATATTGGTTCCCTGGTTATTCATTTAAAATCCTCCAGTAAACAATCTGAACAATCGGATACTAAATAACTATATATCTATCTGAGCCGCCCTTGTATCCGATCCAATAGAAAGAGGAGTAACATCCACTGAAACGCAGCGCTGCTTTCTTGACACGCAGCGCTGCGTCTCAGGTCAGGTGATCTAATCACGTGACTGGAAGACATAGGCGGGGCCTGACTGGCGCGCCGACCTTTAAAAATGTTAACTTCCGGCACGGCCAGTACAGACAGCATCGGCACGTGGACGGAGTATGAGCGCGACCCTGTTCTATCGGCACAGACCGGCATGCCTTCCGGGGGGTACACGCAAGTATTGGTCCTCAGTCCCTTTGAATGAGTGACCAATTTAATAATCAATAGCACTCTGCCTACGTATTATTTATGTATGGAGGATCAAACTGGTTACATGAGAGTCTCCCTTCCTCTTGGGACATCAAACGATGTATTTAGTGGCTTATATCTTATGGCCACTTCATAACCAGATGACGTTATTTCTTTGATGCAGTAATTTAGTGCTGATCTGTCTTCTATACTACAATATATAAGCTCTTCACCTGACATTTTTTGGTTCTAAACCGGGTACTGAGGGTTATTGCACCCATTTTACCATAGATCCCCTGATGATCCGACTGGTCAAATCCGGTGGTGAAACGCGTTGGGATTGGGATTTGGCTCTTTTTCATTGATGAGCTTGACATTAGACATCATTACTGATAGTTTAAAAATTTTTTTTACGGTACCAATGTGAGTATTTATATGATATTGGATACAAATGTGTATCAGTTATACCGTCGTCCATTTATATATCAACTAGGCCTCTACCTATATAGCTCATCATAGCACATATATATGGGAGATGGAATAACCCCAGTGTATCGGTTGTTTGCCAATCTATAGCCTTGATCCTGGAAATATGGCACAAATATCAGGACCTGATGGTTGCTAATTATGTCCTCTTATATTTAATTAATTATTGTACATATCTATTGATATCTATACAGTATACATACTGATCTAATATAGAGACGGACCAGAATTGGACTGACGGACTACAATTCACTAATTGTTTTCACACACTTGGTGGTGGGTACTATCCTGTGTCAGGGGCCAGGTAGGGCTACCAGGAGGTTCCTGACACGGGATCGCCCCTATCGGGGCGGCTATTCCGTTTTGATAGGCAGGGCATATTAGTCAATAGGGCCAGAAACAGGGATAGCACCCTTCTGCCCCCCCAGCTTATTCCCCCTATGTCTACTGGAGGTGTCGATTTCACTATATGTCCCCCTTCTTAACATTGAAATAAAAGTTATGTTTTAGTGACTCCTTCACGGTGATTAATCCAATTTACTTTGTCACTTTAATTGAATCCAACCTACTGACGGTGACTTGCCAGTACTGAGACGAGTTGTCTGTACCTTGTGCAGAATAGACAAGTATACCGACTTCACACAGCTATTGTTATACTCCAGACCACTTTCTCTTTGTGTTATTTTATATATTCTACAATGTTTTGTGGTGTACTCAAATGAAATTTTAAAAAAAACTGTGTTCGCTGCCTCCACCTCCGCTTCCACCTACACCGCCAAATCCACCTACACTACCACGTCCACCTACAACACCACATTCACCACTTCCTCAACCTCCTAGTCTTTCCTGGACTTTTTTAGAGCCATTTTAATGCTCTAAAGTTTGACTTCAAGTTTGGGTCAAGTTCTGATCCGGAACCCAAACTTTTTTTTGAAGTGCGGCCGAACCCGGCGAACCCGAACTTCCAGGTGTTCGCTCAACTCTATCAGTCAATCACAGCCATGCCATTAGTAGGCATGGCTGTGATGGCTTTTTAGGGCAAAGATGTAAAAACTTGCTGATTGACTGCTTTGCAGCCTTTCAAAACGTTTTGCATCTTTTTTCACTTTACTTTTGTGTACTGGAAAGAGATCACATTATTTTTTTTTTTTTTGTATGTAACGGGTTATCTAAAAAGACTACCAATATTCCATTAAATTGAAACATACCTACAAGCAATAGTGCTACTGCAAACCTTGGGCAAGTATCACAGCTTGTAAATGCTTTTTGTAGCCAGCCAAAGGTCTTTCAATTCTTGTTTGAGGGATTTTCATCTATTCCTCCTTGCAAAAGTCTTCCAGTTCTGTGAAATTCCTGGGCTGTCTTGCATGCACTGATCTTTTGAGGTCTATCCACAGATATTCTATATTATTCAGGTCAGAAAACTATGAGAGCTATGGTAAAACCTTCAGCTTCCGCCTTTTGAGGCAGTCTATTGTGGATTTTGAAGTGTGTTTAGGATCATTATCCAGTTGTAGAAGTCATCCTCTTTTAAACCATACCTTGTTTACAGTGGGTGTTGTGTTCGACCCCCCATCCATGAAATGTTTCCTGTGCCATTAGCTTCAATACAAACCCGAAGCATGATTGATCCATCTCCATGCTTAATGGTTGGAAAGGTATTCTTTTCATGAAATTCTGTGGCCTTTTTATCTCATCATACCTTTGCTCAATGTGGCCAAAAAGTTCTATTTTAACCCCTTAAGGACCCGCAACATACATGTACGGTGCTAGCGGACGTGACTCAAGGACCAGCAGCAGGGTTCCGGCAATCACAGATAGCCGGACCCCTGCTGTTTGTGTGTCATTCCCTGCTCTGGTGAGGTGCGGAGGTCTGTCAGGTTGGCAGCACGTGTGTAGTGTTTTCTGTTTACTTGGAGTGAGCTATACCTGCCTTCCTTCAGGTGCACTGGGTGGGGTCGTTTGTGTGAGTTTAACTCACACACCTACCCAGTGTCCCTTGCGGGTTATAGCTTCTTTCTCACTCTGAGGAATCGTGGATTGCTGTTTCAGCTCTGCTTCAAAGATAAGTGTATTTTTGGTTTCCATTTGTGTTCAGTGTGGGCTGTTAGTTAGATACCTGCTTCCTCCAGGATAAGAGGAAGCAGGCTGCCTTTTTTCCCCCTTGTCCACTATCTCAGGGAGTATAGGGTTAATTCAGTCTTAGGCACAGGGGCATGTTTATTCCCACCTTTGAGGTCTAAACGTGTGCACAGCAGTCTAGGGTCAGCTGATTATCACGACCGGCGTACCGATCACAGACGTGTGACGCAAAGGGAGGGAAAAGGGAAAGCCCTGTCCAAGGGAGTGGGAAAGGTGGTGACTCCTAACTCACCTAGAAGCTGACACATGACTGCCCTGACGTCCCTAGACGGGTTCTTCACCCGTACGCTGATCACATGCCTAAACCCTGGCTTTCCTTAAGCTGAGCCCTAAGTAGTGAATAGGGCGGTGGGAGCACTAGTCCTCACCACTAACACCAAAGGAAAACACCAGGGAGAGGACAGACAATACAGACAAAACGTATAAGCCCAGGTAGGCGACAACACCGGACAACAAAAGCCCAACAGGTATCCGGAGGGTAATGCTCTGTCAGATGAGGCATTGCAGGCCATTGCAGGCCTTTTCAGCTATTAAGGAGTGTTTCGCGTCTGCTCCCATTCTCATGCAGCCTGATGTGTCTCAACCATTTGTGGTGGAGGTTGATGCATCAGAGGCGGAGGTTGGAGCAGGGCTGTCGCAGGGTCCATCGCCTGGCAAATGGCGTCCGTGCACCTTCTTTTCCAAGAAACTCTCGGTTGCCAAGAGGAATTGTGATGTAGAAGATAGGGAATTGCTGGACATCAAATTGGCCTTTGAGGAATGGCGTCACTGGTTGGAGGGGGCGTATCATCCTGTTACTGTATATACTGATCATAAGGATTTGGCTTACTTGCAGTCCCCCAAGTGCCTTAATTTTGTGGTTACTTTTCGCCCAGGGATTAAAAACGTCAAGGCAGATGCTTTGTCTTGTAGTCTTCCTGGGAGAAATGATTTGGAGGATCCTGCTCCGATTTTGGCTGATGGGGTGGTAGTCTCCGCTCTGTACCCCGAGTTGGAGATGGAGGTGTTGAAAGTCCAGGAGGCGGCTCCTGATTCTTGTCCCCCAGGGAGGTTGTTTGTTCCTTCTAGACTGTGATACAAAGTATTCAAGGAACATCACGATACCGTCCTGGCTTGACACCCTGGTGGCAAGTCCACCTTGGATCTTATTTCTCTGAGGTTCTGGTGGCCTGGGTTACATAAGAGTATTGAGGATTAGTGATGTCGCGAACATAAAATTTTCAGTTCGCGAACAGCGAACGCGAACTTCCGCAAGTGTTCACGAACAGGCGAACCGGGCGAACCGCCATAGACTTCAATAGACAGGCGAATTTTAAAAACCAAAGGGACTCTTTCTGGCCACAATAGTGATGGAAAAGTTGTTTCAAGGGGACTAACACCTGGACTGTGGCATGCCGGAGGGGGATCCATGGCAAAACTCCCATGGAAAATTACGTAGTGGACGCAGAGTCGGGTTTTAATCCATAAAGGGCATAAATCACGTAACATTCCTAAATTGTTTGGAATAACATGCTTTAAAACATCCAGTGTGTGTATACGATCAGGTATGATGTTGTATCGATCAGGTAGTGTAAGGGTTACGCCCGATTCTCAGACATTGACATACCAAACTCCTCTTTTAATGCACCGCAAACAGTCCATTTGCACAACCGCAAACTCCCCATTTGCACAAGGTTGGATACCAAGCTAGCCACGTCCCGGTGATGTCATTGAAGGTTTCTTCCTCCACCCAGCCACGTACAACACCAAGGGTCCCCGAAAGGTCAATTGAATTGATTTTTCGAACGGGGAGATGGTTAAAAACGCTGGCTCCCTCCCCTTTGTTTTAATCCACGGTCACTGCTTCTGCGCCGTGCAATTTACTGTCACACCCGATATGAGTGGTATTTTCTGTAGTACTATTCTCATCAGTTTAATCCCTCTAACGTCCCCAATCTGGGGGCCATTTATTGAATAGATTTTTCGAACGGGAGATGGTTAAAAAACGCTGGCTCCCTCCACTCTGTTTTAATCCACGGTCACTGCGTCTGCGCCGTGCAATTTACTGTCACACCCGATATGAGTGGTATTTTCTGTAGTACTATTCTCATCAGTTTAATCCCTCTAACGTCCCCAATCTGGGGGCCATTTATTGAATAGATTTTTCGAACGGGGAGATGGTTAAAAAACGCTGGCTCCCTCCACTCTGTTTTAATCCACGGTGACTGCGTCTGCGCCGTGCAATTTACTGTCACACTCGATATGAGTGGTATTTTCTGTAGTACTATTCTCATCAGTTTAATCCCTGTTACATCCCATATCAGGGATTGCCGTTTGTGAAAAAAATTTAGGCCTGGTACCTTCGACTGCCTTCACAATGACAGACCAAACTCTCATACACCAAACTGAATTGATTTCAGGAACCGGGAGATGGAAAAAGCAGCTTGGTCGGTCCTCATACTCCCAAATTGGGGCACTGCGCGTGCACAGAGCAATGTGCTGTGACACCCTATATGAGTGGTGTCTTAACTAGTACTATTCCTATCAGCGGCGGGCGGGTGCGTGGTAACTTGAGAGCAGGTGACCAAAGCTGAGCTGGAGGAAGATGGTGCGTCAAGGTTCTTAGCGGAAGCTGTTGAAGATTGGGTGTCCTGTCTAAGCCAGTCAACTACGTCCTCAGAATTTTTCGGGTTCAGGGTACATGGCCTCTGAACACTAGGCATTATTCCAGGGACAGTGGAAATCACAGCACCACGACCACGACGGCCCCTGCGAGGTGGCCTGCCTCTGCCTGTCATTTTTTTTCGATAAGTGGTACTGTGCCACCCTGTATCAGTGGTGGGCACTGGCAGTGGGCACACTACAGTCTGTGGAAGTGGGCCTGACACACACTGGCAGCAGGCAAGCAACTGAAATTAGACTAATGTGTAAAAATGAAATGCCTTATTTATCGGCAAGCTACTGTGCCACCCGGTATCAGTGGTTGGCACTGGCAGTGGGCACACTACAGTCAGTGGAAGTGGGCCTGACACGCACTGGCAGCAGGCAAGCAACTGAAATTAGACTAATGTGTAAAAATTAAATGCCTTTTTTATGCAAAGTCCTGTGCCAGCCGGTATGAGTGGTAGGCACTGGCAGTGGGCACACTACAGTCACTGGAAGTCAGCCTGACACACACTGGCAGGCAACTAACCTTAGATTAAAGTGTAAAATTAAATGCCTATTTTGATGCAAAGTCCTCTGCCAGCCGGTATGAGTGGTAGGCACTGGCAGTGGGCACACTACAGTCACTGGAAGTCAGCCTGACACACACTGGCAGGCAACTAACCTTAGATTAAAGTGTAAAAATTAAATGCCTTTTTTGATGCAAAGTCCTGTGCCACACGGGATGACAGGGGTGGGCACTGGCAGTGGGCACACTACAGTCAGTGGAAGTCGGCCTGACACACACTAGCAGCAGGCAAGCAGCTGAAATTACACTAAAGTGTAAAAATGAAATGCCTTTTTTATGCAAAGTCCTGTGCCAGCCGGTATGAGTGGTGGGCACTGGCAGTGGGCACACTACAGTCACTGGAAGTCAGCCTGACACACACTGGCAGGCAACTAAACTTAGATTAAAGTGTAAAAATTAAATGCCTTTTTTGATGCAAAGTCCTGTGCCACATGGGATGACAGGGGTGGGCACTGGCAGTGGGCACACTACAGTCTGTGGGCCTGCAGCTCCTCACACACAGGCAGGCCATGCAACTGCAATATGCATATAAAGGAAAAAAAAAGCAGACTAATGTTGCAGCCCTAAAAGGGCTTTTTGGGGTGCTGTCAGGACGCTGTCCTTACAGCAGAGATCAGATGAGTCTTTCAGGACTGGAGTGGACACTGAATTCACTAGCCTAGCTATCGATTTCCCAATTAAATCAGCAGCAATTACACTCTCCCTCCTCTCACTAAGACTGCAGCTTCAGAATGAAACTAAAATGGATGCTGTGCAGGAGGTGGGAGGGTCTGGGAGGGAGGGTATGCTGCTGATTGGCTGGAATGTGTCTGCTGACTGTGAGGTACAGGGTCAAAGTTTGCTCAATGATGATGTATAGGGGGCGGACCGAACATCGCATATGTTCGCCCGGCAGAGGCGAACGCGAACAAGCTATGTTCGCCGGGAACTGTTCGCCGGCGAATAGTTCGGGCCATCTCTATCCAGGAGGCGGCTCCTGATTCTTGTCCCCCAGGGAGGTTGTTTGTTCCTTCTAGACTGTGATACAAAGTATTCAAGGAACATCACGATACCGTCCTGGCTTGACACCCTGGTGGCAAGTCCACCTTGGATCTTATTTCTCTGAGGTTCTGGTGGCCTGGGTTACATAAGAGTATTGAGGATTACGTGGCAGCTTGTGAGACCTGTGCACGGTCAAAGGTTGCTCACACTAGACCTTCTGGTTCACTTCTTCCTTTGTCTATCCCTTCTCGTCCTTGGACGCACTTGTCTATGGATTTTATTACTGATCTGCCAAGTTCCTCCGGGAAAACTGTGATTTTGGGGATTGTGGACCGTTTTAGCAAGATGGCTCACTTTGCATCGTTAGCTAGTTTGCCCAATGCTAAGACTCTTGCTCAGGTTTTTGTTAATAACATCGTGAAATTACATGGTAGTCCCTCGGATGTGGTTTCTGATAGGGGTACTCAGTTTGTTTCCAGATTTTGGAGGGCATTCTGCTCTCGTCTTGGCATTCAACTTTCGTTTGCTTCGGCTTTTCAAATGCAGTCAAATGGGCAGACAGAGCGTACTAACCAAAACCTGGACACCTACTTGAGGTGTTTTGTGGCTGAGAACCAGGAGGACTGGTCCTCATTCCTATCTCTAGCAGAGTTTGCCTTGAATAACCGTAAGCAGGAGTCCACGGGTAAGCAGCCATTTTTGGCGCATACGGTTTTCATCCTCAGTTTGTTACATTTTCTGGGACTGGTTCCTCTGGGATGCCAGAGGAGGAGAGATTCTATTCTACCTTGTCTTCTATCTGGCAGGGGATCCAGGAGATTTGGAGAAGATGGGTGAGAGGTATAAGCGAATGGCTGACAGAAGATGTGATCTCTAGGGTTCTTGACTCACTTGTTCTTCGAAGTTTCCCTTCAGTACTTGGTACACTGTAGTGTTGAGCGCGAATATTCGAATATCGAATTTTTTTAGCGAATATCGGCACTTCGCTAATTCGCTAATATTTTGAATATAGTGCTGTAAATTCACTATTTCGAATATTGTTTTTTTTTGTGTTTTTTTATTGTTATATTATTTTCTTTCCCTATTCCGTGCTCATGGAGCGTCCCCATCACCATGGGAACGTCTCCATACTAGAATGTACTGTCGGATTTAAGAATTACATTGAAATCGCAATGCGATTAATATAACTTGAATTAATCGCATTGTGATTTCAACTTAGACCTGGTTTACTATGGTTGGCTTGGTAGAATTAGCAAATATGACAAATGTATTCGCCATATTCCTCAAAACGAAGATAACGAAGTAGTCTACATCTTCGTTTTAGCTACCTATTCGTCAACTACGCTAATTCTAGCAATCAAATAGAACTATGACTATAGAGACAGCTGTGTTTAATTTGCTATGCGATTATATTATTCTTATTATTTTTTTATAAATAGAATAATAATTATCAAGTATTATAATTATTCTATTTATTTAAAAAAAAGCAAAGTATTATAATCGCATAGTGAATTAAACACAGCTGTCTCTATAGTCAATCTTCCTATTTGATTGCTAGAATTATCGAAGTTGACGAATATGGAGCAAAAACGAAGATGGAGAATACTTTGTTATCTTCGTTTTGAGGAATATGACGAATACATTTGTCATCTTCGCTAATTCTCCCAAGCCAACCATAGTAAACCAGGTCTAAGTTGAAATCGCAATGTGATTAATTCAAGTTATGTTAATCGCATTGAGCTGTACCTGCTCGAGTGAGCTGTACCTGCCTTCCTTCAGGTGCACTGGGTGGGGTCATTTGTGTGAGTTTAAATCAAGCACCTACCCAGTGTCCCTTGCGGGTTATAGCTTTTTTCTCACTCTGAGGAAAGTTGGATTGCTGTTTCTGCTCTGCTTGAAAGGTAAGTGTATTTTTGCTTTCATTTGTGTTCTGTCTAGGCTGTTAGTTAGACACCTGCTTCCTCCAGGATAAGAGGAAGCAGGCTGACTTTTTCCCCCTTGTCCACTATCTCAGAGACTATAGGGTTAATTCAGTCTTAGGCACTTGGGCATGTTTATTCCCACCTTTTGGGGAGTCTAGGGTCAGCTGATAGGATCTTGTCAGGAGGTGACCATTATCCCAACCTTTTGCCTAGATGCTTGTTTGTTGTATTTTGTGTGTCTATTGTATCTTGTACCCTTCCCGGCGTGACAATGTGACGGCATCGGTGAAAACACGATGCCGGAGTATTAACCCTCGCACTGCCGTGGTCAGCACTGACCACGGCAAGTGCGGGATCCTGCCAGGTGAGGGGTGTCCAGCGGGTCAAATGGCAGGGAAGACAGCCCAAAAATAAAATGAAAACTGTGCTAAGAAAAAAACTTTTTTCATTTTACATCACTAAAAGTGCAACAGCAAGCCATCAAAAAGTCATATGCACCCTAAAATAGTACCAATCAAACATCAGCACATACTGAAAAAAATGAGCCCCTACATAAGACAGTCACCCAAAAAATAATGGCATTCAGAATATGGAGACACTAAAAATATTACCTTGTCTCACAAAAAGTGTAATATAGAGTAACTAATTATATGTACCCTAAAATAGTACCAACAAAACTGCTACCTTATCCAGTAGTTTCCAAAATGGGGTCTTTTTTTGAAGTTTCTACTCTAGGGGTTCATCCGGGGTCTTCAAATATGACATGGCAACTTAAAATTATCCCAAGGAAATCTGCCCTCCAAAAACTATATGACGTTTTTTTCCTTCTGTGCCCTGCCGTGTGCCCATAGAGCAGTTTACGATCACAAATGGGGTGTTTCAGTAAACTAAAGAATCAGGGCATAAAATATTAAGTTTTGTTTGGCTGTTAACCCTTGCTTTGTTGAAGGAAAAAATGAATTAAAGTGGAAAATCTGCCAAGAAAGTGAAATTCTGAAATGTCATCTACATTTTCCTTTAATTCTTGTGGAACACCTAAAGGGTTAAAAAAGTTTGTAAAATCAGTTTTGATTACCTTGAGGGGTGTAGTTTCTAAAATGGGGCCATTTATGGGTGGTTTCTATTATGTAAGCCTCACAAAGTGACTTCAGACCTGAACTGGTCCTTAAAAAGTGGGTTTTTAAAATTTTCTGAAAAATTTAAAGATTTGCTTCTAAATTTAAGCCTTCTAACCTCTCCCAAAAAGAAAATGTAATTTACGAAATGATCCAAACATGAAGTGGACATATGGGAAATGTAAAGTAATAACTATTTTAGGAGGTATCACTATTTGTTTTAACAGCAGAGAATAGAAATGTAGAAAATTGCGAATTTTTCCAAATTTTTGGTGAATTTGGTATTTTTTATAACTAAAAATGAAATATTGTGAGTGACACAAATTTACCACTGTCATGTACAATATATGTTATCACCACATAAAGTGACACATGTCAGATTTGCAAAAAATGGCCTAGTCCTCCAGGTGAAAAATGGCATGGTCCTGAAGGGTTTGATAACGGATTGGAAAGGGCTCACCCAGATTTTCCTTAGGAGTGGGTGCTCCCGCTGTGACAGACTCACCTAAGTCTGATTATGGTATACTATATAATCTGAATTTGATACAGCGGGGCACTCCAACACATGGACTCAATTGGATCCTATTGGTCTCGTTTTATTGGTTCATGAAAAACACCTGCATTAAAAAATTCTCATATAGTACGTAAAATTCTAATCATATAGTTGACATGATTCATGCGTGCACAGAGTCAAAAATATTATTATACACTATAAACCAATATACAACATAAAATACAAATAAAATAAAAAATGGTGTAAAATATAAAATATAAAATATAAGAATGTGGCAACAGGTTGGTATGCCTGGTAGCTCTATTGGATATCAGAGTTAAGATAGTATTGACTGATTATAGGTTATATCCAATATAATTAGCTGGCAACCCCTTCACCTGTATATCCGCAATTGCCACTATAGGGTGCCCCTAATGCTGTCCGATAATCTTCCTATAAAGTTTTTGCGGTCCACATCCCTTTAAGTCCAAAGATTTTGTTTATATGGATCTTATTTTTCACCGACAGATTGTTATTGTGTAACCAAGATAGTGTACAGCATTGATTCTGCTGTGTAGGTAGTAAGTTGTTTTTATATTTAGCTTAGTTGGTATGTTCAGATGGTATTCGCCATATAATTTTAGCTGTTAGTAGTCTAATTAATATGTATTCCACCTTTAATAACTATCTTGTGTCGTCTGTACTCACGGTTCGTTGTATTCCACCAGGAGGACTCGGAAAAGAAGGAGGAGAGCTACGCTGTAACACGCGGGACGCCGCGAAACTAGCGGTACAGCAACCTGCCTTGATCGCGTTCAGCTTATGACAACTAACCGTTGGTCCTGAAGGGGTTAGAAAAAACGGGGTCAGTCAGCACATCCCAATGCACAGGTGCACGCTGCCATGGCTACTGGGTAGAACACAAAGAAAAATAGAGCTGTAGCCTACTCTTCCTGCACTCACTGGAAGTCTTTTGGCACCAGAAGAGGTATAGAGTGGACTCTCATTGCATTTATTGGAAGCCGTCTGGCACCAGTAGCGTTATAGAGTGGGCTCAGCATGCATGTTGGAACCTGCACTCCCTAAATTTTATGGTGGCCGGTATGGCACATAACAGGTATCATTTAGTGTTAGGTTCACGTCTTACAGAGATCGCCTTGACATGTGGCTGACGGGTCCAAATTATTTTGTACAAAATATATTTGCCAAAAATCTCAAATTTACAAAATAAGCATAGCATTAGCACCAGCATATTTTCTATTACAATCGCATTATTGTGCTTTATTTGTGAGTGCTGTTGCATTACTGAAGAGGTTAACCTCATCGGCAGGCTCAGACTGGCCTACAGGAGCACAGGGGAATCCCCAGGTGGGCCCCTGAGCAAGGTGGGCCCCTAGTCTCCCACTCCCTGCACAAGTGACAACATAACACATTAGATTTACTGCACTACATACATATATATTTAATGTACAGCACCTCAACCAGCACCCCAACCATGTTCATATAAAAAACTTGTTAGATTTTTTTTATTATATTTGAATGTATCCATATGATGAGCCCCTAAAACAAATTTTACTGGTGGGCCCTAGGTACCCCAGTCCGACACTGCTTATCGATCCACAGGACTCGTTTTCAAAACGCATCAGGCTTATTTAGATGTTCTTTTTCAAAGTTATGTTGCACAATTGTGTGGTGATAATGCAGGAGACCTTCCTTATGATGCCTCTTCCATGAAAGCCAAATTTGTACAGGTGTAGCTGAACAATGTACCATAACTCCATGGTCGCTATTTGCCTTTTTTATCAATCCTACCTGTAGCTATCGCTGAAGTTTTTCCTGGTCTTCGAGAACTTTATAATAAAAAAAAAAACAGGACGGATACTATCCTGATCACAAGATTAGCCAAAGATCAGCAAACTATTACCAGGAAAGGCAATCATAATTACGTAACATTTATTCTCAATTATTTAGAAACCGTATTGTCCAAGATAATTTGTGCACAAAATCGCTCTAATGAAGGGGATCTGAGACAGGCAAATCCACCACTATTTGATAACGCTGCCAGTCCACAACAAATAGATTATGATGATAATAATAAAAAATGGTTCACAGCGGCAGATCTTCCAGATCTTTCCCTCCACTATTCATGTTAACTGACATTTTTTAATTACATTTCGAACTGAGAAAATGGCAACCTGAAAATGATTTGCTATCTTTTTATAGCCTTCTTCTGCTTTGTGGGCCTCAACTATTTTCATTTTTAAACATCACCTGGCCTTTCCTAATGATGATTGTGAACAAGCCTTAACCCTAACAGCCTATTTAAGGTCTGAGACCTCAAAATAATGTCCGGCCGAACTTCACGAAAATGTTCAGGATCCGAACTCGACCCGAACTTGACCCTGAACCCCATTGAAGTCAATGGGGACCCGAACTTTTGGGCACTAAAAAGGCTGTAAAATAGCCAAGGCAAGGGCTAGAGGGCTGCAAAAGGCATCAAAATGTAGGTAATCCCCTGCAAACAAATGTGGATAGGGAAATGACTTAAAATAAAATAAATAAAAATTTACCAATATCAATTGGGAACTTGGAGGAGGAGGAGGTGGAATAGGCGGTTGGGGTGGCATCAGGTGGGAATGCTATGGGAGTTGAAGTTCTCAACACAGCCAAGAAGGATTCATGTCTGCCTGCAGTGCCACAGGCCTCATTCACAGACTCAGGCCAATGGCAACCATGCAATGGTATAAAAAAAAAAGGTTAAAAAAAGAGGATTCAATAAAGAAGTGCCCTGGAGTACAAGAATGTATGGTTGAGGGCGAGGCAGTTATAAATGTCTATTCTGCACAAGGTACGGACAATTCCTGTGGGATCTATGCCTGGTTCAATTTAATGAACGTGAGCATGTCCACGTTGGCTGTAATGACGCCCCCCCCCCCACGTCAAGACAATACACTGACCGCAGGGCAGGCCAGCACCTCCAAGGCATAAAGGGCTAGCTCTGGCCATGTGGACAATTCGGAGACCTAGAAGTTGAATAGGGCAGAACCATCAGTCAGTACGAGGAGGCGTGTGCACGCGTACTGTTCCACCATGTTGTTGAAATGCTGCCTCCTGCTAACACGTTTCCTATCAGCTGGTGGTGAAGTTTGCTGTGGTGCAGTGACAAAACTTTTCCACAGCTCGGCCATGCTAACCCTGCTGTCTGAGGAGCTGGCCACGACACAGCTGCATTGGCGACCTCTTCCTCCTCCGCCTCTGCCTTCGCCTTGTGCTTCCACTTGTCCCCTGTGTCAGTTGGGAATGCCCTCATGATCGCGTCTACTAGCGTGCGCTTGTAGTTGCGCATCTTCCTATCACGCTCCAGTGCAGGAATTAAGGTGGGCACGTTGTCCTTGTACCGGGGATCCAGCAGGGTGGCAACCCAGTAGTCAGCACAAGTTAAAATGTGGGAAATTCTGCTGTCGTTGCGCAGGCACTGCAGCATGTAGTCGCTCATGTGAGCCAGGCTGCCCAGAGGTAACGATAAGCTGTCCTCTGTAGGTGGTATATCGTCTGCGTCCTCTGTATCCCCCCAGCCATGCTCCAGTGATGGCCCTGAGCTGAGTAGGGTGCCACCCTGCAGTGAAACCGGTTCCTCCTCCTCCTCTACCTTCTCCTCATCCTCCAGAAGTGTGCCCTGGCTGTCCACATGTGTACCTGGCCTCTGCTGGTGCAGGAACCCACCCCCTGAGCCACTTCTGTATGACCTGCCTAAAACCCAGTAAAATGCCCCCTCTTCCTCCTGTGCCGCATCCTCTTCCATCATCGCTGTAATATTTTTTTCAAGGAGACAAAGAAGGGGTATTGTAATTCTGACAACAGCGTCATCAGCACTGGCCATGTTGATTGAGTACTCCAAAGACTGCAACAAGGTACACAGGTCTCGCATGCAGGCCCAGTCACTGGTGGTGAAGTGGTGCTGATCCGCAGAGCGACTCACCCGTGCATACTGCATCTGAAACTCCACTATCGTCTCTCCAGCATATGTAAGGTGGAGTTCCACCTGGTGGGCACGTTGCATATGAGGCAGTGAGCAGGAAGGCCTAAGTTATGCTGCAGCGCAGAAAGGTGAGCAGCAGCAGGGTGAGAACGCCGAAAGCGCGCACATACGGACCGCACTTTCAACAGCAGCTCTGACATGTCTGGGTAGTTTTTAAGAAACTTCTGCACCACCAGATTCAGCAGCTGCGCCAGGCAAGGTATGTGTGTCAAACCGGCTAGTCCCAGGCTGCAACGAGATTTCGCCCATTATCGCACACCACCAGGCCGGGCTTGAGGCTCACCAGCACCAACCACTTATCAGTCTGCTGTTCTATGCCCCTCCAAAGCTCCTGTGCGGTGTGGGGTTTGTTGTCACCCAAACACAAGTTTTAAAATCACCTGCTGACGTTTACCCCGGGCTGTGCTGAAGTTGGGGTTGAGGTTCTTTCGATGACCGGATGTGGGGGTGGTAGAAGAGGAGTAGGAGGAGTAGTAGTAGGAGGAGGAGGATGCGGAGTAGGAGGAAGAAGCAACAGAAGGCAAAGAATAATGCCCTGCGATCCTCGGTGGTGGAAGGACATGCGCTAAACCGCTATCTTCCTCGGGCCCAGTCGTCACACTCACTTCATTTACCCAGTGTGCAGACGGGGAGATATAGCGCCAATGGCCGTGCTTACTAGTCCATGTATCTGTGGTTATGTGGAGCTTGCCACAGATGGCATTGCGCAGCGCACACTTGATTTTATCCTCCACTTGGTTGTGCAGGGAAGGGACGGCTCGCCTGGAAAAGTAGTGGCGGCTGGAAACAACAAATGCAGTTTTTAACTGCTGGACATTAAAAGTAGATATTTATACTATGTATGGACTCCAGATTTGGGGACCCAGAACACCAATGGTCACCAAAATTCACAAATGCAGTATTAGACTGTTATAAATTGGAAATAATTATTTAAGCGACGGATGCACAACAGCTTTTTTTAGCTAAAACACAGCTTTTTTCAGTAAAACCCCAAAATGCAGTTTTTTACTGATGCAAATTTAAATTAGATATTTATACCGTGTACGTACAACTGCTTTGTGAAGCAAGAATATAGCTTTTTTCACACAAAAAAGAATAATGCACTATTTCTCAGCTGTAATGTGAAATCGGTATTTAAGCGGTGTATTTCAAGATGCTCTGTGGATCAGGATTACTAGGATTATCTTTTGTCAAAAAAATACACTTATGCTGTATTTCACTGCAGCAATGTAAAATAGGTGGTTGTAATGGGTATTTCAGACTGTTTAGTGGACCTTGAATAATGTTTTTTTTCTATAAAAAACAAAGAAGCACTATTTCCATGCAGAAATATAAAATATGTCATTGGACGATGTATGCAGAACTGTTTTGTGGACAAGGAATACTGTTTTTCCCCCAAAATTACACAGATTCTCTATTTCACCGCAGAAATGTCAAATATATATTTTGGTGGTGTAAAATCGGCTTGGTGGATCAGGATGACTTTTTTTTACTAAAATACACTGATGCACTAGCTGAAATGGAATATACGGTTTAGTGCATAGTATACAAAAGTGCTCTGTGGCACCACAGATCCCAGGCTAGACAACTGGACTATGTCACCCCTTACACATACAAAAAGCAATATAGGGGACTTGAGCAGCCAGAAAAAAAGTTTTTTTTCCTTCACTGAGCTACAAAATAGGATTTGGCTGATGTCCCTGGCAGGCTGGCAGACATGCAGTACACTGCAGTGCCTAAAATGGCTGCCGACCCCCACCTCAGTAACAGACGGATTAGAAAAAAAATCTCCCTGGCAGTGGCTGGGTACAGAAATGTTGGATTGCCGAGGCTCTATCTATGTGCTGTATCTTGTGGAGTAAAGTTGCACAATTTCTTCAGATTTCTGCCCTATTCTGTCCCTGATTGCACCAGCAGCAACCTTGCTCTAATCTCAATTCAGCAGACTGACGTGCGGCACTATGGGTCACATAGTGGGTCACATGCTGCACTCAGCCAATCACAGCCATGCCATTAGTAGGCATGGCTGTGATGGCTTCTTAGGGCAAGAAGTAAAACGCTTGCTGATTGGCTGCTTTGCAGCCCTTCAGAAAGTGGTAAGAAATCCGCTAACAATAGACCTGAACCCGAACTTTTGAAAATGTTCGAGTCCGTGTCCCGAACACCCCAAAATTCGGTACGAACCCGAACTAAACAGTTCGGGTTAGCTCAACCCTAGTTGTTTGTTCTTTCCCTGTTGTTATCCTAGGTGTCAGTGGTGAGGACTAGTGCTCCCACCGCCCTACTCATTACCTAGGGCTTATTTCAGGGTAAGCCAGGGACGAGGCACGTGATCGGCGTACTGGGTAGCAGCCCGTCTAGGGACATCAGGGCAGCCAAGTGCCAGTGCCAGGCGAGCTAGGGGTCACCAATCCTCTCTCTCCCTAGTGGAAGGGTACTTCCCTTCCCTTCCATCTGTGCCGCAAGTCTGTCAACTGCCATCTCAGACGTGATACTTGCCTGAGCTTAACAGCAGTTACACAACATTAACAAAATTGCTTTACGGCAACCACATAGGTCATAGACACCGTGGTCAGAAGGGGACCTCATTGGCTTCTATAGGAGAGTTTCCTAGGCATGCTCTATGACATCTGCAGAGGTCATTGTACAAGCAAAGAATAGATATGCGTTGACAATCGCCTATTGTCAATGCTGGATCCTGTCTTATCTCCTGATCATTACACGCAGGTTTAGAATAATATACAACTTCAGTAAAGTGATCTGTATAGACCAAGAAGTGGCGCCTATTATTAGGCTTAGTGGCCAGTGGAACAACTGCAGGATTTTATGGTTTTTGTTTAAATAGATGTTGACCTGGAAAATTAAAAATAATATCATCAAAAATTCTTTAAAAATATGTTAACCATATAAACCTGATTTAAAAAATTAGCAATTTACAGATGACACATTCCCTTTAACTTTATGCTTTTTGGAGATCATTTCATCTTCAACTTGCCCAAAGTTTTGCATGACACCGTATAGCATTCGGCGCTGTGATGGCAGTGAACGACTGCTCTGTCGCCGGATATTTATAAGAAAGCCCCCGCCCACTGAGGGCATGATCTTCGATAACTTAACCGGGGGCATAGGTGCATCCAAGCACATTCCGCCATTGACTCATTGGCACTAGTCTACTGTATGACCCCTAATGGGAGATGTGACACAGTGAGAGGTTTGGTGGTAAAAAACAGGTATTTTCCTCTCAGCCTGTGCTGCTGGGTTGATTGCAGCCAGGTGAGGGCAAATACTGGACCGGATTCTAGGTGCCGGTCCGGTTTCTTTGGGTTAATGCCTAGGTGCCTTTAAAAGACAGCTGGGTTTTTTGCAAACTCTCTCTGTGTTTGGGATCTGAGCCCTGTGCTGGGCTGAAAAGCTGAGACCTGTGTGTCAGAAGAGCAGGCCATTTAAAGACGGTCAGTGGACTTTTTGTGTTGCTGAGCATTCAGCCAGGTGTGAATTGACACCTAGGATTTCAAGTGATTTACCTGGAAGCTGCCGGCGTTACTGTGGAGCTCTCAGGGCCTGGAAGCAAGAGCTTACAAAGAGGCGTGCAGTCTGCCTGGAAGCCTGAGGTTGGACTTTCCTGCGGCTGGGCTGACAGCCGGGTGTGAACACGCACCTAAACCACACAGGTGAATTTGATTCAGTCTTGGACTTTTGTTTTGCCTCAAGTTTTTGCTGTGAGTGTGAAGTAACACTAAGTGACTGTTTTGAACTTTTTGTTTGTGCAAGTGTGAAATAAAACACTGTTTGCTGCACTACCTGGACTCTCTTTGCCTCTATACTGCACCCACACCGCTGTCTACCAGAGCAACTCCCCACATTTGGTGTCGGATGCGGGCAATTGCAGTGAGGCTGGCGGAAGCCAAAACTTTTCGTAGCATTTTTTTTTTTTTTGGGCACTGTTGTATGTCCTGGATTAAGCCTGCCAAGCTGCAACCACCAACACAGGACAAGATGGAGGAGATGATAAAGCAGCTTGTCCAGGCCAACTTAAACCAACAGCAGGCCATCCCACAACAGCAAAAGAGACATGAAGAAGCCTTACGTGTCCAACAGCAGGCCATCGCACAACAGCAAAAAAGACATGAAGAGGCCGTCGCACAGCTGCTAGAGGCTAATCAGCGACAGCAGGACACGAACCAGTGGCTGCTGCAACACGTAATGGTGCTAGAAAAGTCAGGGATGCCTCAGGGAGTGCACGATGCCCGGAAAGCAGTCCGCACGGCCGTTCCCAAGATGACACCGACAGATGATGTTGAAACCTACTTGGCGATGTTCGAAAAGGTGGCCGTGAGAGAGAGACTACCCCGAGACCAGTGGGCGGAGGTCATCGCTCCGTTTCTGGCGTCAGGACCCCAACAGGTATACTTTGATTTACCGGACGACCAAGCGGCAGACTACTCTGTGGTCAAGGGTGAGATCCTGGCGAGACTGGGGGTGAATGTGTTGGTTAGGGCCCAGCGGGTACATCAGTGGGAGTTTAACCCAGCTGAGCCAGCACGACCCCAGTATTACTATTTGCTAAAACTCTTACAAAAATGGCTGCCGCCTGACGTACTTAGTCCCACTGCTATGCTGGACCGTATTGTAGCTGACAAATTCTGGAGGGCATTGCCACTACCCCTCCAGCGCTGGGTTGGCCAGACCTCTCCTACTAGTGCCCTGGAGATGGTGGACCTGGTCGAACGTTATGGGGCTACTGAGGAACTTGAGGGGGAACTCTGGGGAAGGAGTAATAAAACCCAGAAAATCCCTCCCCAGACCCTGCGGCCTGAGCTGAGAAAGACCGCACGGGATGTACCCTTTGGGGATCGGGACTCTATAATCTGCTGGCGGTGCCAGGAGCCTGGCCATGTACGGGCCAACTGTCCCCTCCTGGGTGAGCCCATGGATGTGAACTTTGGGTATCGACAGTCATTGTATGCCAGAAGGGTCGACGTGTCAGAGGTTATCCATGATGAACATTTGTGTCGGGTGGAGGTGGGAGACACTCCAGTGGCAGCTCTGCTGGATTCAGGGAGTCAGGTGACCCTGGTGAGGGCTTCCCTGGTGCGACCCACAGAGTTTACAGGCCGGAGAGTCGGGGTTTTCAGCATTCATGGAGATTTAAAAGAATACCCCACTGCTCTGTTGTCTGTAAACACGTGTGCCGGCAGGCAGGTCCATGAGATAGCTGTAACCACGAGTATGCCCTATGATGTGATAATAGGAAGAGACTTTCCATTGTTCCTATCCCTGTGGCCGGCCATTGTACGTACAGTTCCCAGACAGGTAGGAAAACTCCCAGTAGTGAGGCCTAGCCCAGGTGAGGTGTTAGAACCCCAGAAACCCAAGGCAGAGGGACCCACAGTAGGTCCGGTGGGTGAGGGGAAGACAGTCCCCCTTAGTAGGATAGGTAGAAAACATAGGAAGGTGGCTCAGCCAGGCCAAAGGCGGACCTGCAATCGAGTGTCTGGGGTCTGTAGCCAAAGGGACCCGGTTTTGGTTGTTGGGCCACCTGTGAACAGTAAGGACAGCGCTAGGGGGAAGGGGACCCATAAAATAGCACAGGAAGTTGGAGACCCAAATTACAAGGTACACCAGCCAGGACAGCAAAAGCCGGAGCCGGTCTACCGTGTAAATTTACGGAAACCTTGGAAGGTTGGAGAGACTTGTATTGAGAACAACCCGCGGCCGGTTTATCTAGGGAAAGAGATTCCGGTCCCTCTGTCTGCTAACAGGGAAGCGGCTGCCACAGATAAAATTACTGGCAGCCTTTCCACTGAACAGACTCAGAGAGCCAAGGAGTTTGTCAGTCGGAACAAAGAGGTGTTCTGTGATTTCCCTAAATGCCCTTCCATAACTCGCCGTGATATTGTCACTGAGCCCCAGGCAAAAGTCTGGTTAAAGCCGTACCAGGTGCCCGTGGCTCGGCGACAAGCCATCTCTGAAGGAGTGATATGGGGTTGGCCGCAGCCTGTCCCCATCTGGACAAAGAAGGAAAGTCCTGGGTCACCAGAGGGTTCAGGTGACTTCAGAACTTTAGATTTTCAGTGGAACACAGAGCAGGGCAGTTACGGAGAAATGCGAGTGCCCGGTTCTGGGTATACTGTCTGGCGTGTGTTCACCCCTCAGGGTTGAACAAAGGGGAGGTATGTGACACAGTGAGAGGTTTGGTGGTAAAAACAGGTATTTTCCTCTCAGCCTGTGCTGCTGGGTTGATTGCAGCCAGGTGAGGGCAAATACTGGACCGGATTTTAGGTGCCGGTCCGGGTTTTTGGGTTAATGCCTAGGTGCCTTTAAAGACAGCTGGGTTTATGCAAACTCTCTCTGTGTTTGGGATCTGAGCCCTGTGCTGGGCTGAAAAGCTGAGACCTGTGTGTCAGAAGAGCAGGCCATTTAAAGACGGTCAGTGGACTTTTTGTGTTGCTGAGCATTCAGCCAGGTGTGAACTGACACCTAGGATTTCAAGTGATTTACCTGGAAGCTGCCGGCGTTACTGTGGAGCTCTCAGGGCCTGGAAGCAAGAGCTTACAAAGAGGCGTGCAGTCTGCCTGGAAGCCTGAGGTTGGACTTTCCTGCGGCTGGGCTGACAGCCGGGTGTGAACACGCACCTAAACCACACAGGTGAATTTGATTCAGTCTTGGACTTTTGTTTTGCCTCAAGTTTTTGCTGTGAGTGTGAAGTAACACTAAGTGACTGTTTTGAACTTTTTGTTTGTGCAAGTGTGAAATAAAACACTGTTTGCTGCACTACCTGGACTCTCTTTGCCTCTATACTGCACCCGCACCGCTGTCTACCAGAGCAACTCCCCACAGAGAGAAAAAGCACACTCAAGGTAAAGAGGGGGAATAACAGTACAAAGCTGTGAGAGAAATAGTCTGTATTATTCTTGTTAGGCGTTTCATTTTTGATCTGTGGAGAAAGGTGTGGCCAGGTGTATATAAAATATAACCTTTATTATACTTTTATAAAAATAGCTTCATGAGGCCCAAATCTTAAAAGGTACAAGAAGCTATATAATGCCACCTTTTTGTATTTATTTGCAAAGAGATACACTTATGTGGGACAGTGTGTTCGTATTTCACACACTCATTCCAATTTGGAGATAGAAATCGCTAGTCTTGCTGAGTGGTGTTGTTAAATTGATCCCGTAAATGGCTTTTCGATATTGCCTATTTCGCCTCATTTTGTCAGATGGATAATGGTACTGACTACAGTACCCCTTATTGTATCTGTCTCAAATTGTTTCTATCTATCTCCATTGCTCACTTGGTATCTATATGAATTGCATGTAGACCAGGGAGCACCTGCAGGTCAGTCCCTGTATCGGCATTATTAGGGTACTTTCACACTAGCGTTTTGGATTCCGTTTGTGAGATCCATTTGAGGGCTCCAAAGGGGTCCAAAACAGATCAGTTAAGCCCCAATGCATTCTGAATGGATAAGGATCCGTTCAGAATGCATCAGTTAGGCTCCGTTCCGCTTCTATTTTGTTTTGGAGGTGGACACCAAAACGCAGCATGCAGCATTTTGGTGTCCGTCTGAAGAGGTGGAGCCTAACGGATCCATTTTTAATTACAATGTAAGTCAATGGGGACGGATCTGTTTTCAATGACACAATATGGTGCAAATAAACAGACGGATCCGCACCTAACGCCAGTGTGAAAGTACCCTTAGTCTTGTAAACTTTAAAATGTGAATATTACTGCTCCCCCAACATGTTTCACCACTAGTTGTGGTGTCATCAGGGGTTAGGAGCAAATGACACGATCGTCCACTCTTTTAGGTTTTTATTGGGAGGGAAAAACCCGTCCTTTTCTCTTTCATCCATTCAGGGAACGATCTTATCCAATTGACACCCAGATATACCTATCAGCATGTATATACTCTTTTTAGGAGTGACCTAACATTGTGTCCATTACTGCACCTGCGCGTGAGACCTAGCGAAATTCATCAGAAGGGCGTCATTGCTATTTGCGCATGACATCTGACTTAGTTTTTCGTGTTCGCGCATGATATCCAACTTAGTCTTTTATCACAATATTCGCTCATGACATCTGACTTAGTCTCCCAATGTACGCGCATGACAACTGACTTAGTTTTTTGTGTTCGCGCATGACATCTGAAGGAATGTGCTGTCTTGAACTTTGTGTAAGAACATTCTGTCATAACCAAATGTTTTGGGCAGCCGAGTATCTAACCGGAATTCCTTATCTTGTCCGTGTCAGCTAGTACGTGGAGCATAAAGGCCAGGATGTAACTGGGGAAAGTATGTTGTATGACGGTATGTGTCTCATTATGATTGGAGGCTATATTGTTTGGAAAAAGATGATTGAATAATGAAAGGGCGTATAATGTCCTATAAAGGCTTGAACCCTATTATCAATAAACAGAGTGATTTTGATCATCATATGTGTCGTGTCTGATTTGGTCATTCACTCTCCTGGCGCCAGAAAAGACTTAAACCAAGCTGATTCATCTAGTCATCTGTAATTATCATCCTATCAATTTGGGGGCTCGAATCCGGGATCGAGAGGTCGTCCTCGGGTCTGGTGAGAAGTGACATCGATTTTTTTTTTGTCCCCTGCCTGATCCGGGGGCACCGGCCACGTCTCGATCTTCAATAGTAAGTACGGATGAACCCTATTTTAGACTAGAGAGCTACAGAAGCTGTGTCAGGGACACACGTAACACAACTCAGGGAGTTGTGCATAGATACAAAGAGGGGAGTGCACTCCAAAATACCGCTGTTCAGGGAACAGGGAAGTCAAAGCTTGGATTAACTCTTACATGTCAAATATGCATAGATGTTATAAGATCTTGTAGAAGTATAAGATTATCTGTTTGTATGAACTGCAGACTGGGTGGTAAGTGCACAGTCGCTCTTAATTGTTATTAATACTTTGTGAAATTGTGTTGAGTAAACTTGTATGCGTTGTGAGAATCGTTAGATGCCCCGGTACTCTGGTGAGGAGAAATCCGTTATAACCCAGAAATACCGAACGCAAGTGGCGATTCAAAACAGCGCTAGTCGTTAGGGATTCAGAGGAATATTCCTTATATCAAGCACAGCCAGCCCATGGCAGATATTGTTCCAAATATTCTCTGAATACAACAATGGGAGGGCGGGGATCCAAGACTGGTTACCCCAAACCTGAACCAGGTGAAACATGTAAAATTTATGTGTCAAGAGTTAGTCCTACAAACTACTATTTAGTAAACCCATGGTTAGACAACTTAGCAGGGTGGACCGAGACAATGGAGGCTGCTGATCCTTTTCCAGCATGTATCACATGGACATGGTCAAAGGACTTTGCCTGGGTGATACTAAAGCATGGCCTCATTTTGAGCCCGGCCCGTCCTGGGACATGGAATACATGAGACAGGGAGGAGTACAATGGTTGGAAATTGATCCACATTGGTACAACACAAATGGGGAGAATAAGACTAAAAAGAGAATAGTGAAAAACGATAGTAAGTTACATGAGATAGAACTAAACCGGCAAGAGCAGAAGACCCAACATGGAGACCCGAAACACCCCCCTCCTATATACCCTCCTCCCTTGTATGACTGCCCATATGCCCCGGTCAAACCACCACAGCCCCAGGTACATCAACCAACGTATCTTAGTACCAATGCGGCCAAACAAGAGGAGGATGAAATGGCCGCCGCACTCCTAGCAACCAGCTCCGACATGTCCGAACCAAAAGAGGAAATTAGGGAGACCCTAGATGTGGAACCTTCACGTGGGTATGATACTAGGAGCAAAAAAGTTAAGAAGAGAAGAGGAAGAGGTTGAGTTAACAGCACCCTTCATGACTGTAGGCACACACTTAATGAAAAAACCTCTTGACATAGATGATTTGAATAAAATCATTAAACACTGTCCCAAGCCCTCAATAGCGGCCCTTGGTACGGTAGCATACTTAAAAAAGGCATGCAATGGTCGCAATTTCACTCAGGAAGATTTAAGGCTGATAATTGATGGAATTATAGGTACACACACAGATTGGGATTGGAAAAAGGTGAAAACCATCTCAGAAATCCAACCAAACTCAGAGGCAGATAATTACATCTGTAACACACCCGATGGCATAAAAGAGATATGGACACAGTTACAGGAACACATGAGTGAAGTGTTCAAACAGAAGTCATCACTCCCTGTAGCAGTGGCATGTAAACAAAAATCTGCCGAGACTGTTAATGAATTCTAGAAACGATTCATGGATTGCTGGAAGCTGGAGGCTGGATTACCCGTGCACCAGAATGACAGCTTAATCATTTCCACATTTATTAACAACCTGTCTGACAAACTGATCCTCACTGTAAAACAAAATGTTTCATCATGGACATCCGATAACACGAAGGACTTTGAGAAAGATCTTTATGAAAAGGAAGCAGCGGGATGTTTTGATGTGAGGAAACTCCCAGCTACACACTTGTATGCAGGCACAAGGGGGAAGGGGAGAGGCAGACGCAGGTGGAGAGGTGGTTACTACAGGCAAGGAGACAGAGAACAGATCGTAAACCCATATTCAAACACCAGCTGTTATAATTGTGGGCAGGAAGGACACTGGGCAAGGCAGTGCACGGCACCACGTAGAAACACATCAGTGCAGGTAGCACATAACCAACAACAGCCGACACAGGCATTACAGAACAGGAACCAACAGAACACACAGAACCAGCCCAGATTCCCTATTGACTGGAACAATCAGCAAGCCTACTGACGGGGCCGGAGGGAGTCACCCCAACTTTCACACAGGTCACATCACACTGGAAAGACACGCCTATCATCTTACTTAAAGTAGCAGGAAGAAAAACAGGGTTTATGGTAGACAGCGGTGCCACCTCTAGAGTGTTAAACAAAGATTTGTACAAGGGACCTTTGAGAGAGTCGGACCCCTCTATGGGAATCAACGGGGTATTAACTAAGACATATAAAACAAAAGCACTCCCGATAGAGACAGTGGACATTCCAGATTGTCCGGTCAGCCTATTAGGAAGAGACCTCTTTGTGAAACTTGACTTAAGGGTGACAGTAGAAAATGATGGGCTCAGCATTCAATCAACAACGATGCCAATAATAGCCCCAGTCTCTTACACATTTGTGAATCTTCAGGACTGCCCAGAATTAAAGGACATATACCCTAACCTATGGTCACAAGGTGATTATGACACAGGACTAATAGACTGTACACCATATGAGGCAACTCTCAAGGAAGGGGCCACACCTGTCTACCAGAAACAATACCCGCTCCCAAAACACAAAATTGAGGGCTTACAGCCAATGATTGAAGAATTAAAAAAAAAAAGGAATTCTGGAGGAAGTGATTTCACCCTACAGTGCCCCTATCAATCCTGTGACAAAGGCAGATGGTACTACCCGCTTTGTACAGGATTTGAGGGCAATCAACAATCTCATTGTACCCATTGCACCCCTAGTTCCAGACAACACCGCCCTCTTATCCTCCATCCCTGCAGAAGCCACCTGGTTTAGTGTTATTGATTTGAAGAATGCCTTCTTATCAATCCCAGTTAATAAGAGCACCAGACTACTTTTTGCTTTTTTCTTTGAGGGACGGCAGCTAACCTGGGGCCGGATGCCACAGGGATATGCTGACTCACCTGTAGTGTACAGCATTGTCCTCCAAGCCACCTTGAAACCATGCCACCACCCCCCCCCCCCAGGTTCGGTGCTGATGCAATATGTGGCTGATTTGTTACTGTGCAGTATGTCAGAGGAGGCCAATGTTACTGATGGTGTATCTTTGTTAAAATGTGGACACAAGGTGTCACGCAAGAAAATGCAATGGTGTAAAAAGAAAGTTGAGTACTTGGGCTTTGTCCTCACAGAACGGGAAAGGCGGATCAGTCGGAGGAAATGTTGAATGCTTTTGATATGTTAAAATGTTCTCTGATGTGTAGCCCAGGTTTGGGCCTCCCTAACTATAAGCTGCCGTTCCACATGTTTGCGCGCCAAAATTGTAAAACCATGGCGGGGGTGCTAACACAAGAACATGGAGGCAAGTTGCGTCCTTGTGCTTTTTTTCTCAAAGATAATGCCGGTATCCGTACAAGGTATGCCGGCATGTCTGCGTACTCTTGCGGCTTGTGCTATGATGGTGGAGCTCGCGACCCCCTCACACTGGGGTACCCCACCATCCTACACACAACTCATGATGTAGTGGGGTTACTACGAGGCATACACACCCAACACATGTCAGCCCAGCGACTGTCAGGATATGAGATACTCTTGTTAAGTGACCCTTCCTTACAAATCAAATATGCCCCACTTTCGGCAGGGCCAGCACCGATATTGAATGCACTCATAGGGCTAAAAGGAGAAGATGACACCCTGCCCGACGCACATGACTGCTTCAAAGTGTTAGAGTATGAGACTTCCCCCAGAATGGATTTGTCAGCGACGCCTGTGACAGGGGCACCTGAAGTATTTGTTGACGGCTCATGCTCACGCCCACTCGATACTGTCTTCTGCGCAGCCTATGCCATAGTCATGTTACCCGACATAGTGTTAGAAGCAAGACCAATACATGTCCAATCAGCCCAGGCTGCCGAACTAATTGCACTCACCAGAGCATGTACCCTACATAGAGACAAACCAGTCACAATCTATACAGACAGTAGATATGCACATGGGGTAGTGTGGTATTATGGAGTAATATGGCAAAGGCGGGGGTTCACTGCTGCAGATGGGAAGAAGATCTCTCATTCATTCCTCATTGATAATCTTTTAGCTGCCCTTAAACTACCCTCTAGCCTGGCCATAGTACATTGCAAAGCACACACGCAGGGCAAGGATAGAGCATCCCAGGGCAATGCTTTAGCTGACAAGATAGCGAAACAAGTTGCGAAAGAAAACCCCACTAGGATTTACAAAGATTCATGGGAAATGGCATGCCTCAAACCACCCTCTTTGGACACGGTCCAAATGATCACTGACCTGCAACGATATGTATAACAGGAAGAAGAGAAAGATTGAGTGTACCCTGTGTTGCAGAAAAATCCACAAACTGGATTGATCTGCAAAGAGGGGAAACCCTGTATACCGCAACATAGTGCTGCCCTCTTCATTGCTCATTTTCATGGTGTCGGACACAACAGCATACAAACTACAGGTTTACTCCTTGGTCAAAACTTTTACATCACCAACATGAATAAACTGGTAGCTGATTATGTAGGGAGTAGTGATGTCGCGAACATAAAATTTTCCGTTCGTGAACAGCAAATGTCCGCGAACGGGCGAACCTGGCGAACCGCCATAGACTTCAATTGGCAGGCGAATTTTAAAACCCACAGGGACTCTTTCTGGCCACAATAGTGATGGGAAAGTTGTTTCAAGTGGTCTAACACCTGGACTGTGGCATGCCGGAGGGGGATCTATGGCAAAACTCCCATGGAAAATTACGTAGTGGACGCAGAGTCGGGTTTTAATCCATAAAGGGCATAAATCAACTAACATTCCTAAATTGTTTGGAATAACATGCTTTAAAACATCCAGTGTGTGTATACGATCAGGTATGATGTTGTATCGATCAGGTAGTCTAAGGGTTACGCCCACTTTACAGACATTGACAGATCAAACTCCCCTTTTAATGCACTGCAAACAGTTCATTTGCACAACCGCAAACTCCCCATTTGCACAAGGTTGGATACCAAGCTAGCCACGTCCCGGTGATGTCATTGAAGGTTTCTTCCTCCACCCAGCCACGTACAACACCAAGTGTCCCCAAAAGGTGAATTGAATTGATTTTTCGAACGGGGAGATGGTTAAAAAAAACTCTGGCTCCCTCCCCTTTGTTTTTATCCACGGTCACTGCGTCTGCGCCGTGCAATTTACTGTCACACCCGATATGAGTGGTATTTTCTGTAGTACTATTCTCATCAGTTTAATCCCTCTAACGTCCCCAATCTGGGGGCCATTTATTGAATAGATTTATCGAGCGGGGAGATGGTTAAAAAAACGCTGGCTCCCTCCACTCTGTTTTAAACCATGGTGACTGCGTCTGCGCCGTGCAATTTACTGTCACACCCGATATGAGTGGTATTTTCTGTAGTACTATTCTCATCAGTTTAATCCCTCTAACGTCCCCAATCTGGGGGCCATTTATTGAATAGATTTTTCGAACGGGGAGATGGTTAAAAAAACGCTGGCTCCCTTCACTCTGTTTTAAACCACGGTGACTGCGTCTGTGCCGTGCAATTTACTGTCACACCCGATATGAGTGGTATTTTCTGTAGTACTATTCTCATCAGTTTAATCCTTCTAACGTCCCCAATCTGGGCGCCATTTATTGAATAGATTTTTCGAACGGGGAGATGGTTAAAAACGCTGGCTCCTCCACTCTGTTTTAATCCACGGTCACTGCGTCTGCGCCGTGCAACTTACTGTCACACCCGATATGAGTGGTATTTTCTGTAGTACTATTCTCATCAGTTTAATCCCTGTTACGTCCCATATCAGGGATTGCCTTTTGTGAAAAAAAATTTAGGCCGGGTACCTTTGACTGCCTTCACAGTGACAGACCAAACTCTCATACACCAAACTGAATTGATTTGAGGAACCGGGAGATGGAAAAAGCAGCTTGGTCGGTCCTCTTACTCCCAAATTGGGGCACTGCGCGTGCACAGAACACTGTGCTGTGACACCCTATATGAGTGGTGTCTTAACTAGTACTATTCCTATCAGTTTAATCCCTGTTACGTACCCTATCCGGTCGAATTGATTAACCATTGTCGAATTAGCGAACCATTACGGCATCATGAAATAATTTAGTTCTGAGCTCTGTACTTGCTTTGTATTGGAATTGATGGGGATTTTTTTAATTGTCTGCATCATTTCTAATAAACTATTAAGAGACTTTATTATGATTTTTTATTTTGTGTATTAAAAACCCATACAACATATTAAAAAAAATGGTAAATTAATGTTTTTTCTATGAAATATTATCCAGCCGTCCGATCGCTTTTGGTCTGACCATAATGAAGCAACGGCCTTATCATCTGGGGTGTGGCAACATTGCCAACACACTCATAGAGGTGATGATTGCTTCATTGTGATACGCAAGCCCCTTCACCACAACAAGGTAACGATCACGAAGGGGAATTGACACTTGTATGTGCCTTTTTTTTTTGGTTTGTTTTTGCAGCCACAGTGCTGCACCATAGGACAGAAAATTTGGCATGTACACATGCCTGAAAAATAATGGCATTGTTGCAGCCGCTATTGTAGCAGCGGCAGGAAAAATTGATGTTTTCCAGGCAGAAAAGTGACTAAAACATTGCGGCTTGAACCCTAGTTGGTGGTGGAGAATTCACGAAAGTCATCCGGTATGCAGACATTAAATACAGCAGCATGGGGACCATTTTGAGGCCAAGGCATGTAATCAGGCCTTTTGTTAGTCAAACGTATCCCCCACTGTCAGTCCCTTCGGGATCCATGCCTCATTCATCTTTATGAAGGTGAGGTAATCAACACTTTTTTGACCGAGGCGACTTCTCTTGTCAGTGACAATGCCTCCTGCTGCACTGAAGGTCCTTTCTGACAGGACACTTGAAGCAGGGCAGGCCAGAAGTTCTATCGCGAACTGGGATAGCTCAGGCCACAGGTCAAGCCTGCACACCCAGTAGTGAAGGGGTTCATTGCTCCTCAGAGTGTCGATATCTGCTGTTAAGGCGAGGTAATCTGCTACCTGTCGGTCGAGTCGTTCTCTAACCCTGGGAACACACCTGAGCCGTTTTTTCAGCGCGTTCAAACGCGCTGAAAAACGCTCAACATGTGAAAAGCCATGCATCCCTATGGGCATGGTTCACATTTGGGCATTTTACAGCGCGTTTGAACGCACTGTAAAACGCCCAATGCCCAAACAAGTACATGAGCTTCTTTTGGGCGTTTTAACGCGCCTTTGGACAATGTTGCCATAGGGGAGAATCACTGAATCGCGCGTATGACGCGCGTTTCTTAGTGACAAAAACACGCATCCAAAAACGCGCGTAAAACGCACGTCATACGCGCGATTCAGAAACGCCTAGGTGTGTCCCCAGCCTAAGGCTGGATCCCGAAGGGCTGTGGCGATGAGTAGGACTGAAAAAGCTCCACATGTCCTCCATCAACAACACATCTGTAAATCGTCCAGTCCTTGCCGCCGTGGTAGGGGTAGGATTACACTCAACTGTTCCCCTGTTAGATTCCCGTTGTGCTGTGACATCCCCCTTATAAGCTGTGTAAAGCATATTTTTTTAGTTTGGTTTTGAACTGCTGCATCCTTTCCGACTTTCGGTAATTTGGTAACATTTCTGCCACTTTCTGCTTATACCGGGGGTCTAGTAGCGTGGCCACCCAGTACAGATCATTCTCCTTCATCCTTTTTATACGTGGGTCCCTCAACAGACATGACAGCATGAAAGACCTCATTTGAACAAGGTTGGATGCAGAGCTACTCATTTCACGTTCCTCGTTCTCACTGATGTCATTGATGGTCTGTTCTTCCCCCCAGCCACGTACAACACCATGGGTCCCAGATAGGTGACAACAACGAGCACCCTGGGGTGCCTGCTGTGGTTGGTCTTCCTCCTCCTCAAAGCCGCCACATTCCTCCTCTGACTCCTCTTCCTCATACTCCTCTTCCAGCGTTGCTGCAGGTCCGGCAAGCGATGATGACAAGGCTGTTTCTGGTGGTGATGGTGACCACAACTCTTCCTCTTCCTCTTCACGCTCATCTACAGCCTGATCCAGAACTCTTCGCAGGGCACGCTCCAGGAAGAAAACAAATGGGATGAGGTCGCTGATGGTGCCTTCGGTGCGACTGACTAAGTTTGTCACCTCCTCAAAAGGACGCATGAGCCTACAGGCATTGCGCATGAGTGTCCAGTAATGTGGCAAAAAGATTCCCAGCTCCGCAGAGGCTGTCCTGGCACCCCGGTCATACAAATACTCGTTGACGGCTTTTTCTTGTTGGAGCAGGCGGTCGAACATTAGTAGTGTTGAATTCCAACGCGTCGGGCTGTCGCATATCAAGCGCCTCACTGGCATGTTGTTTCGCCGCTGAATATTGGAAAAGTGCGCCATGGTCGTGTAGAAACGCCTGAAATGGCCACACACCTTCCTGGCCTGCTTGAGGACGTCCTGTAAGCCTGGTTACTTATACACAAAACGTTGTATGATGAGATTCAACACATGTGCCATGCACGGCACATGTGACAACTTGCCCAAATTTAATGCCGCCAACAGATTGCTTCCATTGTCACACACCACTTTGCCACTCTCCAGTTGGTGCGGGGTCAGCCACTGATCCACCTGTGCGTTCAGGGCGGACAGGAGTGCTGGTCCGGTGTGGCTCTCTGCTTTCAGGCAAGTCAACCCCAAGACAGCGGGACACTGTCGTATCCGGGATGTGGAATAACCGCTGGGGAGCTGAGGGGATTCAGTTGATGTGCAGCCAGACGCCGCAGCAGAGGAGGACTCATCCGAGGAGGATATCGAAGAGGATGGAGTAGGAGTAGAGGAGGTGGCAGTAGGTCTGCCTGCAAGTCGTGGTGGTGTCACCAACTCCGCTGCGGAGCCACGCATTCCATGCTTGTCAGCCGTCAGCAGGTTGACCCAATGCGCAGTATACATGATATACCTGCCCTGACCGTGCTTTGCAGACCAGGTATCAGTGGTCAGATGGACCCTTGCCCCAACACTGTATGCCAGAGATGCCATGACTTCCTTTTCAATGACATGGTAGAGGTTTGGGATTGCCTTTTTTGAAAAAAAAATTTGTCCGGGTACCTTCCACTGTGGTGTCCCAATAGCGACAAATCTTTTGAAGGCCTCAGACTCTACCAGCTGGTATGGTAAAAGCTGGCGGGCTAAGAGTTCCGTCAAGCCAGCTGTCAGTCGCCGGAAAAGGGGGTGATTCTGTGACATTGGCTTTTTACGCTCAAACATGTCCTTGACAGACACCTGACTGTGGGCAGATGAGCAGGAACTGCTGAAGGTGAGAGATGGAGTGGCGGGTGGTTGAGAGGGGGCAGGGAGGACAGCAGTGGTTGACGTGGCTGAAGATGCTGGACCAGGAGGAGCATGGTGGCTTTGAGTTTGTGTGCTGCTTGTACTCATGTGTTGATGCCATAGGCGTTTGTGATGTGAGATCATGTGTCTTCGCAAAGCAGTTGTACCAAGGTGGGTGTTGGACTTTCTTTTGGCACAGGTTGCAAATGGCATTGCTGTTATCAGAGGCAGACACACAAAAAAAGTGCCACACTGCTGAGCTTTGCAATGACGGCATTCTGGTGGTGGCAACAGCATGCGTTGACTGGCGTGCTGTCTGGCTGACCCCAGGTGCCGATACATGCTGTCTGACTGTGCCACTAACTCCTTGCGACGACCTCCCCCTGCTTCCAACTCGTCTCCTCATTCTCTCTGGCTCCCCTTCTGAACTTTCCCCCTCTTCTTCTCTTCGAGCAGGCACCCACGTGGCATCCGTGGACACATCGTCATCATCAACCGCTTCACTTGTATCTGACAACTCAGCAAAGGAAGCAGCAGCGGGTACAACATCATCATCATCATCATCATCACACTGTACGTCCATGTGTGTAATCCTGCCTGACTGAGACATATCCCCGTAATCTACATCATCTGGCAATAATGGTTGCGCATCACTAATTGCATCCAACTGATGTGTAAATAACTCCTCTGACGGATCAAGTGAAGTAGCTGTGGTGGCTGTGGTGGTAGTGGTGGTGGTGGCGGCGGGCGGGTGCGTGGTAACTTGAGAGCAGGTGACCGAAGCTGAGCTGGAGGAGGATGGTGCGTCAAGGTTCTTAGCGGAAGCTGTTGAAGATTGGGTGTCCTGTCTAAGCCAGTCAACTATGTCCTCAGAATTTTTCGGGTTCAGGAGTACGTGGCCTCTGAACACTGGGCATTATTCCAGGGACAGTGGAAATCACAGCACCACGACCACGACGGCCCCTGCGGGGTGGCCTGCCTCTGCCGGTCATTTTTTTTTAGATAAGTGGTACTACGCGTGCTAGGTACTGTGCCACCCGGTATCAGTGGTGGGCACTGGCAGTGGGCACACTACAGTCAGTGGAAGTGGGCCTGACACACACTGGCAGCAGGCAAGCAACTGAATTTAGACTACTGTCTAAAAATTAAATGCCTTATTTATCGGCAAGCTTTTGTGCCACCCGGTATCAGTGATTGGCACTGGCAGTGGGCACACTACAGTCTGTGGAAGTGGGCCTGACACACACTGGCAGCAGGCAAGCAACTGAAATTAGACTGTGTAAAAATGAAATGCCTTATTTATCGGCAAGCTACTGTGCCACCCAGTATCAGTGGTTGGCACTGGCAGTGGCTAGGCACACTACAGTCTGTGGAAGTGGGCCTGACACACACTGGCAGCAGGCAAGCAACTGAAATTAGACTACTGTCTAAAAATTAAATGCCTTATTTATCGGCAAGCTACTGTGCCACCCGGTATCAGTGGTTGGCACTGGCAGTGGGCACACTACAGTCTGTAGAAGTGGGCCTGACACACACTGGCAGCAGGCAAGCAACTGAAATTAGACTGTGTAAAAATTAAATGCCTTATTTATCGGCAAGCTACTGTGCCACCGGGTATCAATGGTTGGCACTGGCAGTGGGCACACTACAGTCAGTGGAAGCGGGCCTGACACACACTGGCAGCAGGCAAGCAACTGAATTTAGAGTACTGTCTAAAAATTAAATGCCTTATTTATCGGCAAGCTACTGTGCCACCCGGTATCAGTGGTTGACACTGGCAGTGGGCACACTACAGTCAGTGGGCCTGACACACACTAGCAGCAGGCAAGCAACTGAAATTACACTAAAGTGTAAAAATTAAGCGCCTTTTTTTGATGCAAAGTACTGTGCCACACGGGATGAAAGGGGTGGGCACTGGCAGTGGGCACACTACAGTCAGTGGAAGTCGGCCTGACACACACTGGCAGCAGGCAAGCAACTGAAATTACACTAAAGTGTAAAAATTAAATGCCTGTTTTTGATGCAAAGTCCTGTGCCACACGGGATGACAGGGGTGGGCACTGGCAGTGGGCACACTACAGTCAGTGGAAGTGGGCCTGACACACACTAGCAGCAGGCAAGCAACTGAAATTACACTAAAGTGTAAAAATAAAATGCCTTTTTTAATGCAAAGTCCTGTGCCAGCCGCTATGAGTGGTGGGCACTGGCAGTGGGCACACTACAGTCAGTGGAAGTCAGCCTGACACACACTGGCAGGCAACTAACCTTAGATTAAAGTGTAAAAATTAAATGCCTTTTTTTGATGCAAAGTCCTGTGCCACACGGGATGACAGGGGTGGGCACTGGCAGTGGGCACACTACAGTCAGTTGAAGTCGGCCTGACACACACTAGCAGCAGGCAAGCAGCTGAAATTACACTAAAGTGTAAAAATTAAATGCCTTTTTTTGATGCAAAGTCTTGTGCCACATGGGATGACCGGGGTGGGCACTGGCAGTGGGCACACTACAGTCTGTGGGCCTGCAGCTACTCACACACAGGAAGGCCAGGCAACTGCAATATGTATATAAAGGAAAAAAAGCAGACTAATGTTGCAGCCCTAAAAAGGGCTTTTTGGGGTGCTGTCAGGAAGCTTTCCTTACAGCAGAGATCAGATGAGTTTTTCAGGACTGGAGTGGACACTGAATTCATTAGCCTAGCTATCGATTTCCCTATTAAATCAGCAGCAACTACACTCTCCCTCCTCTCACTAAGACTGCAGGTTCAGAATGAATCTAAAATGGATGCTGTTCAGGAGATGGGAGGGTCTGGGAGGGAGGGTATGCTGCTGATTGGCTGGAATGTGTCTTCTGACTGTGAGGTACAGGGTCAAAGTTTGCTCAATGATGATGTATAGGGGGCGGACCGAACATCGCATGTGTTCGCCCGTTGAGGCGAACGCGAACAAGCTATGTTCGCCGGGAACTGTTCGCCGGCGAATAGTTCGGGCCATCTCTAGTAGGGAGATGTCTTACATGTTTGAGAAACAATCCAAACAACCCTCTTAAAATCCCACATCAATGCCTGGACTACCCTACTACACCTTTTACCCATCTGCAGGTAGACTACACACATATCCCCAAAACAAAGGGTAAACAAGAATATGCATTGGTAATAGTAGACATGTTCTCAAGATGGTCAGAAGTATTCCCCACTAGGGCAGAGGATGCAAAAACAACAGCAAAAATACTCATAGTAACATAGTAACATAGTATATAAGACCTAAAAAAGACATTTGTCCATCCAGTTCGGCCTGTTTCCTACAAGTTGATCCAGAGGAAGGCAAAAAACCCCTGTGAGGCAGAAGCAAATTTTCCTCACTTAAGGGGAAAAAAAATTCCTTCCCGACTCCAATCAGGCAATCAGAATAACTCCCTGGATCAACGACCCCTCTCTAGTAGCTATAGCCTGTAATATTATTACACTCCAGAAATAAATCCAGTCCCCTCTTGAATTCCTTTATTGTACTCACCATCACCACCTCCTCAGGCAGAGAGTTCCATAGTCTCACTGCTCTTACAGTGAAGAATCCTTTTCTATGTTTGTGTACAAACCTTCTTTCCTCCAGACGCAGAGGATGTCCCCTTGTCACAGTCACAGTCCTGGGGATAAATAGATGATGGGACAGATCTCTGTACTGACCCCTGATATATTTATACATAGTTATTAGATATCCCCTCAGTCAGTCTCTTTTTCTAAAGTGAATAACCCTAATTTTGATAACCTTTTCAGGGTACTGTAGATCCCTCATTCCAGTTATTACTTTAGTTGCCCTCCTCTGAACCCTCTCCAGCTCTGCTATGTCTGTCTTGTTCACAGGAGCCCAGAACTGTACACAGTACTCCATGTGTGGTCTGACTAGTGATTTGTAAAGTGGTAGGACTATGTTCTCATCACGGGCATCTATGCCCCTTTTGATGCAACCCATTATCTTATTGGCCTTGGCAGTAGCTGCCTGACACTGGTTTTTGCAGCTTAATTTGTTGTTTATTAAAATTCCTAGATCCTTTTCCATGTCAGTGTTACCGAGTGTTTTACCATGTAATATGTACGGGTGACTTGCATTATTCTTTCCCATGTGCATAACTTTACATTTGTCAGTGTTAAACCTCATCTGCCATTTTTTTGCCCAAGCCTCCAATCTATCCAGATCCCTCTGTAGCAGAAAACTGTCCTCTTCAGTGTTAATTACTTTACACAGTTTAGTGTCATCTGCAAAAATAGATTTTTTACTGTGCAGGCCTTCTACAAGATCATTAATAAATATATTGAAGAGGATAGGGCCCAATACTGACCCCTGCGGTACCCCACTAGTTACAGTGACCCAATCTGAGTATCTACCGTTAATAACCACCCTCTGTTTTCTGTCACTCAGCCAGTTACTTACCCACATACAGACATTTTCTCCCAGTCCGAGCATCCTCATTTTATATACTAACCTTTTATGAGGTACGGTGTCAAATGCTTTGGAGAAGTCCAGATATACGACATCCATTGATTCGCCGCTGTCAAGTCTAGAACTTACCTCCTCATAGAAGCTGATTAAATTTGTTTGGCATGACCGATCCCTCATGAAGCCATGCTGATATGGCGTTATTTGCTTATTTTCATTGAGATACTCCAAAATAGCATCTCTTAGAAACCCTTCAAACAGTTTACCAACAATAGATGTTAAACTTGCCGGCCTATAATTTCCAGGCTCTGTTTTTGGACCCTTTTTGAATATTGGCACCACATTTGCTATGCGCCAATCCTGTGGAACATTCCCTGTTATTATAGAGTCCGTAAATATCAGAAATAATGGTCTGGCTATGACATCACTTAATTCCCTTAGGATTTGGGGGTGTATGCCATCCGGTCCTGGCGATTTGTCTATTTTAATCTTTTTAAGTCGCTGTTGTACTTCTTCCTGGGTCAGACAGGGCACTTTTAATGGGGATTTACTTTTACATTCTGCATTTCATCTGACAGTTTATTTTCCTCAGTGAATATAGTGGAGAAAAAAATATTTAATAGTTTTGCTTTATCCTCGTCGCTCTCTGCAACACCCCCTCATTGCTATGTAGAGGGCCGACTCCTTCAGATTTATATTTTTACTATTTATATAATTGAAGAACATTTTAGGGTTAGTTTTACTCTCTTTGGCAATTAATCTCTCGGTCTCTAGTTTGGCAAATTTTATTCGTTTTTACATATTCTATTTTTTCCTTATAGTTTATCAGTGCTTCCTGACTCCCCTCCTGTTTTAGCGATTTATATGCTTTCTTTTTGTCATTTATTGCCTTCTTTACGGTTCCATTTATCCACATTGGTCTCTTATTGTTCCTTAGCCTTTTATTCCTATAAGGTATGTACCTCTCACAATTAGATGTTACAATGCTTTTAAAAATCTTCCATTTTATGGTTGTATTTTTATTTTTGAGGACTTTGTCCCAGTTAGTTAGGCCTATGGCCTCAGCTTAGTTGGCTAAATTTTGCTTTTTGAAGTTTGGTATTTTTGTTCCTCCCTTTAGAAACTCTCGTTTGAAGGATAATTGGAAGGTTATAACTTTATGGTCACTATTTCCCAGGTGTCCCCCAACCTGCACATCTGTTGTTCTATCAGGTCTATTGGTTAATACTAAGTCCAGTATGGCCGTCCCTCTAGTGGGGTCCTGAACCAGTTGGGAAAGGAAATTGTCTTTGGCCATTGCCAAGAACCTGTTTCCTTTATGGGATGTACAGCTTTCAGTTTCCCAGTCTATATCTGGGTAGTTGAAGTCCCCCATGATAACGACTTCATTATGATTTGCCGCCTCGTCTATCTCGTTTAGTAATAGACTCACCCAACAAATTATCCCTAGGTGGGGTTGTCCCTTGATAATTGAGTCTGACCAAGGCCCAGCCTTCACATCTAAACTAAACAAAGAGATAGCCAGGTTACTACAGGTGGACTGGAAATACTATATCCCGTACCACCCACAAAGTTCAGGGGTCGTCGAGCAAATGAACAGGACAATAAAGGACAAGCTTAGGAAAGCCACAGCTGGGACTTTTGTGAATTGGAAGCAAGTCCTACCCATAATCCTTGCTGAAATAAGAATGACCCCCAATAAGAGACTAGGACTATCACCTTTTGGAATACTCATGGGAAGACCATTCCCTACCCCATGGGCAAGACACCCCTTAGTAACACAGAAGGGAGACATTGACCAGATTAGGGAGGAATACATTACTAATCTTATCCGAATCCTTAGCAAAACTGAGGAAAAAGTTGCTTGTAAATCTACCTCTCTTCCACAGGAACCTACACACCCTCTCAGGTCTGGGGATATTGTGCTGGTGAAGATACTGAAAAAGGGGAAAAGAACGGGTGAATTTGCCCACCACTGTCGTGGCAGTAACCAGGACAGCAGTGCTGACAGAGCAATCACCCACGTGGATCCACGCTACGCGAATAAAATTGGTAGAGAGGAACAAGGCAACCGAGAAGGAACGACAAGAAGGGGTACTAACGGAGGCAGACAGCCTTGACCCCCAACGAGATGACACAGTCGGAGAATTCCTTAAAATGGCTGAGACCTGCAGTTCTGACAATTGCAGCCTTATGCCTCCTAATATCTGTTCTGCGATCATGGGACAAACAGACATACCTTACAACAGGATGTAGAGGGGAGGACAATCTGTGGAAGAGAAAGGAGAATCTGTGGCTGTACCTGGCCAAGACCCTGAACCTAACTGATTTCTGTTTTTGAACCACCTCGTCTGCATCCAATATTCTAGAAACCTGCCTGGTAGCAGTGCCCACTCCAGTGTCTATATGGACAGGGCTCCTGCGTTCCCAGTGGAATGACACTGATTTAGAAGAACATGATGTTAGATATGGACATGTGAATCCTTATTATGTCTGCTATAATTGCTCTACACATAGATATCTACAAGGTAAAATGATCAGAATAATTACAGGTCTAGTCACAGCTGCAGAAGTATGCTATAATTTCACTTGTGATGAAAAATTACTACCTCCTTGCATACAAGCAAAGCAACAAAATAAGACCAAACCAGATATTTGCCAACGGGGCGTAAGTAGTTGCAAAAAGATGATATCAGGAAGAAATATGCAATGTAATATCACAAAGATAGAGCCATCCTTAGACAAACATGTCCCCCTTCCAACAGGATGGGTGTTAGCATGCGGAAACTTTAGTTACACGTACATACCAGCAAACATTACAGATGGACCCTGCATGATAGCTAGGTTAACATTAGCAATGAAACCATTACTTCCTGCAACACGAACACGTTATACACGAGAATCTTCTGTGCAGTTACCGGAAGATTGTAATTATAATGTGAACCTTCTCTCAGAAACAGAGTACTTAAGCCTGGCAATATCAATGGTAGGAGTACCAGGGTTAGCTGCATATAACCACAAGACAATCTCAAGGATTGCTTGCTTTATGGTAAAATAAATAAATGTCACTAGCGCAATCTTGCAGGACATATTGCTAGATATACAGTCATAAAAGAAGGCAATTCTACAGAATAGGGCAACCATTGATTATCTGCTATTACAACATGGTATAGGGTGCTCTGCTTTTTCAGGTATGTGCTGTTTTAATTTGTCAGATCATTCCCAAGGGATAAAGGATAAGATGGTCCAATTTGAAGAAATGATAAAACACATAAAACAAGACGCTAATCAAGGATGGTGGGATTGGCTTTTTAGCTGGATACCTGACTTTGGTCAAATCCGATATGTATTAGGAGTGGCATTTGCTATCATTGCTATAATGATATGCTTATGCTGCTGTGTACAATGCGTACCCTCGCTTCTTTCCACATGTCAAAGTTTCACTGAAAAGAGGGTGCGCTCAACGTCTTATTACACTCCAGTGCTCACAGGTGAGATGAACAATACCCCACCAAGACCTGAAGAATATACCCCAGAGGCTTACATGGAATAATTAAGAACTTATAGGCAAAAGAGGGGCAAGGAGAACCATATAATATGAATATAAGGTTCTAAGAGGGGAATGAAGGAATGCAGCATGCAGCATTTTGGTGTCCGTCTGAAGAGGCGGAGCCTAACGGATCCGTTTTTAATTGCAATGTAAGTCAATGGGGACGGATCTGTTTTCAATGACACAATATGGTGCATTTGAAAACGGATCCGTTCCTCATTGACTTTCAATGTAATTCAAAACGATCCGTTTTGGACTTTGTCATTTTTCTTTAAACCTAATGCAAGCGGATCCGTTCTGAAGCGGTGTGGTAAGGTGCAGGGTGCCGTCGTGGATGGCAGGTATGTGTCACCGAGGTTCATAGCCTCGGTGAGGTAAGAACTGTTTTTGTTGATGTCAGCAGCAGCTAGTGCTACTGACATAGTTTTAAATAGCATGGCTGCAAAGCCGATCCGGGCCGGCTCTTACCGGGAGCAGCTAAAGTGTAGGGTGGGTGGCTTCTCCCCACGACCCAGTCCTGGTTTTGGGCTGGGTTTAAAAACTCAGCTAGCACCAGCAGCTGGGGCGGTGATTGTCCTGGAGCTGCTAACAGTCCTGTGGAGTTCTATGACCTGGAGGAAAGAGCTCAGCAAGGTGGTGTTTTTCCCTGCAACTTGAAGGTGGAATCTCCTGCGGCTGGGCCGACTGCTAGGTGTGAACCCTCACCTAAACCTCCCAGGTCAGGTGACTGAACCCTGTGTTGGCCTGTTTTGTTTGGCCACATTATTTCTGTTATGTGTGAATTATCACCAAGAGACTGTTTTTCATTTATGTTGTGCAAGTGTGAATAAAACACTATTTATTGCACATTCTGAACTCCTTGTTTTGCCTCAGTACTGCACCCGCACCGCTATCTACCAGAGCGACTCCCCACAACGGATACAAACGTTTGCATTATAGGTGCGGATCCGTCTGTGCAAATAAACAGACGGATCCGCACCTAACGCCAGTGTGAAAGTACCCTTAGTCTTGTAAACTTTAAAATGTGAATATTACTGCTCCCCCAACATGTTTCACCACTAGTTGTGGCGTCATCAGGGGTTAGGAGCAAATGACACGATCGTCCACTCTTTTAGGTTTTTATTGGGAGGGAAAAACCCGTCCTTTTCTCTTTCATCCATTCAGGGAACGATCTTATCCAATTGACACCCAGATATACCTATCAGCATGTATATACTCTTTTTAGGAGTGACCTAACATTGTGTCCATGACTGCACCTGCGCGTGAGACTTAGAGAAATTCATCAGAAGGGCGTCATTGCTATTTGCACATGACATCTGACTTAGTTTTTCGTGTTCGCGCATGACATCTGACTTAGTCTCCCAATGTACACGCATGACAACTAACTTAGTTTTTCGTGTTCGCGCATGACATCTGAAGGAACGTGCTGTCTTGAACTTTGTGTAAGAACATTCTGTCATAACCAAATGTTCTGGGCAGCCGAGTATCTAACCGGAATTCCTTATCTTGTCCGCATCAGCTAGTACGTGGAGCATGAAGACCAGGATGTAACTGGGGAAAGTATGTTGTATGACGGTATGTGTCTCATTATGATTGGAGGCTATATTGTTTGGAAAAAGATGATTGAATAATGAAAGGGCGTATAATGTCCTATAAAGGCTTGAACCCTATTATCAATAAACAGAGTGATTTTGATCATCATATCTGTCGTGTCTGATATGGTCATTCACTCTCATGGTGTCAGAAAAGACTTAAACCAAGCTGATTCATCTAGTCATCTGTAATTATCATCCTATCAACATCCAACCTAGTCTTTTATTACAATATTCGCGCATGACATCTGACTTTGTCTCTCAAAATTCACACATGACATCTGACTTAGTCTCCGCAGTGTGTGCATGACATTTCGTTTGTCATGTTCGCGCATAAACATCCGACTTTTGTCTTTGCACTTGACATCTAATTTAGTCTCTTAAAATCGCATTCATAACATCTGGCTTTTTCATCATAATCGCGCATGGTATTTAGCTTATCTTTACATCACTGTATACATGTTTAGTATCTGACTTGTTTTTTCATAAAGTTCGCGTATGACACCTGACTTATTCTTTCTATACAATGTTCAGGTATTGATGTTTGTGCATGACAGTTTAATGACAATATTGATGTTACAGGTGTCATTTTAGGATAAGTCATCCTTTATATTTACCGTATTTTTTGCTTTATAAGACACACTTCATCCCCCAAAGTGGGGAAAATGACCGTGCGTCTTATAAAGCGAATACTGATTACTTCGCTGGCCGCTATGCTGTGCAGTGCGGCCAGCAAAGTATCAGTGTGGAGGGAGGAGGCAGGGAAACTCATGGCGGGGCCGGTGCAGTCCCACAGCTCCCTCCTCATGTGCCGCCTGCCCCGCTCACTTTATGAATGAACAGGCAGGCGGCGCATGAGGAGAGAGCTGCAACAGTGGGACAGGCGGAGCATGACCGAGGGAGCTGCTGTCTGCACCGTGTACAGTACTATGATGTATGGATGTGCGATTATGCGATTATAGTAGTAGTTAGGTAAGTTAGGTAAGCGTGATTGGCAATATAGTATTTAACAGTTGCGGCGGGGCCCGGTGTTTTACAGTAGAAGCACTGCACCGGGCCCGCCATGAGTTTCCCGCCTCCTCCTCCACACTTCTATCAGGGGATCTGCGGATCACACTTTGGGGATCTGTGGATGACACTTATGTTATCCACAGATCCCCATAAGTGTCATCCACAGATCCCCCAAAGTGTCCTCCACAGATCCCCCAAATTGTCCTCCACAGATCGCCCAAAGTGTCCTCCACAAATCCCCCAAAGTGTCCTCCACAGATCCCCCAAAGTGTCCTCCACAGATCCCCCAAAGTGTCCTCCTCAGATCCCCCAAAGTGTCCGCCACAGATCCCCCAAAGTGTCCGCCACAGATCCCCCAAAGTGTCAGCCACAGATCCCCCAAAGTGTCAGCCACAGATCCCCATCAGTGTCAGCCACAGATCCCCATACCAGTATCATCCACAGATCCCCCCATAACAGTGCGTCATCCACAGATCCTCCCATAATAGTGCGTCATCCACAGATCACCCCCATAACAGTGCATCATCCACAGATCCCCATAACAGTGCATCATCCACAGATCCCCCATAACAGTGTGTCCTCCACAGATCCCCCATAAAAGTGTCATCCACAGACCACCATTAGTTAAAAACCCACCAAAAGCACAGCTTTTGGTTCTAAATATTTTTTCTTATTTTCCTCCTCAAAAACCTAGGTGTGTCTTATCATCAGGTGCGTCTTATAAAGCGAAAAATACGGTATATAGAGTGACTTGGTAATGGGTGTATGGCTCACCACTTTAGTATTAGAATAACTTATGTTTTTCTCTTCTCCCATTAGTTTTTATAAGAAGGCTGAAAAAGAAAAGCCTTCATTTAGGCCAATAGGGCTCATCGTATTGAGTTTCCATATCCTTTGGCCTCGGATTGTAACAACTTTTTGTCCAGGTTTCCCCCTCTAGGTCCCAGATTTTCTCTCTCTAGGCCCCAAAGTTTTAGGCCTTTTGGACTTTTTTCATGAAAATATTTCATATGTCGTGCAATGGGTGTGTCCTTATTTGTTTCAATAGCACTCAAATGGCCAGATTTTCGCCGCCTGAGTTCTTGTGTGGTTTTCCCCACATAGAGTTTGGGGCAATCACACATTGCCCCATATATAACCCCCAGGTCTTACATGTTATCAGCTGTCTTATTTCATATTTTCTCTCATCATTTGGATTTATAAATTCACGTGCTTTTACTATGAATTTACAGAAGGAGCAATCTCCACATGGTGAAGAGCCCCTCGGACCCTTTTCTCTTTTTCGTTTTTAGGGGATGTATGGTCCTGATGATGACTGTGCACAAGATGGTCCTTTAGATTTCGCCCCCTCCTATAGGTGACACTTGGATGGGGGCTAATAGTTTGTTGTAGTTCTCTATCTGAAGTTAGAATATGCCAGTGTTTTTCAGAATTTCATGTATTTTGTGTGCATAGCCATCAAAAGTTCCTATACATCTAATGATGTCACTTTTTTACCAGTCATATTTCTTGATTCCAAAGGTCTTCAAGTTTTTGGTCTTAGCCTTATTGAAGGCTTTCTTCAAAGGACGTGTGGGATTGCCTCGTTCTTGGAAACGTCTGTACAGTTCATTACTTTCTGCTCGGAAGGAATCATCTTCCGAACAGTTCCTCCGATGCTCTCAGATATTGTCCAGTTGGAATACCCCTTTTAAGTGGAGGGGTGCCAGCTGTTC